>CM029017.1:84743187-85371086 GCA_016801055.1 Panax notoginseng | reverse complement strand
AATGAAAAAATTCACCAACAATTGAGAGAGAGAGAGAGAGAAGAGAGAGTGTGGTGTGTGTGTGTGTTCTGATGAGGAGAAAAGGAAGAGGAAAAGCTAGCTTGAGTGCAAACTTTGTCCAGCGGAAGGAGATTAAAGAAGAAAGGTATTGAAAACCTAACTTCTAAGTTAATTTTCTTTAAGCTTTCTATGTTAAAAATAGCTTAATGAGAATAGAAGTAAGAGATGTTAAGAATGATTTCATATGGTTGAAATCTTGAGAAAACGAAGACATAAGAATTAGAAATTTAGTTTATAAATTTCTTAAGGAAGAATGAGTTTCGTAATGAATTTGAATGATCCAAATGAATCATATGAACGATTCAGTGAAATTAGTAAGGAATGGTGTTTTATAACATCAAATTCCAAGAAAAAGTGAAATCGTAATCAAAATATCAATTAAAAATGAAGAACGAACGAAGAACGCGAAGAACACGAAGAACGTTGTTGATGGACAAATTTAAAGCCATCGTAGTATAACTTGTTATTGATGGACAAGTTTAAAACCATCGCGTATAAGTTAGTTGCTTATTGCTTGGTTAGGAATGATAGAAATGTTCATGAAGAACAGATTAAACTTAGCTATAACAAAGTTATGGCAAAAATTTCGTAAAAGACGAATGAAAAGTAGAAAGTATGTAAATGAACTCGAATGTGTGGGGTTTCATAAGAATGTAAGAAAATATAAAAAATGTGAGTCGTGGACTCAAGAACGAATGAATTCCAAGTTCGGATGACCGAATTATGGATGCACTGAACGAAGAATGTTAATAACATAAAACGAACTAATAATAAAATTTTAGCCGTTGGAATGCGCATGTTAAACGGATTCAGAATGAATTTCTATCCAAGGGAAGTTAAAATACATAATGAGATTAAGAAGATGGCTTCAGAACGACCTCGTTCCGAGTTATAACGAATAAGTTACGAGATTATGAAGTAAGCGTTTTAAACATGTTCAACACTTAGAAAAAAATTTCAAGGTTTTGATGCCTGGCGCCGCAGCGCCAGTTAAGCCTTGGGAGGCGGCACCGCAGTGCCAGTGCAGGGCAAGGCCCAGAGAAGTGCTTTTAATTACTCAACTCCTAGGGGAAGTTCAAAGGAAGATAATAAACCTATAGTTCACATAATATAACACTTAAACAAGTGATTTAAACCTTTAATGAGGGTTGAACGGAAGATTTAATGGAATTAAAAGAAAAAGAATGTAAACGCAACGCAGTTACGATGAACGATCGGTCTTAGCATACAACGAATTGTCTGGCTTCGACATTAAGAAAGAATAATGAACGTGGGGTTCATGTAAGGGATAATGAATGAAAGTGATTAAAACTTAAGTAAAGGTTGAATAGTAGTTTAAGGAATGAGCAACGCGAACGCAAAATACGTAAACGATCCTCGTGAATCATATTCACGTCGAACGAAATGATCTAATTATACATTAGTTGTATGAGTTAAATGTTGACAAAGGTAGTAAGTAAGATATGAATTATCAAGAAAGCCGTAACAAACGGTAATAAGAATAATGACTAAACTTGTGAATGGCGAAGAAATTAAATTAAAGACAATGACATATAACGGTAAGAAGTCGAGTTAATAATTATAACTTGGAAGACGTTTCGAGTCGAATGTGTAGCATCCCCAGATCCCGGTCCTAATCACCAAGGATCTGGTATGCTATTTCTATAACTATTGCGGAAGATATAAACATAAATTGTTTATACATTAAACTTTTACACATCATTCCCAAGGTCTACAACCTTAATTTAATACATACCTTCAATATCTTAGAAGATTTACAATACTATTTTCGTCAGAAAATTTAATAGATCTAACTGCAATGTAATTTAATCTTGCACTTTGTCTTCACTTCTGCCTTTACTCAAGCTTTCATCTTAATCTGAAAATTTTATCATGATATAGCAAGGGTGAGCATCAAATTTGCCCAGCAAGTTTAAATTCAATAAAGATATATCATGATTGAAAGAATTGAACAATAAGCTAGTAACTTTCAACAATATAAACATTGTGAAAGAGCATGAACAAATTTTCTTAGCTGAACGACCAAGTCAATAAAAATGAATGGTCAAGCATAAACATGAACAGATTAACTGAACCAAATGGTAATGAAGGTGATCAGCCTTTCATACCTGATGAACATTTACAATATGCACAACGTGCGAATCAATAACCAATATAGACGTGAATAATCAACAACAATTATTCATTAACATGCTTTGAACATACAACTCAAGTTGGAGTTAAGGAAAAAACTTGCCTGATTCGTTGACTACTGCTACGCAGTTTAAGTTAACTTCTTTTGGTAAGACCTATCATTAATAACAAGATTGGTCTTTCAATCAGCATATTCTATTTTGTATCATAATACAATTACTTTGTCAATAGATTATCTAACACTTAATCAAATATTAGATAACATCGTAACACATCGGTATTATTATCATTCTTGGATAATTGTTCAATCACTGTATCATATTCATTATGATTAAACACTTAATCTTTCATATTATAAATTCTTTTCTATAATCCAGCAAAATGTTTATAATTCAGCAAACTGTTTTCTCTAATTCAGTAAGTTGTTTTCTCTAATACTTCAATCCAGCTAGCTGGATTCATAATCCTTCAACCTAATGACCAATTCAGCAGACTGGATACATAATTCCTTTAATCCAGCAAGCTGGATGCTACTTCTTTCACACATATTAAATAACATTAAATTCATTCACTAATATTATAAATCCTTAAATAATATTTTAAATCAATAATTTAATAACACTTTAATACCAATGCTATCAATCACTTAAAAATATCATAATCTCATATTATTAATATTTTAATAATATTTAAATCATTTACTAAACTTAAAACAATTTATTATAATTGTTTACACATTACCAAATAATGTATTAAATCATTCTAAAATGCCATAAACATCACAATACTACACACCCGACCCAAAACTTCATCAAAATCTTTATAAACCATGCTCAATGGTCTCAAGTCGTAAAATCGTATTTTTCATATTTTTGGACATCATATATTTAATTAAATCCATTTATCCATTTCTCATCATTTAGATGAAAAATATCAAATTAGTTCCAAAACTATTTCTTTTCTGGGATTTGACATAATATAGTTCCATATTGAACATATATTTTTCCCGGAATTTTTAAAATAGATTTACTATATTTAAATAGTCCATAATAGCCAAATCTTCTCCGATTTTTCATAAATCGAGATTAGCTCCAAAAATTCTGAAATTTTTACAGTATGCTCCTACTATACCCATGTACTTCCAGTAAAAATTTTGTAATTTTTGGACTTGTACACAGAGAGTTATTCGGGTGGTTTCACAAAAATAGTCCTCCACCGTAAAATCCATAACTCTCAAACCGTATGGCCAAAAATTCCCAATTTTTACACAACCTGCATAACAACTGATATTATATCTCCAAATTTTCTCAGAATTTTTCAAGCATAAAAATGGACGAAATTGCCCCCGTTTTTGACTGGTCCAAAACAGTCCTGTTTTCTTCAAAAATTCGGGACTGTTTTGGCTTTCACAGCCAATACACCATGAAAACTCAACATTTTTGAGTCCTACCACTTGGGTTAACTAGTAAACACATATATCTAGCACCCCTCTTTGACGGATCGCAAAAAGGAGCTATAGATTTAAAACGGTGGATTTTCAAAGTAATTAGAAATTTTGGGTTTTCAAAACTAGAAAAATAAATTTTCTTTTCCTTTTGGGTTCCACAAAATCAACACCCAAATTGGGTAAATCCATACTTGAACCTATGGAAAACACTTAGATCTTAGGGATTTGAACATCCAAATCAAAAACCCCTTTCATCAATTAAATAAAAAAAAATATAAAGAGAATCAAGCTTAGGAAGAAAGAAATAATTTAGTAATATACATTTGCTTCTTTTTCTACTTCATTCCATGGAGGATCTTCCCTCTCCTCCCCATCTCCTCCAAAGGCTACCGCCCTCTTCCTCTCTTCTCCTTCCACGGTTTTTGCCGTTCTTCTTTCTTCTCTTTCTCTTTCCTTCTTTTAATAATAACCGGCCATTTGGCCTTATCATCTACCAAGTTTTGTTTAATTTTTTTTGTCCAAAAATGTCCCTCCTTTGCCTTTTCTTGTCAAAAATATCCACCATACTTGGATCAAATTTTGGCTTTTTAAGTTATTGCTTGGGCCAACTCTTGGGCTAAAAATTGAGTCACTCCTTTCCATCTTACCCCACCATAAATATTTAATTAGGGTATCCATTCCAAATATATAGAATTTAAATCTTCACTTTAACACATTAAATTCTATAACCCAATTAAACTTGTTTTAATTAAGTTATAAAATTAATAACTTGAGATAATTAAAATATATCTCTTAACTTAATATTATTTTTAATATTATTATTCTCCCACAAGTGGGCCTAGTTTTTGCCCTTAATTAATCTCATAGAGCTAACAAATTTAATTGTTTTACTTACTCACAAAAACTAACTTGGGCTTTCAACCCTAATTAAATTGGGTCAATATAATACTTGTCACATACATAATATATTGGGCTAGATTAAATAATTTAATTGCCCTTAAATCACTATATCCACAAGTCACTTGCTTAATTAATTAATTGGGCTCGTTTAAATAATATTACCTCCTTAGCCCATTAAATCCAATTCTTTTGGACTCTAAATAAATTATTGGGCTATGATATTATTATAGTCCATTACTTTTAATACTTTTAGGCTTCAAATTTAATTTCTTTGGGCCATATAAAATTTATATAGTCCAACACTCTTAATATTCTTCCCTAATTAGTTAATTAGGGTTTTCCTCACACTAAAAAATAAATTCCTTACTCGTGCACATTAATTTTCTTAACCCAATTAGACTTACTATTATTAGGTTATAAAATTAATTAACTGAGATGTATAAATAAATCTCTTAATGTTGGTATATATATAGATACTAATATTCTATCATATTATAACCTCTTAGGTTATTTAATTACCACACCTAATATATATATTAGGTTACATAACTTAATTCTTAATTCACTTGAATTAATTCTATGACCACTAAATAAAAGTAACCCTTTAGGTCATTTAAATCTCATACCATGTTTTAATAACTTATTTAAGTTATACAATTTATATTGTATAATTAAATTTAATTTCCTCTTCCTCTCTATAAATTATTTTCAAACAATTTATTTATATATTAAATATATAAATTTAATATATTCAATCATTTATTCAAATATGAAATTAATTTACTAACTACTTTGATACCAATATTCATATCTACATATTGGATCTCATCTCATATTTTTAGTTTTACATCATTGGTATAATATTAAATATTATATCATTATCCATATAACATCTTTCACTTCTCACACTGATTTTGACTTTTCTCCATAAAAAGTCAACTGTTGACTTTGAACAAAAGTCAACCTTTACACACTTTGTGTTTACTGCCCATTCTGACTAAACTTGACGTCCCGGACGCAACCGAGCAGTCTGTGCTTCAAAATACTATCTCTAACTCAAATTTTTGAGTTTTAAATTGCTCCTTTCTTATTGCTAATCGTATTAATTAACGACTTTATATTTATTCAAATTCTTATTTGCCAGTCAAGGCCAACGTTCAAGCTATGTTAATTACTAACATAGTTTTATCTTGATCCTTATATCATTAACTTAATTCATCACTCCTCTTGCTAAAATATATATAGCACCTTACTAAGTATATATATTTTTATACATATACTCATCTTCGTTTAACCTTACAACATCTCTTCATGTGAAATCTTATCTCCTTAATAAAATTTCCATATGTACTTATATAACATTTCTTAGACTATTCAGTTCATATAGAATTTACAGGTATCGTAATACCTTATTCTCGATATTTCTTCAAGTACATATTAATTCATTTCTAGGGTTTTGAAATTTTGTAACTCATATTTCTTTATTCTCATTCAATTAAGAAACCAAATAGGTTCTTCTTAAAAATTTTGAAATCCTTAAAATTCCTTCACAGAAACGTCAATTCCATACACTTATTTTCTGTCTAGGTTAATCTTATAACCTTTAATCCATCATTTTAGGATTTTAATAATTATCTAAATTCTCGGGTTGTCACAGAATGAACTGGACGTTGTAAGATAAGAATAAGGTAACGTAAAATGCTTAACGCTATGAATGTGTAGAATTATTATTGAATGATCGTTCTGAGTATATAAAAGACTGTATGACTTAGACGATAAAGAATGAACCCTGAGGTATGGCATTTATTTTCCAGAAAGCCATAAGGAATAAGAAATTGACTTAACGAACATTATAGTTTAATGGTTCGAATAAGTTAAGATAAGTTTAGGTTGTGGTACAATCGTAATCTTTGATGGTTGACATATGCGAGCTAGGCTAAACAATTCCTTCAGAGAGCGGAGGTATATACGAAACTGGCAACCGATCTAACTCACTATGAAAGGAATTGTAGACGAGATGGAAAACTAGTTTGTTGGTTGTTTGTGGAAAACCACTCAGAGTACCATATGGACTATTAGTAGAGACTCGAGGTGTGCTACGTCCTACAGAAGTTATGAGAAGAAGATAAGAATGTAAATCATCAAATATGATGATCTTATGAGTTAAGACATCTCCGTATATCGTAACGCCGTAAAACGAGAAAAAAAGATGGTTTCGTAAACTTAGGTTATAAAAACCAACAATAAGAAGTAAAGTTAAGTTTAAACCAATGCATAAGTCAAATATACATGAGTAATTGGTGTATGTGTTATTTTCCTTATGTGATATATAGGGATTGTGATGAGCAGTTTAGCGTAAACTATAAGTTGTAACTGTACATAAGGCAAGTTTCCTAACTTCATTCATATTTTAAATGAATGCTAGTTTCTTAAACTTTCTTAGGTGTTAAACTTGAGAAGTTTTGGCTATGTGCAAATGTGTAATATTTGTACAAGGTGGTAGAATGTATGAGGCCTTGTGCCACAATTTTAACACTTTGGTATTTCTATGAGATGAACTGTTCTGTGATTGAACTGTTCAATATGAGAATGTTCTGTTTATACATGAACTGTTATTGTTAAGTTTGTGCTAATGATTCTAGCCAGACATGATGTGTATGGAAAAAAAGTAGAAGAATGAAAGTATTTCAAAGTGAATGGGAGTAATGTTTTAAAAGGACAGGAATCAGAATTATTCCTATTATTCAAGTTGCTTCATAACCTTTGTTCGGTTATCAAAGTTCTAAAGGAATGTTTAAATTCTTGATGTTATTTATTCAACTGCTATGACTTGCTGAGTAATTGAATGCTCACACTTGCTTTAAATGAAAAACATTTCCAGCGTACTAGTAGAAGAATTTAAGGATCCCGTAAAGATCAAGCTGATCGGTATCCAGAAGAAGGGTCATTCAGTATATGAATGAGCGTGAAGATCAAGTGAAGATTTATAATGTAGAATAGTTTAATTAAACTATAGACTAGTTTAATGAACTGTTATGTATCCTTGGTGGCGGATAAAAGTCACTCTTGTATGATGTAAAGAATAATGTAATTAACATTATTTGTAATGAACGAGTTTATAAGGTATTAGAACCTGGGATTTGAGAATGTATGTTGTTATATTTAACTATATAATGATGTATGTTTGGAAGAAGATGGAACCGTGATGTACGGAATCTGGGTGTGAAGATAGACCGGATTTTGGGGCTTTACAGAGTGGTATCAGAGCTGATAGGTTATAAACCTTAGGTATGAGTACCTAAGACTATAATCATAGAGAGAAGGATAAGAAAATCGTTGAGTTAAGCAATTAAGGAAGAAGATCACCACGTGATCATATTGAATCGTAATAGCAGATGTTCTGTAAAACGATGGATGATTTATATCTAATGATATAAAGGAATGGTACTATAAAGTAGTATGAGTAGAAGAACTTAGATTGAGTTGTGAAGGATAGCATACGAATTAAAGAAAATTCGTATTAAGGTAAGGAGAAGTTAGAAGTTGTAATATTTCAATTGAGGACTCATGTGATAGCTGAGTTGTATGAACCTTTGTTATGGGTAGAGGTTTGTGCTTTGGTGTAACCACTGATTAGCTTATTATAGTGATAATCATTGGAATAGTGTGTTGCGCTATCAATATGTATATGGTGAGAAGGTGAATCTTTTCTCATGTATATACTTGATAGGTAGAGAATGATAAGATAGGTGCGAGTTCTTGAAACTCATACTTATGAAAAGTTTGTGACTCATAGTTATATGCTATGTTTCTGAGCCCTGAGCGTATGGATAGTTCTTGATTTGTTCTTGGATTACATATTGAGAAGATAAGTTCTTAAACACATATAGTTGTGGAAAGTTCCTAAACACATAAAGTGTGGTAAGTTGACAGACTATACTAAGGTATAGGAATGTTTAGACTGAAAACAAGTATTTTTAGTATACTTAGCATTAGAGGTGCTAGAGAAGATTAAGTATTGTTGCAAGTAAGACAATGAAGAAAGATAGAGAAATAGGATATTCCAAGTCATCTAGCTATGCTAGATTTCGAAGTTTATTGAAATCGTGCTTTTAAGTGCATTTTAAAAAGGAAAGGATTGGTTCAAATTTTTGTGAACCAATAGATTTTAAAAGAACTATTCTTTATATGTCTATGCTAATTATTTTGGCTAGACAGAAATTGATTTGAAATATCATGAATTTTATATCATCAGTGCATTTGATGCAAAGATGGTAAAATGATGGAGTTATTAATGCAATTGAACCTAGTATTGGATGTGATCTTAGGATCAACAACCCACTATGGTATGATGTATAATGACGAAGTCCTCAACGTACTGTGAAAAGTACGGTATCATGACGTCATAAAATGTTTGGATGTATTGTGAAAGAATTTAAAGAAGTAATCGATGTCAATTGATTTGACTAGACGAATGTTTCAAGTTGATATCTAATTTATTGGTATGGTATGAGCTATTTGATTTGGCTAGACAAATGGTATGTCATGTTATAAGAAAATTGAGCTTTCTTTGAAAAGTTGTGCCAAACCAAATTACTTTGGTGCGGAATCTGATGAATAAGTCTGAGGTGAACATATCCCGAAATGGGGTTATACAATGGGTTGATCGCCTACGTATGGAAGAGGTAGTTTACTTTCTTGGTGATTGTAAACTGACTGTGATAGAAGGGTTTACGGTGAAATGTTGTTAAACCTAGTAAGAGTTCGTGAAGTATGAAATGTTTTAAAAGAATCTTTATATTCCTATTTATTCCTTCTACTTCATAATTCTTGATAAGTTATGATGGTTAGGGAATATGTGGAAGATAGGAACTTCTTTGAAGAGAAGTTGAGAAGAATAATAAGAAAAAATTTCGAGGACGAAATTTTGTAAAAAATGGGTGAATGTGATGACCCGATTAGGTGTGGTTTTAAGAAATTCCAAGGACGGAATTTTTATAAGGGGGGAAGAATGTGACAATCCGAAAAATCGGATTGTCCAGAATTTAAGTTTAAAGAATTAATTATTAATAAAATGAATTTTTATTAATAATAATTTGTGTTATGTGTTTATTAATCATTCTAGAACCTAGGATGATTATAATACGGGAGGTTTCTGGCTACGAGCTAGACTGAACGAGTAAGAACTTTTAAAACAAAAATAAAAAATTTTTGGGAACAAAAATATTTCAGGGGAAAAAGATGAAATAGGCACTATTCATCCGACGAAACCTTAAGGGTTAGGGTTTGAATAACCTAAGCCTTTCTGAGAGTTCGGTATATCTAAATAACATTCCGTCGAAAGATTTGACGATAATATATCGTGAAAAGTTAAGTAAGCCGATAAAAGTTTTTCACAAAAAACGTGCAAAAATTAGACAAAATAAAAATGACGAAAAGTATTGTTATGTACTTTTCATTCGTTTAACTACGTTACGGGAAAACGTGAAGGAAAACGCTTAACATCGAAAAGTGTTTTTCAATTTTTCGAAGTTCTGAAGAATGCGTAAAAGTTAAACCGTAGAGGAAAGATGAAATATGTTGCCTCATTTTAGTTCTAACAAAAGGACTCTAACTCATGCAAGCATACATGTGTCAACAAGTAATACAGAGTAAGTAGAGTATCGATCCACGGAGAAAGGTTCTAAATTAAACTATTATGCATCAACTATATTACTATTTTTCTATGTTTAAGGAAACACTTATGATTTTGAATTACTCTAAAATCCAATAATAAATAGAAGAAGAATATTAGTGTAATAAATTAAATCTGGAAATAATGGGATCCTAACTTCATTTAATAGTTCATCTAATCACCACCGTCATGCAAGACTATGCACGTATCACAGAAAATTAGCCAAGAGCACGAATGTAGACATAACCATTTTTCAATGTATTATGACCTACTTACATAACATCCACATACAATAGACATCATGTAATCTTCAATAAAACCAAGATAACTATATTTCTATGTGAAATTGCAGCCATATTAAATTTAAGCACAAGCCCTTATTTAACTCACACGGTGAAACAGTATATGTCTATCTGGTTCACGAAATATAAAGCTAATCAAATCAGCCCCATATACGCATGCTATCATGATTACAACCATACTCGCATGTTATTTTTCAATGCCATACAAGCACATAAAATGAATGGTGATCAATCATTCATGCATTCAAATCAACCATAACAGAAATTCTTGATGATACATAAACAGTCCAGCAATCAAGCAATCGATTAGACTACATATTAAAATTCGTTAGAATCCCATAATGAAGTTTAGTTCATCGCTGAACCGAAAGCCATTATAGGATCAAAGCAACACATGGAAAATAAATAAATAATTAAAAGAGAGACGATAGAATCGATCAAACCCAATTGCTGATTATAATCCAAACGTAACGTTTAAATCCTCAATATTCTCCAGTAACATAAAAGTAGTTCATCCACAATGATTGAAATCCAAAGAAGAAGTAGAAAATAATATGTCTATGCTTGGTTCATCAATAGATATCTCTCAAAGTGTAAAACCCTCATTCTATATTATGAAAACACGTAAAAGCTAAAGATAGATGCGTCTGGTGCCAACCATAATCGTTTTTATCAACTCAAACACTTTAATTTAAAAATTTTAAATAAAGTCAGCAGCTGCAGTCAACGTCACGCGTGGTCCCTTCGTTAACATGGCACTGGCGCGCGAGTGTAAAATCAGCTCAGTCCGAATAAGGGCGCGACCGCGACCGTTTTAGCCTGCATAGCCGCGCGGCTCCTAAAATCTATAGTCTTGAGTTTGTTGCTGCTACTTACTTGCCATGCTACCCTTGTTCATTTGACATGCCACTTTTGCTCTTTTGTACACCACTGCTTAGTTCCTTTTCTTCACTCGACCCTCGTGTCATACCTCCATTAGCTTCCTTGCCACCAACCAACACTGAACTATGTCATTTCCTGCATTTTCACACCAAAAGAGTTCTCAGTACATGCAATGCAAAATATCACTAAATGTAACTAAATATATACTAATATGTACTTGAGATGTGCATAGTTCTCGTGAATTGATATCCAATAAGTAGGTATAAAACCCACTTATCAAAATATCTAAAAATATTTAGATTCCGAGAATCGCAGTTTTTGAACTGTTGGACGAATTTTGCAAGACGGAAGCACGAAGCTTCCAAGAGAAGCTTCGTTAATAGTAAGGAGGTTTAGTAAGGAGGTGTGAATAGTAGGTTTGGGGGTAAAATGACTATTTTGCCCCTAGTCTTGGTTTTCTATATAAGAGAAGCTTAAGCTCATTTGTTGGTTAATACAAAAATTCACCAACACTTGAGAGAGAGAGAGAGAGAAAGAGTTCGGATGAGGAGGAAAAGGAAGAGGAAAAGTTAGCCCGAGTGCAAACGTTGTCCAACAGAAAGAGATTAAAGAAGAAAGGTATGGAAAACCTAACTTCTAAGTTAATTTTCTTTAAGCTTTCTATGTTAAAAACATAACTTAATGAGAATAGATGTACAGGATGTTAAGAATGATTTCATATGGTTAAAATCATGAGAAAAAGAAGAAATAAGAATTAGAAATTTAGTTTATAAATTTATTAAGGAAGTATGAGTTTCGTAATGAATTTGAACGATCCGAATGAATCATATGAACGATTCAGTGAAATTAGTAAGGAATGGTGTTTTATAACATCAAGTACCAAGAAAAAGTGAAATTGTAATCCAAATATCGATTAAAAATGAAGAACGAACGAAGAACGAGAAGAACATGAAGAACGTTATTGATGGACAAATTTAAAACCATCGTAGTATAACTTGTTATTGATGGACAAGTTTAAAACCATCACGTATAAGTTAGTTTCTTATTGATGGGTTAGGAACGATAGAAACATTCATGAAGAACGGATTAAACTTAGCTATAACGAAGTTATAACATAAATTTTGTATAAGACAACCAAAAAGTAAAAAGTATGTAAATGAACCTGAATGTGTGGGGTTTTATAAGAATGTAAGAAAATATAGAAAATGTGAGCCGTGGACTCAAGAACAAATGAATTCCGAGTTCAGATGACCGAATTACGGACGAACGAACGAAGAACGTTAATAACGTAAAACAAACTAATAATGAAATTTAAGCTTATTGAATGGCATGTTAATAGATTCAGAATGAATTTCTATTTGAGGGAAGTTAAAATACATAATGAGATTAAGAAGATGGCTTCAGAACGACTTCATTCTGAGTTATAACGAATAAGTTATGAGATTGTGAAGTAAGCGTCTCAAACATGTTAAACACTTAGAAAAAAATTTCAAGGTTTGATGCATGGTGCCGCAGCGCCAGTTAAGCCTTGGGAGGCAGCGCCGTAGTGCCAGCCCGGGGAGGAAGGTACTGGTAAGTGGCGCTGTAACGCGAGGAATAAATAAGGAAGGTGGCGCCGCAACGCTGGTACATGGAAAGGCCCAGAGAATAGCTTTTAATTGCTCAACTCCTAGGGGAAGTGCAAGGGAAGATAATGAACCTATAGTTCACATAATATAGCACTTAAACAAGTGATTTAAACCTTTAATGAAGGTTGAAAAGAAAGATTTAACGGGATTAAAAGACAAAGAATGTAAACGCAACGCAGTTGCGATGAACGATCGGTCTTAGCATACAACGAACTATATGGCTTCGACATTAAGAAAGAATAATGAACATGGGGTTCATGTAAGGGATAACGAATGAAAGTGATTAAAATCTCAAGTAAAGGTTGAGTAGGAGTTTAAGGAACGAGCAACGTCAATGCAGAATACGTAAACGATCCTCGTGAATCGTATTCACGTCGAACAAAATGTTCTAATTATACATTGGTTGTATAACTTAAATGTTGTCAAAGGTAGTAAGTAAGATATGAATTATCAAGAAAGCCGTAACAAACAGTAATAAGAATAATGATTAAACTTGTGAACGGTGAAGAAATTGAATTAAAGACAATGACGTATAACGGTAAGAAGCCGAGTTAATAATTATAACTTGGAAGACGATCCGAGTCAAATAAATAATTAATATAATTATTTATAACTATAAGATAAGAATAAGGTAACATAAAATTCTTAACGCTATGAATACGTAGAATTAATATTGAATGATCGTTCTGAGTATACAAAAGAGTGTATGAGTGTATGACTTAGACGATAAAGAATGAATCTTAAGGTATGGCATTTAGTTTCCAGAAAGTCATAAGGAATAAGAAATTGACTTAACGAACATTATAGTTTAATGGTTCGAATAAGTTAAGATAAGTTTAGGTTGTGGTAAAATCGTAATCTTTGATGGTTGACATATGGGAGCTAGGCTAAACAATTCATTCATAGAGCGGAGGCATATACGAAACTGGCAATCGATCTAACTCACTATAAAAGACAGTGTAGACGAGACGAGAAACTAGTTTGTTGGTTGTTTGTGGGAAACCACTCAAAGTACCGTATGGACTACTAGTAGAGACTCAAGGTGTGCTAAGTCCTAGAGAAGTTATAAGAAGAAGATAAGAATGTAAATCATCAAATATGATGATCTTATGAGGTAAGACATCTCCATATGTCGTAACGCCGTAAAACGAGAGAGAAAGATGGTTACGTAAACTTAGGTAATAAAAACCAACCATAAGAAGTAAAGTTAAGTTTAAACCAGTGCATAAGTCAAATATACATGATTAATTGGTGTATGTGTTATTTTCCTTATGTGATATATAGAGATTGTGATGAGCAATTCAGTATAAACTATAAGTTGTAACTGTGCGTAAGGCAAGTTTCCTAACTTCATTCATAATTTTAATGAATGATAGTTTCTTAAACTTTCTTAGATGTCGAACTTAAGAAGTTTTGTCTATGTTCAAATATATGATATTTGTACAAGGTGGTAAAATGTATGAGGCGTTGTGCCATAATTTTAACACTTCGATGTTTCTATGAGATGAACTATTTTGTGATTGAACTGTTCAAAATGAGAATGTTCTGTTTATACATGAACCGTTATTGTTAAGTTTGTGCTAATGATTCTAGCCAGACTGGATGTGTATGGAAAAAAAGCAGAAGAATGAAAGTATTTCAAAGTGAATGAGACTAATGTTTTAAAATGATAAGAATCAAAATTATTCTTATTATTCAAGCTGCTTCATAACCTTTTTTCGGTTATCGAAGTTCTAAAGGAATGTTTAAATTCTTGATGTTGTTTATGTAAGACCCCAACTTTTTATAAATAAAATCTAATTTTCTCTATTTATTATTGTGAGTAATACGGTGTTAATTTGATATAATGCTTTGGTTATGGGTGAAATGTGCAAATTTTGTAAAATAAACAAGTGGTAATAAAATATTCATTGTTGTCGGGGAATATTTCTTTGGTCGTGGAATATTCTTGCTGTCGGAGAATATTCGTACGACGGCGCAGCCATTTGTGGGCCCCATAACGAAAAACGGTCGAATGAAGAAAACGACAAGTTTGAATTTTTTACAAATAACGACGTAGTTGTTACCGTTAACACTGTTGGAATACTAGTGGTTAAAATACAGTAATACGCGTGGTTGCACAGTAGTACACGGTATTGCACAGTATTTTTGAATTATTGATTCTTACGTAAGAAGGCACTACTCAATAATTGTTACAGTAATTACTGTTCAATATTTTATTATATTGATTCAATAATTGTGACGTTGATATTTTATATTATTGTTGTTCCAATAATTGACAATGCACAGTATCTCCATTATCAGATCAATAATTCATATTATTTGAATAATAATGTTAGTAGCATTATTGGCAACGTCTAAGGAAGTTCTGTCTAGGAAAAGGGGTTTGGTCACCTAATTGCGTGCCAATAATAAAAAATCCTTATCGGAAAGCCCCCTCTTTCCTAGGAATGACCTGGTTGTCATAATTGTGATTCTGTAATATTATTTGTGAATAATTAATTATTGATTTATATGATAAGAAATATTTATTTTATGTGGATGGATAGGAAAATATTTATTTTGTGTGGATATAAATGGAGAAATTAATGTTCAGGTGTTTTATCAGTATTTTGTCGGAATGGAGGTATTAAAAATCGTTCGTATGTGGATTTCAGGCATTTTTTATTTAGAATTTAGAAAACCTTTCTTCTATAAAGTTGTAGAGAATTCGATTTCCTATGAAATTGACATAAAATTCAAATTTTTTGATACAAGGGCCATTTATTATGAATTATTAAAGTTTTAGAAATTAAATATTTTTATTAAAATTATGGGTGGGACCCACTTTTGTTTTTTATGAAAACATGTGCTAGAAATTTTTTTCAAATGTGATGGGCTGATGGCTTTCCAAAATGGCATGCGTAGAAAAGAAAAAAAATAATACTATTTTACTATTTAGCCTGCTTTGGCGTTCTAGTATTTTTTTATAAATAGGCGCTTAGGTTAGAATTGAAAATCACACCAGAAACATAAGTTTTTTCTCTCTATATTATCGAGCATATTTTTGTGAGTATTTAGATACTTTGAGAGTTGCTATTCAATGCAAGTTTTCTTCGGCATTACATCCGATATTTCGATCAGAAGTACTGTCATTTTGAGGTAAGGGATGTTACTTTCTTCATAATAATGTTATTCTTTCAATATCATTATACCGAAATATTGGTATGGATTTTATTGTAGAATTTCTACCTTTTTTATGTCGGGGTTACTATTCACGTATACGACACTATTCACGAATACGACACTATTCACTGAAAAATAATTTTTTTTCTCTCTTTGTCCAAGTTGTATATTGTGGTTACTATCTTTGATTGTATCTATGTTTTGATCTTTATTCTTGAATTTTACTCCACAATTGATTATTATAAGGTATTTTTGAACTTGGATAAACTAAAGTACGAATCCCTAATCTTTGATCTTTTATCTCACTGGTTTCATTTTCTTTAAGATATTTTTCATCATCCTCAGTCCTAAATAATGATATTACTGAATATCTTTGGCATGTAGTGAAAAGATGAATGATTAACTGATTAATATCTTTGGCCCGTAGTGTAAAGATGAATAGGTGTTGAGATGAACATAACCAACTGGCGATACAAATGAATATATTTGGCCTGTAGTGCAAAGATGAATATTTGATTCAAGATGTATATTGATTGTGTTACAGGGATAAAATATTGATGATAGACTTTTAAATCTTAGAAGATAGTAGAATTCTTTCTCTAATGGATTGCTGTTTCCGCTGCAGTTGTTGATCTAAAACTTGTTGTCAATTATATTCTATCAGATATTTCCCTGTTGAAGACTAATGATAAATTGTTTTATATTATCTTAGTCATAATATTCTTTACTGGGCTAGTTGAGCTCACCATTTTTCTTTTTGTTCCATTTTTCTTCTCAGGAGGTGAGAATTTAGCAGAAACTAGCCGGGGTATGGAATGATGATTCTAGAAAGTTGTTTTAGCAGTCCTCACTATTTTTGTAAAATAGTGTATCAATAATTGTAATGAGGACTCCTTTTGAGTTTGTATACTGTCTATTAGACAGTATTTATATTTAAACTCATAGTATATGTGTTGTCATATTTTACACGATAATTGTATTAATGAAGTTGTATTTGTTTCTGTACCATATATTTGGCGACTCAGAATGGGTGATGTATACCTATTTTGGGGGCGTCACAGTTGATATCAGAGCTTAGGGATATGGTCTCTGGCGGAGATCGGGGAATAGAACTAGGAGGGGAGAGACGAGTAATCCTTCGCTAGTGTGTCATACCTAAGCTTATTTGGTTGGTCAGTCGGAGCATATGGTTAATATGTGATATGTTAATTTGTTAATTAACCCTTGTTTTGTGGCAGTATTTGGAAATATTAGCAATAGAGTGAATGAGACAGTGGAGACACCTTTAATCACCACCCAGGAGAACGTGCAACGGGAATGCAATATTCCTCCTGTAAACAACACTACCGAACAAATGATGAATGATAGGATGTTTAAAAGCTTTTTGTAGTTCATGCAAAACTAGACGAGGGAGACACGTGTACAAAATACGGGTGGAAATGATAGCAATGCGCGGCTTGTCACAGCTAAGCAGTTCAAAGAGTTGGAACCACCAGAATTTGTGGGAAAACCGGATCCGATTAAGGTGAAAACGTGGGTCAAGAAAATTACCAAGATATTCGATGTCTTGGGATGCACAGAGGAACAGAAGGTTCCAATCGCCACCTTTATGCTCCGTGGTGAGGCAGATTACTTGTGGAAATCTGTGAAGCGTACCCAGCCTGTCGCACTCAACGTGTCTTGGGAAACGTTTTAGAAACTGTTTAATGACAAGTACTTTCCTGAAAGTATTCGTCATATAAAGGAGGTAAAGTTTATTAAACTTGAACAAAATAACATGACAGTGTCTCAGTATGAGGCTAAGTTCGCTGAGTTATCCAGGTGTGCACCTCATTTGGTAGAGGATGAGGAACGAATGACGCAGATATTTCTGAGAGGTCTAAAACCCGAGATTCAGCAATATCTTATTTCTCATAAATTTTCTCTATATTCAGATGTTGTAAACAGGGCTCAATTATTAGAGCGAGATAATGAGTATGTTCAACCGAGGGTCCACAACCAGGGTCATACCGGTGGTAGCAGTCATTGGAGCAATGACAACCAGCGGGAAGAAAAATATTCAGACAAAAGCGGTAACCACTCTGGTGGTAATCGTGGTCATGATAATAGAAGGAGCGAGTCGGGAGGAGATTTCAAAAGGAGAAGGTACAACAATGATAATATGAAGACGTCAGTACCAACATCCACTATTTCTAGGGGAGGAGAACGAGCACCGGTCGTTTGTTATAAATGCGGGAAAGAGGGACACATCAGCGCAAACTGCCCACAACAATCCAAGGTGTGTTATAACTATGGAAAGGAAGGTCATATAGCTAGAGATTATCTTGTTGCGAAACCAAGTTCAACGGGGATGGTGACTCCAGGAAGGGCGTTTGTCGTGACTGCCCAAAATGCGAGGAACCCAAACGAGGTGATCACGGGTAAGCTAATCATAAACTCTTGCGAAGTTTATACCTTATTAGATAGCGGTTCTACCCATTATTTTATCTCTCCTACTTGTGCTCAACGTTTGAACTTGACTCCGGAGAAATTAGACATTGACTTATCTGTTGAGACTCCGTTAGGAGAAACTTTCATTACATCTACTATTTATAAATCTTACTTGATTCAAGTTGGTACCATCACATTACCTATCGATCTTATTTCTTTGAAAATACTTGCATTTGATGTGATTTTAGGGATTGATTGGTTAACTATTCATCATGCCAAAATTGATTATTTTCGTAAGGTTGTTAGTTTTTATATTCCTAACCTACCTGTTATACGAATTCAAACAACCAAACCACTAAAGTCAATCACTGTCATATCAAGCCATAAAGCCATTAGTTTATTGAAAAATAGATATCAAGCTTTCTTAGCCCATGTCACAACCTTAAACAAAAACACGTTAGATTTGAATAATATTTCTGTTGTTAGTGAATTTCCTGACGTATTTCCTGAAGAACTTCTCGGTCTACCCCCAGAACGTGAAGTTAAATTCTTTATTGACCTTGAACCTGGTACAAAGCCCATTTCTAAAACCCTATATCGAATGGCTCCTATTGAACTTCAGGAGTTAAAGGTTCAACTACAAGAGTTGTTGGACATCGGTTTCATTCGTCCTAGTACATCTCCTTGGGGTGCTCCTGTGTTATTCGTAAAGAAGAAAGACGGGAGTATGTGACTTTGTATTGACTATCGAGAATTTAACCATGTCACCATCAAGAATAGGTATCCGCTATCTAGCATTGATGACTTGTTCGACCAGTTGCAAGGAGCACAATTCTTTTCAAAGATTGATCTTCGTTCTGGATATCATTAGCTGAAGATTAAAACTGAGGATATTCCAAAGACTGCCTTCAGAACTCGATACGGGCATTATGAATTCTTAGTCATATCTTTTGGATTGACTAATGCTCCTGCTTCTTTCATGGATATGATGAACCGTGTGTTCAAAGAATATTTGGATCAGTTCGTTGTTGTCTTTATTGATGACATCCTCATCTATTTCAAAAGCCATGAAGATCATGAGCGCCATTTAAAGCTGGTACTTCAAAGGCTTCATGATAACAAGCTATATGTCAAGCTGAAGAAATGAGAGTTATGGGTTGAGGAAGTAGCATTCCTTGGGCACGTGGTGTCAAAACATGGAGTATCTGTTGACCCGGCGATGATTGAAGCCATACAAAGTTAGGAGCAACCGAAGTCGGTGATTGAAGTACGTAGCTTTCTGGGCTTAGATGGTTATTATCAGAGATTCGTGGAAAGGTCTTCTCAAATTTCTACTTTGTTAACTCAACTGACTCGGAAAGATACAAAATTCATATGGAGTGAGGAATACGAGAAGAGTTTCCAAGAGCTCAAGAGGAGACTCATTTCGGCACCTGTTCTGACAATTCCATCTGGTTTGGATGGATTTGTTATCTACAGCGATGCTTCAGGCAAAGGGTTAGGATGTGTTCTCATGCAACATGGAAAAGTCATAGCCTATGCCTCGCGATAACTCAAAGAATATGAGAGGAATTATCCTACTCATGATCTAGAGTTGGCAGCAGTCGTTTTCGCGTTGAAGATCTGGAGACACTACCTGTATGGGGAGAAAGTGGAGATCTATACAGAACATAAAAGCCTCAAATATTTCGTCACCCAAAAGGAACTCAACATGCGGCAACAACGTTGGTTGGAGCTATTGAAAGATTACAATCATACCATCCAATACCATCCTGGAAAAGCAAACGTGGTAGCTAACGCATTGAGTAGAAGATCATATGCGGGTACGAGTGTAATGTTGTTAACACAAAGGTCCATTTTGTATGACTTGTAAAGGATGGAGATAGAGGTAAAGGAACGAGTAGAACTGACTTTAATCGATAAAGTTAAAGCTGCTCAAGCTACGGACCTGGAGCTGATGCGTATGAAGAAGAAAGTGCAAGAAGGTGTTATTCCAGAAGCAAGAATCGACGAAAAAGGAATACTTCTAGTCAACTCCAGACTTTGTGTTCCTAACGATTCTGACTTGAAGCATAGAATCATGATGGAGGCACACAACACACCATTGGCAATCCATCCTGGTAGTACCAAAATGTATCATGATCTTCGACATACATTTTGGTGGAACAATATTAAGAGAGAGATCGCGAAGTTTATCTCGAGGTGTTTAACATGTCAACGTGTAAAGGCAGAGCATCAAGTGCCAAAGGGTCCATTGTAACCACTTGAGATTCTGAAATGTAAGTGGGAACACATTACTATGGATTTCGTTACTGGTCTTCCTAAGGTTTCTCAAGGCATAGATGCGATTTGGGTTATTGTTGATAGATTTACCAAGTCTGCTCAGTTTTTGCCTATACGGGAGACTTATTCCCTTGAACATCTTGCTCGTATGTACGTGAATGAGATTGTGAGATTGCATGGCATGCCAGTGTCCATAGTTTTGGATCGTGACCCAAGATTCACTTCACAATTTTAGGTTAGCTTACAGAAAGCTATGGGCATAAATTTACGATTCAGTTCGGCATACCATCCTCAAACGGACGGGCAATCAGAAAGGACTATTCAAATTCTTGAAGATCTATTAAAACTCTGTGTCCTAGATTTCAAAGGAAGTTGGGATAACTACTTGCCATTGGTGGAATTTTTCTCAACAACAGTTATCAAGCAAGTATAGGCTTGGTTCCATTCGAGGCGTTGTATGGAAGAAAATGTCATTCTCCAGTATGCTAGGACGAGGTGGGTGAAGTAACGTTGTTGGGACCAGAATTGGTACGCATAACTACAGAAAAGATCCAAACGATTCGACAACGTATACAAACGGCACAGGATCGACAAAAGAGTTATGTGGATCTTCATCAAAATGACGTGGAATTTAATATTGGGGATCATGTATTATTACGTGTTGCACCATGGAAGGGAGTTACAAGATTTGGGAAGAGAGGAAAGCTTAATACAAGATTTGTTGGTCCATTTGAGATTCTTGACCGAATAGGAAATGTGGCCTATAGACTCACATTACCTCCAAGCATGTCTCGTGTTCATAATGTTTTTCACATATCTGTGCTTAGTAAATATGTGAAAGACCAGAGCCACATTATTGAGTTAGAACCAGACGAGATAGCCAAAAATTTAACGTACGAGGAGGTACCTGTTAAGATATTGGATAGGAAAGAACATGTCCTACGCACCAAGGTTATACCACAAGTTAAGGTTTTGTGGAGGAACCATACTATTGAAAAAATGACCTGGGAGTTAAAATCAAAAATGAAAACGAGGTATCCTCACCTTTTCGAAACACCAGGTACGTACGTCAATTTCGAGGACGAAATTTTATAAGGAGGGGAGGTTGTAAGACCCCAAGTTTTTATAAATAAAATCAAATTTCCTCTATTTATTATTGTGAGTAATAAGGTGTTAATTTGATATAATGCTTTGATTATGGGTGAAATGTGCAAATTTTGCAAAATAAACAAGTGGTTATAAAATATTCATTGTTGTCGGGGAATATTCGTTTGGCCGTAGAATATTCTTGCTGTCGGGGAATATTCGTATGACAGCGCAGGCATTTGTGGGCCCCATAACGGGAAACGGTCGGATGAAGAAAATGACAAGTTTGAGTTTTTTATAAATAACGGCGTAGTTGTTACCGTTAACACTGTTGGAATACCCGGTGGTTAAAATACAGTAATACGCGTGGTTGCACAATAGCACACGGTATATTGCACAATATTTTTGAATTATTGATTCTTACGTAAGAAGGAACTACTCAATAATTGTTACAGTAATTACTGTTCAATATTTTATTTTATTGATTAAATAATTGCTACATTGATATTTTATATTATTGTTGTTCCAATAATTGTCATTGCACAGTATCTTCATTATCAGATCAATAATTCATATTATTTGAATAATATTGTTAGATAGCATTATTGGCAATGTCTAAAGAAGTTCTGTCTAGAAAAGGGGTTTAGTCACCTAATTGCGCGCCAATAATGAGAAATCCTTATCAAAAAGCCACCTCTTTCCTAGGAACGATCTGGTTGTCATAATTGTGATTCTGTAATATTATTTGTGAATAATTAATTATTGATTTATATGATAAGAAAATATTTATTTTATGTGGATGGATAGGGAAATATTTATTTTATATGGATATAAATGAAAGAATTAATGTTGAGGTGTTTTATCAGTATTTTGTAGGAATGGAGGTATTAAAAATCGTCCGTATGTGGATTTCGGGCATGTTCTGTTTGGAATTTAAAAAAACTTTCTTCTACAAAGTTGTAGAGCATTCGATTTCCTATGGAATAGACATAAAATTCGTATTTTTTTGATAAAATAGCTATTTATTATAAATTATTGAAGTTTCGGAAATTAAATATTTTTATTAAAATAATGGGTGGGATCCACTTTTATTTTTTATGAAAACATGTGCTGGAAAAAATTTTCAAATGTGATGGGCTGATGGCTTTCCAAAATGGCATGCATAGAAAAGAAAAAAAATAATATTATTTTATTATTTAGTCTACTTTGGCGTTCTAGCATTTTTCTATAAATAAGCACTTAGGTGAAAATCACACCAGAAACATAAGTTTTCTCTCTCTATATTATCGAGCGTATTTTTGTTAGTATGTAGATAATTTGAGAGTTACTATTTATTGCAAGTTTCCTTCGACATTACATTCGATATTCTGATCAGAAGTACTGTTATTTTGAGATAAGGGATGTTATTTTCTTCATAATGATGTTATTCTTTCAATATCATTATACCGAAATATTGGTATGGATTTTATTGTGGAATTTCTACTTTTTTTCATGTCAGGGTTACTATTCACGTATACGACACTATTCACGTATAATGCACTATCCACGAATACGACACTATTCATAGAAAAAATAATTTTTTTCTCTCTTTGTCCAAGTTGTTCATTGTTGTTACTAACTTTTATTGTATCCATGTTTTGATCTTTTTTCTTGAATTTTGCTCCACAATTGATTATTATAAGGTATTTT
The DNA here is from genome assembly GCA_016801055.1 of Panax notoginseng. Lineage (NCBI taxonomy): Eukaryota > Viridiplantae > Streptophyta > Magnoliopsida > Apiales > Araliaceae > Panax > Panax notoginseng. The sequence goes on along the minus strand of CM029017.1, from coordinate 85,347,386 downwards.
TGAACTTGGATAAACTAAAGTACGAATCCCTAATCTTTGATCTTTTATCTCACTGGATTCATTTTCTTTAAAATATTTGTCATCATCCTCAATCCTAAATGATGATATTACTGAATATCTTTGGCTTCTAGTGCAAAGATAAATAATTAACTGAAGAATATCTTTGGCCCGTAGTGCAAAGATGAACAGGTGTTGAGATAAGCATGACCAACTAATGATACAAATGAATATCTTTGGCATGTAGTGCAAAGATAAATATTTGATTCAAGATGTATATTGATTGATGTTACAGGGATAAAATATTGATGATGGGCTTTTAAATCTTAGAAGATAGCAGAATTCATTCTCTACTTGACTCTTCTAATGGATTGCTATTTCTGCTGCAGTTGTTGATCTAAAACTTATTGTCTATTATATTCTATCAAATTTTTCCCTGTTGAAGACTAATGATACATTGTTGTATATTATCTTAGTCATAATATTCTTTACTGGGCTAGTGGAGCTCACCCTTTTCCTTTTTATTCCATTTTTCTTCTTAGGAGGTGAGAATTTAGCAGGAACTAGTCGGGGTATGGAGTGATGATTCTAAAAAGTTATTTTAGCAGTCCTCACTATTTTTGTAAAATAGTGTATCAATAATTGTAATGAGGACTCCTTTTGAGTTTTTATATTGTCTATTAGACATTATTTGTATTTAAACTCACAATATATATGTTGTCGTATTTTGCACGATAATTATATTACTGAAGTCGTATTTGCTTCTGTACTATGTATTTGGCGACTCAAAATTGGTGATGTATACCTATTTTGGGGGCGTCACAGTTTATTCAACTGCTCTGACTTGCTGAAAAATTTAATGCTCACACTTGCTTTAAATGAAAAACATTTTCAGCGTACTTCCCGTAAAGATCAAGCTGATCAGTATCCAGAAGAAGGGCCATTCAGTATATGAATGAACGTGAAGATCAAGTGAAGATTTATAATGTAGAATAGTTTAATTAAACTATAGACTAGTTTAATTAACTGTTATATATCCTTGGTGACGAATAAAAGTCACTCTTGTAAGTTGTAAAGAATAATGTAATTAACATTATTTGCAATGAACGATGTTATAAGGTATTAGAACTTGGGATTTTAGAATGTATGTTATTATATTTAACTATATAATGATGTATGTTTGGAAGAAGATAGAACCATGGCGTACGGAATCCGGGTGTGAAGATAGACCGAATTTCGGGACGTTACATCTATATTGAGTATAACTTAGCTTTCATGTTTAAAGGTCATGAAAAGTAAGCTTTAAAACGTCATCTAACACTTGAATGAAGGAAGGCCGCACCTAAACCTTGTAGGTAAGTTTCAATAGCTATAATATGGCATAAGTAAGCTACACAAGTTAAAGAAACCAATTCTAAACAGTTTTAAATATTGGACTTGTTAAAAATCACATTTTAGGCCAAAAGTGATCTGTTTTGGGTAAATTTTAGTACCTGAATTTGTAAGACAGTAATGAGCTTATATAAAGTTACTAATACATGCTATAAATGATTCCCAAACATGGATAAGGCAAAAGCTAATAAGAAGACTAAGTTCTTGTGCATCTTATATGTCTAAAGTGAGCTTTAATAGGCCAAATTTGGCTAGGCCACTAAACAAAGTGAGGTGATGATAAAAGTAACCTTAGGTAACTAAAATACACATGCCTAGACATTTCAAGTAGACAAAGCTGAAAGAAATTTAAAAAGTGTCAAAATAAGTTTTGGGGAAAAAGAGCTAAACTGTCCAGTTTGAGCCTCAGTTAAAGTAGGGCTAACTGATATGAATGAGGAACCTAAACCCTTATTAAAATACCTTGGTATGTGGTCTAGAAGTAAAGCCAGACGGTAGAGCCAAAATCGTAACCAATGAATTCAAGAAAATCATCAAAGTAGGTAGTAAACTCAATTCTGCTACAATTGGGTAGTAGAGTTTAAATCGTAGAGTGAACTCTGTAAATCGTAAAGTGAACTCTACAATAGTAGAGTGAACTCTACAAATCGTAGAGTGAACTCTCCAATCGTAGAGTGAACTCTGCAATCGTAGCGTAAATTCTGAAAATCGTAGAGTGAACCCTACCAACTTAGAGTGGTTCCATCAATTGTAGAATGACTCTCGAAATCATAGAGTGTAAATCGTAGAGTGAAGATAGTAGAGCTAAAATGGGTAAACACCCTAGTTTGTGCTCAGTTTTGGTTAACTTACATAACTAAATTCAAGAAACCAAACCCATAGAAAAATAATATGATCTAAATGCTTGAAAAAATAAAAGATCAAATGGGCTAACTCATAAAATCCAAAAGCATCATAAAAGTGGCCTAAAAATTAACTTCTGCTGCAGTTGGTAGTAGAGTGGAAATGTAAAATACCCATTTTGTGGCACTATCTTAAGAAGCCTTAAGAGGGAGTTTCAGTTGACTAACTATGGAATTAAATACAATGATGTATGGTCTAAAAGTTTGTTCAAACATGGAAGTCAAAAGCTCATTACAAAGATTCATAAAAAATCCCCAAAGTACCCTAGAAAATTATATTTTCTATTTTTGAACTATGATGGTATAATGGGATTTGATTCCTAGAAATGTCACAGCATAACATAAGATGATATTTGAAGTATATAATGACCAATGATTTGTATCATGTTATGATTGGACCAAAATGAGTATATTTAAGAATGTATAAGAACTAAGTATGCAATGTATACCTTATGTGTATAATCACAAAGTGATGAACGACGGCTATATGCCTAATCTAAGTCTAAGGAACTTAGATAAGTAATGTTTAACCAAATATGGTATGTTGTAGTGGTGTGATACACACACAGTAAAGTACAAGTGTGACAAGCTAGCACATGTAGTGATGAAAGGGAAATAAAACTGAGTTATATAAATAACAAAGTTGAGCATAAAAATGGTATAAGGAGAATAAAAGTTAAAGTAGGTTATTAAAGTAATGTTAACCATGAGATCAAGTATTGATGATGTTTACTATCAATCTCACATAACGTGTAGGTTATGCAAAAGATCACGACAGGTTAATGGTAAAACGCCGGTACAGACAAGTTTTTTCAGAACTTATATTTATATGTGAACTTGTTAATTGTAATGTGTACATAGTCCTTGTATTATATGTACTCCTTGTGAATAAATTGAGATATGCATTATGTGTTATACTGTGATATAAATCTATTGAAACAAATTACTGATTGATGTGGATTGAGTTATGAAAACTTACTATATTCATGATATGAGGTATATGATAAGCATGAAATAAGTATAACTGTTGAGTATGAGCATTATGATGCCTGAATAAATGCAATATATGAAAAATATGAATTATGTATAAACTATGAAGCATGAATAATTTAAGTTGTGTTTAAAATGTTAAAATGTGTTATGTGATAACTGTTAAACTTATACGTAGTTGCTCACCCTTGCTATAAATAATTATTTTCAGCTAAACTAGAGCAGATCGAAGGATTCAAATAAATAAAGGAAGAAGTACTTATTAAAGTTGTTCGTATAGCTCTAGCTATGCTAGATAACGTTCATATGACATATTGTAATTGCATAGTCAAAGAACATTGTATAGAAGAATAGTTAAGTCTAGTTGTGAGTTTATGGATACTTAAAATTAATATATCCAAGTGAAAGATATTATTTATAACTTGAAATGTATAATTTAAATCAATATGATATAAAAGTGTAACACCAGGCTGTAAAGGTTGAGGATTCTAGAAATAGAAGGAACTAATATATTAATTGGTATTAAAGTGAGGTTGTATTCATTATTTTATGAATAAAGGTTATAAATATTCAGATGAAGGTTGCATCATAATGCACCAGGTCAGAGGTCATGGATACCCGGATTTGGGGGCGTTACAAGTAATAACGTCATATTTCCCAAGCAAAGATCAAAGTTGTCCCCAAATACCAAAAAGTCATCCATGAATACCTCTACATTTTTCTCCACCATATCTAAAAATATAGCCATCATGTAGCGTTGGAACGTAGTTGGTGCATTGCATAACCCAAAAGACATCCATCGAAGTGCGAACGTTCCATATGGTCACATGAAGGTAGTCTTTTCCTGGTCTTCGGGTGCTATGACAATCTGGTTATAGCCCAAATATCCATCCAATAAATAGTAAAACTGATGACCGGCTAGTCTATCAAGTATTTGATCGATAAATTAAATGGCAAAGGAAAGTGGTCTTTGCGTTGCTTTATTCAATTTTTTGTAATCCATGCACACCCACCATTCGGTCACTGTCCTTGGTTGAATTAACTCATTGTTCTTATTAGCTACCACTGTCATACCCTCTTTCTTTGGAACGCATTGCATCGGGCTAACCCATAAACTATCCGATATGTGATAGATGATTCTGGCATCTAACCATTTAATAATTTCCTTCTTGACAACCTCTTTTATAATTGGATTCAATCTGCGTTGTTGTTCCATAACCGGGCTAACATCTTCTACCAATTAAATCGTGCGCATACAAAATGAGGGATTGATTCCGTTAATGTCGGCTATCATCCATCCATTTAAATTCTCGAAGCACTCTCAATAACTTATCCTCTTGTGATTCAGTGAGTGATGCTGAGATGATAACTGGAAAAGCAGAAGAAGCTCCTAAGTAGGCATACCTGAGGTGACTCAGTAATTGTTTCAATTCTATTACTGGAGGTTCTTCAATGGATGTTTTTAGCCATGAGTTTGATTTCTCAGCTTGATCTAATTCCTTGAATTGCTTACCATATGGCACAAAGGAAATGGATGCGTTCAAAATGTTCAAATACTATAGCGAAGATGGGAAATGTGTTGCATATGTACTTACTAGAGTTGTTTCAAGCGGATCCCATATACATTAATCTCAAAAAATTCCTTCAATGCAGATTCAACCCAATTGACTCTAAAATACTCTTCGGCCTCGTTCGGAAACTGCATTGCCTTAAACACATTGAAGGTAACCTCTTGATTCTGTACCCTCATCGTGAGTTCCCCTTTTTGTACATCAATCAAAGTCCTCCCCGTGGCTAAGAATGGACGCCTAAGTATGAGTGGGATTTCCTTGTCTCCCTCAAAGTCGAGCACAATGAAATCAGTTGGGAAAATAAATTTGTCCACTTTCACCAATATGTCCTCTACTATTGCCCGCGGGTAAGTTAGAGACCTATCGGCTAGCTAGAGAGTTAAATTGGTTGTCTTTACCTCCGGTAGACCCAACTGTGCGTAGATGGATAACGGCATCAGATGGATACTCGCCCCCAAGTCTCATAGTGCTTTTCTGAAAACATATTCCCAATTGTGCAAGGTATAGTGAAGCTACCTGGGTCCTTGAGCTTTGGAGGTAACTTTTTCTGTAGTATCTCACTACACTCCTCTATAAGTGCAACAGTCTTAAACTCTTCCAACCTTATTTTTCTTGATAAAATCTCATTCATGAACTTCGCGTAACTTGGCACTTATTCATTAGCTTCTGCAAAGGGAATATTAATGTGAAATTTCTTGAATACCTCCAGGAATTTTGAAAACTATTTGGCCTCCTTAGCCTTGTGGAGTCTACTTGGGTATGGAACCGGGGGCATATATGAGTCGGGCTTCTTTATTTCTACGTTTTCATCTGATATTTTATTCTCTAATGCTTTACTTGATTCCGCCTTCTCTTGCACTGACTGCTCCCCAATGCTCTCTTCATTAAGTAGATTTGGATCCCCCAAATCTTTCCCATTCCTCAAGGTAATTGCCTTACAGTGTTTTTTTCTATCCCTTGGGTTCATTTCTGTGCCACTCAATAATGATCCTTGAGGACGAGTGTTCATAGCTGTGGCCAATTGACCGATCTGATTCTCTATATTCCGTAAAGTCACATCATGCGTGTTCTTCCATACTTCGTTATCCTTTATGTACTTTAACAATAACTCCTCAAGTTCTAGTTTCCTTTCTTGTTGTGGAAGTTGTTGGTGTTGCTTTGCCTGAAATCCTGGTGGTGCTACTTGTCGTGGAACTTGTGGTTGAGCTTGTTGTTGATCCTGATTATTACTCCGTGAGAAATTTGGGTGATTTCTCCACCTCGGATCGTAGCTATTCGAATTCACCCCATACTACTGCCTACTTGAATTCCCCATAAACTGCACTGATTCGATGTTAATAGCATATTATTACAATGGATGAGCCCCTGCACATAATTCGCATACCACTTCTATTTTTGGAACAATCTACACCCCTAAAGCATCAATTTTCTTTGTTAACGCTAAAATCTACATTGTTACCTGAGCTAATAAGGTTGTTATGGCATCTAATTCAAATAACACTGCCACTTTCGGTTGAGTTAATCTGCTGGTGGGCCACTGATAGTTATTGGTCGCCATGTTTTCCAATAATTCATACCCCTCTTCACAACTTTTTGCGTTCAAAACGCCACCTGCAGTGGCATCGATACTTGTCCTTATTTGACTATTAAGCCTGTTGTAGAAGGTTTGTACTTGCATCCATAGTGGTAACCCATGATGTGGACATTTTCGTAGTAGATCCTTGTATATCTCTCAAGCTTCATATAAAGATTTGAAACCAAATTGCCTGAATGATAAGATTTTGTCTCGCATTCTTGTCATTTTTGCTGGTGGGAAGAACTTAGCGAGAAACTTTTGCACCAAGTCATTCCATTTTGTTATTGACCCTGGTGGCAATGAATGCAGCCAAATCTTGGCTTTATCTTTCAACATGAATGGAAATAGCCTTTGCCTTACTGCATCTTCTGACACCCCATTAAATCTGAATGTATCACAAATTTCCAAGAAGCTGATAATATGATAGTTGGGGTCATCATTCGGTGCTCCTCCAAACTGTACCGAGTTCTGAATCATATGAATTGTGCCTGACTTTATCTCAAAACTGTTGGCTGTAATAGCAGATCATGCTATGCTAGACTGAATATTTTTAACTTTTGGAATGCTATATTCTCGAAGCGGTTTGTGTTCTTCTACTGCCATACCAAGCTGATTTTCAATGGTAGCTTGATTGAAGTTTAGTCTCCTCCGAAAAGTTCGTTCAATCTCACTATCGTAAAGAACTAAATCTGGACCCTTGGATCGTGTTTGCATAAACCATTGAATTTGCCCTAGTGCATACACAAATCCCAGATTACTGCTTGACAAAAGGGAGCCTGTAAAAGCGAATAAAAATCAAAATAAAAATCTGTTTAAATAAACTAAACTAATAAAAACTACTAACAAAATAATTATTATAACCGCTCCTCGGCAACGGCGCCAAAAACTTGTTGTCCAATTTATATAATGATAAATATGTGCAAGTGCACACGGTCAATCAAGAAATAAAGAAGTAAGAAGAGTGTCGAACCACAGGGGAATAGTTAGTAACAATTTGTTAGAGTTTGTGTCCTAGAGGCCAATTATTCGATATAATTGCTTAACATTTTGATATTATATTTGATTGAATAAATGGATGATTTTATTATGGTTTTATTTTCTGCGTTATATAAATGTTAACATAATAAAATTCCTTAGAATATTGATACAAATTATATAGTTTCAAGTATGTGACTTGAACATGAGATTATATAATTACAATTAGTATCATTCCTCTTAAATGTCCCTAGTCGAGTATCATTGTTGATGGGACAACAATGATACATTGAAACTAGTATGTGGATTGACTGATGACCAAATCTCATTGGTCATAAATATATGAGATATTAAGTCAATGCATAGGTACGTGTTAGAGAACGATGTACTGGACAGACCCACCATGAGAATTCTATGTGGAGCATTATGCGAAGTGTCATTAGCAATTCTCATAGTGACAATGATGTAATGATTCTCCGACCTGAAATCACTATATTACTACACGGGAATTTATGTACTTTGATATCATCAAAGGTCACCTTTAATAGGGTGGACTATAAAGGTGATTATTAGGTACATCATGAATCGTGTGAGGAATATGAGTGATCTAGATGGAATTTAACCCTCCTATATATTAGGGGTAATATCCATAGGCCTCTTGATTGAGTAGGACTATGAAATGCATGGCCATGCTCAAATAGTTATTTGTTTCATATAGTCTACTCATTGATCAAGAAAACTCAGATTAAATTATGAAGAGTATGACACATTCCATGACTCAAGTTTAATCTAGGATGTCAAGGTTAAAAGGATTAAATTATATTGAAACATTGGTCACGAAAAGGTTGCATCGAATCATCGATCTTATTATTACTTGGGTAGCAGTGATGCATTACTAGATGTCGCTCACTGTTTATAATTTTATAATATAATTTTAAAATTATTGCCAACGTAATAATAACCTATAGGGTCATACACATAGAACATAATTAAAAGGAAATTAATTTAAATTGTAAAGATTTAAATATGTCAATATGATTGGTAGCATTTAAATTACGAATTTAAATTAATAGGATAATTTATATATAGGTATATTAATTAAGTAAGACTTAATTAAGGTATATATATATATATATATATATATATATATATATATATATATATATATAAATTCGAATTTTATTTTAATTAGATTAGGTTTTTGATTAATTCCTATTAACTCTTATATATATGATATATAGCAGTCATTTAGGTAATCATCATAACCTAAGAAAACCCTAGCCGCTCTTAGAGAGAGACTAGAGAGAAAACATAAAATCCATTCCTTTCGTGGCTAGTACCGCAACTCCCTTTTATTACAGAATCGTGCGACGATTCGCGGGCGTTCGTGTGGATACTGTAGAGACGTAGTTCATTCGAATTGCGTTGGAGATTGAAGCTTTTTCATAATCGGTATAATCTCTTAAACACTGAATTAATTTCTGTTTCGCATGGATCCTGCTTTGGATTTCAGATATTTGTTCAATTTTTATTCCGTTGTGCAATTTTTTTGATCCGAAATTCCAACAGTGGTATCAGAGCTACTTGCGAAACGATTAATTCAGATTACGTATTTTATTATTTTCGATATATATGTTTTATGATGATACAATTTTACTGATCTGAAATTGATTATATTATTTTCGATATATATGATATATGATGATACAATTTTACCGATATGAAATTGAGTATATGATATTTTGTATGTAGGTATATTCTGGTATTATGAATATCAGTTATAGATATGCATGTATATGATGTTCTGTTAATTGTATCTTAAATGGTGGAATAACAAAACAACTTCTGTTATGTGTATAGTTTTCTTTAATTGTATATACATTGTTATGTGCTTATTGTGATATGCATGGTGCACAGTTATGGCCTTTTGACCCATAGGTTAGTGATTTTTGGTTTTGAAATACGGCTTGCATCTCGTGCCATTCTATAAATTCTAATGTAATATTCCCTTCTTATGTATATCCCCTCGAATGTAACTTGAGATTTCTTTATGTCATGTAATAATCTATAATCGATGAAGATGACAAGATGGAGAACACGATGGAAAGATGATGATGGAGAGGAGGCACATGCACGAGGAAGATCCAAGGAAGCTACTATTTTGAGATCTTTTACCACCTTAGATTGACCTTCAATCTTTCATCAGCTTGAAAAGATTGACAGTGGATTGGGCCATAATTGTGAGACATTTAACTTTGCACTATATTTATGTAACACCCCGAAATCCGGTCTATCTTCAGACCCGGACTCCGTTCGTCACGGTCTCACTTCTTACCAATCATGCGTCATTATATATTGAAATATAACAACATACATTCTCAATTCCCAGGTTCTCGAAACCTTATAACCTTTCTCATTACAAATAATGATAATTGCATTATTACTTTCATCTTACAAGAGTGACTTTTATCCGCCACCAAGGATACATACAGTTCATTAAACTAGTCTATAGTTTAATTCATCTTTCTACATTACAAGTCTTCACTTGATCTTCACACACATTCACATGCTGAATGGCACTTCGTCTGGATACCGCTTAGCTTGATCTTTACGGGATCCTTAAGTTCTTTCTAACATCGTTCGCTGAAAATGTTTTTCATTTAAAGCAAGTGTGAGCATTCAATTGCCCAGCAAGTCATAACAGTTGAACAAACAACTTCAAGAGTGTAAACATTCTTCAGAACTTCAATAACCGAACAAAGGTTATGAAGCAGCTGGAATAATAGGAATAGTCTTGGTTCCTATCATCTTAAAACCATACGCACTTTCACTTTAAAATACTTTCATTCTTCTACCTTTTGCATACACATTCTGTCTGGCTAGAATCATTAGCACAGACTTAACAATAACGGTTCATGAATAAACCGAGCATACTTGTATTGAACAGTTTGATCACAAAACAGTTCATCTCATAGAAACACCAAAGTGTTCACATTGTGGCTCAAGGCCTCATACATACTACCACCTTGTACAAATATCGCACATAGACAGAACTTCTCAAGTTCAACATCTGAGAAGTTTTAGAAACTAGCATTCATTTAAAATATGAATGAAGTTAGGAAACTTGCCTTACGTACAGCTACAGCTTACGCTGAACTGCTCATCCAATTCCATATAACATATAAGAAAAACAACATGTAGCAATTAGTCATATACTTGACTTACGCATTGGTTTACTTAACTTTACTTCTTAAGGTTCGCGTTCTTATAGACTAAGTTTACGCGACTAACTTTCATTACCGGTTTACGGTTTCATGACATACGGAGATGTCTTACTCAAAACGTTCATCATCTTTGACGATTCACATTCCTATCTGATTCACATTCAGCTTTCATTACTCTTATTACCGTTCATTACGGCTCTCTTTGATAATTCATATCTTACTTACTACTTTCATCAACGTCTATGTTATACAACCAAGGTATACTTAGAACATTCGTCCAACGCGAATACAATTCACAAGAATCGTTTACGTATTCAACGTTCACGTTGCTCGTCTCTTAATCTCTCATTCAACCTTTATTCAAGGTTTTTAATCGCTTTTGATCGTTATCCATCCCATGAACCCCACGTTCATTAATCTTTCTTAATGTCAAAGCCATACTGTTCGTTGTATGCTAAGACCGATCGTTCTACGCAACTACGTTGCGTTCATAGCGTTTATACGCTTTACACTTATCTCTCATTACCATGACATAACATCAGAATGTTATTCATTACCTTCGTCGCTCAACGTCTAAGGAATTACAATCACAGCAATCCCTCACGTTCATTTATCACGACTACGGTCCCCGAACATCGGTTATGTAACTCGCGTTCATCTTCTTTTACTCTCGTTTAATCTTTCGGTTCAACCTTCATTAAAGGTTTAAAACACTTGACCAAGTGTTACATTACATGAATTATATGTTCATACTTATTTCTTGCACATCCCCCAGTATCTGAGAACTAAAAATCTCATTTTTGAGCATTGCTATGCACCGGCACTACGGCGTCGTGCCTTGCCTTTCCTCTCGCGCTGCGGCGCGATCTACAGTTTCCTCTTCCTTTTTCCCGGACTGGCGCTGCAGCGCCAAGTCCTTTGTTATTTCTCGCGCTACGGTGCCACTCTCTAGCAGCTTTTAACACTGTACATGGCCGAGCTCGCGCTGCAGCGCCCCTTCTCGCGCTGCGGCGCCAAGACAAAAACCTAGAAAAATTTTCTAAGTGTTAAGTCCAATTTGAGACGTCGATTTCGAAATCTCATAACTTCTTCGTTATAACTCGGAACGAGGTCGTTCCAAAGCCATATTCTTTGTTATCTTACGTACTTCGATATGCCTTGGACAGAAGTTCATTCTGAATCAACTAACATGCCATTCAATTGGCTTAATCTTTGCTCTTTGTTCATTTTTACTCTTTTAACGTTCTTCGCTCGTTCGTCCGTAATTCGGTCATCCGAACTCGGAACTCGTTCGTTATTGAGTCCACTACTCACGTTTTATACGTTCTCTTACATTCTAATGAAACCCTACTCGTTCAGGTTCATTTACTAACTTTTAAATTCTCATTCATCTTTTACGAAAATTTCGCCATAACTTCGTTATAGCTCAATTTTAATCTGTTCTTCATGAACGTTTCTAACGTTCCTAACCAAGAAATAAGCATCTAACTTATACTCGATGGTTTTAAACTTGTCCATCAACAACAATTACACTACGATGGTTTTAAATTTGTCCATCAACAACGTTCTTCGTGCTCTTCGCGTGTTCTTCGTGTTCTCCATTTTAATCGATATTTTGGATTACGATTCTACTTTTTCTTGGAATTTGATATTATAGAACACCATTCCTTACTTAATTCACCTACTCTTTCATAATATTCGTTCAGATCGCTCAAAATCCTCACGAATCTTATACTTCCTTAAGAAATTTATAAAATAAATTTCTAATTCTTCTTTCTTCATTTTCTTACGATTTCAACCATATGAAATCATTCTCCGTATCTTCTACTTCTTATTCTCATTAAGTTATGTTTTTAAACATAAAAACTTAAAGAAAATAAATAGAAGAACTAGGGTTCGGATTACCGTTCTTCTTTAATCATCTTCCGTTAGACAAAGCCGACGATTTGCGAGCTTTTCTATTTCTCGATCACTTTTGATCCGAGCATTCATGCTCATTCTCTTCCTCTTCCTCTTCCAACCGAGCTCTCTCTCACTCTCAAGTTCTAGGATTTTCAAAATCCTAGAAAATGAAAGTTTAGCTTTCTATTTATAGATTTTCAAGGCTTAGGGCAATTTAGTCATTTCGCCCCCCACCTCCTTACTATTCACACCTCCTTAACAACTTAGCCACCAAGTTAACTTTGCCACCACCCTTACTTGGTTGCCAAGTGGCCGACCCACATGCCCCATGGATCACCCCATGGGTTGCCCCAATGATTCTTACCCATCCGTTTACCCATCGGTTCGATCCGCGGTTTCTTTTCTTGGTTTGGGCCTTAACCCTAATTCTTATTGGGCCTAACTTGGGCTTGACTTTACAAATCATTGGGCTTGACATAATCCAAGTCCAATTAGATTCTACAAAGTCCATGAACTCAAAGTCCATTAAGAATAATCGTATTCTACGCATTTCATTCTCGTATTCTCGTATTCTCTTTGTATATCATTCGTACGATATTCGTATTATACGTCGTACTAATCTTCGTACTATACTCGTATAATAACTAGTATTATACTCGTATCTCACACGCATAATAACCCTAGTTATTACACATACTCATTAAAATTCTCGGAAATTACTTTCTCTAACCCTTAGGTTTTATGTCCACAGGCGAAAACTTTATTTTTGCCATAACTGAAATATTATTGAACTCACGTCTCATAATTAAACGTAATCTATAACTTCTCGGAATTTCAAAATAAATCTCCGATCAGAAACTGATGAATAGTACCTATTTCGTCTTTTTCCCCGAAAAATATTTTGTTCCTAGAAAAATTTCATTTTCGTCTTGAAAATTCTTACTCGTTCAATCTAGCTTGTAGCCAGAATCCTCCCGACTTATAATCATTCTAGGTTATAGAACGATTAATAAACACTTAGCACAGAATAGTATTAATAAAAATTTATTTTATTAATAACTAATTCTTGAAACTTAAATTATGGACAAACCGAATTTCCGGGTTGTCACAATTTATGCTTGTATACGATATGATATGATAAATAATGTGCATGCTTAATAAGATTAAAATTGGTGAGACCTAAATTAATTTATAAAATCCCTTATTAAATTATTAAGTCTAAATCAGATGCCTTCCAATGAATAACACTCATCAAGACCTTGATCAATGGATGTAGGTTTTCCAAAGTAAAGTACCTTATTTATCTAGGTAAGATGCGATAGGATAATTGTGATATCCAAACTGTTGAAACCATTGGGCCCGACTTAACTAAGTAATCTCAATAGGATTGTGGACTTAGAGGCATGGAGTTTGGTAGGTACCATTAGATGGACTAGAAACAAATGTTGTTTACCAAACTATCCAAGAGTTGTATATGATATAATTGACAAAGGGTTGTCTACCTAAATAATTGTGTTTTGAGAGATTAGCCAAAGCTAACTTAAGGCATAATGAAATATGGATCTTGGCTCACTATAAAGATTTAATAGAAAATACTTTTCGAATTAATGGTGAGGGCTATTAATTTGAATAAAATAGTGAGAGGTATATTTTGAATGTACTATTATCAATTACATAATATCATAAACTCTGCAATTTGACTTATTGTTTTTGCACTTATAAATTGTAGATATCAATGGCAAACAACAACAACAACACAAATAGACTTTCACTACGATCAGTCCTTGAGAAGGACATGCTGAATGAAATTAATTTCCTTGACTGGCATAAGAACTTGAGGATTGTTGTGACGCCCCCAAATCCGGGTATCTTCTAACCCGACAGATGGTGCTCCACTGTACTAACATCCATACAATCATTCCATTGAATTACAACAAAATGAGAGTAATTACTATATTCTCATCAAAATCAAAGTATAATCCTTCCCAGGTTCATAAACTGGTTACATCGTTTATTGTTCATAATGTATAATACATACAAACTTACTAAATTATTACACAATGCCTAAGCATCCATCTTAGCCTTGCCTTTATCTCTCTTAGAACTCTCAGTTCGTTCGGCTTTAGCTGCAAACATATGGTTTAAGCAAGAATGAGCATAACTAGCTCAGCAAGTTTTAACAACGAATCACATGACTATCATATGAACAATTCCATGCTTTATTCACATAAATGAATAATTAACTACGAAGCACTATGAAATATTTGACTAGTACCTCTCATGTCATAACAACGATTCCAAAGTATATATATAATAGCTTAGGAATTCTGAACCGGTCGATAGACCATGAACAATAACTTTCAGTTTTCATACTTGAAAAGGAGTCCACAGCACTTAGGCCGTTCATCTGTATAACTTACGAGTACATCTGGGTGATCAGCCCATAGTACCCTATGTTGATCAACACTACATTCATTAAACGTATTTACGTTTAATATTTTTGGCAAACTCGCGTGCCCATCGAATAATCGATGAAAAATACATTTGTTTTTTCATAGACAAACCTTACCTTCACGTCCATACCAATTTCTTGGCATAGGATAGCGTTAACATTTCTATATAGAATGATATGGGAAATCATCAATCTATACCTTACGAATAGGCTAGCCGAGTTAAAATCTGGCATCGACCCTTTCTTTTAAAACAAAGCTTGCAATTCAGTTCAATGGATCACATAAAACTTGGCTAACTTGAAAGTTAGACAAGCGTTAAGAAAACTTGCCTTTCAACGTCTTCAGATAACTTACTTGACTGACCACAGCCTTTACAGAATCTACATGATATATTCACATAGCACACTGTAATTAGCTATCAAATAACTATTCACATTGTTTCTATCACATAACATACCACATTAGGTCATGAGCGAACATACATGGTTCCTAATGAATCTTACCCTTCTTCTCAATCTAATTATTTATTAGATTGTTTATTATTGGTTCCGGCTTGCCATTTATAACCAACTTCTTTCTCTTCTATGTTGTAAGTGGATTTACTTCATTAATACTACTCGTTTTGAGTTAATCACCTTTCCTCACGTCTTACCAACGTTCTTACATTATCAATCGAAATTTGATCGTTTATTGGCTAAGTATACTTATTGCATACCGTTCACATTCATGTAATATTCAACAACTTTTAGTTGTAACTCTCAACGTTATTGTCATCATCGAAGATGCTACTTTAAGTTAATTAATTCATCATCAATTAACTATCTTTCATCTGGTATACTTAATCATGCTCATTTCATTAATAAAGTCAAATCGACTTTCCATGCTTTGTTACGGCTCATTAACGTTCTTACGTTATTAACCAACTTTCGATCATCGTTGGTGAACTACCAACGTTGAACATCATTCATGGTTTCTTATTACCCTCTTACGTTCTTCATTTAATTATGGTTAAACCATACATAATCTTCTATCACTCTCTATCCTACTCACACTTGGACTTTCTTTAATCTCATTACCAGTTGTTACGGCTTTCCTTGATAATTCATATCTTACTTACTACCTTCATCAACGTCTAAGTCATACAACTAGGGTATACTTAGAACATTCGTCCAACACGAATACGATTCACGAGGATCGTTATGTATTTGACATTTACTTAAGGTTTTACTTTCTTTCATCAGTATCCATCCCATGAACCCCATGTTCATTATTCTTTCTTAATGTCGAAGCCATACCGTTCGTTGTATGCTAAGACCGATCGTTCATTGTAACTACGTTGCGTTCATAGCGTCTATATGCTTTACATTCATCTCTCAATGCCATGTCATAACATCAAAATGTTATACATTAACATCGTCAACCAACGTCTAAGGAATCACAACCATAGCAATCCCTCACGTTCGTTTATCGCGACTACGGTCCCCGGTCATCGGTTTCATAACCCGCATTTACATTCTTTATCTTTTATTCCCGTTTAATCTTTTCGTTCTACCTTTGCTAAAGGTTTAAAACACTTGACTAAGTGTTGCATTACGTGAACTATATGTTCATACTTCTTTCTTGCACATCCCCCGAGAAATTGAGCAGTTAAAATCTCATTTCTAGGTATTGCACTGCACTGGCGCCGCGGCGCCGTGCCTTGCCTTTCCTCTCGTGCTGCGGCGCAACTCTCCAGAGTGTATGGCCGAGCTCCGCGCTGCAGCGCCCCTTCTCGCGTTGCGGCGTCCCCTTCCCGCGCTGCGGCGCCAAGACAAAAACCTAGAAATTTTTCTAAGTGTTAAATCAAGTTTGAGATGCTTACTTTGCGATCTCATAACTCCTTCGTTATAACTCGGAACGAGGTCGTTCCAAAGCCATTCTCTTCGTTATCTCCCATACTTTAACACACATCGAGCAGAAATTCAATCTAAACTCATTAACGTGCCATTCAATTGGCTTAAACTTCACTCTTCGTTCATTTTATGCTTTTAACGTTCTTCGCTTGTTCGTCCGTAATTCGGTCATCCGAACTCAAAATTCAATCGTTCTTGAGTCTACGACTCACGTTTTCTATGTTCTCTTACATTCTTATGAAACCTTACATGTCTGGGTTTATTTACTAACTTTCAAATTCTCGCTCGTCTTTTACGAAAATTTTGCCATAACTTCGTTATAGCTTAATTTTAATCTGTTCTTCATGAACGTTTCTAACGCTCCTAACAAATCAAGAAGCAACTAACTTATACACGATGGTTTTAAACTTGTCCATCAACAACATTTACACTACGATGGTTTTAAATTTATCCATCAACAACATTCTACGTGTTCTTCGCGTGTTCTTCGCGTTCTTTGTTCGTTCTTCGTTTTAATCGATATTTTGGATTACGATTTTATTTTTTCTTGGAATTTGATGTTATAGAACATCATTCCTTACTAATTTGACATACTTATTCATAAGATTCATTCAGATCGCTCAAAATCCTTACGAATCTTATACATCCTTAAGAAATTTATAAACTACATTTCTTATTCTTATTTCTTTGTTTTCTCATGATTTCAACCATATGAAATCATTCTTAACTTCTTTTACTTCTTATTCTCTTTAAGCTATGTTTTAAACATAGAAAACTTAAAGAAAAATATTAGAAGAAATTAAGGTTCGGATTACCGTTCTTCGTTAATCCTCTTCCGTTATACAAAGCCGGCGATTCGCTAGCTATTCTATTTCACGATCACTTTTGATCCGATCGTTCAAGCTCACGCTCTTCCTCTTCTTCTCCCAACCGAGCTCTCTCTATCTCTCTCAAGTGTAGGATTTTCAAAATCCTAGAAAAATGAAATTCTAGGTTTCTATTTATAGAAAAACCAAAGCTAGGGCAATTTGGTCATTTCGCCTTTAACCTCCTTACTATTCCAAGCTTTGCCACCAAGTTTACTTGCTCTCCAAATAAATTACTTGGTCACCACATTAATTACTTGGTTGCTACTTAACTTAGCCATTAAGTATACTTGATTAGCACAACACTTGCTCATCACTTCATTATCTTGGTTACGAAGACTAACCACATGATCATGGGTTACCCCATGGATCACCCTAACCCATTGAATTATAGCTTGGGCTTAAGTTTAATTAACCTACTTAATTACTTGGGCTTAACTTCACCAATCATTGGGCTTGACATAATCCAAGTCCAATTGGATTCTACAAAGTTCATGAACATAAAGTCCATTAAGACTTATCGTATTCTACGATCGTATTCTACACATTCCTTTCTCGTAATCGCGTCCTCTCTTCGTATATTGTTCGTACGATATTTGTATTATACGTCGTACTAATCTTCTTTATATACTCGTATACTAACTAGTATCATACTCGTATTTCTCACGCATAATAACCCTAGTTATTATACATGCTCATTACATTTGCGGAACTCACTTTCCCTAACCCTTAGGTTTTGAGTCTGCAGGCGAAAACTTCGTTTTTTCCCTAACTGAAATATTATTGAATATTCCATCACATCTCAAGATTTCACGCAATCAATAACTTCTCGGAATTTCAAAATAAATCTCCGAGCAGAAACGGGTGAATAGTGCCTATTTCGTCTTTTTCCCCGAAAATATTTTTATTCCCGAAAAACTTTTATTTTCGTCTTGAAAATTCAAACACTTTAATTCTACCACGTAGCCAAAATACTACGATGTTCTAACATATCTAGGTCATATAACGACCTTCGATTAGCTTGCTCCATAAATAATCAATTAAATTCATTTAATAAAAATAAAAATTTAATTCTCAAAAATTCGATTTTCTCGGGCGTTACAATTGTCCTCAAACAAGAGCGCAAGCTATATGTCATTGAAAAGCCCATTCCTGCATCATCAGCTGAGACTGCACGACGTGTAGAGCATGATGCTTATAAGAAGCATCAAGATGATGCTCTGGATGTGAGCTGTCTCATGCTAGAAACTATGAACACTGAGCTTCAGAAGCAACATGAGCTAATGGATGCTTATGAGATGATCGAGCATCTCAAGAAATTATTCGAAGGGCATGCTTGACAGGAAAGGTATGATACAAGCAAAGTGTTGTATCACTGCAAGATGGGTGAACGTGATCCAGTTGGTCCACATGTGCTGAAAATGATTGGGTATATTGAGTACATTGATAGGTTGGATTTTTCGATTACTCCAAAAGCCTAAACTGATTTTGTTTTGCAATCTTTGAACAGCAGCTACTCTCAATTTGTTATGAATTACCTCATTAATGAAATTGAGAAACACCTTACTGAGTTGTTGAGCATGTTAAGAACTGCCGAGAACAATTTGAAAAAGGTAGGACCCGCTCCCATAATGATGGTACAAAAAGGGAATGCTAAGGGAAATTGGAAAGGTAAAAAGAAGATAGGATCTAAATCTTATGCCAAACCCAATTCCAAAACCAAACAGGCTTTAAAACCTAAAGGTGGGGTGGCTAAAGAAGGTGATTGTCACTACTGTGGAAAACCTGGACACTGGAAGAGGAACTGTCATGCCTATTTGGAAGAAGTGAAGAAAAGGAAAGGAAGTGTGACTTCTGATTCAAGTATATATGTTATAGAAGTCAACTTGTCTACTTCTATGTCATGGGTATTGCATACTAAATGAGATTCTCACATTTGTGTTAATGTGCAGGAACTACGAAGGAGTAGGACTTTAGCAAAAGAAGAAGTTGATCTACGAGTTGGGAATGGAGCAAAAGTTGTTGCACTGGCCGTAGGAACTTATCATTTATCTTTGCCCACTGGGCTAGTAGTAGAATTAGAGGATTGTTATTATGTGGATGCTATAAGCAAAAATATTATTTCTGTTTCTTGTTTGGACAAGAAAGGTTTTTCATTTATAATAAAGAACAACCGTTATTCATTTTACTTAAATGATATATGTTATGGCGTTGCACAATTGTTTAACGGTCTTTATATTCTTGATTTGGAAATGCCTATCTATAACATAAATACAAAATGATTTAAATCAAATGACTCAAAGCTTACATATCTCTGGCACTATCTGTTAAGAATAAGCATTTGAATGATATTCCTATTTATATATGATTTGATTATGATATACATGAATGAATATGCAAGTATGCTTGCATTAAAAAAAGTTGTAAAGTCCTTTGATAGATAATAAGAACGTATGTACAAGGACTTAGAATGAATTGATCAAATATGTTAGGTTGATCCTACATAAGCAAAACAGCTTTGTAAAGTCCATAAAAAGATATGATGTACAAGGACTATAAAAGTAGAAAGATCAAGCTTGTTAGGTTGATCTTATAATGTAATAGATAAGCTTGTCTGATCGTCGAGCACTGCACCAAAAATTGTAGTCTGCCAGGAGAGTCGGGAAAAACTCGAGAACTATCGAGGCAGAATCATAGTCTGCAAGATAGTAGATCTCGGAGTTCGTAGACTGCCAGGAGAGACGAGGAAGGATCGTAGTGTGTCGAGAAGAACTTCCTCGAAGCCTTAGTCTGCTGAGGAAGTCATGTTCAAAATCATAGAGACAGTCTGCTACTAGCCGACCGAGCGTCTACCGATGCCAAGTTAAGAATCGTAGACCACACTCGGAGTTGTAGAGTCTACTGATCACATCAGAGGTAGAGATCGTAGTTGATCAAGATCAGATGAAGACAACGAGCATAAATATAGAAATCGTAGAGTGTCAAGATCTAATCTCGGAGTTGTAGTGTCTGCACAACCCAAGCTGAATCGTAGAGTGCAGAACTAAGACTTCAACATATGTGCTCACAACGCCAAGGCAGAATCGTAGAGCAAACACGATTCTCAACAAATGAGCACTCCTAGAATATCCAAAGTAATGAAGCTTTGGTCTGAGCTGCAAAGATACATTCCACCTAAAGGAAACCAGAGAGCACTCAATGAATGGCATGCAAGCTAATAGAAGATCTAATCACCAACCCAATCAACATGCAAATTGATTTGTGAAGCCATTCAAGACGAAGTCTTCCACAAGTTGATCAGAAGAAGACTTCAATCAAAGAAACTGACTAAGGAAAATCAGTAAGTGCAATAGCTGTCAAGTGAACAGAAGACAACGATCTTGGAAGTAATCAGGATCGTAGTGTTTGCCAAACAAAGAAGGAACTGATGGAGTGTACACGAAGATACTGGTCAGCTTTTGAAGATCAAGGCTAAAGTGATTAAGCACTGGGTCAGTACATTGATGATAAGTGAACAGGAGATCACAAGGAGAAAGCGAGCTGGGCATGCCACAAATCTGAAGTGTTTTGCTATTCAGAAGAGGCCAAAACAAGAAACAAGCCATCAGTGTGACGCCCCCAAAATAGGTATACATCACTCATTCTGAGTCGCCAAATACATGGTACAAAAATAAATACAACTTTATTAATACAATTGTCGTGCAAAATACAACAACACATACTGTGAGTTTAAATACAAATAATGTCTAATAGACAGTTTACAAACTCAAAAGGAGTTCTCATTACAATTATTGATACACTATTTTATAAAAATAGTGAGGACTGCTAAAATAACTTTCTAAAATCATCACTCCATACCCTGGCTAGATCCTGCTAAATTCTCACCTCCTAAAAAGAAAAATGGAACAAAAAGGAAAAGGGTGAGCTCAACTAGCCCAGTAAAGAATATTATAACTAAGATAATATACAATAATTTATCATTAGTCTTCAACAGGGAAAAATCTGATAGAATATAATAGACAATAAGTTTTAGGTCAACAACTGCAGCGAAAACAGCAATCCATTAGAAGAGTCAAGTAGAGAATGAATTCTACTATCTTCTAAGATTTAAAAGTCCATCATCAATATTTTATTCCTGTAACATCAATCAATATACATCTTGAATCAAATATTTATCTTTGCACTACAGGCTAAAGATATTCATTTTATCACCAGTTGGTCATGTTCATCTCAACACCTGTTTATCTTTACACTATGGGCCAAAGATATTCATCACTTAATCATTCATCTTTACACTACAAACCAAAGATATTCAGTAATATCATCATTTAGGACTGAGGATGATAAAAAATATCTTAAAAAAAACGAATCCAATGAGATAAAAGATCAAAGATTAGGGATTCGTGCTTTAGTTTATCCAAGTTCAAAAATACTTTATAATAATCAATTGTGGAGCAAAATTCAAGAATAAAGATCAAAACATGGAAACAATCAAAGATAGTAATCACAATAGATAACTTGGACAAAGAGAGAAAAAAATTATTTTTCTGTGAATAGTGTCGTATTCGTGAATAATGTCGTATACGTGAATAGTGCCGTATACGTGAATAGTAACCCCGACATGAAAAAGGTAGAAATTTCACAATAAAATTCATACCAATATTTTGGTATAATGATATTGAAAGAATAACATCATTATGAAGAAAATAGCATCCCTTATGTCAAAATAACAGTACTTCTGATCGAAATATCGGATGTAATACCGAAGAAAACTTGCACTGAATATCAACTCTTAAAATATCTAAATACTCATAAAAAGACGCTCGAAAATATAGAGAGAGAAAACTTATGTTTTTGGTGTGATTTTTAATTCTAACCTAAACGTCTATTTATAAGAAAATGCTAGAACGCCAAAGCAGACTAAATAATAAAATAATATTATTATTTTTTTTTATCTACGCATGCCATTTTGGAAAGCCATCAGCCCATCACATTTGAAAAAAAATTCCAGCACATGTTTTCATAAAAAACAAAAGTGAGTCCCACCCGTAATTTTAATAAAAATATTTAATTTTTGAAACTTCAATAATTCATAATAAATAGCCCTTTTATCATAAAAATATAAATTTTATGTTCATTCCATAGGAAATCGAATTCTCTACAACTTTGTAGAAGAAAGTTTTTCCAAATTCTAAACAGAAAATGCATGAAATCCACATACGGACGATTTTTAATACCTCCATTCCGATACAATACTGATAAAATACCTCAACATTAATTTCTTCATTTATATCCACACAAAATAAATATTTTCCTATCCATCCACATAAAATAAATATTTCTTTATCATATAAATCAATAATTAATTATTCACAAATAATATTATAGAATCATAATTATGACAACCAGGACGTTCCCAAGAAAGAGAGGGCTTTCCGATAAGGATTTCTCCTTATTGGCGCACAATTAGGTGACCAAACCCCTTTTTTAGACTGAACTTTCTTAGACATTACCAATAATGCTATCTAACAATATTATTCAAATAATATGAATTATTGATCTGATAATGGAGATACTGTTCAGTGACAATTATTGGAACAACAATAATATAAAATATCAACGTAACAATTATTGATTCAATAAAATAAAATATTAAACAGTAATTACTGTAATAATTATTGAGTAGTGTCTTCTTATGTAAGAATCAATAATTCAAAAATATTGTGCAATACCGTGTGCTACTGTGCTACTGTGCAACCACGTGTATTACTGTATTTTAACCACCGAGTATTCCAACAGTGTTAACGGTAACAACTATGCCGTTATTTGTAAAAAAACTCAAACTTGTCATTTTCTTCATCCGACCGTTTTCTATTATGGGGCCCACAAATGGTTACGCCATCGTACGAATATTCCCAGACAGTATGAATATTACACGACCAAACGAATATTTCCCGACAACAATAAATATTTTATAACCACTTGTTTATTTTTCAAAATTTGCACATTTCACCCGTAACCAAAGCATTATATCAAATTAACACCTTATTACTCACAATAATAAATAGAGAAAATTTGATTTTATTTATAAAAACTTGGGGTCTTACAACCTCCCATCCTTATGAAATTTTGTCCTCGAAATTGACGTACGTACCTGGTGTTTCGAAAAGGTGAGGATACCTCGTTTTCATTTCTGATTTTAACTCCTAGGTCATTTTTTTAATAGTACGGTTCCTCCACAAAACCTTAACTTGTGGTATAACCTTGGTGCGTAGGACATGCTCTTTCCTATCCAAGATCTTAACAGGTATCTCCTTGTACGTTAAATTTTCGACTATCTCATCTGGTTCTAACTCAACAATGTGGTTCGGGTCTTTCACATATTTACTAAGCACAGATATGTGAAAAATATTACGAACACGAGACATACTTGGAGGTAATGCGAGTCTATAGGCCACATTTCCTATTCGGTCAAGAATCTCAAATGGACCAACAATCCTTGGATTGAGCTTTCCTCTCTTCCCAAATCTTGTAACTCCCTTCCATGGTGCAACACGTAATAATACATGATCCCCAATATTAAATTTCACGTCCTTTCGATGAAGATCCGCATAACTCTTTTGTCGATCATTTGTCGTTTGTATACGTTGTCGAATCGTTTGGATCTTTTCTGTAGTTATGCGTACCAATTCTGGTGCCAACAACGTTGCTTCACCCACCTCGTCCCAGCATACTGGAGAATGACATTTTTTTCCATACAACGCCTCGAATGGATCCATGCCTATACTTGCTTAATAAATATTGTTATAGGAGAATTCCACCAATGGCAAGTACTTATCCCAACTTTCTTTAAAATCTAGGACACAGAGTCTTAATATATCTTCAAGAGTTAGAATAGTCCTTTCTGATTGCCCGTCTTTTAAGGATGGTATGCCAAACTGAATCGTAAATCTGTGCCCATATCTTTCTGCAAGCTAACTTAAAATTGTGAAGTGAATCTTGGGTCACGATCCAAAATTATGGATACTGGCATGCAATGTAATCTCACAATCTCATTCACGTACATACGAGCAAGACGTTCAAGGGAATAAGTTTCTCGTATAGGCAAGAAATGAGCAAACTTGGTTAATCTATCAACAATAACCCAAATCGCATCTATGCCTTGAGAAACCTTGGGAAGACCCGTAACGAAATCCATAGTAATGTATTTCCACTTCTATTTCGAAATCTCAAGTGGTTGCAATGGACCCTTTGGCACTTAATGTTCCGTCTTTACACGTTGACAAGTTAAACACCTCGAGATGAACTCCGCGATCTCTCTCTTCATATTGTTCCAACAAAATGTATGTCGAAGATCATGATACATTTTGGTACTACCAGGATGGATTGCAAATGGTGTGTTGTGTGCCTCCATCATGATTCTATGCTTCATGTCAGAATCGTTAGGAACACAAAGTCTGGAGTTAACTCGAAGTATTCCTTCTTTGTCGATTCTTGATTCTGGAATAATACCTTCTTGCACTTTTTTCTTCATACGCATCAGATCCAGGTCCATAGCTTGAGTAACTTTAACTTTATCGATTAAAGTTGGTTCTACTCGTATGTTTGATATCATCATGTGGGTACTTGGAGCCTTTGCCTCTGTCTCCATCCTTTGCAAGTCATACAAAATGGACCTTTATGTTAACAACATTGCACTCGTACCCGCATATGATCTTCTACTGAATGTGTCAGCTACCACGTTTGCTTTTCTAGGATGGCATGATCGTAATCTTTCAATAGCTCCAACCAACGTCGTTGCCGCATGTTGAGTTCTTTTTGGGTGAAGAAATATTTGAGGCTTTTATGATCTGTATAGATCTCCACTTTCTCCCCATACAGGTAGTGTCTCCAGATCTTTAACACGAAAATGATTGCTGAAAACTCCAGATCATGAGTAGGATAATTCCTCTCATATTCTTTGAGTTGTCGCGAGGCATAGGCTATGACTTTACCATGTTACATGAGAACACATCCTAACCCTTTGCATGAAGCATCATGTAGATAACAAATCCATCTGAACCAGATGGAATTGTCAGAACAGGTGCCAAAATGAGTCTCCTCTTGAGCTCTTGGAAACTCTTCTCGCATTCCTAACTCCATATGAATTTTGTATATTTTCGAGTCAGTTGAGTTAACGAAGTAGCAATTAGAGAAAACCCTTCCACGAATCTCCAATAATAACCAGCTAAGCCCAGATAGCTACGTACTTCGGTCACCGACTTCGATTGCTCCCAACTTTGTATGGCTTCAATCTTCGTCGGGTCAACAGATACTCCATGTTTTGACACCACGTGCCCAAAGAATGCTACTTCTTCAAGTCAGAACTCGCATTTCTTTAGCTTGGCATATAGCTTATTATCACGAAGCCTTTGAAGTACCAGCTTCAAATGGCGCTCATGATCTTCTTTTGGAATAGATGAGGATGTCATCAATAAAGACAACAACAAACTGATCCAAATATTCTTTGAACACATGGTTCATCATATCTATGAAAGTAGCAGGAACATTAGTCAATCCAAAAGACATGACTAAGAATTCATAATGCCCGTACTGAGTTCTGAAGGCAGTCTTTGGAATATCCTCAGTTTTAATCTTCAGCTGATGATATCCAGAACGAAGATCGATCTTTGAAAAGAATTGTGCTCCTTGCAACTAGTCGAACAAGTCATCAATGTGAGGTAGCGGATACCTATTCTTGATGGTGACATGGTTCAATTCTCGGTAGTCAATACAAAGTCGCATACTCCCGTCTTTTTTCTTTACGAATAACACAGGAGCACCCCAAGGAGATGTACCCCAAGGAGATGTACTAGGACGAATGAAACCGATGTTCAACAACTCTTGTAGTTAAACCTTTAACTCCTAAAGTTCAATAGGAGCCATTCAATATGGGGTTTTAGAAATGGGCTTTGTACCAAGTTCAAGGTCAATAAAGAATTCAACTTCACGTTCTTGGGGTAGACCAGGAAGTTCTTCAGAAAATACGTTAGAAAATTTATTAACAACAGAAATATTATTTAAATCTGACGTATTTTTGTTCAAGTCCGTGGCATGGGCTAAGAAAGCTTGACATCCATTTTTTAATAAACGAATGACTTTATGGCTTGATATGATAGTGATTAACTTTAGTAGTTTGGTTGTTTGAATTCGCATAACAGGTTGGTTAGGAATATGAAAACTAACAACCTTACGAAAATAATAAATTTTGGCATGATGAATAGTTAACTAATTAATCCCTAAAATCACATCAAATACAAGTATTTCCAAACAAATAAGATCGACAAGTAATGTGATGGCACCAACTTGAATCAAGCAAGATTTATAAATAGTAGATGTAATGAAAGTTTCTCCTAACGGAGTCTCAACAGATAAGTCAAGGTCTAATTTCTCCGGAGTCAAGTTCAAACGTTGAACACAAGCAGGAGAGATAAAATAATGGGCAGAACTGGTATCTAATAAGGTATAAACTTCGCAAGAGTTTATGATTAGCTTACCCGTGATCACCTCATTTGGGTTCCTCGCGATTTAGGCAGTCACGACAAATGCCCTTCCAGGAACCACTGACTTTGACTTGTCCGAGATAGCCTTTGGAGTCATCATCCCCGTTGAACTTGGTTTCATAACAAGATGATCTCTAGCTATATGGCCTTCCTTTCCATAGTTATAACACACCTTGGATTGTTGTGGGTAGTTTGGGCTGATGTGTCCCTCTTTCCCGCATTTATAACAAGCGACCGATGCTCATTCTACTCCCCTAAAAACAGTGGATGTTGGTGCTGACGTCTTCACGTTATCATTGTTGTACCTTCTCCTTTTGAAATCTCCTCCCGACTCGCTCCTTCTATTATCATGACCACGATTACCACCAGAGTAGTTACCGCTTTTGTTTGAATATTTTCCTCCCCGCTGGTTGTCATTGCTCCGATGACTGCTGCCACCGATATGACCCTGGTTGTGGTCCCTCGATTGAACATACTCATTATCTCGCTCTAATAATTGAGCCCTATTTACAAGATCTGAATATAGAGAAAATTTATGAAAAATAAGATATTGCCGAATCTCAGCTTTTAAACCTCTCAGAAACATCCGCATTATTCGTTCCTCATCCTATACCAAATGAGGTGCAAACCTGGATAACTCAGCGAACTTAGGCTCGTACTGAGACACCGTCATGTTGTTTTGTTCCAGTCAAATAAACTCTACCTCCTTCATATGACGAATACTTTCAGGAAAGTACTTGTCATTAAACAGTTTCTGAAACGTTTCCCAAGACATGTTGAGTGCGGCAGGCTGGATACGCTTCAAAGATTCTCACCAGTAATCTGCCTCACCACGGAATATAAAGGTGGTGAATGGAACCTTCTGTTCCTCCGTGCATCCCAAGACATCGAATATCTTGATAATTTGATGGACCCACGTTTTTGCCTTAATCGGATCTGGCTTTCCCACAAATTCTGGTGGTCCCAACTCTTTGAACTTCTTGGTTGTGACTAGCCGCGCATTGCTATCATTTCCACCCTTATTTTGTACACGAGTCTCCCACGTCTGGTTTTGCATGAACTGCAAAAAGCTTCTAAACATCCCATCATTCATCATTTGTTCGGTAGTGTTGTTTACAGGAGGAATATTGCCTTCCTATTTCATGTTCCCCTAGGTGGTGATTAAAGGTGTCTCCACGGTCTCATTCACTCCATTGTTAATATTTCCAGCTGCCATTCTTAAATACTGCCACAAAACAAGGGTTAATTAACAAATTAACATATCATATATTAACCATATGCTCTGACTGACCAACCAAATAAGCTTAGATATGACACACTAGCGAAGGATTACTCGTCTCTCCCCTCCTAGTTCTACTCCCCGATCTCTGCCAGAGACCATATCCCTAAGCTTTGATACCAACTGTGACGCCCCAAAAATAGGTATACATCACCCATTCTAAGTCGTCAAATACATGGTATAGAAACAAATACAACTTCATTAATACAATTGTCGTGCAAAATACGACAACACATATACTGTGAGTTTAAAAATAAATATTGTCTAATAGACAGTATACAAACTCAAAAGGAGTCCTAATTACAATTATTGATACACTATTTTACAAAAATAGTGAGGACTACTAAAACAACTTTCTAGAATCATCACTCCGTACCCCGTCTAGTTCCTGCTAAATTCTCACCTCCTAAGAAGAAAAATGGAACAAAAAGGAAAAGGGTGAGCTCAACTAGCCCTGTAAAGAATATTATGACTAAGATAATATACAACAATTTATCATTACTCTTCAACAGGGAAAAATCTAATAGAATATAATAGACAACAAGTTTTAGATCAACAACTGCAGCAGAAACAACAATCCATTAGAAGAGTCAAGTAGAGAATGAATTCTACTATCTTCTAAGATTTAAAAGTCCATCATCAATATTTTATCCCTATAACATCAATCAATATACATCTAGAATCAAATATTCATCTTTGTACTACAGGCCAAAGATATTCATTTGTATCACCAGTTGGTCATTTTCACCTCAACACGTGTTCATCTTTGCACTACGGGCCAAAGATATTCATCAGTTAATCATTCATCTTTGCACTACAGGCCAAAGATATTCAGTAATATCATCATTTAGGACTGAGGATGATGAGGAATATCTTAAAGAAAACGAATCAAGTGAGATAAAAGATCAAAGATTAGGGATTCGTACTTTAGTTTATCCAAGTTCAAAAATATCTTATAATAATCAATTGTGGAGCAAAATTCAAGAATAAAGATCAAAGCATGGATACAATCAAAGATAGTAACCACAATAGACAACTTAGACAAAGAGAGAAAAAAAAATTATTTTTCTGTGAAAAGTGTCGTATTCGTGAATAGTGTCGTATACGTGAATAGTGTCGTATACGTGAATAGTAACCCCGACATGAAAAGGGTAGAAATTCTATAATAAAATCCATACTAATATTTTGGTATAATGATATTGAAAGAATAACATCATTATGAAGAAAATAACATCCCTTATCTCAAAATAACAGTACTTCTGATCGGATTATCAGATGTAATGCCGAAGGAAACTTGCACTGAATAGCAACTCTCAAAGTATCTAAATACTCAAAAAATACGCTCGAGAACATAGAGAGAGAAAACTTATGTTTCTGGTGTGATTTTCATTTCTAATCTAAGCGTCTATTTATAGGAAAATACTAGAACGTTAAAGCAGACTAAATAATAAAATAATATTATTTTTTTTTCTTTTCTACGCATGCTATTTTGGAAAGCCATCAGCCCATCACATTTGAAAAAAATTTCCAACACATATTTTCTTAAAAAATAAAGTGGGTCCCACCCATAATTTTAATAAAAATATTTAATTTCTGAAACTTCAATAATTCATAATAAATAGCCCTTTATCAGAAAAATACGAATTTTATGTCCATTTCATAAGAAATCGAATTCTCTACAACTTTGTAGAAGAAAGTTTTTCCAAATTTCCAAACAGAAAATGCTCGAAATTCACATACGAACGATTTTTAATACCTCAATTCCGACAAAATACTGATAAAACACCTCAACATTAATTCCTTCATTTATATCCACACAAAATAAATATTTCTCTATTCATCCACATAAAATTAATATTTTTTTATCATATAAATCAATAATTAATTATTTACAAATAATATTACAGAATCACAATTATGACAACCTGGTCGTTCCCAGAAAAGAGGGGCTTTCCGATAAGGATTTCTCCTTATTGGCGCGCAATTTGGTGACCAAACCCCTTTCCTAGACAGAACTTTCTTAGACATTACCAATAATACTATCTAACAATATTACTCAAATAATATGAATTATTGATCTGATAATGGAGATATTGTGCAGTGACAATTATTGGAACAACAATAATATAAAATATCAACGTAGAAATTATTGAATCAATAAAATAAAATATTGAACAGTAATTACTGTAACAATTATTGAGTAGTGCCTTCTTACGTAAGTATCAATAATTCAAAAATATTGTGCAATATCGTGTGCTACTGTGCAACCACGCATATTACTGTATTTTAACCACCGGGTATTCCAACAATGTTAACGGTAACAACTACGCCGTTATTTGTAAAAAACTCAAACTTGTCGTTTTCTTCATTCGATCGTTTTCTGTTATGGGGCCCACAAATGGTTGCGTCGTCGTACGAATATTCCCCGACAGCAAGAATATTCTACGACCAAACGAATATTCCCCGACAACAATGAATATTTTATAACCACTTGTTTATTTTGTAAAATTTGCACATTTCACCCATAACCAAAGCATTATATCAAATTAACACCTTATTACTCACAATAATAAATAGAGGAAATTAGATTTTATTTATAAAAAATTGGAGTCTTACAATCAGTGTCTGAGATCAGTCGAAACAAACAAAAGTGTTAAAGCACTGCACAAATGAAGGAAGAGGTGTTCTACATTAAGGATCCAATAAACACTCTTCAGGATCGTAGTGTTGTCTCAACCAGTCGATGAGCAACATTCAACATGACACTACGACAGGTCCAAGAAGATATGCATCAGAATAGTAGAGTTCGGTCATCTGAAGATTGGGGCATTGGCAATGGTTCAATCTGAAGATTGATATTCGAACAGAGCTTATTGAGAGCATCGATGCAAAAGGACAACCTCTGATCGAGGAATCAGAAGGAAGAAATAAAGTCGACTACCTGCCCAAGACATCAAAGTGACATCTCTGACGGGGTAGGTGAAACAGTAGACTGCAGTGTCAGAAAAGTTATAAAGGGGATGTCATGTCACATCTGCCGTCTACACCAAATAACTCGAGAGCTGCGAAGCAATTCAAATAGCTCCTAATGGCTACATTCCAACAGGAAGGTTGTGAAAGAGTATAAATCAACAAGAACTTCAAAGATCAAGAGTTGCTGATGTTGCTAAGTTACAGAATCGTTGAGTTATTAGAATGCTACATTGTTGACTCTACGAGTTCCACCAGAGCTTAACAGAACAAGTCTCAGTGACAGTGAGACTACGAAGGTGGAAGTGAAGCAGATTTGAAGAAGGACTCAAACAGACTAAAGCTTCACTCAACAAAGATGAGAATGCCACTGAAGATGGCAGCCAAGCTGAGAGCCGAGAAGGACAAGAAGATAGCATTCAGAAAAGTGGCAGAGCACAAAGAAGATTCAGAGAGCCACTCTACGAATCACCATGAACCAAAAGCTGAAATAGGACAAGTGCAGAGCCATGTTTGCAAACCAGTCAAGAAGGATTCAGGGGATGCTAAGTGCCAGACGAAGTCTACCAAAAGCTCAAACGCTTAGCAAACCTAAATGGTGATGGTGCAAAGCTGACATCAGATGAAGATACGCAGAACAGAATGAAGATCAGCTGCACTAAAGAAGATGTGGTCTAGACTCGAAGCTGAATGCAGAGAGTACCGTGCCAAGCTGCTAAGTACAGAAGATGGTCAAGCTTAAAGACATCTTAGCAGTAAGGCACCAACAACAACAAACAACAACCACAACAACAACAACAAGCCAGGGCCTGAGGGGTCCTTGTCCGGAGGGACTAAATGAAGTTCCAAGCCTACTGGGCTTGAAGAGTTCCTAGGAAACTGGAGGAGTTCCAAGGCTGCTGGCCTTGAAGAGTTCTTAGTGAACTGAAGTTCCAAGGCCGTTGGCCTTGAAGGAATCTTAGTGATTCAGGGTGCTGCCCTTCCTTAGTGGAAATCCTGCTAGTTGAAAGCAGAAAAGTGGATTAGGAGCTTGAGTCTCTGAACCACTTTAAATCCCTTGTGTCTTTTACTTTATGTCATTTACATTATGCACCTATAACTGCTATGCATGTATTAACTACTTACAACTTAACTAACTCTAAGAACAATGTATGTATGATTATGAATATATCAATGAAGGGGATCTTTTACTTATTCCGCTGTACTTGAAAAGATTCTTATGTTTGTCATATGTTAAATCATTAGCAATACAAAATAAACGAGAAAAGTATTTGAAATTAAAAGGATCTATTCAAACCCCCCCTTCTAGATCTATTGTGTGCCTACTACGAACTAACAATTGGTATCAGAGTAGGTTCTCATGATATTCAAAAGCTAATCACTTTGAGTCTGATCCTAGGCACAAACATTGTTCTAAACTTAGTTTAGTAGTAAGTCACTTGTATATGCAGATGAGCTCACACATTGGAAATATTGTGTACAGGTACATGTGTATATACACCTGAAGCTGCTCAAATTGGTCCATGTTCTTAAATGCCATTACAACAAGACCGATCCTTGGCCACAGTCAATCTTGTAGTCTGAAGACCAGGCAAGGAAGCTCAAATGGCATCAACAGTAAAGAGTCAAGCATCCACCAGCCTGAAATGTATTTGTCTAACCAACAGCTAGATGTGAACCTTGAGGTTCAAGGCCTTCAAAGAACTAAGGATGCCAAGATTCTCTTAGCTTACATCTTCAAGACTGTGACTAATTGATCGAAGGACAACTGGAGCAACAAGCTGTCAGGAGAAAATGAAAAACTATGCACATCAATGCCTAACCTCAGTATACCTAAGATAAATGACTATTAAGGAACTGACAGTAGAAAGGTACGGTTACTCACTAATATAAATGTGTACATCATGTTGCACCTCCTTATGCACTATAACAGTATTCTTTCAAGAAGCTATACTCTACCTAAAAAGGTGAAGAGAGAAAGTACACTGAGGTTGGAAACTCAAATGCTTACAAACTTTCTCTCCATCCAATGTTTAGGTTGAAGATGACATCTTGAAAGAAATCTGAAATAGGTCATAAGCATATCAAGGTTTAAATTAATCTTATGAGGAATAATCTTTGCTGATGGGTTAGTATGTATGTACAAATCTATATTCTAAGATTTTGATAACGCATAGAGTATGATCAGTTTTACAAGAGTATCTTGAAGATTCATAGAAATTGATCACCTCCATGAATCAACCAGATGCAAATAAGTGATAGAGTTGATTCTTACTCTGTGAACATTTAAACCATGTAAACATAACTAAGCAAATGATGAAACCATCAAAGAAAAAGAGTGTTTTGTTAAAATGATTAATCTTACACACACTCATGATCATGCATCTTAAGATGTCATATCTAAATTGGATACATGCATGAATATGATTGTTGATGATCAATATGAAGATTATTCAAATATATGAGGAACAAGGATTTTGAAAGCTAACCTGGCAGGACCCACTTAACCGTGGGTACCACAAATAGAAATCTATCTAACCTGCAGGTGCTTGGTCTATCTGACCACACTAAGGAATGTTGAAGTAGAAGACTTCAGTCAAAAAGATTCAACCAGCAGAAGGCTTAAGACTGTTCAAAAATGATTCTGATAAAATTCCTATATGTCAAAGCCTGTTCTTAAAGACTTGTTAAGCTAACATGAATGAAGCTCACATGGCTACTGATCTCTATATAAGCAGACCATTCAACCTAAGATAAAAAGGGTCTTATATGCTTAATCATACAAAGCACATCATATGAGAAGAATCCTCAAGGAAGTTCACATCAGAGGATCATTGAGCATTAATCATGAGGAAGTCATTACGGAAGCAAAACTCCACAAGTACAAACTGACAGGGAAGACTACATTCATAGTGATGTTAAATGATCGTAGAGTGATTAGTCCTGAAGATATCCATGTCTATGATATAAGGAAATTTAATTGATAGTAATAATTTCAGTTAAAAGGAGATACGCAAGGCTGGCTTCTGATACACATAAAGAAGAAAAACTCACATCTCTTTGAGAAGGCAGCATCAACCATTGGGGGAGCAGTGACCTGCTAACAAAACAGCAGTACTAAAAATATCAAAAATACTATGAAGCAATGTACCAGTTACAGAGTCCCAAAACTTTGTGGCTGACGAACCAAATGAAGATCCATAGTTAGTAGGAACGTCTCAAAATGTACTACTGATAACCTTGTCAACCACCCAACTCAAAAGCATGGTGCGCCTACGATTAAACATCTGATCGTAGTGTAAAAGCTGAAGGACACCACGATTATAGCCAACGCAAAAGTCTAGTGTCAATAGAGGGAATCCCCAGCAGAAAAGGTCAATCGAGATATCAATGCAAATCACTTTTAAGAAGTTTTTCATCTGGAAAGCGCTTCAGGGACAAACTTGATCCTTAGTTCACTCTAAGAGGTTGGCCCTTCCTGAGCTACCTTAACTCAGAAGGAATACTTAGTCAAGTTCATCTCAAGGACCAATACAGACAACGATCGTAGAGTAGAGTCTGGAGTACACTCAACGCTCATAGTGTAACCTCAACGATCGTAGAAGTAGACTCGACGATCGCAGTCTTCCCAGAGGATACACTAGCTCATGAGGAGCTTGGAAGAACTAGACACATGCCCAACTATTCAGATAATATGGAGATGAGTTTGAATACAGTTTGGAGAGATGTCTTGCAAACTCTCCTTAAAATTTTAGTGCCCAAACTATCTTAGAATACATCAGTGGTTAAGCCATTCAACATCAAGATGAGGATTAGTGTCAAATCATCCACTGAAGCGTCTCTCAGAAGTCGATCATTGAGTAAACAAAGAAAATCGTAGAGCATATAGCAAACTCATCAAGCTACTCTACGTACTGGAATGGTCAATAGGAGAAAAGTCAAATCTGAATAACAGACACGATGGAGGAATTATAGATCATGACTTATCAGCGACTTACAATTGTCCCACTAAGAAACGTGGAAGGAGCAGTTACAAGAGGGAAATTTAAATAATTGGCAATTACATCTTAGTGGGTTTTTCAAAAGCTACAAGCCTGTCAAATTCATACCTAATATAAAACCTAACCACCTCTAAATATCCAAAATCCCCAAACAGTTATCAAAAGTTATCAAACCTCTCACCAAAAAATCCTCTTCAAAGCCTGAATCCAGTAAACCTTAAGCCTTGCCCAAATCACATTCAACTATCTCTCACAGGACTCCCTAAATCAAAGATCCATATACTTTAAATTGTTCAAATGGCAGATTGGCGAGTAATCAATGGCATTCAACTCAAAAGCAAGACGTTTGAGAAATCTGAGAAAAAGTTCAGGGATATTCTCAAACTTGGAAAGAAGGTTGGATTCTTAGAATGCCTCAAGGCAAACACTCGAATATATGCTGACCCAGCTAAAGAATTTCATTCAAATGCAACCATAAATTCTGGAACCCTTTCCATCAAGGTCAAGGGTCAAATTCTGAAGCTGAACTCTTCTGACATCAATCAATGCTTAGGTCTTCCTGACCAATATCTGAAAAGCCTGGATGAGATCGACACTGAAAAAGCAAAGAAGATTATGCAATAAAAAAGAAACCCTAGTCTGAAGGACATGAAGAAAAAGGAGCTCCCTGAAGAATTTGAGTTCCTTACTGAAATATTGGGCAAATGTATCATATGCAAGGACACTGCACATGACACCATGATTGATCAACAACTAAAGATCATGTCGGCAATAGTCCTGAAGGAACACATCAACGTTGGAGCTATCCTCCTTGACCAAATGTCCAAGTGGATGGATAAGGAAGAGAGGAAAAAGTTAACTGGAAAACCCCTCACCAAGGTTTTCCATGGAAGGTTTTTGAGTATCATTTTGAAAAAAAAAACTGAAGAATAAAATTAAGGATGATAAAGGTAAAATCCTTAATGTTCATAAAGTGATGTCCCCGCAGTTGTTTATAAACTTAAAGAAAAATCCTAAAGAAAACAAGAGGCTAATAATAACTGGGAGCAGCAGCATGGTCTCTGCTAAAAAGAGGAAGGCACAAGAAGTGGAAGGCTCTCAATCTGATAACTCTGTATCAGTTGTTGCCACACCAGCAAGGAAGAAGTCTAAGAATATGAAAAATAGAGAGGCTCCATCAAGCCGTCTCTCCACTGAAAATAAGAGACAAGGATAAGAATAAGTATCAACTGCAGAAACCTCAAAAAGAAGGAGTAATAGATTACTTCTAGAGCCATCCAAGAAGAAAGCAAAGGTGATGAAGAAATCAGTTCAAGCTCCTCAAGAAAGTCTATCTACTAAAGAAGAGAAAGTAGAGTCAAAAGATAAGAAGGGAACTGAAAGCTTCAAGAATGAACCCTCAAAGAGCAAGTCCAGCAATGAGGAAGAAGTTGAATCTATGAATGGAAGAGCTAAATTTGATGGTGAAGAAGAATGTGCAAGCCCCATGGCTAACTCTCAGAGCATCCACTCTGATGATGAAGAAAGGTTGCAAGTTGACACAACTACATCTCCTACTGCAAATGCTCCAACAAGCTCACATGATGATGATGAGTCCAAAAAAGAAGGACCTGCCCCTACTGTTGCTGAACATCAAGGAAGGTTATCTGATGATGCAGAAGCTTCAGATTTTGAAGAAGAGGAGTAGTCTGAAGCTCATATAGTTGAACCTCCAAGAAGAAGAAAGAGCAACAGACTGTTTGCTAAATCTGTTTCAAAGAAGCAAGGTGAACACTCTACTGCAATCATTGAAGTGAGTGATGATGAATCTGAATCCAAAGGAAAAGATGCTGAAGGAAATACTAGTGATAAAAATCAGCAAGAAGAATTCTCTGATGAATCTGATGAAAGAAGTCAACATGATTCAAGCTCATAAGGTAAAGAAATAGAGAAAGATTCTGGTTCTGCAAATCAGGAATCATAGGAACCAACAGACTATCATGTCCTCTCTCCAGCTAGAGTTCACAGAAGAATTATGGTGGAAGTCCTTGATGAACCACAAGATGTGTAACAACCCAGAGAATCCGGATTGTCCAGAATCTAAGTTTAAAGAATTAGTTATTAGTAAAAGGAATTTTTATTAATATTATTATATGCTATGTGTTTATTAATTATTTTAGAACCTAGGATGATTATAAGTCAGGAGTTTTCTGGCTACGAGCTAGATTGATCGAGTAAAATTTTCAATACGAAAATAAAAATTTTCCCGGAACAAAATTATTTTCGGGGAAAAAGACGAAATAGGCACTATTCATCCATTTCTGTTCGGAGATTAAGTTTGAATTTCAGAGAAATGTGTAATGATAGAATTCTAGGACGTAATGGAATATTCAATAATATTTCAGTTATGGCAAAAATAAAGTTTTCGCCTGCGGACATAAAACCTAAAGGTTAGGAAAGCGAGTTCTGAGAATTTAATGATTTCGTATAATAATTAGGGTTATTATGCGTAAGAAATACGAGTGTAATACTAGTTATTATACGAGTATAGTACGAAGATTATTACGACGTATAATACGAATATCGTACGAACTATATGCGAAGAGAATACGAGAATGAGATGCGTAGAATACGATTAGTCTTAATGGCTAAGTAAAGGATAGGTTAAGTAATGACTAAGTAAAGTTAAGTAAATCAATGCGTAAGTTCAATTTATGACTAATTGGTGTTTATGTTTTCTCCTTATGTGTTATATAAGAATTGGAATGAGCAGTTTAGCGTAAGTTGTAGCTGTGTATAAGGCAAGTTTCCTAACTTCATTCATATTCTAAATGAATGCTAGTTTCTTAAACTTCTCAGATGTTGAACTTGAGAAGTTCTGTCTATGTGCAATTGTACGATATTTGTACAAGGTGGTAGAACGCATGAGGTCTTGTGCCACAATTTGAACACATTGGTGTTTCTATGAGATGAACTGTTTTGTGATTGAGCTGTTCAAAACAAGTATGTTCTGTTTATACATTAACCGTTATTGTTAAGTTTGTGCTAATGATTCTAACCAAATAGGATGTGTATGAAAAAAGGTAGAGGAATGAAAGTATTTCAAAGTGAAAGTGACTGATATTTTAAAATAATAGGAATCGAGGGTATTCCTATTATTCAAGCTGCTTCATAACCTTTGTTTGGTTATAGAAGTTCTAAAGGAATGTTTAAACTCTTGAAGTTATGTGTTCAACTGTTATGACTTGCTGGGCAATTGAATGCTCACACTTGTTTTAAATGAAAAATATTTTCAGCGAACTAGGTTAAAAGAACTTAAGGATCCTATAAAACCCCAGATTTTATGAATAAATATTTAATTTTTCGAAATATTTTTTTTAAATATTATGGTGTGAATTTGAGATAATGTTATAGTTGTGGGTAGTATTTATAAATTTTGCAAACTATGCAAGTTGTTGTATTATATTCGATTGGTCGGGAAATATTCGTACGACGGCATAATTATTGGTGGACCCCATAACAGAATTATTATCGGATTGAGAAAATGACAAAAATATTTTATGAAAATAACGGCGGAAGTTTTACCGTTGATACTATTGAACTACTCGGTGGTAAAAGTACAGTAATACGTGTGGTTGCATAGTAGCACACGGTATTGATTATTAATGCTTATGTGAGAAGTCACTCAGTTTGATTCAATTATTGTCAATTAATAATATGAATTATTTAGCGATAATGAAGTTTTGCCTTATTCGTATTATTAACGTAATAAAACAGAAACATCTTTTTATATAAAACAGAATACTTTATTAAAGTTATTCTATAAATAGAATAAATTATATTTTATTTAAAAAAAATTTCTTTAAATATGGACCGTCAGATTAAAGTAAATCAATCTGGACCGTTCATGGATTAGTTACTATGCATTCCATTTTCTTATAAATAGAAGCTCATTCCTTCATTATTTTCTTACGAATTCACTGAACTCTAGTGAGAGAAACTATAAAGAGAAAGAAGAAAAGTATTCTGCTACTTAACTACTTCTTTATTTCAGTTCTTCTTTAAAACAGTAAGGGATATTATTTATTGTACTCGTAAGGGGTATTATTTCTTTTGTATTCATGAAGAGAACTTCTGTTAATCCATTATTATTTATTCTGTTGGAATAACTTGTATACGCGGTCTACCCTATACTTGGTGACATTCTTCTATTATTCTGTTAGAACATCCTGTCTGTGTGTTTTACAACGGACCTGGTTCCGTCTTTATTATTATTCTGTTGGAACATCATGTCTGTGTATTTTACACCGGACTTGCTTCCGTCTTTATTATTATTCTGTTGGAATATCCTGCCTGTGCGTTTTACGCCGGACCTGGTTCCGTCTTTATTATTATTCTGTTGGAACATCATGTCTGTGTGTTTTACACCGGACCTGGTTCTGTCTTTATTATTATTCTGTTGGAATATCATGTCTGTGCGTTTTATGCCGAACCTGGTTCCATTATTTATTATTCTGTTGGAATAACCTGTCTGTGCGGTCTATCGCATGCATGGTGATTTCTTTTGTTATTCCATTCTTTATTATACTTAGTTGGTTAAAACTTTGACTTCTATACTCTATAAAATTAGTGGAATATCTTTGATATTTGCGCCTCATCTAGTATCTTTTCATAGAAATATTATTCTAAGAATTCTTAAATTTTACTCCACAAAGCAGTATCATATTGACAATTTGGACGTTGTTAATTCCTGGATAAATTAATTCTTGAACTTGTTTTATTGAATTCTTATGTCATTGCCATCATCCTCATGTTTATATTTTGTTGAAAGTCATCTATGGCCTGTAGTGCATAGATGGACTTGGTATGATTATGACCAGGGATTAATCGGTGTAATCATGACCGTAATATTACAAATGATGTGAAAAAAGTCCTCATTGGCCCATAGTGCATTGATGGACAATTTTTGGTATGATTATGGCTATGGATTCTCTTTGGCCGTAGTGCAGAGATGAATTGTTTTATGGCATGATCAGGACCGTTGATGAAAATATGATTCTCTTTAGCCGTAGTGCATGGATAATTCGTTGTCGTGATACTAAAGAATATCCTTGGCCGTAGTGCAGGGATGATTCGATGATGTGGATTATTTATTAAGCTGAGTCCCAGCGATAAAAGTCATGAAAAACCTTTTAAATCATAAAAGATTGTAGATTTTATTCTCTACTTGACTCTTTTAATGGATTGTTGGTTCCGCTGCAGTTAAACTTGATGTCTATTGTATTTTATCAGTTTAACATTGTTGAATACTAATGATAATTTATTCTGCATTATCTTAGTCATAATATTTCTTACTGGGCTAGTTGAGCTCACCCTTTCTTTCACTGTTCTCTTCAGGAAATGAGAATATAGTTGGGACGAGTCGGGAAACGGAGTGATGGACCAGATGATAGCATTAGTAGTCCTCACTATTCTATATAATAGTGTGATAATAATTATAATGAGGACTCATTTTGAGTATGGATACTCTCTAGAAGACAGTATTTGTATTCAAACTCACAGTTTATATTTTGTCGTATTGTACATGACAGTTGTATTAGTAAGTTGTATTTGAATTCTGTACCATGTATCTGGCGACCCAAGATGGGTGATGTATACCTAATTCTGGGGGCGTCATAGTTGGTATCAAAGCTTAGGGATATAATCCCTGGCTAGGATGTGAGAATTGAACTAAGAGGGGAGAGAGGGGTAATTCCTTCGCTAGTATGACCTACCTAAGTTTATTTGGTATTTAATTGGTCGGTCAAAGTATAGGGATAATATGTGATAGGTTAATTAACCCTTATTTTGTTGCAGTATTTAAAAATGACATTCGAGAATGTTGAGATAAGCAATGGAGCACAGGAGACCGTTGAGTCTCCACAGATCAATAATGAGGACAATGTGCAACAAGATGGCGATAATCCTCCTGTAAACAACAACACTGATCAATTGACGAACGACGGTACGTTTAAGAGATTTTTAGAATTCATGCAACATCAGGCGAAGGCGGCTTCTGTTCATAATGCAGGAGGAAACAATGGCAACCCACGGTTGGTCACCGCTAAACAGTTCAAGGAGCTGGGACCACCGGAGTTTATAGGAGAGCCAAAACCACTTAAGGCGGAAGCATGGATAAAATAGATCACCAAGATATTTGATGTCTTGGGATGCTTCGAGGAGCAAAAGGTTCCCTTTGCCACCTTTATGTTGCGTGAAGAGGCAGATCACTGGTGGAAATCTGTAAAACGTACCCAGCCTGACGCGCTCAAGATGTCTTGGGAGAAATTCCAGGAGCTGTTCAACGACAAGTACTTTCCCGAGAGTATTCTTCATACGAAGGAGGTGGATTTTATCAAGATGGAGCAAAATAATATGACCGTGTCGAAGTATGAGGCTAAATTTGCTGAGTTATCCCGGTTTGCGTCCCACTTGGTGGATAATGAAGAGCGAATGACGCGAATATTTTTGCGAGGTTTGCAACCTGAGATACGTCGACATCTTATTTCTCATAAACTGTGTTTGTATTCAGATGTTGTAAATAGGGCTCAGTTAGTAGAGCGCGATAACGAGTCAACGCAACCAAAAGAGAGCAGCCGGTAAAATGATAATACCGGTGATAACAGTCATCAAAGCGGTGATAATAAGCCGGAGGGAATCAACATGCCAGAAATGGTAACTACTTCGGTGGTAATCATGGCCAAAACAATAAGAATGGACATTTCAAGAAGAGAAGGTTCAACAATGACGTGAAAACATCGGTACCAACACCCATTTCAAAGGAAGAAGAACGACCACCGGTCGTATGTTTCAAATGCGGATAGGAGGGACACATCCTTCCAAACTATACGCAACAATCCAAAGCATGTTTTAATTACAAAAGAGAAGGTCACCTAGTTCGATTTTATCGTATGGTGAAGTCAAGTCCAGCTGGGATAGTGATGCCAAAGGATGTCCCAGACAAGCCAAAGCCGGTAGTATAAGAGAGATCGTTTTTTTTTTGTGACGAGGAACCTGAATAAAATTATCACGAGTATGTTAGTCATAAACTCTTGCGAATTCTATACCGTGTTAGATACCGGTTCTACTCACTCTTTTATTTTACCTAGTTGTGTTCAATGTTTGAACTTAACTCCGGAGAAGTTAGACTTTGATATATCTGTTTAAACTCAGTTGGGAGAAACTTTTGTTACCTCCACTATTTATAAATCTTGTTCAAATTAACACTTTCACGTTACCTGTCGATCTTATCTCTTTGAAAATACTTGCATTGATGTGATTTTTGGAAACGATTGGTTAACTGCTCATCATGCTTTTCGTAAGGTTGTTAACTTTTATATTCTTAACCAACCTGTTATGCGAATTCAAGCAGCCAAACCACTAAAGTCAATCATTGTCATATCAAGCCATAAGTAAAGATCCCCGTTCCTTTCGTTGTTGACTTCCTGGTGTGAAATGCACCAAAGCCAGACTTTCCGTAGGAGACATTGTAAATGACGATGGCAAGTTGATAGGTATCAATGTGACGTGTTATCCAAGTCTGGAATGAGAGTCACGGTTTTGAATGATAATTCTATTGTTAATAAATTTCTTGACGTATTCTTGAAGACTTCCTAGCCTACCCCTAGAGCGTGAAATTGAATTTTGTATTGACCCCAGTACAAAACCCATTTCTTAAACCCTTAAATATTTCTTTACTTAAAACGAACGTATCATGCGCCAAAGACGTTGGCTCGAGCTGTTAAAGATTACGATCGTACCATTTAATATCATCGTGGAAAAGCGAACGTGGTAGCTGACGCGTTGAGTAGAAGATTGTATGTGTTTACAAGTGCGAATATATAAACCCACGTGAAGATAACGAATATACGAGTAGAATCGACTTTAATCGATAAAGTTAAAGCCGCTTAAGCTACATACTCAGTGCTGATGAAACTGAAGAAGAAGGTTCAAGAGGGTATTATTCTAGAAGCAAGAATCGACGAAGAGAGGAAATCTCAACCCTCAATTTAATTGGCCCATTTGAAATCCTTGATCGAGTAGGAACTGTGGCCTATAGACTCGTTTTATCGCCAAGTATGTCACATGTTCATAACATTTTTCACGTATCGATGTTACGTAAATATGTGGACGACCTGAACCACATTATTGAATTAAAACTAGACGAGATTGCAAAAGATTTAACGTATGAGAAGATACGTGTTAACATCTTGGATAAGAAGGATCATATTCGACGCTCAAAGGTTATACATCAAGAGTTAGAATTTTAAGTGAAGTCAAAGTATCCTCATCTGTTCGGCATACCAGGTACGTACGTAAATTTCGAGGGCAAAATTTCATAAGGAGGAGAGATTGTAAAACCCCAGATTTTATGAATAAATATTTAATTTTTCGAAATTTTTTTTTAAAATATTATGGTGTGAATTTGAGATAATGTTATAGTTGTGGGTAGTATTTATAAATTTTGCAAAGTATGCAAGTTGTTGTATTATATTCGATTGGTCGGGGAATAATATTTTTGTCGGGGAATATTCGTACGACGGCACAATTATTGGTTGACCCCACAACGGAATTATTGTCGGATTGAGAAAACA
Organism: Panax notoginseng; assembly: GCA_016801055.1. Lineage (NCBI taxonomy): Eukaryota > Viridiplantae > Streptophyta > Magnoliopsida > Apiales > Araliaceae > Panax > Panax notoginseng. The sequence goes on along the minus strand of CM029017.1, from coordinate 85,303,242 downwards.
AAAAAAATATTTTATGAAAATAACAGCGTAAGTTTTATCGTTGATACTGTTGAACTACTCGGTAGCAAAAGTACAGTAATACGTGTGGTTGCATAGTAGCACACGGTATTGATTATTAATGCTTATGTGAGAAGTCACTCAGTTTGATTCAATTATTGTCAATTAATAATATGAATTATTTAGCGATAATGAAGTTTTGTTTTATTCGTATTATTAACGTAATAAAACATAAACATCTTTTTATATAAAACAGAATACTTTATTAAAGTTAATCTATAAATAGAATATATTATATTTTATTTAAAAGATTTTTCTTTAAATATGGACCGTCAGATTAAAGTAAATCAATCTGGACCGTTCATGGATTAGTTACTATGCATTCCATTTTCCTATAAATAGAAGCTCATTCCTTCATTATTTTCTTACGAATTCACTGAACTTTAGAGAGAGAAACTATAGAGAGAAAGAAGAAAAGTATTCTGCTACTTAACTACTTCTTTATTTCAGTTCTTCTTTAAAACGGTAAGGGATATTATTTATTGTACTCGTAAGGGGTATTATTTCTTTTGTATTCATGAAGTGAACTTCTGTTATTCCATTATTTATTATTCTATTGGAATAACCTGTTTACGCGATATACCCTATACTTGGTGACATTCTTCTATTATTCTGTTGGAACATCCTGTCTGTGTGTTTTACACCGGACCTTGTTTCGTCTTTATTATTATTCTGTTGGAACATCATGTCTGTGTGTTTTACACCGGACCTGGTTCCGTCTTTATTATTATTCTGTTGGAATATCTTGTCTGTGCGTTTTACGCCGGACCTGGTTCCGTCTTTATTATTATTTTGTTGGAACATCCTGTCTGTGTGTTTTACACCGGACCTGGTTCCGTCTTTATTATTATTCTGTTGGAATATCCGGTCTGTGCGTTTTACGCCGGACCTGGTTCCATTATTTATTATTCTGTTGGAATAACCTGTCTGTGCGGTCTATCGCATGCATGGTGATTTCTTTTGTTATTCCATTCTTTATTATACTCAGTTGGTTAAAACTTTGACTTCTATACTCCATGAAATTAGTGGAATATCTTTGATATTTGCGCTTCATCTAGTATCTTTTCATGGAAATATTATTCTAAGAATTCTTACATTTTACTCCACAAAGCAGTACCATATTGACAATTTGGACGTTGTTAATTCCTGGATAAATTAATTCTTGAACTTGTTTTATTGAATTCTTATATCATTGTCATCATCCTCATGTTTATATTTTGTTGAAAGTCATCTATGGCCTGTAGTGCATAGATGGACTTGGTATGATTATGACCAGGGATTAATCGGTGTAATCATGACCGTAATATTACAAGTGATGTGAAAAAAGTCCTCATTGGGCCGTAGAGCATTGATGGACAGTTTTTGGTATGCTTATGGCTATGGATTCTCTTTGGCCGTAGTGCAGAGATGAATTGTTTTATGGCATGATCAGAACCGTTGATGAAAATATGATTATCTTTAGCCGTAATGTATGGATAATTCGTGGTCGTGATACTAAAGAATATCCTTGGCCGTAGTGCAGGGGTGATTCGATGATGTGGATTATTTATTAAGCTGAGTCCCAGCGATAAAAGTCATGAAAAACCTTTTAAATCATAAAAGATAGTAGATTTTATTCTCTACTTGACTCTTTTAATGGATTGTTGGTTTCGCTGCAGTTAAACTTGATGTCTATTGTATTTTATCAGTTTAACATTGTTGAAGACTAATGATAATTTATTCTACCTTATCTTAGTCATAATATTTCTTACTGGGCTAGTTGAGCTCACCCTTTCTTTTACTGTTTTCTTCAGGAAATGAGAATATAGTTGGGACGAGTCGGGAAACAGAGTGATGGACCAGATGATAGCATTAGTAGTCCTTACTATTCTATATAATAGTGTGATAATAATTGTAATGAGGACTCCTTTTGAGTACGGATACTCTCTAGAAGATAGTGTTTGTGTTCAAACTCACAGTTTATATTTTGTCGTATTGTACACGACAGTTGTATTAGTAAGTTGTATTTGAATTCTGTACCATGTATCTGGCGACCCAAGATGGGTGATGTATACCTAATTTTGGGGGCGTCACAAATCCCGTAAAGATCAAGCTGACGGTATCTAGATGAAGTGCCATTCAGAATGTGAATGAAAGAGAAGATCAAGTGAAGACTTGTAATATAGAAAGATGAAATTTAACTATAGACTAGTTTAAGGAACTGTTATGTATCCTTGGTGACGGATAAAAGTCACTCTTGTAAGATGAAATGAATAATGTATTTATCATTATTTGTAATGAAAAAGGTTATAAGGTTTTTAGAACCTGGGTATTGAGAGTGTATGTTGTTATATTTTAGTATATAATGATGTATGTTGGATGAATGATGTACTCGTGACGTACGAAATTCGGGTGTGAAGATAGACCGGATTTCAGGGCGTTACAAGTTGGTATCAAAGTTGATAGGTTATAAACCTTTGGTAAGAGTACCTAAGACTATAATCATAGAGAGAAGGATAAGAAGATCACCACGTGATCATAATGATTCGTAGTAACAGATGAGTTGTTAAACGATGAATGATTTATAGCTAATGTTATGAATGAAGGGTACTATGAAGTAGTACGGGAAGAAGAGCTCAGATTGAGTTATGAAGGATAGTATATGAATTAAAGAAAATTCGTATTAAGTAAAGAGAGATTTAGAAGTTATAAAATTTCAATTGAGGACTCATGTAATAGCTGAGTTGTATGAACCTTTGTTATGGGCAGAGGTTTGTGCTTAGTGTAACAACTTCTTAGCTTAATGATTGGGATTGGTCACGCTATCAATATGTATATGGCAAGAAGGTGAATCTTTTCTCATGTATATACTTGATAGGTAGAGAACGATAAGGTAGGTGCGAGTTCTTGAAACTCATACTTATAGTAAGTTCGTGACTCATAATAATATGGTATGCTTTCGAACGTCTCAGTGAATGGACGCCTATGGTATGACTGGATAGTTCTTAAACTCATATTATTGTGGAAAGTTCCTGAACTCATAATGTGTGGTAAGTTGATGGATTGTACTAATGTATAGGAATGTTTAGACTGAAAATGAGTTATTTTTAGTAGATTAGAATTGAAGGTGTTAGAGAAGATTTAAGTATTGTCACAAGTAAGACAGTGAAGGAAGATGGAGAATAGGATATTCCAAGTCATCTAGCTATGCTAGATTTTGAACTTTATTGAAATTGTGCTGATATGTATATTTTAAAAAGGAAAGAATTGGTTCAACTTTTGGAACTAACGGATTTTAAAAGAGCTATTCTTGGTATGTCTATGACAACTGCTTTGGCTAGACAGAAATTGATTTAAAATATCAAAATGAATTTTATATCATCAGTGCATTTGATGAAAGGATGGTAAAAGGATGGAGTTATTATTGCAATTGAACCTGGTGTTGGATGTGATCTTAGGATCAACAACCCGCTATGGTATGATGTATAATGAAGAAGTCACAAACTGACGGAGTCCTCAACGTACTGTGAAAAGGACGGTATCATGACGTTATAAAAACGTTTTGATGTATTGCGAAAAGAATTTACAGAAGTTGTCAATGTCAGTTGAGTTGACTAGACGAATGTTTCACGTTGATATCCAATTTATTGGTATGGTCTAAGCTACTTGATTCGGCTAGACAAATGGTATGTCATGTTTAAAAGAAAATCGAGCTTTTTTGAAGAAGTTGTACCAAACCAAATTGTTTTGGTGTGGAATCTAATGATTAAGTCTGAGGTGAACATATCCCAAAATGGGGTATACGATGGGTAAGAGGTAGTTGCTTTCTTTAAGATTGTAAATTGATCGTGGAAGAAAGGTTACGGTGTCATGCTGTTAAACCTAGTAAGAGTTCATGGTCGATTTGACCCATCAGCAAAAGTATGAAACGTTTTAATAGGAAATTTTATATTCCTCGTTATTCCTTCTACTTCATGATTCTTGATAGGTTATGGGGGTTAGGAATGATGGAAAGATAAGAACTCCATTGAAGAGAAGTTAAGAAGAAGGGTAGGCTAAAATTTCGAAGACAAAATTATGTGAAGAAGGGGTGAATGTGATGACCCGGGTAAGGGTGTGGTTTTAAGAAATTTCGAGGACGGAATTTTTATAAGGGGGGAAGTGTAACAACCCGGAGAATCCGATTGTCTAGAATCTAAGTTTAAAGAATTAGTTATTAATAAAAGGAATTTTTATTAATAATATTATAAGCTATGTGTTTATTAATCGTTCTAGAACCTAGGATGAATATAAGTCAGGAGGATTCTGGCTACGAGCTAGATTGATCGAGTAAGAATTTTCAAGACGAAAATAAAATTTTTCCGGGAACAAAAATATTTCTAGGGAAAAAGACGAAATAGGCACTATTTATCCATTTCTGTTCGGAGATTGAGTTTGAATTTCTGATAAACGCATAATGATAGAATTCTAGGACATAATGGAATATTCAATAATATTTCAGTTATGGTAAAAACGAAGTTTTCGCCTGTGGACTTAAAACCTAAAGGTTAGGAAAGTGAGTTCCGAGAATTTAATGATTTCGTATAATAATTAGGGTTATTATGCGTAAGAAATACGAGTGTAATACTAGTTATTATACGAGTATAGTACGAAGATTATTACGACGTATAATACGAATATCGTACGAACAATATACGAAGAGAATACGAGAATGAGATGCGTAGAATACGATTAGTCTTAATGGCTAAGTAAAGGATAGGTTAAGTAATGACTAAGTAAAGTTAAGTAAACCAATGCGTAAGTTCAATTTATGACTAATTGGTGTTTATATTTTCTCCTTATGTGTTATATAAGAATTGGAATGAGCAGTTCAGCGTAAGTTGTAGCTGTGCGTAAGGCAAGTTTCCTAACTTCATTCATATTCTAAATGAATGCTAGTTTCTTAAACTTCTCAGATGTTGAACTTGAGAAGTTCTGTCTATGTGAGATTGTGTGAAATTTGTACAAGGTGGTAGAACGTATGAGGCCTTTTGCCACAATTTGAACACTTCGGTGTTTCTATGAGATGAACTGTTCTGTGATTGAGCTGTTCAATACAAGTATGTTCTGTTTATACATTAACCATTATTGTTAAGTATGTGCTAATGATTCTAGCCAGACAGGATGTGTATGAAAAAAGGTAGATGAATGAAAGTATTTCAAAGTGAAAGTGACTGATGTTTTAAAATGATAAGAATCGAGACTATTCCTATTATTCAAGTTGCTTCATAACCTTTGTTCGATTATAGAAGTTCTAAAGGAACGTTTAAACTCTTGAAGTTATATGTTCAACTGTTATGACTTGCTAGGCAATTGAATGCTCACACTTGCTTTAAATGAAAAATATTTTCAGCGAATGAGGTTAGAAGAACTTAAGGATCCTGTAAAGATCAAGCTGACGACATCCAGATGAAGTGCCATTCAGAATGTGAATTAGCGAGAAGATCAAGTGATGACTTGTAATATAGAAAGATGAAATTTAACTATAGACTAGTTTAAGGAACTGTTATGTATCCTTGGTGGCGCATAAAAGTAACTCTTATAAGATGAAATGAATAATGTATTTATCATTATTTGTAATGAAAAAGGTTATAAGGTTTTTAGAACCTGGGTATTGAGAGTGTATGTTGTTATATTTCAGTATATAATGATGTATGTTGGATGAATGATGTACTCGTGACATACGAAATCCGGGTGTGAAGATAGACCGGATTTCGGGTCGTTACAAGATGCACCACCAGAAAGCTGGATAAGCTATGGAAACGAACAACTCAAATTTGTAAGAATGACTACAGAAGAGGTGTTCAATAACTGGAACAGCATAGAGTTAGACTGCACAACAATACTGTACAATCTTGAGGATCTTCTGATGAGATGGTTCTACCCATGGATGCCCTGGTTAAAGGCACATACTGAAAAAGTTAGGAGTTACTTCAGCTGGAGTTACTCTCAGTTTTCAAACCTGGAGCTGGTGTCACAGAACTTCCCAAGGGTAAAGAAGCTTTCAACCATGATGGTCAAAGACCAGCCTCACTATAAAGTCTACCGATATGCAGGCAATCACTATATTCCCTATGATCGTAGAGTGGGTTCTGATGGAAGAAGGTTCATGGCCAAGTTGATGATCGTAGAGTCCCTTCACTCTACCATTGAAAATGATCAAGTTCAGTTTAAAAAGTTGTCCTCTGCCCAAGCACAGTTGTCTGATATTCCTTCATCCTCCAATAGCGATTGGCACTCAACAATTTTTCAGATTCTCACTGCTTTCAAAAATCTGTCCAAGAATGAAAATCGCAGAGTTCAATCTGATGCTCAGCAAGAGGCTGCCCAACCAAATAATCAAACTCCTACAGAGCAGCAGTTAGTAAAGAATTCTGATGAGTTGGTTGAGAAGACATCCATCATCACTAAAGAGTCAAAGATGTTGACAAAAGCAGAAGACAATACAGTTCAAGACAAACTTTAAGCTACGATGTCTGATATTTCTCTCAAAATCAAAGAACGAGATCAAATCTATTTGAAGGCCATAAATGATCAAAAGAAAGAAGCTCTATGAGGACAGAAGGCTAACGAAGAGCAAATCCTATCTCTCTCTGACAAGATTGACAACCTGAATCAGTCTCTCTATCTCTCTACAAATTAAGCTGAACCAACAAGAACTTAAGATTGAGGTTGGTAACTCATCTTACCTGATGGAGCAACTTATATCCAACATGGAGCAGCTTTCACAAATGATTAATGACAAAAAGGGGGAGAAAAAGTGACATACGCAGAAGCACTCAAGGAGGAGCAAAGAAGATAAGAAGGCCAAGAAGAAGGCCAAGAAGAAGATAGCAGCAGCAAAAGCAGAATCATCATCTGAGGGTGAGCCAAAGGATGATGATCCTATGAATGCAGAGTTTGAGAGGGATCCAGAAAAATAAGAAGAACATGAATCTAAGGGGCGCAAAAGAAAAGAAATGGAGTCACCATCCCAGGGGGAGAAGGAGCAAAAAGACTAAGCAGATAAGCGGCTGATCAACAGACATCCTGGAAACATATAAGGAGCCAAAAAGGTACATCTCTAACTAGTTAGGTATATTCTGGATCTAGGATGTAAAGTGTCATAGCTTATGTAATTCCATATTATTATCAATGACATTCATGATTATTATTTTAGAAATACAGCTGCTCACTGTATATAAGATTCATTCATATCATACATATGTACTTATTATTTTTATCATAATCAAATACGGGGAGATTGTTAGTAATAAGCATGTGAATGATATTCCTATTTATATATGATTTGATTATGATATACATGAATGAATATGCAAGTATGCTTGCATTAAGAAAAGATGTAAAGTCCTTTGATAGATAATAAGAACGTATGTATAAGAACTTAGAATGAATTGATCAAATACGTTAGGTTGATCCTACATAAGCAAAACAGCTTTGTAAATTCCTTAAAAAGATATGATGTACAAGGACTATAAAAGTAGAAAGATCAAGCTTGTTAGGTTGATCTTATGATGTAATAGATAAGCTTGTCTGATCGTCGAGCACTGCACCAGAAATTGTAGTCTGCCAGGAGAGTCAGGGAAAACTCGAGAACTATCGAGGCAGAATCGTAGTCTGCAAGATAGTAGATCTCGGAGTTCGTAGACTGCCAGGAGAGACGAGGAAGGATCGTAGTGTGTCGAGAAGAACTTCCTCGAAGACGTAGTTTGCTAAGGAAGTCATGTTCAGAATCATAGAGATAGCCTGTCTACAAGCCGACTGAGCATCTGCCGAAGCCAAGTCAAGAAATGTATACCACACTCAGAGTCGTAGAGTCTACTGATCACATCAGAGGCAAAGATCATAGTCGAACAAGATCAGATGAAGACAACGAGCATAAATACAGAAATCATAGAGTGTCAAGATCTTATCTCGGAGTCGTAGTGTTTCCATAACCCAAGCTGAATCGTAGAGTGCAGAACTAAGGCTTCAACAAATGTGCTCACAACACCAAGGTAGAATCGTAGAGCAAACACGATTCTCAACAAATGAGCACTCCCAGAATATCCAAAGTAATAAAACTTTGGTCTGAGCTGCAAAGATACACTCCACCTAAAGGAAACCAGAGAGCACTCAACTAATGGCATGCAAGCTAACAGAAGATCTAAGCACCAACCCAATCAACATGCAGATTGAGTTGTGAAGCTATTCAAGATGAAGTTTTCCACAAGTTGATCAGAAGAAGACTTTAGTTAAAGAAACTGACTAAGGAAAGTCAACAAGTGCAGTAGTTGTCAAGTGAACAGAAGACAATGATCTTGGAAGTAACTAGGATCGTAGTGTTTGCCAAATAAAGAAGGAACTGATGGAGTGTATGTGACGCCCCCAAATTCAGACACTCATATCTCGAATTTGGTTCGCCATGTGATAAATCTAATATCACACTAAAATTATCAACAACGGAAATAATAGAATAATTTACATTGATATAATATAAATATTTGCGTCCCAAGGTACCATAACCATTGCTACAACAATCCAGTGATTTATCTTAAACATAAATAATCATCCTTAATACATCATAATAAACATAACATTAATAATACTACTACTCTTAAGGGACTAAGCTATTCTGTAGCCTTACCCTTTTCCTTATCCTTTCTCGATGTACCGCCATGCTCTACCTTAACTGTAATGTGTTTAGGGAAGCAAGAATGAGCAATAAATTTGCCCAACAAGTAATATAGCAATAAGAATAAGAAATTATGATGTTTGAATCTTTCGAGTATAACAATAAATGATAGTTCAAGGATATCAAGAAATATCAAGAGTGTTTGATAAGTGTCACTATAGACTGAAAGATATAAACAACATTTCAAGGTTTGTTCATTTCAAGGTTTAATAAGAATGAACACTGAGCAGTCACTAAGGACCAAGAACTCTTACTAGAATTAATAGTATTATACTATTAACCCAATATAACCGAGTACAACAGGTGATCGGCCTAAAGTACCCTACGTTATACATAACATTTAATCATACTTATGTACACGGGTCGGTTCCCCGACAATATAAAATTTCTCCTTTTTAAGAGGGTTGTTCATCTCAGTAGATTTACAAGAGTCCGCACCAAGTCAATTGGTTTGGATAGCTTTCTAGCATATGACAATAGTCTAGCCGAATCAAAGGCTTAGACAACTTTTATAATGCATTTAAGAACACTAAGTCCAATGCTTGCAATAATGTCAAGGTATACAATTGATTTCCGAATAATAATAGACATTTGCTTAATATGGCAATAATTCGGATTATACAATATACAATGTAAAGAATTTAGAAAACTTGCATTCAATATGTGAATCAAATGAAGTTAGAGAACTCACACAAATCCAAAGTTGTGTGAGTTAGAAGACTTGCCTTTAGCGTTGATTACCACTTATAGCGTAAGATCACTTCAATGAACTATGTTATCCTATTTATGTATGTATGTGTATTCATTAGTCACACATACTTGATATACATATTTGCATACTTTCATCACATATATCTAAATTCATATAGACTACACACATTTAAACTCATAGATGCGTAATCTCGCATTAATTTATACCTTTAAAATCTTTAGTACCATATGCTCATCTTTTATTTGTATTTGCAAAATATCTCTTACTTTACATATTTTTAAGTTGTTTCACATATTAAAGAACCTTTAAGCTAGTTTTGACCCTTTATTAAAGTTACTCATACATTTCCATCTTTCAAAGTTAAAAGAGTTCATTATATCAATCCACTAGCCATAGTATTCATTATACCACATAATATTGTCAAGCAACTTATTTCTATACATGCTTGCATAGTTTATAAAAATGTCTAACTAGATACGTGAACATGTCGATTATCTCTAGAGGCATACGCATCCAATCCTAATTGTTCCAAAGTTCACAATATAAATCATAGAGTTTTCAACTCAATTGGTTTTCAAATGTTGAGATGTCATGTCTAACAATCTATACATGCAAGGTATGTTGAGTCCACATTTCATATGTATTTACAAGACCAACTAAGCTATAAACATATGCTCTATAGGTTAGATTCAAAAAGGCGTAAGGTTTTATAACCACGGTTTTTGACTTTTAACTTTTCTTTCAAAAGGTTATAATTCAACTCTAAACCAAGTAAAACGTCTTGCAACTTTCATTAATACATGTTTAAGGAGTATGTATGTTCTTGAATTTAAGTGAGGTTAAGACTTCTTGCATCAAACAATCCAAACAAACCAAGTCAGTCACTGCAGCACCACCCCCCCCCCCCCCCGCCGGGGCGGGCCTCATATGCAGCATGACCCCCGCCGGGGCGACATGCCTGAAGTTAGAAGAACACAGGATTCCCCTGTTCGAGATATGAAATTTTAAACCCAACACTCATCCAAGCAACAATGTAATGATATATAACTGATAAAATCTTGCTACAATACATCCCTAACATGCTTCTAACAATGCTAAACATTCAAACAATTAAATTCAAAGACCAATTCAAGATTTTTGCCATTTTTCCAGAGTTTAACACATTTAGCGATTCTCTTCACGACGGAATCGTTACTTGACCAATTTAATCCGTTTAACTTTCGTTGGTTTCGTTTTTAACCATATTAACAATGTCTAGCATAAATTTACACATTCTAGCATGCTTCAACTATAACGAATGAATTGTTTAAATTGTGATTCTGGGGACAGAATCCTTGTAAGGAGGGAATGATGTAACATTCCAGAATTTTAGAAGTTTATTTGTAATTTTTAAATATTTATTTGAGTTATATAAATATTTAATGGATGTGTTATTATTGAATAAATAATTGTTCAATTTGATTGATTTGATTTAGTTAATTATTTGTTAAATAATTAATTTGTTAAGGAAATTATTATTATATTTTGATTTGGGTAATTATGTGTATTGAGTTATGTGATTAAGTGATTTATTCAATAAATTGTTATTTGAATTAATTAATTAAGTATGAAAACTTAATTAAATAAAGTGTGACAAATAACTATGTTATAAAGAGTTATTAAAATAAATTAAAATAGTTTTAATTTAGTTTTACCCAAACAAAGCTTAAGGATATAAATTATTAAATTTTAAATGATTTGCCAAACAAAGCCTATGACTTTTGGATTTCTTTTGAATTTTAAATTATTAATAAAATAAAATAAATAAAATATAAATAATATATATAATAATAATATATATAACTGATAATTGATTAGGGGCAATTATTATAATGTCAGTTTTTTTAAAACGTTTGCGTTAGTTTTATGTTGTGTTACGTATATTGTATTTGGTTAAGTCTGAGAAAGGAAAAGGGAAGTTGTCTAAGGAAAGAAAAGAGTGAGAAATTTCAGAGAGAGAATTTGAGAAAGGACTGAGATTTCAAAAGTAAGTTCAGAGTAGCGATTCTTAGTGAAAGGTTTTCTAAAAGTAATACAAAGGTATGTTTTATAATCTTAATATAGATTTTATAGTATAACTATTTAGCCTCTGTGTTTCTTGAAACTCAACTTCACTATATATATAAGTTTTTACAAAGGTTGTATGTAAAGCCGTGTTTGTATACTTGGTTAAAGAGTTATAATAATATGTGTAATTATAATTGTTATAGCTAGCATGTATATATATATATATATATATATATATATATATATATATATATATATGTATGTGTTGTATGCTAAAGTACCATTGAGAAAGAGAATTTGGTTTTTATAGTGAAAAATATATATACGAACATATGATTTCATGATAACAAAATTAGTAAGTGATTTTATGCTAGTTATGAAGTTAAAAGTCATGTATGTTAATTGGGTATGAATTTCAGAAAGAAAAATCGTAGTTTAAAGGAATCAAATTTGGTTATAGCCATAGAATTTCAGTTCACTATATTTTATATATCAACAATGGAGTTTTGAGTTTTAAAATATGGTTTCAAGGATTAAGTTTTCTAAATCGTTGTTTAATTGTTGGTCGTTGGTATGTGGATGATTGTTAACATTCATGTGTAATTTACGTGAAGTTATACATGTTAATTGGTTGTAATTGTTGTTAACAATTAAGACAGTAGCTTTGCTCTGTTCTTGGTTTGGTTTCTTTGAGTTTCGGCGCCCCAGTGCCAAAATCCATGCTCCAGCTTCAAGTCTCGCACCTTAGCGCCAAAATCAGCGCCTCAGCCAGACTTCGCGCCGCAGTGCCGAAGTCAGCGCCGGACCACCGGACCTCGCACCGCAGTGCCAAGTCCTTATACATTCATCGCGCTGTAGCGCCAGGTCAGCGCCGCAGCAACCACTTAACAGAATGCTCAGAACGACTTTTGTCTAGCACAGAAGTCTGAGATTTTTTTTTTTAATGCTTTATGAACATATACTTCTGTTATTGTGGTGTTGTAATGCTATGAGTGAACATGGAATTACCAATTAACGTGTATTGTTATTATGAATAGAATTTGAGTATGTAATTTAGAATCAAAACATACATATGTATATAGGATATTGTGATTTGGATTATAATGGTTTAATCTACGCGCAAGGCAAGTTTCTAAACCTAACTATTTACATTGAGTAAATCTTCTAACTTCATACCTTCGTTGAGTTAAGTTGTTATGATTATGCAAGTTCCCTAATTCTATACCTTATTCAGTAAATTACTTTCATTGAGCAAATTGATTGTATCTAGTTATTCATGATGATGCAAGATTTTCCTAAATCTAAACTTGTTATTTTAGCATTCAAGTATCTTTATTCTATTGAACTAGTTTATCGTTCAAGTTATTATTGTTGTGCATGCTTGATATTAAATTCTAAGATGTAACCTTAGCTTAATATTGTTCAAAGCAAGGTAAAATAGATTATTCAATTGTTATGCTATTAGATAATTCCTAAAGCATGAACTTAGAATGCAATGTTTATTCAATTATGAGTATTCAATAACATAGTGTTATTATCTTTTATTCAACTAATCCTTAGTTGATGTCCGTTGAATTTCAAATTACCTTGAAGTGTATCCAAACTAAACTGACTTTGGTGTGGACTTGTACTCTAAATACTGAGATGAACAACCCTATATTTAGGGGTTACGCTTAGTTTTATACTTTGCGCTGAAATGTTTGTGCACAATACATGTACGAAGGATTGATCCCCCTAAGTACCTTGGAGTCCTTATAGTCGTATGACTGTTAAAGTTAAAGTTGAAAGATTACTTATAATTGTGGACATGGTTCGTGGTCATTAGACCCTCAGTGAATGTTATGATTTTCAGAATGTTAATAGAACACATTGTTCAGTTCTATTGAGCCTAGTATTGGCAAGTGATGTAAAGGCTTAAAGTTTTATTTGTTGTTATTCCAAGTGAGCCTTGTTTGCTCACTCTTGCCTATAAAATTTCTTACAACTAAAGATGAAAAGGGTGACGTACCTAGCACCAGTAAGGGTAAGGGAAAGATGAACAAGTACTAAAGACTTGTAATAGTTTTGATAGTTTATTATCAGACTTTGGTTTAAAGATTGTAATGAAGTTTATTTAATTTTCCGCATGAATGATTGTTTATAAAGGTTAGATAACCTGGGAGATTTTTTATGTCATCTTTTATGGGCAGGTGTATTATTCAATTTTAATATGATTGGGTAGTTATAAATAAATGTTTTATTAAGTGAACACCAAATCTTGAGGTAATGAAGTACCATGATTTTGGGGTGTCACAAGTTAGTATCAAAGCCTTAGGTTATGAACCTTAGGTGGGGTAAAGCCTTAGGAAGTAACCTTTGAAAAGATAGTGGTGATAACTCTTATCGAGTTTTAAGGAGGAAGTAATAAAACACTTATGTGCTTATGTGTTTACAACTTATGTGCTCGTGAGTGTCGAGTAGTAATGATTAATGATTAACACTTAAAATTTTGTTGTTAGCATGTCGAATGTTGGAGAATCCAGTCAGGCTAGAGAGGAAGTACCTCAGATGCCTATAGAGGAGGAGCCTCGTGACATTCAGGTTGTTTGGGAACAGCTACATCCACGGGAGTCAGCCCAGTTGACTACAGTGGTTGAGCAGCCTGATGATGATGAAGAGGATGTGGAGACGGATGAGGAGGATCCTATTGAGTTGCCACAGGAGGATGAGAATGACGATGACGAGTAGGAGGAGACTCCACTAACCTCGATAGCCGCTCGTATGTATGATGAAGTCTACGATCGTAACGTGGAACTTCAGGACACAGTCGAGGAGTTGTAGGAGATAGTAGCTGAACAACAGACTGCGATAACACAGAAGGACGACGACATTCAGGATCAAGAGGAACGACTAACTAATGTTGAAGAGAAGTTGATGTAGACGAAAGGAGAGAAGGAACAACTGATCGAGGTGATTACAGATTTGAAGAACAAGCTGAAGGAAGAAGCTACAAAAAGGGCAAGAGCTGAAGATGCATAAGAAGAAGCGTATCAACGAACCAGTACAGTAGTAAGAGATGCACAAGCAAAAAGGATGAAGATGGAAGAGATGGACAACGTGTTCAACGTCGTGATCAATCGAGCTTAAGATCGGGTCATGGGTTATCCGATTCAATTCGAGACTCTACCATCGTATATGTTAGATCGTCGAACCATGTTCCGAATTATGGAAGAAGAGCGTCGAAAGGCTAAGGAGTATCTTAGTAGAAGATCGTAGGAAAAACATCTGTTATGTTATCAATAAAGTGTTAAATAATGTGTAAATCCCTAGTGTTATGTAACCATGGGATATGAGAATGAGGATGCTATCCTGTAACTGTTGTAGTTCAGGAAGGGAATGTAAATAGCAGTGATGCTATTATTTTTATGTTTTTCGAAGAGATGATGAATAAATAAAAGTTATTATTTTATTCAAGGTGTTATATGTTGTGTGGTTATTTCTTTTACTGAGGCAAGTTATTTAGAAAATACTTAAAGAAGTTGAGTAATAGTCTAATAGATGTTTTTTTAACAGAAAATGCCTCCCAGACGTGAACTACCCCGACGAAGAACCAATGAGGGAACTAACAATGATAATGTTGAAGCTAACCCCGTCCAACAACTAGTGACCTTACTGACGGGTGCATTGTAAAATCAACCCCAGAACCAAGGTACAACATTTAAGGAGTTCAAAGCGGTCAGACCACCTGAATTCCATGGGTCTATGAATCCAGTCGAGGCACAGACTTGGATTATGGAAATAGAGAAAGTATTTAAAGTCGCTAGGGTAGGGGATGAACAGAAGACTACTTTTGCAATGTTCATGTTGAAAGCAGAAGCTAGTTATTGGTGGCAGACTAATAAAACCCGAGAAGGACCAGGGGTGATGACATGGAATAGGTTCAAGGAGATATTCTTCGAGACCTATTTCCCAGAGAGTTCGAAGAGTTGGCTAGAAGTTTAGTTTCTAGAGCTAAAATAGGGAACGATGTTGGTATCTGAGTATGCCGCAAAATTTAACGAATTGGCAAGATTTACGCCATACCAAGTTAGCGCGGACAAACGGAAGGCAAAGAGGTTTCAACAGGGATTGCAGCCCTGGCTGTACAGTAGGGTTTCCCTATTCCAGTTGAAGACATTTACAGCGGTGAGAAGGCAGTGCTCACTGAAGGTGGAGGCAAGGCGGTGACAAAATTCAATCAAGAACAGAATAAGAAGAAGACGAAGAAGAAGAAGAAGAATGAAGTGGAAGTGAAGAATAGTAGCGGAGGCAATGGAAGTGGCAACAACAACAACAACAACAACAACTTGAAGAGGAAGTGGAACGAAAATGGGAGTACTAGAAACCAGTAGGGTAACCAGCAATTTAGGAAGTTTGAAGCATGTGTTACATGCGGGAGGTTTCATAAGGGTGTGTGCTTGATGGGGAAACGTGCATGTGTCAACTGTGGCCAGGAGGGTCACATTGCCTCAAATTACACCTAACCTAAGAAGAATGTTTGTTTCACGTGCGGGTCCAAGGATCACTTTGCTAGTGAATGCTTGAAGAAGAAGGCTGGAGAGACGGCAGGAAACAAAGGAGTTAGCAGTGGAGGTACATGGGCCATTGTTGGACCTACAGCATCAAACAAACCCACAGCCAGAACATTCAACATGATTGTGCAAGATGTTGTGCAATCAAAAGATGTGGTGTCAGGTATTATCCCAATCAATGATATTATTGCTTATGTATTATTTGATTCGGGTGCTACATGTTCGTTTATATCTGATGAATTTGCTAAGAGGTTAGAATCGCCAAGAGAAGAACTGAATTTCCCTTTGAACATAGAAATTGCGAATAGGGAAGTGATTCCTGTTAGGTTCGTATACAAGAACTGTAGGGTGAACATTAAGGGGAATATCCTGATGGTAGATTTAATTCCGATTAGACTTGGAGAATTTGATGTAATTTTGGGAATGGATCGGCTGTTCAAATATGGAGCAGTAATTGATTGCCACAAGAAGTGTGTAAACCTTTTGACTCCGTCAAAGGTAATTTTCCATGGTAGAAAATTGCCTAGACAAATGAAATGTCTGACGATTATGCAAGCCAAGAAATTGTTAAATCAAGGTTGTGTGGGTTATTTAGCTTACATAGTCGATACTCAGAAGAAGGGTGTGAAACTGGAAGAGATACCAGTGGTTAGAGAATTCGTAGATATGTTTCTGAAAGATTTGCCAGGACTTTCGCCTGACAGAGAGATTAAATTCGTGATCGACTTAGCGCCGGGAACAGCACCGATATCGAAGGCCCCATATAGAATGGCTCCTGTAGAAATGAAAGAACTGATGGTACAACTGCAAGAGCTGCTGGACAAGAAGTATATTCGACCAAGTGTATCACCATGGGGAGCACCAGTATTATTCGTAAAGAAGAAGGATGGATCAATGCGTCTTTGCATTGATTATAGGGAGTTAAACAAGGTCACTATTAAGAATAGGTATCCATTGCCTAGAATAGATGACTTGTTTGATCAGTTGAAGGGTGCTAAATACTTCTCGAAAATAGATTTGAGAATGGATATCACCAATTGAATGTAAGGAAGGAGGATATACATAGAACGGCATTCAAAACTCGGTATGGACATTACGAGTTTCTGGTGATGTCTTTTGGTTTGACAAATGCGCCTGCTGCATTCATGGATTTGATGAACAAGGTGTTTAAACCATTTTTAGACAAGTTCGTAGTGGTATTTATCGATGACATTATGGTGTATTCCAAAACTCAAGAAGAACACGTCGAACATTTACGTTTGACATTGCAAACACCAAAAAAGGAGAAGTTATACGCAAAATTCTCTAGGTGCAAATTTTGGCTTGATCGGGTACAATTTTTGGGTCATGTGATTGACAAAGATGGGATTTCAGTGGATCCATCGAAAGTGGAAGCTATAATCAATTGGGAACAACCAAGAACACCGTCAGAGGTGAGAAGTTTCTTGGGACTGGCCAGTTATTACAGAAGATTTATTCAAGATTTTTCAAAGACTGCTACGCCATTAACAAATTTGACAAGGAAAACTGTGAAGTTTGTTTGGACGGAGAAATATGAAGAGAGCTTCCAAGATTTGAAGAAGAAGCTAAGTGTTGCACCTGTGTTAACACTACCAGATAGTACAGAAAATTTTGTAGTGTATAGTGATGCCTCACACAAAGGGTTGGGTTGTGTTCTTATGCAGAACGAAAAAGTTATTGCCTATGCATCAAGACAACTGAAGGATTATGAGAAGGGTTATCCGACTCATGATTTGAAATTGGCTGCTGTAGTGTTTGCTCTCAAGATATGGAGACACTATCTTTATGGAGAGAAATGTGAGATATATACAGATCACAAAAGTTTGAAGTATATTTTCACTCAGAAGGACCTGAACATGCGGCAAAGAAGATGGATGGAATTGATAAAAGATTACGATTGCGAGATCTTTTATCATCCGGGCAAAGCAAATGTGGTTATGGATGCTTTGAGCAGAAAAGGTTGTGAAAAGTTGATGCTGATAACTACTCAAGAGGACCTCATTTCAACAATGGAAAGGTTAGAGCTGGAAATCAAATTTCCACAAGAATCCGATGAACGACTATTTCAGATAGAAGCCAGTCCAACTTTAGTGGACAAGGTGAACAACGCTCAACTATAAGATGAAGAATGTGATAAAATCAAAGAGAAAGTGGTTGAGGGTAGTGATGCAAAATACAAGATCGATACCAAGGGATTACTACAGTTCGAGAGAAGAATCTGGGTTCCAGCAACACCAGAACTAAAAGACAAAATTTTGACCGAAGCTCATAGCTCTAGATATTCGATTCATCCGGGAAGCACGAAGATGTATCAAGATTTACGTCGACATTATTGGTGGCCAAATATTTAAAGGGACGTTGCAGAATGCGTGACGAAATGTTTGACATGTCAACGAGTAAAAGCCGAACATCAAAGACCAAGCAGATTACTTCAACCGTTAGAAATACTGGAATGGAAGTGGGAATACATCACGATGGATTTTGTGGTGGGACTCCCAACAACTCAGAGAGGATGTGATGCGATTTGGGTGATAGTGGACAGACTGACAAAATCAGCGCAGTTTTTACCAATAAAGATTAGGTTCAATCTTGATTAGTTGGCAAGATTGTACATTAAAGATATCGTTTTGATACATGGAGTGCCAGTTTCAATTGTGTCTGATAGAGACCCGCGATTCATGTCAAACTTTTGGAAGAGACTACAAGAATGCATGGGAACTCAATTACGAATGTGTACGGCTTATCATCCACAAACAGATGGCTAAAGTGAACGAACGATCCAGACATTGGAAGATATGTTGAGAGCATGTATCATAGATTTCAAGGGAAGCTAGGAAGAACAATTATCGTTGGTAGAATTCGCCTACAATAATAGTTATCACGCGAGCATCGGTATGCCACCTTACGAAGCATTATACGGTAGAAAGTGCAGAACCCCACTGTGCTGGGATGAAGTCAGTGAACGATAACTGCTAGGACCAGAATTGGTACAACAAATTACTGAGGTTATCAAACTCATCAGGACAAGATTGGTAGCAGCTCAAGACCGACAGAAGAAGTATGCTGATCAACATAGGTAAGATCGTGCATTCGACGTAGAAAATTTTGTATTCCTAAAAGTTTCTCCTTGGAAGGGGAAAATTCATTTCAGTAAGAAAGGAAAGCTAAGCCTGAGGTTTATTGGACCCTTCGAAGTGCTGCGAAGAGTTGGAGAAGTAGCTTACAAAGTAGCTCTAGCTCCAGAGTTGGAAAATATTCACAACGTTTTTCACATTTCGGTGTTACGATCGTACAAACTCGATTACAAACACGTAATCGAGTACGAACCGTTACAGTTCAAGAAAGATTTGTCTTATGAAGAGATTCCTATCCAGATAGTCGACAGGAAAGAACAGATGCTAAGGAATAAAGTGATACCTTCTGTGAATGTGATATGGAGGAACCACAATGCTGAAGAAGCTACGTGGAAACTCGAAGAGAAAATAATGAAAGAGTACCATGAGTTATTTGTTTAGTCTGTGTCTTCAATTCTGGGGACAGAATTTTTGTAAGTAGGGAAGAATGTAACGAATGAGTTGTTTGAATTGTGATTCTGGGGACAGAATTCTTGTAAGGAGAGAATGATGTAACATTCCAGAATTTTAGAAGTTTATTTGTAATTTTTAAATATTTATTTGAGTTATATAAATATTTAATGGATGTGTTATTATTGAATAAATAATTATTCAATTTGATTGATTTAATTTTGTTAATTATTTGTTAAATAATTAATGTGTTAAGAAAATTATTATTATATTTCGATTTGGGTAATTATGTGTATTGAGTTATGTGATTAAGTGATTTATTCAATAAATTGTTATTTGAAATAATTAATTAAGTATGAAAACTTAATTAAATAAAGTGCGACAAATGACTATGATATAAAGAGTTATTAAAATAAATTAAAGTAGTTTTAATTTAGTTTTACCCAAACAAAGCTTAAGGATATAAATTATTAAATTTTAAATGATTTGCCAAACAAAGCCTATGGCTTTTGGATTTCTTTTGAATTTTAAATTATTAATAAAATATAAATAATATATATAACTGATAATTAATTAGGGGCAATTATTATAATGTCAGTTTTTTTAAAACGTTTGCATTAGTTTTATGTTGTGTTACGTATATTATATTTGGTTAAGTCTGAGAAAGGAAAAGGGAAGTAGTCTATGGAAAGAAAAGAGTCTAAGAAATTTCAAAGAGAGAATTTGAGAAAGGACTGAGATTTCAAAAGCAAGTTCAGAGTAGCGATTCTCAGTGAAAGGTTTTCTAAAAGTAATACAAAGGTATGTTTTATAATCTTAATATAGGTTTTATAGTATAACTATTTAGCCTCTGTGTTTCTTGAAACCCAACTTCACTGTATATAAGTTTTTACAAAGGTTGTATGTAAAGCCATGTTTGTATAATTGGTTAGAGAGTTATTATAATATGTGTAATTGTAATTGTTATAGCTAGCAAGATATATATATATATATATATATATATATATATATATATATGTGTGTGTGTGTGTGTGTGTGTGTGTGTGTGTGTGTGTGTGTTGTATGCTAAAGTACCATTGAGAAAGAGAATTTGGTTTTTATAGTGAAAAATATATATACGAACATATGATTTCATGATAAAAAATTAGTATGTGATTTTATGCTAGTTATGAAGTTGAAAGTCATGTATGTTAATTGGGTATGAATTTTAGAAAGAAAAATCGTAGCTTAAAGGAATCAAATTTGGTTATAACCATAGAATTTCAGTTCACTGTATTTTATATATCAACAATGGAGTTTTGAGTTTCAAAATATGGTTTCAAGGATTAAGTTTTCTAAATCGTTGTTAAATTGTTGATCATTCGTATGTGGATGATTGTTAACATTCATGTGTAATTTACGTGAAGTTATACATGTTAATTGGTGTTAATTGTTGTTAAAAATTAAGACAGTAGCTTTGCTCTGTTCTTGGTTTAGTTTCTGTGAGTTTCGGCGCCCCAGCGCCAAAATCCACGCTCCAGCTTCAAGTCTCGCCCCTTAGCGCCAAAATCAGCGCCCCAGCCAGACTTCGCGACGTAGTGCCGAAGTCAGCGCCAGAGCGCCGGACCTCACGCCAGATCCACAGCGCGGCCCACAGTTCAAACAGTGGCACCGCGGAGCCACTTAACAGAATGCTCATAAACGACTTTTTTCTTGCACAGAAGTCTGAGATTTTTTTTTTAATGCTTTATGAACATATACTTCTGTTATTATGGTGTTGTAATGCTATGAGTGAACATGGAATTACCAATTAACGTGTATTGTTATTATGAATAGAATTTAAGTATGTGATTTAGAATCAAAACATACATGATGTAAAGATATAGTGAGTTGTTAATAACTAATTATGTTATGATAACATATGTATATAGGATATTGTGATTTGGATTATAACGGTTTAATCTACGCGCAAGGAAAGTTTCTAAACCTAACTTTTTACATTGAGTAAATCTTCTAACTCCATACCTTCATTGAGTTAAGTTGTTATGATTATGCAAGTTCCCTAATTCTATACCTTATTCAGTAAATTACTTTCATTGAGCAAATTGATTGTATCTAGTTATTCATGATGATGCAAGTTTTTCCTAAATCTAAACTTGTTATTCTAGCATGCAAGTACCTTTATTTTGTTGAACCAATTTATCGTTTAAGTTATTATTATTGTGCATGCTTGATATTAAATTCTAAGATGTAACCTTAGCTTAATATTATTCAAAGCAAGGTATGATAGATTATTCAATTGTTATGCTATTAGATTATTCCTAAAGCATGAACTTAGAATGCAATGTTTATTCAGTTATGAGTATTCAATAACATAGTGTTATTATCTTTTATTCAGCTAATCCTTAGTTGATGTCTGTTGAATTCCAAATTACCTTGAAGTGTATCCAAACCAAACTAACTTTGGTGTGGACTTGTACTCTAAATACTGAGATGAACAACCCTATATTTAGGGGTTACGCTTAGTTTTGTACTTTGCGCTGAAATATTTATGCACAATACATGTACGAAGGATTGATCCCCCTAAGTACCTTGGAGTCCTTATAGTTGTATGACTGTTAAAGTTAAAGTTGAAAGATTACTTATAACTGTGGACATGGTTCGTGGTCATTAGACCCTCAGTGCATGTTATGATTTTCAGAATGTTAATAGAACACATTGTTTTGTTCTATTGAGCCTAGTATTGGCAAGTGATGTAAAGGCTTAAAGTTTTATTTGTTGTTATTCCAAGTGAGCCTTTTTTTCTCACTCTTGCCTGTAAAATTTCTTACAGCTAAAGATGAATAGGGTGGCGTACCTAGCACCAGTAAGGGAAAGAGAAAGATGAACAAGTACTGAAGACTTGTAATAGTTTTGATAGTTTATTATCAGACTTTTGTCTAAAGATTGTAATGAAGTTTATTTAATTTTCCGCATGAATGATTGTTTGTAAAGGTTAGATAACCTGGGAGATTTTTTATGTAATCCTGTATGGGCAGGTGTATTATTCAATTTTATTATGATTAGGTAATTATAAATGAATGTTTTATTAAGTGAACACTAAATCTTGAGGTAATAAAGTACCGGAATTTTGGGGTGTCACATCAACCATAAACCTTTCAACTCAAAACAAGTGTTTTCGTACTTTTCTATGAACTTTTCAATACTTGAATGTAAGAACATATAGAAGAATGTTACCTTTTCAGAAGTTGAATTGCTACTCTAACGTCAATTTGCAGATAATATAAGCTTAGCAACACTCTCTCTCCAATTAGAAATTCTCAGAGAAAAAAATAATTTTCATTTGAAAGGGGGACTTCTATTTATAGAGGGATTATTGTCCATTTGGAGATTTTGCCCTAAGGTTTGTTTCCATGGACGATTGAAGGAACCATTGTGCAACAAGAGGTGGGTGGAAAGCCTCACCAACTCCATCTTCTCCCCTTCCTATAGTCATCATTCCTCTCTTGGTTTTCAACAAGTATAGAGCCATAGGCTTTTTGAAAAACACGGCTGGACCTTTTATTTGTAATGGGACTATGATTTTGGGACATTCTAATACCCATCATTTTATTAGCACACTTAGGTTTATTTTACACTTTGTTCACAAATGAGCATACATATGCACCCACTCATACATTACACATAAAATCATATAATCCATGTACATTGATTTATTTCAAATAATATTTATACTAGACTAGGATATAATTTAATTGTGTACCAATGTTACTTATTATTAATTATTTATTTAATCAAAGTTACTTTCACTCATAGGTTTACAATACCCATTTAATTACTCCCACACACATCAAGATGTCACATAAGACTTTTTCATACAACTTGGTTAATTACTTAAGTCAAGCTTACTTTTGTCATATAGTGTTTATATAATAATTATTTACATTCCATTTGTCACACCTTATTTTGTGTTGAATGAAAAACCTTATATATAAGATTTTTCCTTACATGCTATACCCATGATAATTAATTAATGACAAATAAATCAACCACATTATGTAATTATTTATTTATTAATAGTACTAATTAATTTCATCATTAGTTAAATTAGTACTTTCTCATATCATCATCTTGCCACACTAGGCATAATTCCACAAGTTTAAACTAAGCTTCTCATCACTTTTGCTTCATTGCTTAATTATCACCGGCTTAATCAATTAAACTACTTATCACAACACATGCCGATGCTATATATATTTATATTCAAATAAATATGCAAACAAATCTTTCTTCTCAATATTATAATTTATTAAAATTCGCGGGTATTACATCATCCCCCCTTTATAAAATTTCGTCCTCGGAATTGTACAAGGTTACACAAATAAGTGGGGATAATCCCTTTGCATCTTATCTTCTAATTCCCATGTGGCCTCTTCGGTATCGTGATTTTGCCAAGCCATTTTTACAGAAGATATAATTTTATTCCTCAACCTTTGCTCTTTCCTATCTAGTATTTGAATAGGAGTTTCCTCATACGTTAAATTTTTCTCAACTTTAATAGGCTCATAGGAGATCACGTGTCTATAGTCGGGCTTGTAAGGACGTAACACCGAAATGTGAAACACGTTGTGGATGTGTTCCAATTCAGGTGGTAATGCAACTATGTATGCCACTTCGCCCACTCGTTTCAAAATTTCGAACAATCCTATGAATCTCGGACTCAATTTTCCTTTCTTTCCAAATCTGATCTTTCCCTTCCAGGGAGACACTTTTAAAAACACAAAACTTCCGACTTCAAAGTCTTGGTTCTGACGATGCAAATCGGCGTACTTCTTTTGGCGATCTTGAGCTGCTACTAATCTGGCCCTTATCATTGTTACCACGTCAGCCATTTGTTGAACTAATTCTTGTCCCAAAAGTCATCGGTCTCCGACTTCATCCTAACACAATGGTGTTCTACACTTTCTCCCGTAAAGAGCTTCATATGGCGGCATACCAATACTCGCATGATAGTTATTATTGTAAGTAAATTCTATCAATGGTAAATGGTTGTCCCAATTCCCTTTGAAGTCCATCACGCAAGCTCTAAGCATGTCCTCTAATGTTTGTATGGTTCGTTCGCTTTGTCCGTTGATTTGGGGGTGATAAGCAGTACTTAATCTCAACTGAGTTCCCATTCGATCTTGCAAACTTTTCCAGAATTTTTATGTGAAATGCGGATCTCGATCGGAGACAATCGACACTGGCACTCCATGTCGTGACACGGTTTCCTTTACATATAAATTTGCTAATTGGTTCAAACTGAATCGAATCTTGATGGGTAGAAAATAAGTTATCTTTGTCAGTCGGTCCACGATAACCCAAATGGCATTATAACCCTTTTGTGTAATTTGAAGTCCAACCACGAAGTCCATCGTAATGTGCTCCAATTTCAATTCTGGTATTTCCAGTGGTTGAAGTAGTCCACTTGGCCTTTGATGTTCTGCTTTGACCATTTGACAAGTAAGACATCTACTAACGCATTCTACAACTTCTCTTTTCAAATTAGGCCACCAAAAGTGGTGTCGAAGATCCCGGTACATCTTTGTGCCTCCTGGATGAACAGAGTACGTAGTATTATGTGCTTCGTTCAAGATTTCCTCTCTCAGTTTGGTTACAGCTGACAACCCATACTCGACCCTCAAATCTTAATATACTCTCCTTATCTACTTTGAACTTTTCTTCCTCATTTTTTACTATTCTCTTCCTTATCTTCTCACATTCTTCATCTTTCTCTTGTGCTTCCTTTATTCTATCCAACAATGTCGGGTGAGCTTCCATCACGAATAATTTTCCTTTTGTTTCTTTCAGTTCTTCCACCTTTAATTCCAACTTTTCCATTTCTCTTATTAATTCCTCTTAATTTGTCAATCTGAATAACTTCGCAGTCGTAATCCTTGATTAATTCTAACCACCTTCTTTGTCGCATATTCAACTCCTTCTGTGTGAAGATATATTTCAGACTCTTGTGGTCTGTGTATATCTCATATTTTTCTCCATACAAATAATGCCTCCATATCTTTAAAGCAAATACTATTGCTGCTAACTCCAAGTTATGGGTAGGGTATCGCTTTTCAAAGTCCTTCAACTGTCGTGACGCATACGCAATGACCTTGTCACGCTGCATTAGCACACAACCACGTCCTCTATGCGACGCATCACTATACACTACAAATCCTCATGTATCATCCGATAATGATAGTACAGGCGCTTCACTCAACCTTATCTTTAATTCTTGAAAACTCTCCTCGCATTTATCCGACCACACGAACTTCACTGTCTTCCTCGTTAGATTGGTCAGCGGGGTTGCTATCTTAAAAAAATCTTGGATAAATCTTCAATAGTACCCAGCTAAACCTAAGAAACGTCTTACTTCTATTGGCGTCCTTGGTTGTTCCCAGTCACTTACCGCCTCCACTTTTGCAGGATCCACAGAAATTCCATTTTGATCTATCACATGTCCTAAAAACTGAACCTTCTCCATCCAAAATTCACATTTTCAAAATTTAGCGTACATCTTTTCCCTTCTCAAGGCTTCCAATACCATCTTCAGGTGTTCGGCGTGCTCTTCCCTAGTTTTTGAATAAATCAAAATGCCGTCAATAAACACTACCACGAACTTATCTAAGTATGGCTTGAAAACTTGGTTCATCAAGTCGATGAAGGCTGCCGGAGCATTAGTTAACCCAAATGACATCACTAGAAATTCGTAATGTCCGTAACGTGTTCGAAACGCCATCTTTGGTACGTCCTCCTCTCACACTTTCAACTGATGATAACCCGTTCATAAGTCTATCTTGGAAAAACACTTCGCTCCCTTCAGTTAATCAAAAAGGTCGTCTATCCTTGGCAATGGGTATCTATTCTTAATCGTTACTCGGTTTAACTCCCGATAGTCGATACAGAGCCTCATCGATCCATCCTTTTTCTTTACAAATAACACCGGTGCTCCCCAAGACGACACACTTGGCCGAATGTAACCCTTATCTAGTAACTCTTGCAATTGTATCATTAATTCCTACATTTCCACTGGCGCCATACGATATAGGGTTTTTGAAATTGGTCTCGTTCCTGGTGCTAAGTCTATTACGAATTCGATTTCTCTGTCTAGCTGAAGACCAGGCGATCGTTTGGAAACACACCTTGAAAATCTTTGACTATTGATATATTCTTCATTTCCACTCCTTTTTTCTGAGTATCTACCATATAGGCCAAATAACCTACACATCCTTTCTTTAACAATTTCTTGGCCTGTATCATTTAAGGAAACACGATTGCTTGAGCGATGAGCTACCATAAAACACTACCTTAGACTGATTTGAAGTCTGAAGTTTCACACTCTTCTCTTGACAATTGATTATCGCAGCGTGGCTGGATAACCAATCCATTCCTAATATCACGTCAAACTCTCCCAGTCTAATCGGAATTAAGTCTACCTTTAGTTTGTGACTGTAATAACCCGATATTTTTTTATATAAATAGATTAGAAATTTTGCATATAAATTTTTTTTTACAATGAGAATAAGTGTCAAGTATTGTGATGTTAAATGCGAATATATTTATTACTTGAAAAATTAGAAATAATTTTAGAATTATTAATTACTACAAATTATATTCTTATGGTAATTAATTTCTGTAAGCAGAAATGTTTTTATTATTTATTTTCCCTAAAAATATAATTTATATATTATTTAAATAATATATTAAGTGACAATTAGAATTATAATAATAAATATGTTATTATATGAATTTGTTCAGAATATTTAAGTTAATTATTTTAACTTGATTATTGATGTTGTGTACGAAGGATAAGTCAGATATGGAATCCAAACCCTAAACTTGGATTTTTATCCAGGAATGAGAATAATAATGTAATATTAATTATATTTTAATTTTCAATGGTTAAATATATACCGTATATCTGTAGACTGTTAATGTTGGTCAATTGTGGTAAATTGGGTCATAACCTAATATTGTGTTGTGAAACCCTAATTGTTAAACTCAATTATGAGTTAGGACTGAGTAGTAATTGTGTTAAATGAATTCTTTTGCGTATTAGAATTTATGTAATTAGAAGAAACCCTAATTATTATTTTATGCTGATAATTAGGAAAAACCCTAATTATTTATTTGAAAACCCTAATTGCATATTTTAAAAACCCTAATTATTATTTTGTGAATTATAAAGATAATTAGGAAACCCTAATTAATTTGGGAATCCTAATAATATTTAGGAACCCTAATTTAAAAACCCTAATTTCTATTAAAAACCCTAATTGTTAAACTCAATTATGAGTTAAGACTGAGTAGTAATTGTGGTATATGAATTCTTTTGCATATTAGAATTTTTGTAATTAGAAGAAACCCTAATTATTGTTTTATGTTGATAATTAGGAAAAACCCTAATTATTTATTTGAAAACCCTAATTGTAAATTTTAGAAACCCTAATTATTATTTTGTGAATTATAAAGATAATTAGGAAACCCTAATTAATTTGGGAACCCTAATAATATTTAGGAACCCTAATTTAAAAACCCTAATTTCTATTAAAAACCCTAATTTAATTAGTATGTTTTAAATTAAAATTGTATTACACTTTAAATTTTAAATTGTCCAAACCCTATAAATTATTTGGGAAAATGTAAGATTTTCAATCTAGTGAATAAACCCTAGATTTAATCACCTTGTACAAGAATGCCCTTGAAATTATATGGAAAATTACCAAAATGCCCTTTTTATCTCTTCGGTGTATTATTAGTGAATTATTGTGCATTATTGCTATCAAAGCATGGCAAACATCCTACCCTACCAATTTAGCATCCAAGACTCAATTATATTCAGATTCAATCAACCATTTTGAGCATTCAATGCATCTAATTTGGTTTATATATAGATTGGAGAGAGAATTAAAGCATTTTGTACACTAAAAATTGTCCAACTCTCATCCTTGAGCTTCTCTCTCTAAAACCTACGAATTATTGTAGTACTTCAGTCCCAAAACAAAGCCCTACTATCAATCATAACAAATCATAAGCCAAAAATCAAGAATCAAAGCTTATAAAAGGTATAAACTCTAGCTTGATTTTTTTTTAATTTTTGGTGTTAGATGTTATGTTTAAATGTTAGAACATGTTGATTATAGTGTCTAAGGATGATCTGGGTTGCTAGATGATGGATCCATAACATTTAGAAGCTCGAATTTGAAGATTTCCAAAATCTAAAAATTTCATTTTATGTGATTTTTTTGGCAAATGTCAATCCTTATATCTATGTGATCTTTAATGTGTTTTGTGTTCTAAAAGTTGATATGTGTAGCTTGTTATGTTGTCTTTAATCTCCAAAACGAATCAGGTCCATATATCTATTTTGGATCAAAAGTTATTTAAGGTTAAAGTGGGTTGACCGGCATTGACCGGCTGTTCTTCAAATCCGAAAAATATTCTAAGTGTCCAGAAAATATTTTTTGAAAAATGTCAGAGCATATAAATCTTTGCTCGATCATGATTTTTGTTGTTTAAAAATTGTTATGTGTAGTCGGATATGTCGTCTTTAATATGCAAAAGGAATCAAGTTCATAGCTTTTGTAGATCGGGAGTTATTCATGGTCAAAACCCGTTGACCGAAAACGCTGAAGAACACAAACCCAGAATTTTTTTGAGCAGATTCCGTGTTGAAGTTTGACCAGCTAGATATTGCTCATGTTATGATGTTAATGTGTTATGATGCTTTTTAGTTGTAGTCCTACATGTTGTCTACACACTCCAATTGATAGATCACACAAACAATACACAGATTGGAAGTTATAAGGATCCAAAGTAGGCACCTCGACTATTCTTCAGTCGAAGAACAGCCTTGTCAGACTATTTGATGGCTAATAACTCTTAGAACTGATGTTTTTTAGTCATGATGTTTGTTGGTAATTGTAGTATTACATGAGCACTACAAGATTCAAGTGTTAGATTATCCAAAAACATAATGGATTGAGAATTATAATCGGTCAAACTAGGCACCTTGATAACTGCCTTGTCAGTGTTCTTGAGGCTCAAGAACACCTAAGGCAACAGATAAGCGTCGCTAAAGCCTTTTGCGACGGTTTTGATTTATTTTAAAATTTTCAATTTCTGAAAATTACGAAAATGATTTAAAAATTTGAAAAATTAGATTTTAATTATTAAAAATACTTAATAAATTCTAAAAAATTATTTTAAAGTCTGAAAAATAGTTTTTAACTATTTTGAGTATATTTCAAAAATATTTAGTATTTTTGGAATATAAAAAGGTATTTATTTATTTAATTATAATATTAAATAAATTATTTTAATTCATGAAAAATCATGAAAAATTATATTATTGTGTTATAAAATATTTTAAGTTATTTTTGATGAATTTTAATATTTTGTGATGAAATTTCATTAATTAATTAATATTAATGATGTTTAAGTTATTTAATAAATGTATGAAATAATTATGAAAAATAGAATTAATGATTTTAAAAATCATTTATAGTATCACAAAAATATTTTGAGTTATAAAATATGACTTTAGATATTTTGTCATGAAAAATATTATTAATTTAATATTAATGATATTAATCTAATATTGATGATATTTAGTTTATTTAATAATTATATTAAATAAATAGTTTAAAAATGGTTTTATTTATTTAAAAATCATTTAAAAAGGATATAAATGAATTAAAAATATTTTAATTATAATAAATGTCTTGTAATATTTGGATAAATAGTGCGTTAATATTTTAATATTAATGGTAATTATTTAAAAATGATTTTAAATATTTTAAAAATCATTTAAGAGTAATATAAATGTTTTAAAAGCATTTTGAGTTATTATACATAACTTTAATATTTTGGCAACAGTTTCATTAATAATTTAATATTGATTAAATGTTAATGATAATAGAATTATTTGATGTTTAAATCATTTAAATATGATTCCGATGTTTGAAAATTCATGAT
The DNA here is from genome assembly GCA_016801055.1 of Panax notoginseng. Lineage (NCBI taxonomy): Eukaryota > Viridiplantae > Streptophyta > Magnoliopsida > Apiales > Araliaceae > Panax > Panax notoginseng. Next base: position 85,272,645 of record CM029017.1, on the reverse strand, counting down.
AAATTATAATAAATGTTTTAAAATTATATTAAGTCATTTAAAAATAATATGACTGATACTTACGGATATTGAAATACAGTATAGAGTCTTAGACTCAATAATTATCTAATAAAGCTGTCGGTACACCGACATGTTTCAGAAATTCATCTAGACTTAGATATTTTGACTGTATTAATGATTAATTATGATTCAATGACTGTTGGATATGTGTGATAATGTGATTAGGTTATGTGCTGACTGCGAAATGCAGTACTATGTGTTATAGTATATTATTCTAATCGAACGAATGATCTTATTACTGATAGGTCGCTGTATAAAAGATTAATCTAAGTTGCGTTATTGTAAGCAGCAGCTCAGGCAAGTATCCTACCTTTGCATTTCCTTTATGCAATGGACATGAGTAAGAAGTTTCAGAATTAAATTATTATTATGCTATATTATCAACTCTACTGCGACATATTCTATATCCGCTCATTGTTTATCAACATGTTAGTATATGGTAATTCAGATATATATTATGTTCGTTAATTTCTATAAAATGGTTATATAAGTGTCCCCACTTGGATAATCATTGTATTTAATCACATGTTGATATACCTTTGTCAATTACCCATATATATATAGGTTGAATTATAGATTATTATTGAACAAGATAAAACCTTTGCTTTAGAACCCAGACAAGTATGAACATCCCTTACATAGGGAAAACTTTTATGCGCCCAAGGCGGAGAGAGTTCTTAAAATGTAGTATTGATCAATGCAGGGCACAACGGGCTGATCACCCCCGTGTCCGTAAGTTATGACGGTTTGCAGATGAATTTCTGTTTAACCTTTTCGAAAAAGAAAATAATGTTCATGATATGTCACTTAACCCTACTTATAGTCAATACGTAGTTTCAAAAATGTGAAAAAGAGTTGTTATGTTATTATTATTCTTGGTACAGCTTACTTCAGAACTGTTGATTCGTTGTAGAAGTGTCTTTCAAAGAAAATATTTAATTCTTTCAGCTAATATATATTATTGTTATTACTTGCTGGGCACTCAAATGCTCATTCTTGCTTAATTTAAATATTTTCAGTTAAGTTTGAAGAACCAGAAAGCTCGTGCAGAAACAAAGGAAAAGGAAAGCTAACTGAATAAGATTTGTTGTAGTTGCCGTAATAGTTTATATTATTAAGACAATGATATATATATAAATAATATCATGTATTGTATGGAATGTACTTTAAGGTCTCGTACTTGGGGAGATAAACTCTGATAATTATGTAAATTAAGTTGTTATTCATATTATTGTTATTATTATTCGTAGAATTCCGCTCATAGAAATGGTATCGTGAAGCACCGAGTTCGGGTTTCAAGTATCTGAATTTAGGGGCGTCATAGTGACCTCTAATGTTTGCACAACAGTTTCGGTAAACAGACTCTACGGGGATTATTTCTTTATTTGCAACCTCAATGTTCAACGAATTTTCTAAGCGTTCATGGGGTATATTTAGTTGTCTAGCAAATTCTTCAGACACAAAGAAATAGGTAGCGCCCGAATCAAATAATACATATGCATTTATATTATTGATTGGGAGAATACCTGACACCACATCCTTTGCAGTTACTGCGTCCTGGACAGTCATGTTAAAGGTTCGGGCAGTCTGTCGGTTAGATTATGTTGGTCCATCGATCATCAGCTTGCTGCCCCCTCCCTATTGGCCGCTTCCTCCGATCCTCCCCTATCTTTGGGCAATCCTTGATTTGATGCTCGGTTGAGCCATACGTGAAATATCCCTTGATCTTTTTTGGTTTTAGGTAGTTAGGTGAAATGTGCCCTTCCTGGCCGCAGTTGTAGTAGACGATGCGTCCCTTCCAGCACTCCCCTTGATGGTTCCTCCAACATTTTGAACAAGCTTCACTTCTTTTCTTAAACCCTCCTTGATACCCTTCTAACTGACTGATGTTTCGATTGTTTGTATTATTGTTGTTGTTGTTGCTATGGTTATCCCATTTCCTCTTTCCCAGATGGCTTCCACCACTACTACTCCCTCCACGAGTTTCTCCCCCAGCATTCTTGTTCTTCTTCTCCTTGTTATATTGACTTAATGCCTCGCTACCCCCCCTCAGTAATTATCGCCTTCTCTAACAATGTGGCAAACGAGTTGATTTGAAGGACCGACACCTTGTTGAACAACCAAGGTTTTAGTCTGAGTTCGAAGCGTTGAGCTTTCCTTTCTTCGGTGTCGACTTGATGTGTTGCAAATCGTGCAAGTTCATTGAACTTGGCCGCGTACTGCGCCACCGTCATCTCCCCTTGTTTCAGTTCAAGAAACTTTACCTCCATCCTATTCTTTATGCTCTTCGGGAAGTAATTCTCGAAGAACAAAGTCTTAAACCTTTCCCAGGTTATAGTCCCTTCTCCCGCCCTCTGTTGATTTGCTTCCCACCAGTAGTTTGCTTCTCCCTTCATCATATATGTAGCGAACACGGTTTTATGGTCTTCACCTACACGAGCAATGGCGAAGGCTTTCTCCATTTCCTTGATCCACGTTTGCGCTACGATAGGATCGGTAGCACCCACGAATTTCAGAGGTCCTACACTTTTAAAGTCCTTGAAGCTTGTGGCCGGAGCTACTTGGGGAATGGGTGGTACTGGTTTGTTTCTTCCCCAAAGAGCTTCTCCTAACAAATCTACAAGCCTCTGTATCGGGTCCATTGGTCCTCTCTCATCATTAACTGACTCTTCCGGTGCAGTTATTCTACATATGGGCTGCATGTTTCTGCATCATAAAATTTTCATTTTATTATCTAGTTATTTTACTTAGACATTTCTCAAGTAGGTAAAAATTCATAACATGTTTCAGAAATAAGATCATTTATATTCATATGTCAAATCGTTACATTACATGTTTATCTTTAGCATACTTCTATAATTGACACATCATATCCCCTAATATTACAAAAGACGGGGATAACACCAACATACTACCCCTCTAATATTTTTCAACAGTTGGGGTTTACTACTATCTCACATCTTACACAAAAAGACTGAGATTTCAACAACAGATTAAACAATAAAAAAAATATTACAACTACTAAATTCTAACACCTAGACTCAATCCAACATTATGCGCTCCACAGCGCTCTGGTACTCCCTCTGGGAAATGTGCACCACCAAATCTCAGCTTATGGTGTGTCGAGTTTGTCCCTGCTCTGCCGGGTAATGATTTACCCCATCGATCAACCTTTCCATGGCCGTGCGTAGCGTATAGCCCATCTTGTTCATCTTCCTCCTTTTGCATCTCACTTCATCCTCTAGATCGTTAGCCCTATCATTGGCTCCTTCCCAATTCTCCTCAAAGTGAATCCTATTCATTACTTCCATTTCTAATTGAGTACGAAGAGCTTCCTTCTCAGCCTTCTCGCTAAGTTCCCTCTGCTCAGACTCTTCTAGTTTCCCTGCCAGTTCCACATTCCTAGCCACCGACCTATGAAACAAAGTTCCCAACTGGATCCCTACCTTCTTGCGTTGAGCAATTTCCACCTCTATCTCTTGTATAGCTAACTTCCTCTGATGGTCCTCATCCCTCAATTTTTGGAACTCAGACTCCCTATCCCTAGCCTCAGCCTCTAGCTCCTCCACTCTACTTCCTAAGTCCAGAATTTTCTCCTCATATTCCCCCAACATCCGATCCTCGAAAGTAGCCTCGTCGGAGTCCTCCATAGGCTCATCCCCCACAAGCTCCTCCTCCATGGGCTCTTCCTCCGGGTCAGACTCCTCGGGTAAGGGCTCCATCTCATCCTCCTCGTCATCATTATTAATAGGGGCTACAGCTGATATGGGCTCTGCTATCAATGGTGACTCAAATACCACGTGTATATCACGCGGCTCCTCTTCTATTACTCGGCTAGGTCCTCCCATGTCAGTCATCCTACAATCACCAACATAAGACAAAACAAACAACAACTCCATTAGAATGTTAAATAACATAAGTTCATTTAATAGAATGAAATTACATTCTATAACACACTAAGTCACTTTCTATGAAAACTCTATATGAGTTTCATCCCTCTCTATCTTCTAAGTTCTACTAAGTTGAAATCTAAGGACTCTCGCTCCTAAGGTTTATAACTATTACTCTGATACCAACCTGTGACGCCCCCAAATTCAGACACTCATATCTCAAATTTGGTTCGCCACGTGCTAAATCTAATATCACACTAAAATTATCAACAACGAAAATAATAGAATAATTTACATTGATATAATATAAATATTAGCGTCCCAAGGTACCATAACCATTACTACAACAATCCAGTGATTTATCTTAAACATAAATAATCATCCTTAATACATCATAATAAGCATAACAATAATAATACTACTACTCTTAAAGGACTAAGCTATTCTGTAGCCTTGTCCTTTCCCTTGTCCTTTCCCTTGTCCTTTCCCGATGTACCGCCATGCTCTGCCTTAACTGTAATGTGTTTAGGGAAGCAAGAATGAGTAACAAATTTGCCCAACAAGTAATATAGCAATAAGAATAAGTAGTTATGATCTTTGAATCTTTCGAGTATAACAATAAATGATAGTTCGAGGATATCAAGAAATATCAAGAGTGTTTGATAAATGTCACTATAGACTGAAGGAAATCAATGAAATTTCAAGATTTAATCATTTCGAGGTTCAATAAGAATGAACACTGAGCAGTCATTAAGGACTAAGAACTCTTACTAGAATTAACAGTATTATACTGCAATCCAAGACAAACGAGTACGACAGGTGATCAACCTAAAGTACCCTACGTTATGCATAACATTTAATCATACTTATGTGCACACGTCGGTTCCCCGACAATATAAAATTTCCCCTTTTTAATAGGGTTGTTCATCTCAGTAGATTTACAAGAGTCCGCACCAAGTCAATTGGTTTGGATAGCTTTCTAGCATATGACAATAGTCTAACCGAATCAAAGACTTAGACAACTTTTATAATGCATTTAAGAACACTAAGTCCAATGCTCGCAATAATGTCAAGGTATACAATTGATTTTTGAATAATAATAGACATTTGCTTAATATGGCAATAATTCAGATTATACAATATACAATGTAAAGAATTTAGAAAACTTACATTTAATATGTGAATCAAATGAAGTTAGAGAACTCGCACAAATCCAAAGTTGTGTGAGTTAGAAGACTTTCCTTTAGCGTTGATTACCACTTATAGCGTAAGATCACTTCAATGAACTATGTTATCCTATTTATGTATGTATGTGTATTCATTAGTCACACATACTTGATATACATATTTGTATACTTTCATCACATATATCTAAATTCATATAGACTACACACATTTAAACTCATAGATGCGTAATCTCGCATTGATTTATATCTTTAAAATCTTTAGTACCATATGCTCATCTTTTATTTGTATTTGCAAAATATCTCTTACTTTACATATTTTTAAGTTGTTTCACATATTAAAGAACCTTTAAGCTAGTTTTGACCCTTTATTAAAGTTACTCATACATTTCCATCTTTCAAAGTTAAAAGAGTTCATTATATCAATCCACTAGCCATAGTATTCATTATACCACATAATATTGCCAAACAACTTCTTTCTACACATGCTTGCATAGTTTATAAAAATGTCTAACTAAATGCGTGAACATGTCGATTATCTCTAGAGACATACGCATCCAATCCTAATTGTTCCTAAGTTCACAATATAAATCATAGAGTTTTCAACTCAATTTGTTTTCAAATGTTGAGATGTTAAGTCTAACAATCTATACATGCAAGGTATGTTGAGTCCACATTTCATATGTATTTACAAGAGTAACTAAGCTATAAACATATGCTCAATAGGTTAGATTCAAAAAGGCGTAAGGTTTTATAAACACGGTTTTCGTCTTTTAACTTTTCTTTCAAAAGGTTATAATTCAACTCTAAACCAACTAAAACGTCTTGCAACTTTCATTGATACATGTTTAAGGAGTATGTATGTTCTTGAATTTAAGTGAAGTTAAGACTTCTTGCATCAAACAATCCAAACAAAACTAAACAAACCAAGTCAGTCACTGCAGCACCCCCCCCCCCCCGCCGGGGCGGGCCTTAACACTATAAACCCCCCCCCCCCGCCAGGGCGGGCATGGCTCCTATAAACATCTCCCCCCCTGTCGGGGCGGGCCTCAAATGTAGCATGACCCCCGCCAGGGCGGGCATGCCTGAAGCCGGAAGAACACAGGCTTCCCCTGTTCGAGCTATAAAATTTTCAACCCAACACTCATCCAAGCAACAATGTAATGATATATAATCGATAAAATCTTGCTACAAAACATCCCTAACATGCTTCTAACAATCCTAAACATTCAAACAATTAAATTCAAAGACCAATTCAAGTTTTTTGCCATTTTCCCAAAGTTTAACACATTTAGCGATTCTCTTCATGACGGATTCGTTACCTGACCAATTTACTCCGTTTAACTTTTGTTGGTTTCATTTTTAACCATATTAACAATGTCTAGTATCAATTTACACATTCTAGCATGCTTCAACCATAAACCTTTCAACTCAAAACAAGTGTTTTCGTACTTTTCTATGAACTTTTCAATACTTGAATGTAAGAACATATAGAAGAATGTTACCTTTTCAGAAGTTGAATTGCTACTCTAACTTCAATTTGCAGAAAATATAAGCTTAGCAACACTCTCACTCCAATTAAAAATTCTCAGAGAAAACAACAATTTTCATTTGAGAGGGGAACTTCTATTTATAGAGGGATTATTGTCCATTTGGAGATTTTGCCCTAAGGTTTGTTTCCATGGAAGATTTAAGGAACCATTGTGCAACAAGAGGTGGGTGGAAAGCCTCACCAACTCCATCTTTTCCCCTTCCCATAGTCATCATTCCTTTCTTAGTTTTCAACAAGTATAGAGCCATAGGCTTTTTGAAAAACACGGCTGGACCTTTTGTTTGTAATGGGACTATGATTTTGGGACATTTTAATACCCAGCATTTTATTAGCACACTTAGGTTTATTTTACACTTTATTCACAAATGAGCATACATATACACCCACTTATACATTACACATAAAATCATATAATCCATGTACATTGATTTATTTCAAATAATATTTATACTAGACTAGGATATAATTTAATTGTGTACCAATGTTACTTATTATTAATTATTTATTTAATCAAAGTTACTTTCTCTCATAGGTTTACCATAACCATTTAATTACTCCCAAACATCAAGATGTCACAAAAGACTTTTTCATACAACATGGTTAATTACTTAAGTCAAGCTTACTTTTGTGATATAGTGTTTATATAATAATTATTTACATTCCATTTGTCACACCTTATTTTGTGTTGAATGAAAAACCTTAGATATAAGATTTCTCCTTACATGCTATATCCATGATAATTAATTAATGACAAATAAATCAACCACATTATGTAATTATTTATTTATTAATAGTACTAATTAATTTCATCATTAGTTAAATTAGTACTTTCTCATATCACCATCTTGTCACACTAGGCATAATTCCACAAGTTTAAACTAAGCTTCTCATCACTTTTGCTTCATTGCTTAATTATCACTGGCTTAATCAAATAAACTACTTATCACAACACATGTCGATGCTATATATATTTATATTCAAATAAATATGCAAACAAATCTTTATTCTCAATATTATAATTTATTAAAATTCGCGGGTATTACAGTGTACACGAAGATACTGGTCAGCTTTTGAAGATGAAGGCTAAAGTGAATAAGCACTGGGTCAGTCCATTAATGATAAGTGAACGGGAGATCACAAGGAGAAAGCGAGCTGGGCATGCCAAAAATCTGAAGTGTCTTGCTATTCAGAAGTGGCCAGAACAAGGAATAAGACATCAGTGTCTGAGATCAGTCGAAGCAAATAAAAGTGTTGAAGCACTGCACAAGTGAAGGAAGAGGTGTTCTACATTGAGGATCCAATGAACACTCTTTAGGATCGTAGTCTTGTCTCAACTAGTCGATAAGCAACATTCAACATGACACTACGATCAGGTTCAAGAAGATATGCATCAGAATCATGGAGTTCGGTCATCTAAAGATTGAGGCATTGGCAACGGTTCAATCTGAAGATTGATATTCGAACAGAGTTTATTGAGAGCATCGATGCAAAAGGACAACCTCTGATCGAGGAATCAGAAGGAAGAAATAAAGTCGACTACCTGCCCAAGACATCAAAGTGACATCTCTGACGGGGTAGGTGAAACAGTAGACTGCAGTGTCAAAAAAGTCATAAAGGGGATGTCATGTCACATCTGCAGTCTACACCAAATAACTCGAGATCTGCGAAGTAATTCAAAAAGCTCCCAATGGCTACATTCTAACGGGAAGGTTGTGAAGGAGTATAAATCAATAAGAGCTTCAAAGATCAAGAGTTGCTGATGTTGCTGAGTTGCAGAATCGTTGAGTTATTGGAATGCTACATTGTTGACTCTACGAGTTCTACCAGAGCTTAACAGAACAAGTCTCAGTGTCAGTGAGACTACGAAGGTGGAAGTGAAGAAGATTTGAAGAAGGACTCAAACAGACTAAAGCTTCACTCAACAAAGATGAGAATGTCACTGATGATGGCAGCCAAGCTGAGAGCCGAGAAGGACAAGAAGATAGCATTCCGAAAAGTGGCAGAGCACAAAGAAAATTCAGCGAGCTACTCTACGAATCACCATAAACCAAAAGCTGAAACAGAACAAGTGCAGAGCCATGTCTGCAAACCAGTCAAGAAGGGTTTTGGGGATGCTAAGTGCCAAACAAAGTCTACCAAAAGCTCAAATGCTTAGCAAACCTAAATGGTGATGGTGCAAAGCTGACATCAGATGAAGATAAGCGGAACATAATGAAGATTAGCTACACTAGAGAAGATATTGTCCAGACTCGAAGCTGAATGCAGAGAGGACCGCGCCAAGTTGCTAAGTACAGAAAATGGTCAAGCTTATTGACATCTTAGCAGCAAGGCACCAATAATAACAAATAACAACTACAACAACAAGAAGAAGCCAGGGCCTGAGGGGTCCTTGTCCAGAGGGACTAAATGAAGTTCCAAGCCTGTTGGGCTTGACGAGTTCCTAGGAAACTAGAGGAGTTCCAAGGCTGCTGGCCTTGAAGAGTTTTTAGTGAACTGAAGTTCCAAGGCTATTGGCCTTGAAAGAATCTCAGCGATTCAGGGTGCTGCCCTTCCTTAGTGAAAATCCTGCTAGTTAAAAGCAGAAGAGTGGATTAGGAGCTTGAGTCTCTGAACCACTTAAAATCCCATGTGTCTTTTACTTTATGTCATTTACATTATGCACCTAACTACTATAACTGCTATGCATGCATTAACTGCTTACAACTTAACTAACTCTAAGAACAATGTATGTATGATTATGAATATATCAGTGAAGGGGATCTTTTACTTATTTCGATGTGCTTGAAAAGATTCTTATGTTTGTCATATGCTAAATCATTAGCAATACAAAATAAACAAGAAAAGTATTTGAAATTAAAAGGATCTATTCAACCCCCCCTCCTTCTAGATCTATTGTGTACCTACTGGGATCTAACAATGTCGTTTAGGCCATATAAATGAGAAACGCATATCCAAACTCCATAAAGATGGGTTTTTGAATTCATTTGATTTTGAATCATAAGAGAGATGCGAGTCTTATTTATTAGGCAAGATGACTAAAGCCTCTTTCACTGGACACAGTGAACGGGCTAGTGATGTATTTGGACTCATACATAGTGATGTATGTGGACCTGTAAGTTCATTAGCAAGAGGTAGGTTTCATTACTTCATTACATTTACTGACGACTTCAGTAGATATGGATATGTGAATCTTATGAGACACAAATCCGAATCATTTGAAAAGTTTAAGGATTTCAAGAATGAAGTTCAAAACCAATTTGGCAAAAGATTAAAAGCCCTTTGGTCCGATCTAGGAGGTGAATACTTAAGCCAAGACTTTGATAACCTTCTAAAGGAGTGTGGTATTATATCACAGCTCACTCCACCTGGAACACCACAATAGAATGGTGTATCTGAGAGGAGGAATTGCACCTTGTTGGACATGGTACGATCAATGATGAGTCATGTAGATCTTCCAATAAGCTTCTGGGGTCATGCCCTAGAGACAGCTGCATTCACACTTAACTGTGTTCCTACAAAGATGGTGTGACGCCCCAAAAATTAAGTATACATCACCCATCTTAGGTCGTCAAATACATGGTACAGAATACAAATACAACTTACTAATACAACTGTCGTGCACAATACGACAAAACATAACTGTGAGTTTGAATACAATTATTGTCTACTAGAGACTATACAAACTCAAAAGGAGTCCTCATTACAATTATTGTCACACTATTTAACAGAATAGTGAGGACTACTAATACTATCATCTGGTCCATCACTCCGTTCTCTGACTCGTCCCAGCTATATTCTCATTTCCTGAAGAGAACAGTGAAAGAAAGGGTGAGCTCAACTAGCCCAGTAAGAAATATTATGACTAAGAAAATGCAGAATAAATTATCATTAGCCTTCAACAGTGCTAAACTGATAAAATATAACGAACATCAAGTTTAACTGCAACGGAACAAGTAATCCATTAAAAGAGTCAAGTAGAGAATAAAATCTACTATCTTCTATGATTTAAAAGGTTTTTCAACACTGTTATCGCTGGGAGTCAGTTTAACAAAATAATCCACATCATCGAATCACCCCTGCACTACGGCCAAGGATATTCTTTAGTATCACGACCACAATTATCCATGCACTACGGGCCAAGAATATTTGTGTATTCATTAATGGTCATGATCATGCCAACAACTGTCCATTAATGCACTACGGGCCAATGAGGACTTTTACCACATCATTTGTAACATTACGGTCATGATTATACCGAATAATCCCTGGTCATAATCATACCAAGTCCATCTATGCACTACAGGCCACAGATGACTTTTAACATTTTATAAACATGAAGATGATGACAATGATATAAGAATTCAATAAAACAAGTTCAAGAATTAATTTATCCAAGAATTAACAACGTCCAAATTGTCAACATGATACTGCTTTGTGAAGTAAAATTCAAGAATGCTTAGAATAATATTTTCATGAAAAGATACTGGATGAAACGCAATTATCAAGGATATTCCACTAATTTCATGGAGTATAGAAGTTAAAACTTAACCAACTAGTATAATAAAGAATGAAATAACAAAAGAAATCACCCGACATGCGATAGACTGCACAGACAGGTTATTCTAACAGAATAATAAATAATGAAACTAGGTCCGGCGTAAACGCACAGACAAGATATTCCCACAGAATAATAAATAATAGAACCAGGTCCAGCGTAAACGCACAGACAGGATATTCCGACAAAATAATAAATAATGGAACCAGGTCCGGTGTAAAACACACAGACAAGATGTTCTAACAGAATAATAACAAGACCAAACTAGGTCCGGTGTAAAACACACAGACAGGATGTTCCAACAGAATAATAGAAGAATGTCACCAAATATAGGGTAGACCGCGTATACAGGTTATTCCAACAGAATAATAAGAAATAGAATAACAAAAGTTCTCTTCATGAATAAGAAAGAATAACACCCCTTACCGTTTTAAAGAAGAACTAAAATAAAAAAGTATTTAAGTAGCAGAATACTTTTCTTCTCTCTCTCTATAGTTTCTCTCTCTAGAGTTCAGTGAATTCGTAAGAAATAATGAAGGAATGAGCTGCTATTTATAGAAAAATAGAATGCATAGTAACTAATCCATGAACGGTCCAGATTGATTACTTTAATCTGACGGTCCATACTTAAACAAAAATCTTTTAAATAAAATATAATATATTCTATTTCTAGAATAACTTTAATAAAGTAATCTATTTTATATAAAAAGATGTTTCTGTTTTATTACGTTAATAATACGAATAAAACAAAACTTCATTATCGCTAAATAATTCATATTATTAACTGACAATAATTGAATCAAACTGAGTGACTTCTCACATAAGCATTAATAATCAATATCGTGTGCTACTATGCAACCGTACGTGTTACTGTACTTTTACTACCGAGTAGTTCAACAGTATCAATGGTAAAACTTCTGCCGTTATTTTTAATAAAATATTTTTGTCATTTTCTCAATCCGACAATAATTCCGTTGTGGGGTCCACTAATGATTGTGCCGCTGTACGAATATTCCCTGTTAAAACGAATATTCCCTGACCAATCGAATATTATATAACAACTTGTGTACTTTACAAAATTTATAAATATTACCCACAACTATAACATTATATCAAAGTAACTCCAAAATATTCAAAAATGATATTTATAGAAAATTCATCTTTATTTATAAAAATTGGGGTCTTACAACCTCCCCTTCTTATGAAATTTCGCCCTCGAAATTAGGGTACGTACCTGGTATGTCGAAAAGGTAAGGATACCTTGACTTCATTTCAGATTCTAACTCCCAAGTCATTTCCTCAACATCGTGATTTCTCCACAAAACTTTGGCTTGAGGTATAACCTTGGAGCGTAGAATATGTTCCTTCTTATCCAAGATTTGAACAGGAACTTCTTCATACGTTAAATCCTCGGCTATTTCGTCCGGTTCTAACTCAATAATGTGGTTCGGGTCTTCCACATATTTACATAACATGGATATGTGAAAAATGTTATAAACACGAGACATACTTGGCGATAAAGCGAGTCTATAAGCCACAGTTCCTACTCGATCGAGGATTAAAAATGGACCGATGAATCGAGGATTGAGCTTTCCTCTCATTCCAAATCTCGTAACTCCTTTCCATGGAGCAACACGTAAGAACACGTGATCTCCTATATCAAATTCCACTTCCTTTCGATGAAGATCAGCATAACTCTTTTGTCGATCTTGTGAGGTTTTTATACGTTGTCGGATCGCTTGAATCTTTTCTGTAGTCATACGTACTAACTCTGGTTCCAACAACGTTGCTTCACCCACCTCATCCCAGCATACTGGAGAACGACATTTTCTTCTGTACAATGCTTCGAATGGAGTCATGCCAATGCTTGCTTGATAACTGTTATTGTAGGAAAACTCCACCAATGGTAAGAACTTGTCCCAACTTCCCTTGAAGTCAAGGACACAGAGTCTTAATAAATCTTCTAGAGTTTGAATAGTCCTCTCTGATTGTCCGTCCGTCTGAGGATGATATGCCGAACTAAATCGTAAATCCGTGCCCATAGCTTTTTGTAAACTAACCCAAAATCGTGAAGTAAATCTTGAGTCTCGATCAGAAACTATGGATACTGGCATACCATGCAGTCTTACAATCTCGTTTATATACATACGAGCAAGACGTTCAAGTGTATAAGTTTCTCGTATCGGTAAGAAATGAGCAGACTTGGTCAATCTATCAACAATGACCCAAATCGCATCTATACCTTGAGAAACCTTAGGAAGACCGGTAACGAAATCCATGGTAATGTGCTCCCACTTCCATTCTGGAATTTTAAGTGATTGCAATGAACCTTTTGGTACTTGATGCTCCGCTTTGACTCGTTGACAAGTTAGATACCTTGAGATAAATAGCGCTATCTCTCGCTTCATATTACTCCACCAAAATGTATGACGAAGATCATGATACATTTTGGTACTCCCAGGATGGATTGTAAACGGTGTGTTGTGTGCCTCCATCATGATTTTATACTTTAAATCAGGGTTGTTAGGAACACAAAGTCTGGAGTTGACTCGAAGTATTCTTTCTTCATCGATTCTTGCTTCCGGCATAGCACCTTCTTGCACTTTCTTTCTCATACGCATCAGCTCCAGGTCTGTAGCTTGAGCAGCTTTAACTTTATCGATTAAAGTTGGTTCTACTCGTATATTCGCCATCATCACATGGGTCCCTGGAGTCTTTAACTCTATCTCCATCCTTTGCAAGTCACACAAAATGGGCCTTTGTGTTGACAATATCGCACTCGTACTGGCATATGATCTTCTACTCAATGTGTCAGCTACCACGTTCGCTTTTCCAGGATGGTATTGAATGGTATGATCATAATCTTTCAATAGTTCAAGCCAACGTCGTTGTCGCATGTTGAGTTCCTTTTGAGTGAAGAAATATTTGAGGCTTTTATAATCCGTAAAGATCTCCACCTTCTCCCCATACAAGTAATGCCTCCAAATTTTAAGTGCAAAGACAACAGCTGCCAACTCTAGATCATGAGTAGGATAATTCCTCTCATATTCCTTGACTTGTCTTGATGAATAGGCTATGACTTTTCTATGTTGCATGAGAACGCATCCCAACCCTTTGCTCGAAGCATCACTGTAGATGATAAATCCCTCCGAGCCAAATGGTATTGTTAGAACAGGTGCTGAAATGAGTCTCCTCTTGAGTTCTTGAATACTCTTCTCACATTCTTCGCTCCAACCAAACTTTGTATCTTTCCGAGTCAGCTGAGTTAATGGAGTAGCGATTCAAGAAAATCCTTCCATGAATCTCCGATAATAACCAGCTAAACCAAGAAAGCTACGTACTTCGGTCACTAATTTAGGTTGCTCCCAGCTTTGAATAGCTTCAATCTTTGCCAGGTCAACAGATATTCCACGACTTGATACTACGTGCCCAAGGAATGCTACCTCCTCCAGCCAGAACTCGCATTTCTTCAACTTGGTATAAAGCTTGTATTCACGAAGCTTTTGGAGTACCAGCCTCAAGTGTTGCTCATGATCTTCACGGCTTTTGGAATAAATAAGGATGTCATCAATAAAGACGACCACAAAGTGATCCAAATATTCCTTGAATACCCAGTTCATCATATCCATGAAGGCAGCAGGAGCATTAGTCAATCCAAAGGACATGACTAGGAATTCATAATGCCCGTACCGAGTTCTGAAAGTCGTCTTTGGAATATCCTCAGTTTTAACCTTCAGCTGATGATATCTAGAACGAAGATCGATCTTTGAAAAGAATTGTGCTCCTTGCAATTGGTCAAACAGGTCATCAATACGTGGCAATGGGTACCTATTTTTGATGGTGACATGATTCAACTCCCGATAATCAATACAAAGTCGCATACTTGCATCTTTCTTATTCACGAATAGAACAGGAGCATCCCAATGAGAAGTACTAGGACGAATAAAGCCAATATCTAACAATTCCTGTAGTTGGATCTTTAACTCCTAAAGTTCAATAGGAGCCATTCGATATGGGGCTTTGGAAATGGGTTTTGTACCGGGTTCAAGGTCGATACAAAATTCAATTTCACGCTATGGGGGTAGGCCAAGAAGTTCTTCAGGGAATACGTCAGGAAATTTATTAACAATAGAAATATCATTCAAAACTGACGTATTTTTGTTTAGATCCGTGAGATGAGTTAAGAAAGCTTGACATCCGTTTTTCAATAAACGAATAGCTTTATGGTTTGAGATGACAGCGATTGATTTTAATGGTTTGGTTGCTTGAATTCGCATAATAGGTCGATTAGGAATATGAAAGCTAACAACCTTACGAAAATAATCAATTTTTGCATGATGAGTAGTTAACCAATCAATCCCTAGAATCACGTCAAATGCAAGTATTTTTAATGAAATAAGATCGACAGGTAATGTGTGGGTACCAACTTGAACTAAACAAGACTTATAAACCGTGGATGTAATGAAGGTTTCTCCCCATAGAGTTTCAACAGATAAGTCAAAGTCTAATTTCTCCGGAGTCAAATTTAATCGATGAGCGCAAGTAGGAGAAATAAAAGAATGGGTAGAACCGGTATCAAATAAAGTATAGACTTCGTTAGAGTTTATGATAAGCTTATCTGTGATGACCTCATTCGGGTTCCTTGCTTTCTGGGAGGTCACAACAAACGCTCTCCCTTGCACTACCGGTTTTGACTTTTCTGGGACGGCCTTTGGTGTCTCCATCCTGGCTGAACTTGTTTTTGGTAAACGACAAAATCGAGCTAAATGACCTTCTCTTCCACAATTATAGCATGCTTTAGACGGCATCGCGTAGTTTGGACTGATGTGCCCCTCCCCTCCACATTTGAAACATATGATAGGTGGTCGTTCTCCTTCCTTAACAACAGGTGTTGGTGCTGACGTCTTTCTATCATTGTTAAATCTCCTCTTCTTGAAATGACCATTCTTATTGTTTTGGCCCTGATTACCACCGAAGTAGTTACCATTTCTGACCTGTTGATTCCCTCCACGCTTGTTGTCACTGCTTCGATGACTGCTCTCACTAGTATTATCATTTTGCTGACTGCTCTCTTTTGGTTGCGTTGACTCATTATCGCGCTCCACTAACTGAGCCCTATTCATAATATCTGAATACAAACACAGTTTATGAGAAATAAGATGTTGACGTATCTCAAGTTTCAAATCTCGCAAAAATATTCGCGTCATTCGCTCTTCATTATCCACCAAGTGGGACGCAAACCGGGACAACTCAGCAAATTTAGCCTCATACTGCGACACGGTCATATTATTCTGCTCTAATTTGATGAACTCCACCTCCTTCATGTGACGAACACTTTTGGAAAAGTATTTGTCATTGAACAGCTCTTGGAACTTCTCCCAAGACATCTTCAGTGCGGCAGGTTGAGTATGCTTAATCGATTCCCACCAGTAATCTGCCTCTCCTCGCAATATAAAGGCGGCAAAGGGAACCTTTTGCTCCTCAGAGCATCCCAGGATATCAAATATCTTGGTGATCTGCTTTATTCATGTTTCCGCTATAAGTGGTTTTGGCTCTCCCTTAAACTTCGGTGGTCCCAGCTCCTTGAACTGTTTAGCGGTGACCGTCCGAGATTTTTCAGTGTTTCCACCTACATTTTGAACAGGAGCCGCTCTCGCCTTCTGTTGCATAAACTGCATAAAGCTTCTGAACATTTCATCATTCATCATTTGGTCAGTATTGTTGTTTGCATGAGGATTGTCGCCTTCCTGATGCACATTATCGCGATTATTGATATGTGGTGAATCAACAGTCGCATGTGCTCCATTGCTATTCTCAATATTCTAGGATGCCATTTTCAGATACTGCCACAAAACAAAAGTTAATTGATATATATTATCCTTATATTCTGACCGACCAATTAAATACCGTGCAAATAAACTTAGGTAGGTCATACTAGCGAAGGAATTCCTTGTCTCTCCCCTCCTAGTTCTATTCTCACATCTTAGCCAGGGATCATATCCCTAAGCTCTGATACCAACTGTGACGCCCCCAAAATTAGGTATACATCACCCATCTTGGGTCGTCAGATACATGGTACAGAATACAAATACAACTTACTAATACAACTGTCGTGCACAATACGACAAAACATAACTGTGAGTTTGAATACAATTATTGTCTACTAGAGACTATACAAACTCAAAAGGAGTCCTCATTACAATTATTGTCACACTATTTAACAGAATAGTGAGGACTACTAATACTATCATCTGGTCCATCACTCTGTTCCCCGACTCGTCCCAGCTATATTCTCATTTCCTGAAGAGAACAGTGAAAGAAAGGGTGAGCTCAACTAGCCCAGTAAGAAATATTATGACTAAGATAATGCAGAATAAATTATCATTAGCCTTCAACAGTGTTAAACTGATAAAATATAACGAACATCAAGTTTAACTGCAGCGGAACAAGCAATCCATTAAAAGAGTCAAGTAGAGAATAAAATCTACTATCTTCTACGATTTAAAAGGTTTTTCAACACTGTTATCGCTGGGACTCAGCTTAACAAAATAATCCACATCATCGAATCTCCCCTGCACTACGGCCAAGGATATTCTTTAGTATCAAAACCACAATTATCCATGCACTACGGGCCAAGAATATTTATGTATTCATTAATGGTCATGATCATGCCAACAACTGTCCATCAATGCACTACGGGCCAATGAGGACTTTTACCACATCATTTGTAACATTACGGTCATGATTATACCGAATAATCCCTGGTCATAATCATACCAAGTCCATCTATGCACTACAGGCCACAGATGACTTTTAACATTTTATAAACATGAGGATGATGACAATGATATAAGAATTCAATAAAACAAGTTCAAGAATTAATTTATCCAAGAATTAACAACGTTCAAATTGTCAACATGATACTGCTTTGTGAAGTAAAATTCAAGATTGCTTAGAATAATATTTTTATGAAAAGATACTGGATGAAACGCAATTATCAAGGATATTCCACTAATTTCATGGAGTATAGAAGTTAAAACTTAACCAACTGAGTATAATAAAGAATGGAATAACAAAAGAAATCACCCGGCATGCGATAGACCACACAGACAGGTTATTCTAACAGAATAATAAATAATAGAACCAGGTCCGGCGTAAACGCACAGACAGGATATTCTGACAGAATAATAAATAATAGAACCAGGTCCGCGCACAGACAGGATATTCCGACAGAATAATAAATAATGGAACCAGGTCCGGTGTAAAACATACAGACAGGATGTTCCAATAGAATAATAACAAGACCAAACCAGGTCCGGTGTAAAACACACAGACAGGATGTTCCAACAGAATAATAATAAAAACGGAACCAGGTCCGGTGTAAAACACACAGACAGGATGTTCCAACAGAATAATAAAAGAATGTCACCAAGTTTAGGGTAGACCGCATATACAGGTTATTCCAACAGAATAATAAGAAATGGAATAACAAAAGTTCTCTTCATGAATAAGAAAGAATAACACCCCTTACCGTTTTAAAGAAGAACTAAAATAAGGAAGTAGTTAAGTAGCAGAATACTTTTCTTCTCTCTCGCTATAGTTTCTCTCTATAGTTTCTCTCTCTAGAGTTTAGTGAATTCGTAAGAAATAATGAAGGAATGAGCTGCTATTTATAGAAAAATAAAATGCATAGTAACTAATCCATGAACGGTCCAGATTGATTACTTTAATCTGACGGTCCATATTTAAAAAAAATCTTTTAAATAAAATATAATATATTCTATTTCTAGAATAACTTTAATAAAGTAATATGTTTTATATAAAAAGATGATTCTGTTTTATTACGTTAATAATACGAATAAAACAAAACTTCATTATCGCTAAATAATTCATATTATTAACTGACAATAATTGAATCAAACTGAGTGACTTCTCACATAAGCATTAATAATCAATACCGTGTGCTACTATGCAACCACACGTGTTACTGTACTTTTACTACGGAGTAGTTCAACAGTATCAATGGTAAAACTTTCGCCGTTATTTTTAATAAAATATTTTTGTCGTTTTCTCAATCCGACAATAATTCCGTTGTGGGGTCCACCAATGATTGTGCCGTTGTACGAATATTCCCTATTAAAACGAATATTCCCCGATCAATCGAATATTATATAACAACTTGCGTACTTTGCAAAATTTATAAATATTAACCACAACTATAACATTATATCAAATTAACTCCATAATATTCAAAAATGATATTTATAGAAAATTCATCTTTATTTATAAAAGTTGGGGTCTTACAGATGGTTCAGAAGACACCATATGAGATGTAACGACCGAGAAATTCAAATCCTTTGTAAAATACTTGAAAGAATTAAATAATAAATAAAATAATATTATTTGTTATTATTATGTGTTAATAAGATGTATGTCGTTCTATAACCTAGAAATATCGAAACATTATAGTATTTGAACCGCGTGAAGGAATTAAAGTATTTGAATTTCTAAGAAGAAAATAAAAATTTTCCGAGAAAGTTTCTAAAAAACACGATTCATCGTTTATCGCTCGAGAATTATTTTTGAATTTCTGAGAAATATGTAACGTTATAATATCGAGGTGAGATGAATTATGTAATAATAATCTAAGTATGAAAAATACAATATTTTGCATGCGAACTTAATTCGAGAACGTTAAGAAATTTAAAGTCAAATGAAATGAATTGTCGGATGTTGTATGAATTACAAGTTGTGACGCCCCCAAAATAGGTATACTACACCTATTCTGAGTCGTCAAATACATGGTACATAAAGTAAACTACAACTTCAATAATACAAATGTCGTGTGAAATACGACAATACATACTGTGAGTTTAAATACAAATATTGTCTTCTAGACAATATCCACACTCAAATAAGTCCTCATTAAAATTATTCAAACACTATTTTATAGAAATAGTGAGGACTGCTAAAACATCTTTCTAGAACCATCACTCCATACCCCGACTCGATCCTGCTATGTTCTCACCTCCTGAGAAGAAAAATAGAACAAAAAGAAAAAGGGTGAGCTCAACTAGCCCAGTAAAGAATATTATGACTAAGATAATATACAACAAATTATCGTTAGTCCTCAACAGGGAAAAATCTGATAAAATATAATAGACAACAAGTTTTAGATCAATATTATGCAGCGGAAACAACAAACCATTAGAAGAGTCAAGTAGAAAATGAGTTCTACTATCTTCTAAGATTTAAAAGTCCATCATCAATATTTTATCCCTGTAATAATAATCAATAACCATCTTTAATCAAATATTCATCTTTGCACTACAGACCAAAGATATTCATTTATATCACCAGTCGGCCATATTCATCTCAACACCTGCTCATCTTTACACTACGGGCCAAAGATATTCATCAGTTAATCATTCATCTTTGCACTACGGGCCAAAGATATTCAGTAATATCATCATTTGGGACTGAGGATGATGAAAAATATTTTAAAAAATGAATCCAGTGAGACAGAAGGACAAATATTAAGGATTCATATTTCAGTCTATCCAAGTTCAATAATACTCCATAATAAACTATAGTGGAGTAAAATTCAAGAATGAAGATTAAAACATGGATTAAATTTCTAGAATAAGGGTCACAACAGATAACCGGGAAGGAAAGAAAAAAAAAATATTTTTTTCTCTTTTGTGAACAGTACCCGTGAATAGTAACTGTGAACAGTACCCATGAACAGTACCCGTGAACAGTACCCGTGAACAGTAACTGTAAACAGTAACTGTGAACAGTACACGGTCATGAAAAGTTCTAAATTTGATAAAAAGTTCAGACCAATATTCCTATGAAATGATATTAGATGAAGCAAAATTTCTAATCATTTCAGGAATTATAGAAGCAATAAAATAATATCCTTTACCTTGGTAGAAACTGGATTTGACTGGAATATCGGATATTATTCTGAGAAAATCTTGCAGAAAAACTTCCCTCAAAATATTCGTATACTCAAGAAAAAAATACTCACAATACTATGAAATAAGAATTTCTGAATTTAGAAATGGTGTGATGAGAAAGGAGGGGTTACCCCCTATTTATAGCAACGGAAGGAGAGATAAACTAGTCTGCTTTATTTTTTCTCCTGCCAAACTTTTGCCTAACTTTTCTTATTTTTCCATAGCTTAGGACCCACTCTTTGGAAGCAAGTTTTGATAAGTCTTTGCTGGAGCATAATTCCTTGCCTAATTTCACAATTATCAACATAGGTGATGGTCCACAAATTTAAAAAAATCATATGTTTTGCAGACAACTTGCTCCACCAACCTCTTACACCAATCAAATGACTTAACAAATTTGAAAAGATGCCTGCAGAGAATTCAAAACCCATTATCCAACCTCCACCCATTAATTCACATGCTGAAATTAATGAATTACAATATTATTCCCACCAACCCCTGCATACTGCTAAGGCAAATTAGGCACCAAATTTGTTTGTCAACAAGGTGGGTTATTCACAAAGTTATTTATATTATCACATTATAATATAATAATGTAATATTATAATAATATATTAACTGAATATTTTATCAGAGAAATAATTGTAATTCCACAAATATATACCAACTTTCAACAATTAATTCATACTAAAATTCCTTCATTAATAACCACATAAATAAATCCATCATTTATATCTGCATCAAATAAATATTTCCTTGTCATATAAATCAATAATTAATTATTCACAAATATTATTACAGAATCACAATTATGACAACCAGGCCGTTCCCAGGAAAGAGGGGGCTTTCCAATAAGGATTTCTCCTTACTGGCGCGCAATTAGGTGACCAAACCTCTCCTTGACAGAACTTTCTAGACATTGCCAATAATGTTATCTAATAATAATATAAATTATTGATCGAATAATGGAAAATACTGTGCAGTGACAATTATTGAAATAACAATAATATAAAATATCAACGCATCAATTATTAAATCAATAAAATAAAATATTAAACAGTAATTACTGTAACAATTATTGAGTAGTGCCTTCTTATGTAAGAATCAATAATTTAACAATATTGTGCAAAATCGTGTGCTACTGTGCAACTACGCGTATTATTGTATTTTAACCACCAGGTAACCCAACAGTGTTAACGGTAACAACTACGCCGTTATTTATAAAAACTCAAGCTTGTCGTTTTCTTCATCCGACAGTTATTCCGTTATGGGGCCCACAAATGACTGCGCCGTCGTATGAATATTTCCCGACAACAAGAATATTCAATGACCAAACGAATATTCCCTGACAACAATGATTATTTTATAACCACTTGCTTATTTTGCAAAATTTGCACATTTCACCCATAACCAAAGTATTATATCAAATTAATCCTTATTATTTCAAAATAATAAATAGAGAAACTCAATTTTATTTATAATAAGTTGGGGTCTTACAACCTCCCCTCCTTATAAAATTTTGTCCTCGAAATTAACGTACGTACCTGGTGTTTCAAAAAGGTGAGGGTACCATGCTTTCATTTCCGATTCCAACTCCCAAGTCATTTCTTCAATAGCATGGTTCCTCTACAAAACCTTAACTTGTGGTATAACCTTGGTGCATAGGACATGCTCTTTCCTATCCAAGATCTTAACAGGTACCTCCTCGTACGTTAAGTCTTCAGCTATCTCGTCCGGTTCTAACTCAATGACGTGGTTCGGGTCGTCCACATAATTTCGTAACTTCGATACGTGAAAAATATTATGAACACGCGTCATACTTGGCAATAAAACGTGTCTATAGGCCACAGTTCCTACTCGATCGAGGATTTCAAATGGACCAATAAATCGAAGGTTTGAGCTTTCCTTACATCGCCAATTCTCGCTTTTAGAATAATAACTTCTTGCACCTCCTTCTTCATATTCATCAGCTCTGGTGTGTAGCTTGATCGATTTTAACTTTATCGATAAAAGTCAATTCTACTCGTATATCATCACATGGGTACCTAGAGTCTTTAACTCTATCTCTATCATTTGTAAGTCATACAAAATGGGTCTTTGAAAATATCGCACTTGTACTCGTATACGATGTTTTACTCAATACGTCAACTACCACGTTCGCTTTTCCAGGATGGTATGGTCAGAACATGTACCAAAATGAGTCTTCCCTTGAGTTCTTCGAAGCTCTTCCTACATTCCTTACTCCATTCGAATTTTGTATCTCTATGAGTCAACTGAGTTAATGCAGTAGCGATTCGAGAAAATCTTTCCACAAAATCATCGATAATAACCAGCTAAGCATAGAAAGCTACGTATTTCGATTACTGACTTAGGTTGCTCTCAACTGTGACTCATATCCCAATCTTGGATAGTACATCACAATGACACCTATCAGTTTACTACCGCACGAATATGGCGTCCCCTACGGAGAGTCTGGCTTCAGTGCATTCCACAAAGGAAGTCACCAGATAAAGGCTCGGGTACAAACTTCTACAGTTAGGTTTTTAACTCCTGAAGTTCAATAGGAGCCATTCGATATGAGATTTTAGAAGTGGGTTTTGTACCGGATTCAAAGATGATACAAAATTTAATATCACGCTCTAGAGGTAGGCCAAGAAATTCTTCAGGAAATACGTCAGAAAATTCTCTAACAACAGAAATATTATTCAAATTTGACGTGTTTTTGTTCAAGTCTGTGACATGGGCTAAGAAAGCTTGACATTCATTTTTTAATAAACGAATGACTTTATGGCTTGATATTAAAGAGTTTGACTTCAATGGTTTGGTTGTTTGAATTCGAATAACAGGTTGGTTAGGAATATGAAAACTAACAACCTTACGAAAATAATCAATTTTGGCATAATGAGTAGTTAACTAATTAATCCCTAAAATCACGTCGAATGCAAGTATCTTTAAAGAGATAAGGTGAACAGGTAAGGTGATGGATCAAACAAGATTTATAAATAATGGATGTGATGAAAGTTTCTCCTAACGGAGTCTCCACAGATAAGTCAAAGTCCAATTTCTCAAGTGTCAAGTTTAAACGTTGAGCACAAGTTGGAGAAATAAATGAATGGGTAGCACCGGTATCTAGTAAGGTATAAACTATGCAAGAATTTATAATTAGCTTACCCGTGATCACCTCATTTGGGTTCCTCGCACTATGACCAGTCACGACAAACGCTCTTCCAAGAACCGTTGACTTTGACTTTTCTCGGACAGCCTTTTGAGTCACCATCCCCGCTGGACTTGGTTTCGCTACAATACAATCTCGAGCGATATGTCCTTCCTTTCCACAATTATAGCATACCTTGAACTGTTGTGGACAGTTTGGGCTGATATGTCCCTCTTTTCCACATTTATAGCATACGACCGGTGGTCGTTCTCCTCCCTTAAAATCAGTTGCTGCTGGTGCTGACGTCTTCATAGTGTCATTGTTGAATCTCCTCTTTTTAAAATCTCCCCCCGACTCGCTTCTTCTATTCTCATGGCCATGATTACCACCAGAGTGGTTACCGCTCTTGTCCGTATTTTTCTTTCTCCACTGGTTATCATTGTTCTGATGACTGCTGTCACCGGTATGATCCTGGTTGTGGTCCCTCGGTTGAACGTACTCGTTATCACGCTCTAATAATTGAGCCCTGTTGACAACATCTAAATAGAGAGAAAATTTATGTGAAATGAGATATTGACGTATACCGAGTTTCAAACCTCTCAGAAACATCCGCGTCATACGTTCCTCATTCTCCACCAAATGAGGTGCAAACCTGGACAACTCTGTAAACTTCGCCTCGTACTGGGGCACCGTCATGTTATTCTGCTCCAGTCTAATAAACTCTACCTCCTTCATATGACGAATACTTTCGGGAAAGTACTTGTCATTGAACAATTTCTGAAATGTCTCCCAAGACATGCTGAGTGCGGCTGGCTGGGTACACTTCACAGACTCCCACCAGTAGTCTACCTCACCGCGGAACATAAAGGTGGCGAATGGAACTTTCTGTTCCTCCGTGCATCCCAAGACATCGAATATCTTGGTAATTTGCTTGACCCACGTTTCTGCCATGATCGGATCCGGCTTTCCCTTAAATTCTGGTGGTCCCAACTCTTTGAATTGCTTGGCTGTGACAAGCCGCGCATTGCTAGCATTTCCACCCGTATTTTGTGCACGAGTCTCCCTCGTCTGATTTTGTATGAACTGCAAAAAGCTCCTAAACATTCCATCATTCATCGTTTGCTCCGTAGTGTTGTTTACAGGAGGAATATTGCCTTCCTGTTGTACGTTCTCCTGGTTTGTGACTAAAGGTTGTTCCACAGTCTCATACACTCCATTGTTAACATTTTCAGCAGTCATTCTTAAATACTGCCATAAAACAAGGGTGAATTAAACAAATTAACATATCACATAATATCCCTATATTATAACCGACCAACAAATAAGCTTAGGTATGACATACTAGCGAAAGATTTACTCATCTCTCCCCTCCTAATTTTATTCTCCGATCTCCGCCAGAGACCATATCCCTAAGCTCTGATACCAACTGTGACGCCCCCAAAATAGGTATACAACACCCATTCTGAGTCGTCAAATACATGGTACATAAAGTAAACAACAACTTCAATAATACAAATGTCGTGTGAAATACGACAATACATACTGTGAGTTTAAATA
Source organism: Panax notoginseng (assembly GCA_016801055.1). Lineage (NCBI taxonomy): Eukaryota > Viridiplantae > Streptophyta > Magnoliopsida > Apiales > Araliaceae > Panax > Panax notoginseng. The sequence goes on along the minus strand of CM029017.1, from coordinate 85,246,731 downwards.
CAAATATTGTCTTCTAGACAATATCCATACTCAAATAAGTCCTCATTAAAATTATTCAAACACTATTTTATAGAAATAGTGAGGACTGCTAAAACATCTTTTTAGAACCATCACTCCATACCCCGACTCGATCCTGCTATGTTCTCACCTCCTGAGAAGAAAAATGGAACAAAAAGGAAAAGGGTGAGCTCAACTAGCCCAGTAAAGAATATTATGACTAAGATAATATACAACAAATTATCGTTAGTCCTCAACAGGGAAAAATCTGATAAAATATAATAGACAACAAGTTTTAGATCAATATTCTGCAGCGAAAACAACAAACCATTAGAAGAGTCAAGTAGAAAATGAGTTCTACTATCTTCTAAGATTTAAAAGTCCATCATCAATATTTTATCCCTGTAACAATAATCAATAACCATCTATATCAAATATTCATCTTTGTACTACAGGCCAAAGATATTCATTTGTATCACCAGTCGGTCATATTCATCTCAACACCTGTTCATCTTTACACTACGGGCCAAAGATATTCATCAGTTAATCATTCATCTTTGCACTACGGGCCAAAGATATTCAGTAATATCATCATTTGGGACTGAGGATGATGAAAAATATTTTAAAGAACGAATCCAGTGAGACAGAAGGACAAATATTAAGGATTCATATTTCAGTCTATCCAAGTTCAATAATACTCCATAATAAACTATAGTGGAGTAAAATTCAAGAATGAAGATCAAAACACGGATTAAATTTCAAGAATAAGGGTCACAACAGATAACCGGGAAGGAAAAAAAATATTTTTTTTTCTTTTGTGAACAGTACCCGTGAACAGTAACTGTGAACAGTACCCGTGAACAGTACCCATGAACAGTGACTGTGAACAGTACCCGGTTATGAAAAGTTCCAAATTTGATAAAAAGTTCAGACCAATATTCCTATGAAATGATATTAAATGAAGCAAAATTTCTAATCATTTCAGGAATTATAGAAGCAATAAAATAATATCATTTACCTTGGTAGAAACTGAATTTGACTGGAATATCGGATATTATTCTGAGAAAATCTTGCAGAAAAACTTCCCTCAAAATATTCGTATACTCAAGAAAAAAATACTCACAATACTATGAAATAAGAATTTCTGAATTTAGAAATGGTGTGATGAGAAAGGAGGGGTTACCCCCTATTTATAGCAACGGAAGGAGAGATAAACTAGTCTGCTTTATTTTTTCTCCTGCCAAACTTTTGCCTAACTTTTCTTATTTTTCCATAGCTTAGGACCCACTCTTTGGAAGCAAGTTTTGATAAGTCTTTGCTGGAGCATAATTCCTTGCCTAATTTCATAATTATCAACATAGGTGATGGTCCACAAATTTAAAAAAATCATATGTTTTGCAGACAACTTGCTCCACCAACCTCTTCCACCAATCAAATGACTTAACAAATTTGAAAAGATTCCTGCAGAGAATTCAAAACCCATTATCCAACCTCCACCCATTAATTCACATGCTGAAATTAATGAATTACAATATTATTCTCACCAACCCCTGCATACTGCTAAGGCAAATTAGGCACCAAATTTGTTTGTCAACAAGGTGGGTTATTCACAAAGTTATTTATATTATCACATTATAATATAATAATGTAATATTATAATAATATATTAACTGAATATTTTATCAGAGAAATAATTGTAATTCCACAAATATATACCAACTTTCAACAATTAATTCATACTAAAATTCCTTCATTAATAACCACATAAATAAATCCATCATTTATATCCGCATCAAATAAATATTTCCTTGTCATATAAATCAATAATTAATTATTCACAAATATTATTACAGAATCACAATTATGACAACCAGGCCGTTCCCAGGAAAGAGGGGGCTTTCCAATAAGAATTTCTCCTTACTGGCGCGCAATTAGGTGACCAAACCTCTCCTTGACAGAACTTTCTAGACATTGCCAATAATGTTATCTAATAATAATATAAATTATTGATCGAATAATGGGAAATACTGTGCAGTGACAATTATTGAAATAACAATAATATAAAATATCAACGCAACAATTATTGAATCAATAAAATAAAATATTGAACAGTAATTACTGTAACAATTATTGAGTAGTGCTTTCTTACGTAAGAATTAATAATTTAACAATATTGTGCAAAACCGTGTGCTACTGTGTAACTACGCGTATTACTGTATTTTAACCACCAGATAACCCAACAGTGTTAACGGTAACAACTACGCCGTTATTTATAAAAATTCAAGCTTGTCGTTTTTTCATCCGACAGTTATTCCGTTATGGAGCCCACAAATGACTGCGCCGTCATACGAATATTCCCCGACAACAAGAATATTCCACGACCAAACGAATATTTCCCGACAACAATGATTATTTTATAACCACTTGCTTATTTTGCAAAATTTGCACATTTCACCCATAACCAAAGTATTATATCAAATTAATCCTTATTATTTCAAAATAATAAATAGAGAAACTCAATTTTATTTATAATAAGTTGGGGTCTTACACAAGTCCCACTTGATTAAAGGTGTAAACCCATGTGGGAGTAATAACTAAGCCCAAGTGTTTATTAAGGAAAGCCCAAGGCAAATTAAAACAAGCTCAAAGATAAGTTAATTAAATTAAGACCAAGGCCCATTTAATGATCCAATGGGTAAAGCTTGATCCATGGGGCAACCCATGGGTGAACTTCGTAACCAAGATTTTGTTGTGGTGGCCAAGTAATAAGAGTAAGGGGCAAGAAAGTTGTGTGGCTAGCAAGATTACTTAATGAGCAAGTAGGGAATAGTAAGGAGGTTAGTAAGGAGGTGGGATATTTTAATTACCCATATACCCTAGCTTTGGAAGCTCTATAAATAGCAAGTTAGATTTCATTATTTAGCTTGTTCCAATTTCATCCAACAACTTACTTACAAAAGCAACTTATTTGTTAGAGAAGATAAGCATTTTTAAGTCAATCATCCTTTGTTAGATTTTCAAGAAGGAAGTTAGTCAACAAAGGTAAGGATCATATATTCTTCCATCTCTACCATATTAGCTTGATCGAGAAGTGTAACCTAATGAACCTATATGCTAAGAACATATGAGAATTGAATAATCAATGGACTTAAGCCAAATAATCCATGAATAAGTAACTTAAACCTAAATAAGTTATGAACTCATGGAATTGTCATATGATGAACTTAAGAAGTTTGTATGATTGATAGAATGTAAGGATGTAGCTTAAATGACCTAATTAATAATAAGTCATAAGGAAATGAAAATCATGTATTGAAGAATTTGTTAAGTTATGAACTTATAAGAAATAAGCCATAACCTAATGTGAATATAAGTAATTGTAATATATAGGTTAAGATGTCTAGTTAAATAAATGAATGCATTTGGAATGATGAACAAATCGTTAGTAATGAAGTTTTGCCGGAATTCACACGATTGGACAATAATCGTCGAATTCGTGAAATTCTCGGAATAGAAGTTAAATTTTGTGTTTGAACTCAGAAATGTTGGTTTTTGATGGAGACAAGTTGTATTCGACATTATAGAGTTGCGAACTCAAAAATGACCGAATTTCGACTTAGAACAAAGAAACTAGCGTTGAACGTTCACGAACGTTTATCGTTTTCGTTAAAAATGAACTAATAGGTGAATTTTTAGCAAATGAAGTCGAATAGATAAAATTCTCATATGAAGACGTAGAGTATGAAATTTGTGAACCGTAGGCTCTTGAACGAGCCAATTCGGACTTATAACGAAGAAGTTACGAGTCCGGGAATCTCACAAATGAAAAAATTTGTCAAAATTGTCTGGTGCACAGAGCTAGCGCCGTGGCGCCAGCCCAAGGCCAATTAGCCCGCGCCGCAGCACCGGAATGGCCCTCAGCCCCTGTTAGTTCGTGCTGCAGCGTGACCCATAACCAAGAGACTCGCGCCGCAGCGCCGAGTTCGGTCTTCTAGCCAATAAGTGACGCCACAGCGCGGCATAACAAAGGATCACTGGCGCCGCAGCACCAGCCTTGAGATTTAGATAGTAAAGAATGTTTAAATGTTGAGCATGAATAGTAAATGATTAACACTTAACTAAGGATCTTAATGTAACATTGTTAAGACATATTTGAGCCTTACGTATGATCACTTAGGGTTAAAGAAAGTCAATTGGATGTGAACGTAAGAATGATATAACGAAAAGCCAGAACCAATAATAACAAATCTAATACGTAATTAGATTGAGAAGAAGGGTAAGATTCTTTAGGAACCATGTATGATTATTCATGATCTAATGTGCTATGTGATGTTATCATCTACTGTAGAGACCTTAAAGACCTAAAGTGCATGTGTTATATCTGTAAGCAGACGCTAAAGGCAAGTACTCTAACCCTTATTCCAGTTCGATCTGGACAAGCTTTGTGATTCATGTATTCTTCGCATGAGTTAATATCTGATGAAGTCAACGTCGATTCTTTTAGCTAGACTTATGACATGTTGGATTTCTTTCAATCTACCAAAGTATTGACAAGGGTTTACCAAACTAATATTGTTGTGGTTTTCAAAAGGAGACTGAGTATGCTAAATTGTTTTGTCGTCAAAACGACAGGCACGTGAGGTTGCCACAACTTAAACGTATACACGTTTAATGAATGTAGTATTGATCAACATAGAGTACTATAGGCTGATCACCTAGACATGCTCGTAGGCTATGCTGGACTTATGGACTTCGTGTCGGGATGTCCTTTTCAAAGTACTTATGAAATGCTCATGGACTTGGACTGGAATTGTTGTTTTACTGAATATTGTTGTTGTAAAATGTTTTAAATGAAAAGAACTGCTATTTTGAATTATCGATAGTACTTCGTAACTATTGTTCAGTTATTGAAGATATACGATTCCTATGTTTCAAGCATGCTAGTTTTATTAGAATTGTTGTACTTGCTGAGCTAGTTAGGCTCACTCTTGCTTGAACCATATGAATGCAGCTAAGATCGAACGGACCGATGGATCCGACAAGGATAAAGGGAAGGAAAAGGCGAACCCGTAGATCACTTATGTAATAGTATAGTTTTGTAAGAATAATATTTGATATTATGACAAGAACAAATGTAATGGTTGTAAAGAACCTGGGGAATGTTAATATTTTTTTTAATATATATAAGACATATTCGTTCTTTTGAGGCATTTCAATTGAATGTTTATGTGAACTGTAGCACCGTGTAGCACCATCTGTTGGGTTGGAAGATACCCGGATTTGGGGGCGTCACATGAGATGTGGACTGGGAAACGTCCTAGTATATTGTTCATGAAGATTTGGGGTTGCGGGGCGTTTATAAAACGTCTGGATTCTGACAAGCTCAGACCCAAATATAACAAATGTAATTTTGTGGGATACCCAAAGGAAACAAAATGGTATTATTTCTACAAACCTTCTGAGAACAGAGTGTTTGTTGCTCAAACTGGTATTTTTCTAGAAAGAGAATTTGTCTCTAAAAGAAATAGTGGGAGGAAAGTAGAACTCGAAGAGATTCGAGAACCACAAAGTATCATTGAACCTGAGTTGGAACGTGAGCAGGAACCACACGATATTATGGAAAGTGAACCTGCTCAAATTACATAAGTCATTCATAGATCTGGTAGGATACGCCAAGAGCCCGAGAGATATTATGGATATCTTATGACTCAAAACGGCGATATGATGCTCATAGATCATGATGAGCCTACTTCCTACCAAGAAGCTATGAATGGACCAGATTCTGAGAAATGGCTTGAAGCCATGAAATCTGAGACTGACTCCATGTATACTAACCAAGTATGGACTCTGGTTGATCCACCCGAAGGGGTAAAACCAATTGGGTGCAAGTGAATTTTCAAGAAGAAAACTTACATGGATGGTAACGTACAAACCTATAAAGGCCGACTGGTAGCAAAAGGTTTCAAACAAGTTCAAGGTGTTGACTATGATAAAACCTTCTCTCCAGTGGCAATGGTTAAATCCGTCATGATCTTACTTGCTATTGCAGCTTTTTATGATTACAAAATCTAGCAGATGGATGTCAAAACTGCTTTCCTTAATGGAAATCTCCTTGAGGATGTGTACATGACACAACCTGAGGGTTTTGTCGCTCCAAAGGATGCTGGAAAGGTATGTAAGCTGCAGCGATCCATTTATGGATTGAAGCAAGCCTCTCGGAGTTGGAATCTTCAATTTGATAATGCAGTCAAAGAGTTTGGCTTTATAAAAAATGAAGATGAACCTTGTGTATATAAGAAGGTTAGTGGGAGTCACATTGTATTCCTAGTATTATATGTTGACGAAATATTAATTATTGGGAATGACATTCCTTCCTTACAGACTGTAAAAACATTGTTAGGAAAATATTTATCCATAAAAGATTTGGGCAATGCAGCCTACATTTTAGGTATTAGGATCTATCGAGATAGATCGAGAAAAATGCTCGGCCTAAGTCAAAGTACATATATTGATAAAGTACTAAAATGGTTCAATATGCTTGAGGCAAAAAGAGGACACTTACCCGTGACTCATGGTGTAAAGATTTCTAAGGCCCAATGTCCTAAATCACAAGATGATGAGGAGCGTATGAGAAAGATCCCTTATGCTTCGGCAATTGGATCTATCATGTATGCAATGATATGTACTCGTCCGGATGTCTTGTATGCTTTGAGCATGACGAGCAGATACCAGTCAAATCCAGGTGAAGGTCACTGGACAGCAGTCAAGAATATTCTCAAGTACCTGAAAAGGATAAAGGATTCATTCTTGGTATACGGACATGAAGACAAACTGGCAGTAAAGGGTTACACAGATGCTAGTTTCCAAACTGACAATGATGACTATAAGTCTCAGTCAGGTTTTCTATTTTTCCTTAATGGTGGTGATGTTAGTTGGAAGAGTTCGAAGCAAGAGACAATAGCCCATTCTACAACAAAGGCTGAGTATATTGCTGCTTCTAGTGTGGCCAAGGAGGTTGTATGTGTGACTCCCCCAAAATAGGTATACATCACCCATCTTGAGTCGCCAAATACATGGTACAAAATTTAAATACAACTTAATAATACAACTTTCGTGTAAAATACGATAAAACATAAACTGAGAGTTTTAAAACGAATATTATCTTCTAGACAGTATTCAACTCAAATGGATTCCTCAATACAATTATTATCACACTATTTCATAGAATAGTGAGGACTACTAATGCTATCATCTGGACCGTCGTACCCCGACTAGTCCCGGCTACGTTCTCATTTCCTGAAGAGAACAATAAAAGCAAAAGGGTGAGCTCAACTAGCCCAGTAAGAAATATTATGACTAAGATAATGCAGAATAATTTATCATTAGCCTTCAACAGTGTTAAATTGATAAAATATAATAAACATCAAGTTTAACTGCAGTGGAACAAGCAATCCATTAGAAGACTCAAGTAGAGAATAAAATATACTATCTTCTATGATTTAAAAGGTTTTTCATCACTTTTATCGCTGAGACTCAGCTTAATAAATAGTCCACATCATCCCTGCACTACGGCCAAAGATATTCATTAGTATCATGACCACAAATTATCCATGCACTACGGGCCAAGATATTCATGTATTCATCAATGGTTATGATCATGCCAACAACTGTCCGTCAATGCACTACGGGCCAATGAGGACTTTTACCACATCATTTGCAACATTACGGCCATGATTATACCGAATAATCCCTGGTCATAATCATACCAAGTCCATCTATGCACTACAGGCCATAGATGACTTTCAACATAATATGACAATGGTATAAGAATTCAATAAAATAAGTTCAAGGATAAATTTTTAAAGATTTATAATTTAATTTATCCAAAAATCAATAACGTCCAAATTGTCAACATGATACTGCTTGGTGGAGTAAAATTGAAGAATAATATTGTACTAAAAATAATTTAGACCGAAAACGAATCAATTTTTATCATGAATAGTACCCCAGGTGAATAGTACTCGAGTGAATAGTATCCCGTGAATAGTACTTCAGGAATAGTAACCTCGTGAATAGTACTCCGGTATGAAAAAGTTAAAACTTATCAAGAATGCTCCGAATAATATTTCCATGAAAAGATACTAGATGAAGCGCAAATATCAAGGATATTCTACTAATTTCATGGAGTATAGAAACCAAACTTTTAACAAACGAGTATAGAATTCAAAATCTGAAACGAAATAATATTACTTACAGACTACAGAGTATGGAAGAAAATATTATTTCAAGCGAATATTGAACAAAAATAACATCCCTTACCTTGAAAAGAAGAGTATTCCAATTGGTATAACGGAAATATTCTTGAAGAAAACTTTCACTGTTTTCTACGCTCAAAGCATTCTAAAACTCTAAAGAAATACGCTCAAGATTATAGAAGAAGAATTGTAACATTCCATAATTTTAAAGCGTGATATTAAATATTTATTGATTTATTTAAGTATTTAATGGATATGTTATTGTTGAATAAATAATTGTTCAATTTGAGTGATGTGGTTTATTTAATTATTTATTGAATAAATAATTAAATATTAAATATTAAATATTTATTGGCAATATTAAATATTTATTGAATTATATGGCAATTTGAGTTGATGTGATTTAATTATTTGTTGAGTAAATAATTAAGGAGCTAAGTAAATTAATTGTTATGAGATTATATAATAATATAATTTAATAAGTAAGCTAGAGAGCTTATGGTGATTTAAATAAGTTATAATATTTTAAATGAGAAATTGTAATTTAAAATATTCGTTGGTTAAATAAAATTATAAAAGAAATTATAATTATGTGATAATGATTTATGTGTTAAAGTAATTTAATAGATTAATATTTTAATTGATTTATTAATTTAATAAAAGTGTGACTAATAACCTTGCTATAAAGGAGTTATTAAAATAAATAAAAAAAATGGTTTAATTTAGTTTTGTCAAACAAGGTATAAGAATTAATCAATTTGTTTTAATTCAGTTTACCAAACAAGGTGTAAGGATTAATGGGTTATTTTATTATGCTAGCCAAACAAGCCTTAAGGCTTTTGATTTTTAAAACTTATGTAACTGACATAACTTATGTCAGTACTTATATTATATAATTATTATAATTATATCTTATATGCGTTATAATATTTTACGTAAGATTAGAGGAGAGAGAAAGGAGAGAAAAAGAGAAAAACTCAGAGGAAGAAGAAGAAGAAGAAAAGAAGAAAACTAAGAGAAAAATTGAGAGAATTAAGAGAATTTTACAGGTTTTGGAGAAAAGATTTGGAGAAAAAGGGATAGTGTCATCATCTTTCATAATCCAAGGTAGGAGCTCTAGCTCTTTCTTTAAAAATTTAGTTTTCTTCTTCCCAAAAAGTCTCTGTGAAAATTTTATAAAAGATAAATTGTTGTTATGTATATGGTTTGGCATGATTATTGATTATATGGTTGTTCTATGAACTTATATATGATTATAGAGAAATTAGTTCATGCATATATGTGTTTTGTGGAAGAAAATATATTACAGAGTGTTCATATGACAATATGTATGAATATGGCTATTTTAAAATAGAAATTAAGGTTTTAATTGTTGTTAAATGGATAAATTGATTGTTAGAATTGATAGAGTATGTAAAAACATAATTATGATACTTTGAAATTTCTGTTTTGGTTGAATAACAAAATCACAGTGTTGATTTTTATGAAAAATATCAAAAATAGAGTTTTTGTTTTAAAAAAAAATACCGTTTTCAAAGAATTAGTTTATGATATTGTTGATTAGTGGTGGGTAATTGGGATATAGATGATTGTTAGCATTTATGTATAAATTACATCAATTATACGTATATAATTAGTTGCTAGAATTTCTTAAACAGACCAAAAATGGTCTTCGTGCTTGGTTCTGTTAGTTTTTGGCGCCCCAGCGCCAAAACTGGAGCCCCAGCGCCAAAATTCGCGCCCCGGCGTCAAAGTTCACGCCACTGGCGCCGCTGGCTAGCTTAGAACTCACGCCCCAGCACCAGAACTCGCGCCCCGGCGCTGGTACTCGCGCCCCGGCGCCACTATCCGTGCCCCAGCGCCGGATTTGTGGTCTGACTTGGACAGTTTTGACCTCCTATAGTAAAATGGTCATAACTTCCTCATACGAACTCCGATTGAGGTGATTCAAGATGATCCGGAAAGAGGACGAGTAGCCCTACAACTTTCGTTCTTTAAGTTTTTCAATCTGAGGTCATTAAGATGGGTCAAAATGGTCATCTTTAGGACTGTTGTGTTTTCGGAGGCAATCGGAGGGTGTCGGGCATGCACATATGCATGTGTAGTGCTCCAGACCGTAAAAGATGATGTCCTAAGTTATAAAACATGAATCTTAGTAAATATAATGATGCTTAACATTAATAAATAATGTATTAGATAAGTTATAGAAGCATAGTAAGCATACACAAGAGAGGCAAATCGGGCGTGTGACGAATGAACGTCGAAACGCCGTGCCAAGTGTTAATGAACTTAAAAAGTGTTTCAATTCAATTGAAATCGAAATTATAAGATATGGAATGGGTTTAATATAAAACCAATAAGTAGTCCTAGCAAGACTTAAGCACTTGAATGAACTGCGAATATGAAATACAGTGAGATATAAGTTGAAAGTTAACACAATATAATTGAACATTGTGTGCTAATTAATAGGAAAGATTTTGAGATGTGGAGTAGAGTTTACATTACAATTGCTATGTGTTGTTATGTGACTAATAGTTGATGTGTATGATTATATAATTATGTAGGGCACGTGAAGTGCAGATAACTGTAAGTTGTTAAGCTATTATTGGTAAACAACGATCAAGGCAAGTCTTTCGGTTCCTATTTTCTACGTGGACTTGATGAACTGTTTTAAATTGCATGATATGTTAAGCATGTTGAATCATGAAATGTTAAAGTCAATATATGACTACATTGTTTTGGCTACGTAATGATGATTGAGTAAGGAACTCAATCTTTATATTTGCTATGTGAATTAAAAGCATGTATGCCATGTTACTTTAATGAGATGTATATCGAGCATGTTATTATGTGTTATGTGATGCATGAAAACTGTTAGATTTGATGGGCTGTCGAGCTCACTCTTGCAAATAACCACTTTTGTAGGTACAAACTTTAAGGTAAAGATATGTGCTAAGTGAGTTATAGAGATCTATATTCACGAAGATTACTTATGTTCTATGAGAAATTTATTTCCTATCTTAAATGTAACATGTTGTTGAATTGTAAGTTGAGCTATCCAATGTATATGGATATTTAGTTATGATGTAAGACTTTGCATAGTCAGTTTGTTGTAATGATTCATGGCATTTGATTTGAATCGAAGAGATGTAATGTAAAGGTTATGATTTAGGGCAAGACAGAAGGAGATGTATAAAAGTTTTAATTATTCCGCAATTTTAGTGATTTTTAATATCGAATAATGATGTAAAATTTGAGATTTAATGTATGGTTAACGACCGAAGTCGAGAATTAAGTTGTATAGATTTTGGGGTCGTTACAGTTGGTATCAAAGCTGTAGGTTATAAACCTTAGGTAGGAGTACCGTAGGCTATAACCTTAGAGAAGAGAGGTGAAGATAATGAACGAATAAGCTCAAATAGAGTTTGAACAATATGGGATTAAAACTTGTGTAAAAGGATTCAAAGAAGAATCTCGCAGAGTTATCAGGAATATGAATGTGGGGTTACCCAACTCCAATAATAAGGATGTAAGGTGATAATAAATAGACAATGTCTATAAAAAGAGAATGACAAAGAAGTTAAGAATAGAGAGTTATATTTAAGTATGGTGCAATTGTACTCTTTAGTAGTTGATGTATGGTATCTGGGCTAAACGATTCCTTCATAGAGCGGAGGTATATACGAACTAGCAACTCGGAACCTAGTTTGTTGGTTGTTTGTGGGAAACCACTCAGCGTACCGTATTGAAACTGTTAGAGACTCGATGTGTACCAAGTGTGTAACTCGAATGAAATGTTGAGCGATGTAAATGAAGTTAGAAATTCTTAAAGGAAGAATTATTTTATAAACAAGAAGATTCAAAGAAGAATCTTGAAGAGATATAAAGGTAATAAATGAGAGTTTCCTAACTCCAATAGCCAAGATAACGAATAATGTCGTAAATGATGAAAAAGAGATAGAATGAGGATCGTAAAAGAAAACGATCACGAGTTAACAAAAGAATTTTAAGAGAGATGATTATAGAATAAGGTCACGACGTGATCTGTTTAAGTTATAAAAGAAAGATGGTCTGTAATGTTTGAATGATTATAGCTTAATGCTATGAAGATGGTGTACTATGAAATAGTACGAGATAACTCATGAGGAGTTATCGATGATGTGATACGAGGAATTCGTATCGAGCAAAGAGCAAGTTAAAAGAAAGATAGAGTTAGGTGGGATTTCAATAGAGAACTCTTATGATGGCTGAGTTGTACAAACCTTTGTATGGGCGAGGGTTTTGTGCTTGCACTCAGTTTATCACAATGATAATCATTGGTATGTTTGTGTCGCGCTATTTTCTATATGCATGTTGAGAAGGTGATTCTTTTCTCATGTGTATAACAGATAGGTAGAGTATAGTTAGAGAATATTATAAGGTAAGTGCGAGTTCTTAAAACTCATACTTATGGTAGGTTCGTGACTCATAATTATATGGTATGTTTTTGAACCCCTCAGCGAATGGACGCCTATGGTATGACTAGGATAAGTTCTTAAACTCATATGATTGTGGCAAGTTCCTGAACTCATAACGTGTGGTAAGTTTGATGAACTAGGGTATAGATAAGTGTGAATAGAGTATTGAGGATGATAGGAATAGATAGACCTATTAAGCAATGGATCATTATAGAAAGTGGAGTTGATGGTGGAAGCATAGATATTCTAAATCTACTAGCTATGCTAGACTTTCGAAATTTATTGACTTCGTGCTGATGTTTACACTTCTATTTTTTTGAAAAATATTGGATCAAATGATGGAACCAATGAGTTTTAACAACAATACTATTATTGTATGTCTATGCTAATTGCTTCGGCTAGACAAAAGTGATTTGCAGTATATCAAAATGTATTTTATATCATTAATGCATCATGTAACCTGGTGCAAAGATGATAAAAAAATGATGGAGTCATCAATGCAGTATTACCTAGTGTTGGATGTGATCTAAGGATCGTCAGCCCACTATGGTATGATGTAGTATGATAAAATCACCAAATGACGGAATCCTCAACAGACTGTAAATACAGTGCGGTATCATGACGTCATAAAAAGATTTTTGAGATTTCTTTTAGATATTAGAATACATATGTATTATTGTATGTATATGTATATTTTGGTTGATGTCCGAATTGTTATAGAGGTCTATGCTATTTGATTCAGCTAGACAAATATTGAAAGATGTTCATGAAATTCAAACGTTCATTGAAAAGTTATGCCAAACCAAATTGTGTTGGTGCGGATTCAGATGTTGAAAAGCTGAGATGAACAACCCTAATATTAGGGGTTACGCTTAGTTTATACTTTGCGCTGAAATATTTGTGCACAATACATGTACGAAGGATTGATCCCCCTAAGTACTTTGGAGTCCTTATAGTCTTATGACTGTTAAAGTTAAAGTTGAAAGATTACTTATAACTGTGGACATGGTTCGTGGTCATTAGACCCTCAGTTGAATGCTTGCACTCTAAATTCTGAGATGAACAACTCTTTATTCAGAGGTTACGCTTAGTTTATACTTTGCGCTGAAATATTTGTGCACAATATATTGTACGAAGGGCTTAACACCCAAAGTACGGAGGTCCATATAGTCGTATGACTGTTAAAGGTTCAAGTCAAGATATACTTGACAACCTGGGGACGTAGTTCAAGGTCTTGTGACCCTCAGCATGATTTGGAATCTTTTAAATTCCTGAGTTATTCATACTACTTCCTAATTATTGAACAATTGTGGAAGATTCTTGAAATTCTAAAAGGTGAATGTGGTAAGGATGACGTTCCTTAGAAAGAAGTGAGTCATAGAATACGACACTGAATGATGAATATGTTGAATAAGTGAGAAAAGAGATTTTGAAGTCAAAAGGATATGAGTTATTAAAGAATAATGTGAAATTTTTAATAGAAAAGTTTAATAATTGTAGAATGATCTTTGTGGAAAAGAAGTGGTTATAGAATCCAATGAATGAATAAGGTATTAACGTAAAATCTATTTTTGATAGATTGAATGAATAAAGATTAATAAATATTTAATAAGTAAGCTAGAGAGCTTATGGTGATTTAAATAAGTTATAATATTTTAAATGGGAAATTGTAATTTAAAATATTCGTTGGTTAAATAAAATTATAAAAAGAAATTATAATTATTGATAATGATTTATGTGTTAAAGTAATTTAATAGATTAATGTTTTAATTGATTTATTAATTTAATAAAAGTGTGACTAATAACCTTGCTATAAAGGAGTTATTAAAATAAATAAAAAAAATGGTTTAATTTAGTTTTGTCAAACAAGGTATAAGAATTAATCAATTTGTTTTAATTCAGTTTACCAAACAAGGTGTAAGGATTAATGGGTTATTTTATTATGCTAGCCAAACAAGCCTTAAGGCTTTTGATTTTTAAAACTTATGTAACTGACATAACTTATGTCAGTACTTATATTATATAATTATTATAATTATATCTTATATGCGTTATAATATTTTACGTAAGATTAGAGGAGAGAGAAAGGAGAGAAAAAGAGAAAAACTCAGAGGAAGAAGAAGAAGAAAAGAAGAAAACTAAGAGAAAAATTGAGAAAATTAAGAGAATTTTACAGGTTTTGGAGAAAAGATTTGGAGAAAAAGGGATAGTGTCATCATCTTTCATAATCCAAGGTAGGAGCTCTAGCTCTTTCTTTAAAAATTTAGTTTTCTTCTTCCCAAAAAGTCTCTGTGAAAATTTTATAAAAGATAAATTGTTGTTATGTATATGGTTTGGCATGATTATTGATTATATGGTTGTTCTATGAACTTATATATGATTATAGAGAAATTAGTTCATGCATATATGTGTTTTGTGGAAGAAAATATATTACAGAGTGTTCATATGACAATATGTATGAATATGGCTATTTTAAAATAGAAATTAAGGTTTTAATTGTTGTTAAATGGATAAATTGATTGTTAGAATTGATAGAGTATGTAAAAACATAATTATGATACTTTGAAATTTCTGTTTTGGTTGAATAACAAAATCACAGTGTTGATTTTTATGAAAAATATCAAAAATGGAGTTTTTGTTTAAAAAAAATAGCGTTTTCAAAGAATTAGTTTATGATATTGTTGATTAGTGGTGGGTAATTGGGATATAGATGATTGTTAGCATTTATGTATAAATTACA
Organism: Panax notoginseng; assembly: GCA_016801055.1. NCBI lineage: Eukaryota > Viridiplantae > Streptophyta > Magnoliopsida > Apiales > Araliaceae > Panax > Panax notoginseng. The sequence continues at coordinate 85,231,282 of CM029017.1, read as the reverse complement.
TCAATTATACGTATATAATTAGTTGCTAGAATTTCTTAAACAGACCAAAAATGGTCTTCGTGCTTGGTTCTGTTAGTTTTTGGCGCCCCAGCGCCAAAATTCGCGCCCCGACGTCAAAGTTCGCGCCACTGGCGCCGCTGGCTAGCTTAGAACTCACGCCCCAGCACCAGAACTCGCGCCCCGGCGCTGGTACTCGCGCCCCGGCGCTGGTACTCGCGCCCCGGCGCCACTATCCGTGCCCCAGCGCCGGATTTGTGGTCTGACTTGGACAGTTTTGACCTCCTATAGTAAAATGGTCATAACTTCCTCATACGAACTCCGATTGAGGTGATTCAAGATGATCCGGAAAGAGGACGAGTAGCCCTACAACTTTCGTTCTTTAAGTTTTTCAATCTGAGGTCATTAAGATGGGTCAAAATGGTCATCTTTAGGACTGTTGTGTTTTCGGAGGCAATCGGAGGGTGTCGGGCATGCACATATGCATGTGTAGTGCTCCAGACCGTAAAAGATGATGTCCTAAGTTATAAAACATGAATCTTAGTAAATATAATGATGCTTAACATTAATAAATAATGTATTAGATAAGTTATAGAAACATAGTAAGCATACACAAGAGAGGCAAATCGGGCGTGTGACGAATGAACGTCAAAACGCCGTGCCAAGTGTTAATGAACTTAAAAAGTGTTTCAATTCAATTGAAATGGATATTATAAGATATGGAATGGGTTTAATATAAAACCAATAAGTAGTCCTAGCAAGACTTAAGCACTTGAATGAACTGCGAATATGAAATACAGTGAGATATAAGTTGAAAGTTAACACAATATAATTGAACATTGTGTGCTAATTAATAGGAAAGATTTTGAGATGTGGAGTAGAGTTTACATTACAATTGCTATGTGTTGTTATGTGACTAATAGTTGATGTGTATGATTATATAATTATGTAGGGCACGTGAAGTGCAGATAACTGTAAGCTGTTAAGCTATTATTGGTAAACAACGATCAAGGCAAGTCTTTCGGTTCCTATTTTCTACGTGGACTTGATGAACTGTTTTAAATTGCATGATATGTTAAGCATGTTGAATCATGAAATGTTAAAGTCAATATATGACTACATTATTTTGGCTACGTAATGATGATTGAGTAAGGAACTCAATCTTTATATTTGCTATGTGAATTAAAAGCATGTATGTCATGTTACTTTAATGAGATGTATATTGAGCATGTTATTATGTGTTATGTGATGCATGAAAACTGTTAGATTTTGCTGGGCTGTCGAGCTCACTCTTGCAAATAACCACTTTTGCAGGTACAAACTTTAAGGTAAAGATATGTGCTAAGTGAGTTATAGAGATCTATATTCACGAAGATTACTTATGTTCTATGAGAAATGTATTTCCTATCTTAAATGTAACATGTTGTTGAATTGTTAGTTGAGCTATCCAATGTATATGGATATTTAGTTATGATGTAAGACTTTGCATAGTCAGTTTGTTGTAATGATTCATGGCATTTGATTTGAATCGAAGAGATGTAATGTAAAGGTTATGATTTAGGGCAAGACAGAAGGAGATGTATAAAAGTTTTAATTATTCCGCAATTTTAGTGATTTTTAATATCGAATAATGATGTAAAATTTGAGATTTAATGTATGGTTAACGACCGAAGTCGAGAATTAAGTTGTATAGATTTTGGGGTCGTTACAAGAATTCTCTAATTCTGGTGTAATTTTCAATTCTAACTTAAACGCCTATTTATAGGAAAATGCTAGAACGTCATAGGAGACTAAAATAATAAAATATTATTATTTCAAAATAATTTTCTACGCATACATTTTTGACCCAAATATCAGCCACCACCAGTGGGGGTCCACCAAAATCAGATTTTCACACCAACCAAAAGTGGGTCCCACCCTTAATTTTAATAAAAAATATTTTATGTTTCGAAACTTCAATAATTCATAATAAATAGCCTTTTTATCAGAAAAATATAAATTTTATGTCCATTCCATACGAAATCGAATTCTCTACAACTTTGTAGCTTTAAGTTTTTCCAAATTCCAGACAGAAAATATCTGAAATCCACAAACGGATGATTTTAACACCTTTTAAAATTCATAACAAATCATGCGTTAATTTTTAACTGTTCAAAATTTGTGGACATATACTCAACTTATATATGCATAACATATCCAAAAATCACAACAATCCAACGGTCAAATTAAAATTATAACTCACGCAATAGAGCTTTAAGAACATTGATTTGACTTTTAATACCTCCATTCCGACAAAAATACTGATAAAACACCTCAATAGTAAATCCTTCATTTATAACCACATAAATTAAATATTTTCCTATCCATCATTTATTTCCACATAAAATAAATATTTTCTTATCATATAAATCAATAATTAATTATTCATAAATAATATTACAGAATCACAATAATGACAACTAGGCCGTTTCCAAGAAAGAGGGAGTTTTTCGATAAGGATTTCTCCTTACTGGCGCGCAATTAAGTGACCAAACCTCTCCTTGACAGAACTTTCTAGATATTGACAATAATGCTATCTAATAATATTATTCAAATAATATGAATTATTGATTTGATAATAGAAAATACTAAACAACAATAATATAAAATATCAACGCAACAATTATTGAACTAATAAAATAAAATATTGAACAGTAATTACTGTAACAATTATTGAGTAATGCCTTCTTACGTAAGAATCAATAATTTAAAAATATTGTGCAATACCGTGTGTTACTGTGCAACAACGCGTATTACTGTATTTTAACCACCGGGTATTCTAACAGTTAATGGTAAAACTTTTGTCGTTATTTTATAAAATGATATTTTTGTCATTTTCTCAATCTAATAATAATTCCGTTGTGGGGTCCACCAATGATTGTGCCGTCGAACGAATATTCTCTGTTAAAACGAATATTTCCTGACCAATCGAATATTATATAACAACTTGCGTACTTTGTAAAATTTATAAATATTACCCACAACTATAACATTATATCAAATTCACTCCATAATATTCAAAAATGATATTTATAGAAAATTCATCTTTATTCATAAAAGTCGGGGTCTTACAACCTCTCCTTCTTATGGAATTTCACCTTCAAAATTAGGGTACGTACCTGGTATGTCGAAGAGGTAAGGTTACCTTGATTTTATTTTAGATTCTAACTCCCTGGTCATTTCCTCAATATTGTAGTTTCTCCACAAAACTTTGACTTAAGGTATAACCTTGGAGCGTAAAATATGCTCCTTCTTATCCAAGATTTTAACAGGAATCTCTTCATACGTTAAATTTTTCGCTATTTCGTCCGGTTCTAACTCAATAATGTGGTTTGAGTCTTTCACATATTTACATAACATAGTTTTGTGAAAAACGTTATGAACACGAGACATACTCAGCGGTAAGGCGAGTCTATAGGCCACAGTTCCTACTCGTTCGAGGATTAAAAATGGGCCAATGAATCGAGGATTGAGCTTTCCTCTCTTTCTAAATCTCATAACTCCTTTCCATGGAGCAACATGTAACAACACATATTCTCCAATATTGAATTCTACGTCCTTTCGATGAAGATTAGCATAACTCTTTTATCGATCTTGTGAGGTTTTTATACGTTTTTGGATCGTTTGAATCTTTTCCGTAGTCATACGTACCAACTCCAGTCCCAACAATGTTGTTTCACCCACCTCATCCCAGCATACTGGAGAACGACACTTTCTTCCATACAACGCCTCGAATGGAGCCATGTCAATACTTGCTTGATAACTGTTGTTGTAGGAAAATTCTACCAATGGTAAGAACTTTTCCCAACTTCCCTTGAAGTCAAGGACACAGAGTCTTAATAGATCTTCAAGAGTTTAAATAGTCCTCTCCGACTGCACGTCCGTATGAGAATGATATGACGAGCTAAATCGTAAATCCGTGCCCATAGCTTTCTACAAACTAACCCAAAATCGTGAAGTGAATCTTGGGTCTCGATCAAAAACTATGGATACTGGCATACCATGCAGTCTTACAATCTCATTTATGTACATACGAGCAAGACGTTCAAGTGTGTAAGTTTCTCGTATAAGTAAGAAATGAGCCGACTTGGTCAATCTATCAACAATGACCCAAATCGTATCTATGCCTTGAGAAACCTTGGGAAGACCGGTAACGAAATACATGGTAATGTGCTCCCACTTCCATTCTGGAATCTCAAGTGGTTGCAATAGACCTTTTGGTACTTGATGTTTCACCTTCACTCGTTGACAAGTTAAACACCTTGAGATAAACTCCGTGATCTCTCTCTTCATATTGCTCCACCAAAATGTATGTCGAAGATCATGATACATTTTGGTACTCCTAGGATGAATTGCAAACGGTGTGTTGTGTGCCTCCATCATGATTTTATACTTTAAATAAGGGTCGTTAGGAACACAAAGTCTGGAGTTGACTCAAAGTATTCTTTCTTCATCGATTCTTGCTTCCGGCATAGCACCTTCTTGCACTTTCTTTCTCATACGCATCAGCTCCAGGTCAGTACCTTGAGTAGCTTTAACTTTATCGATTAAAGTCGGTTCTACTCGTATATTCGCTATCATCACATGGGTCCCTGGATTCTTTAACTCTATCTCCATCCTTTGCAAGTCATATAAAATGGGCCTTTGCGTTGACAATATCGCACTCGTACCCGCATATGATCTTCTACTCAATGCGTCAGCTACCACGTTTACTTTTCCAGGATGGTATTTGATGGTATGATCATAATCTTTCAACAGTTCAAGCCAACGTCGTTGTCGTATGTTGAGTTCCTTTTGAGTGAAGAAATATTTAAGGCTTTTATGATCCGTATAGATCTCCACCTTCTCTCCATACAGGTAATGCCTCCAAATCTTTAGTACAAAAACGACTGCTGCCAACTCTATATTATGAGTAGGATAATTTCTCTCATATTCTTTGAGTTGTCGTGAGGCATAGGCTATGACTTTCCCATGTTGCATGAGAACACATTCTAACCCTTTACCCGAAGAATCACTGTAGATGACAAATCCCTCTGAGCCAGATGGTATTGTCAGAACAGGTGCTGAAATGAGTCTCCTCTTAAGTTCTTGAAAACTCTTTTCACATTTTCCACTCCAACCGAATTTTGTATCTTTCCGAGTCAGCTGAGTTAATGGAGTAGCGATTCAAGAAAACCCTTCTACAAATCTCCGATAATAACCAGCTTAGCCGAGAAAGCTACGTACTTCGGTCACTGATTTAGGTTGCTCCCAGCTTTGAATAGCTTCAATCTTTGTCAGGTCAATAGATATTCCATGACTTGATACTACATGCCCAAGTAATGCTACTTCTTCAAGCCAAAACTTGCATTTTTTTAACTTGGCAAAAAGTTTGTTTTCACGAAGCTTTTGGAGTATCAGCCTCAAGTGTTGCTCATGATCTTCACGGCTTTTGAAATATATGAGGATGTCATCAATAAAGACGACCACAAAGTGATCTAAATATTCCTTGAATACTCGGTTCATCATATCCATGAAGGCAGTAGGAGCATTAGTCAATCCAAAAGACATGACTAGGAATTCATAATGCCCGTACCGAGTTCTGAAAGTCGTCTTTGGAATGTCATCAGTTTTAACCTTCAATTGGTGATATCCGGAACGAAGATCAATCTTTGAAAAGAATTTGGCACCTTGCAACTGGTCAAATAGGTCATCGATGCGAAGCAACGGGTATCTATTTTTGACAGTAACATGGTTCAACTCCCGATAATCAATACAAAGTCGCATACTCTCATCTTTCTTCTTCACGAATAGAACAGGAGCACCCCAAGGATACGTACTAGGATGAATGAAACCGATGTCTAACAATTCTTACAGTTGGGTCTTTAACTCCTAAAGTTCGACATGAGCCATTCGATATGGGGCTTTGGAAATGGGTTTTGTTCCGGGTTCAAGGTCGATACAAAATTTAATTTTACGCTCTGGGGGTAGGCCAGGAAGTTCTTTAGGGAATACGTCAGGAAATTTATTAATAATAGAAATATCATTCAAAACTGACGTATTTTTGTTTAAATCCGTGACATGAGCTAAGAAAGCTTGATATCTATTTTTCAATAAACGAATAGCTTTATGGCTTGAGATGACAGTGATTGATTTTAATGGTTTGGTTGCTTGAATTCACATAATAGGTTGGTTAGGAATATGGAAGCTAACAACCTTACAAAAATAATTAATTTTTGCATGATGAGTAGTTAACCAATCAATCCCTAGAATTACGTCAAATGCAAGTATTTTCAATGAAATAAGATCGACAAGTAATGTGAGGGTACCGATTTGAACCAAACAAGACTTATAAACAGTGGATGTAATGAAGGTTTCTCCCAACAGAGTTTCAACAGATAAGTCAAAGTCTAATTTCTCCGGAGTCAAATTTAAACGTTGAGCGCAAGTAGAAGAAATAAAAGAATGGGTAGAACCGGTATCAAATAAGGTATAGACTTCGCTAGAGTTTATGATAAGCTTACCCGTGATGACCTCGTTCGGGTTCCTTGCTTTCTGGGAGGTCACAACAAACGCTCTTCCTTGAACAACTAGTTTTAACTTGTTTGAGACGGCATTTTGTGTCACTGTTCCAACTGAACTTGGCTTCCCTGTACGATAAAATCTAGCTAGGTGACCTTCTCTTCCATAATTATAACACGTTTTGGACTACTGCGCACAGTTTGGACTGATGTGTCCCTCCCCTCCGCATTTGAAGCATATGATAGGTGGTCGTTCTCCTTCCTTAACAACGGGTGTTGGTGCTGATGTCTTTTCATCATTGTTGAATCTCCTCTTCTTGAAATGTCCACCTTTATTGTCTTCGCCATGATTACCACTGAAGTGGTTACCATTTCTGGCACATTGATTCCCTCCACGTTTGTTGTCACCGCTTCGATGACTGTTACCACTGGTATTTTCATTTTGCCAGCTGTTTTTTCTTGGTTGCATTGACTCGTTATCGCACTCCAATAACTGAGCCCTATTTACAACATCTGAATACAAACACAGTTTATGAGAAATTAGATATTGACGTATCTCCGGTTTCAAATCTCTTAGAAACATCCGCATCATTCTCTCCTCATTATCAAACAAGTGGGACGCAAATCGGGACAACTCGGTAAACTTAGCTTCGTACTGCAACACGGTCATATTGTTCTGCTCTAGCTTGATGAACTCTACCTCCTTCATGCGACGAATACTTTCGGGAAAGTACTTGTCGTTGAATAGTTCTTGGAACTTCTCCCAAGATATTTTGAGTGCGGCAGCCTGGGTACGGTTTACAGATTTCTACCAGTAATCTGCCTCTCCTCGCAACATGAAGGTGGCAAAGGGAACCTTTTGCTCCTCGAAGTATCCCAAGACATCAAATATCTTGGTGATCTACTTTATCCATGTTTCTGCCTTAAGTGGTTTTGGCTCTCCAATAAACTCCGGTGGTCCAAGCTCCTTGAACTATTTAGCGATGACCGTCCGAGAGTTTCCAGTGTTTCCACCTACATTTTGGATAGGAGCCGCTCTCGCCTGATGTTGCATGAATTGCATAAAGTCTCTGAACATTCTATCGTTCATCATTTGATCGTTGTTGTTTACCTGAGGATTATTGTCTTCCTGTTGCACATTATCCTGGGTATTGACCTGTGATGACTCAACGGTCTCCTATGCTCCATTGTTATTCTCAATATTCTCGGATGTCATTTTCAAATACTGCCACAAAACAAGGGTTAATTGACATGCAACATATTATCCCTATACTCTGATCGACCAATTAAATACCAAATAAACTTAGATAGGTCATACTAGCGAAGGAATTCCCCGTCTCTCCCCTCCTAGTTCTTGTCTCACATCTCAGCCAGGGATCATATCCCTAAGCTTTGATACCAACTGTGACGCCCCCAAAATAGGTATACATCACCCATCTTGAGTCGCCAAATACATGGTACAAAATTCAAATACAACTTAATAATACAACTGTCGTGTAAAATACGACAAAACATAAACTGAGAGTTTTAAAACGAATATTATCTTCTAGACAGTATTCAACTCAAATGGAGTCCTCAATATAATTATTATCACATTATTTCATAGAATAGTGAGGACTACTAATGCTATCATCTGGACCGTTACTCCGCACCCCGACTAGCCCCGGCTACATTCTCATTTCCTGAAGAGAACAATGAAAGCAAAAGGGTGAGCTCAACTAGCCCAGTAAGAAATATTATGACTAAGATAATGCAGAATTATTTATCGTTAGCCTTCAACAGTGTTAAACTGATAAAATATAACAAACATCAAGTTTAACTGCAGAGGAACAAGAAATCCATTAGAAGAGTCAAGTAGAGCATGATATCTACTATATATTATGATTTAAAAAGTTTATCGTCAATTTTATCGCTGAGACTCAGCTTAATAAATAATACACATCATCCTTGCACTACAGCCAAGGATATTCATTAGTATCACGACCACAAATTATACCTGCACTACGGGCCAAGGATATTCGTGTATTCATCAATGGTCATGATCATGCCAACAACTGTCCATCAATGCACTACGGGCCAATGAGGACTTTTACCACATCATTTGCAACATTACGGTCATGATTATACCGAATAATCCCTGGTCATAATCATACCAAGTCCATCTATGCACTACAGGCCATAGATGACTTTCAACATAATATAAACATGAGGATGATGATAATGATACAAGAATTCAATAAAACAAGTTCAAGGATAAATTTTTAAAGATTTATAATTTAATTTATCCAAAAATCAATAACGTTCAAATTGTCAACATGATAGTGCTTTGTGGAGTAAAATTCAAGAATAATATTGTACCAAAAATAATTTGAACCGAAAACGAATCAATTTTTATCATGAATAGTACCCCAGGTGAATAGTATCCCGTGAATAGTACTTTAGGAATAGTAATCCCGTGAATATTACTCCGGCATGAAAAAGTTATAACTTACCAAGAATGCTCAGAATAATATTTTCATAAAAAGATACCGGATGAAGCGCAAATATCAAGGATATTCTACTAATTTCATGGAGTATAGAAGCCAAACTTTTAACAAACGAGTATAGAATTCGAAATCTGAAATAAAATAATATTACTTACATACTACAGAGTATGGAAGAAAATATTATTTCAAGCGAATATTGAACAAAAATAACATCCCTTGCCTTGAAAAAAAAGAGTATTCCAACTGGTATAACGAGGATATTCTTGAAGAAAACTTTTACTATTTTCTATGCTCAAAGCTTTCTAAAACTCTAAAAAAATACGCTCAAGATTATAGAAGAAGAATTCTCTGATTTTGGTGTGATTTTCAATTCTAACTTAAGCGTCTATTTATAGAAAAATGCTAGAACACCATAGGAGACTAAAATAATAAAATATTATTATTTCAAAATAATTTTCTACGCACACATTTTTTACCCAAATTTTAGCCACCACCAGTGGGGCCCACCAAAATCAAATTTTCACACCAACCAAAAGTGGGTCCCACCCTTAATTTTAATAAAAAATATTTTATTTTTTAGAACTTCAATAATTCATAATAAGTAGCCCTTTTATCAGAAAAATACGAATTTTATATCCATTCCATACGAAATCGAATTCTCTACAACTTTGTAGCTTTAAGTTTTTCCAAATTCCAGACAAAAAATATCTGAAATCCACAAACGGATGATTTTTAACACCTTTTAAAATTCATAACAAATCATGCATTAATTTTTAACGGTTCAAAATTTATAGATATATACTCAACTTATATGTGCATAACATATTCAAAAATCACAACGATCCAACGGTCGGATTAAAATTATAACTCACGCAATAGAACTTTAAGAATACTGATTTGATTTTTAATACCTCCATTCCGACAAAAATACTGATAAAATACCTCAACAGTAAATCCTTCATTTATAACCACATAAAATAAATATTTTCCTATCCATCATTTATGTCCACATAAAATAAATATTTCCTTATCATATAAATTAATAATTAATTATTCACAAATAATATTACAGAATCACAATAATGACAACCAGGCCGTTCCCAGGAAAGAGGGGGCTTTCCGATAAGGATTTTTCCTTACTGGCGCGCAATTAGGTGACCAAAACTCTCCTTGACAGAACTTTCTAGACATTACCAATAATGTTATCTAATAATATTATTCAAATAATATGAATTATTGATTTGATAATGGGAAATACTAAACAACAATAATATAAAATATCAACGTAGCAACAATAAAATAAAATATTGAACAGTAATTACTGTAACAATTATTGAGCAGTGCCTTCTTACGTAAGAATCAATAATTCAAAAATATTGTGCAATACCGTGTGCTACTGTGCAACAATGCGTATTACTGTATTTTAACCACCGGATATTCTAATAGTTAACGGTAAAATTTTCGTCGTTATTTTATAAAAAGATATTTTTGTCATTTTCTCAATCCGACAATAATTCCGTTATGGGGTCCGCCAATTATTGTGTCGTCGTACGAATATTCCCTGTTAAAATGAATATTCCCCGACCAATCGAATATTATATAACAACTTGCGTACTTTGCAAAATTTATAAATATTACCCACAACTATAACATTATATCAAAATCACTCCATAATATTTAAAAATGATATTTATAGAAAATTCATCTTTATTCATAAAAGTTGGGGTCTTACAGTATGGATTAAAAAGTTCGTCACTGAACTTGGTGTTGTTCCAACCATTGTTGATCCGGTTAAGCTATATTGTGATAATAATGGAGCCATTGCACGGGCTAAGGAACCCAAATCTCACCAATGATCCAAGCATATACTTAGGTGGTACCATCTCGTCCGTAAAATCATTAATAGAGGAGATGTACATATAGAAATAGTGCCAACAGATGATAATGTTGCAGATCCACTGACCAAGGCTTTGTCGCAGCAGAAGCACGAAGGTCACACTAGTTCCATGGGTATTAGATACATGAGTGATTGGATCTAGTGCAAGTGGGAGACTGTTAGAGTGTGTGCCCTAGAGGCCAATTATTTGATATAATTGCTTAACATTTTGATATTATATTTGATTGAATAAATAGATGATTTTATTATGATTTTATTTACTGCGTTATATAAATGTTAACATAATAAAATTCCTTAGAATAGTGATACAAATTATATAATTTCAAGTATGTGACTTGAACATGAGAATATATAATTACAATTAGTATCATTGCTCTTAAATGTCCCTAGTCGAGTATCATTTTTGATGGGACAACAACGATACATTGAGACTAGTATGTGGATTGACTGATGACCAAATCTCATTGGTCATAAATATATGAGATATTAAGTCAATGCATAGGTACGTGTTAGAGAACGATGTACTGGATAGACCCACCATGAGAATTCTATGTGGAGCATTATGTGAAATGTCATTAGCAATTCTCATAGTGACAATGATGTAACGATCCTCCGACCTAAAATCACTATATTACTGTGACGCCCCCAAATCCAGGTCCCTTCGAACCTTGGATTTGGTCCACCACGATGCTACTATCGTCCAACTATTTATATCTTTTATTCAAAACTTAATGAATATAACTTTTCTTATTACAATTAAGAATATAAATTCATTCATTTTCAGGATCTGCACAATGACCCCAAACTTTTATAAGTTTCTAATCTTGGTCATTTACTATTCCTGTATTACATCACATTCGATGTTATAAAAATATACGGAATAATTTAAACTTTTTCAATCTCCTTTGAAAAATAAAACTTTTATTAATTTCTTAACTTGAATCAATTACAAATTCCTGAATCAAATTATTCTATGATTCACTTTATTCTATTTTCGTATAAATCTTTACATCTCGATTCGAATTTCTATATGTATCACATAGTACAACTTAATATATATTACACATCATAAACTACTATCAAATACATCTCTTAGAACTTAAATATGGTTCAAGAGTATATATTTAAATAAATGAATCAATCTCTTTTGATACTATTGAACTCTATCAATCAAGTAGTACAAAATCTTTATCGTGAGTCCTTAACCTGCAAAAGTGGTTATTTACAAGGGTGAGCTCGACAGCCCAGTAATTCTAACAGTTTTTATGTAGCACATAACATATAATAGCATATTAAGTTCATGCATTCATAATCAATTAATATTTACTACGCATGTTACTTCTCACATAACAGGCATAGAGATTTACTTCACAAGCATATCGTTAAATATCAGCTTTCAAATTTCATACATATCTCATATGTATTTCATACATATACATCAACATTTGCATAGCATAATATAGCTCAACTAACAGTTATCAATTTCATATATCAAATAGGAACTGAAAGACTTGTCTGATTCGTAGTTTATCAACTACGACTTAACTGCTTAAAGCTTATCTACACTGCGTGTGTTCCTACACAGTTATATAATCATGGATTCATACCCATCAGTCATACATTTCATACCCTCTTTATATAAAACAAATATTGTTTCCTAACTTGGTTTCATTTTTACTTGAACTTAGGATAACCATGAGACTAGCTCATTCTACTACCATATTTATCTAAACATTCTTGTTTCATATCTTGTAGTCCTTAAGGACAACATATAACCATAACTTAAGACTATGCAGTTAACAAACTGTTCTTGGTCACTCTGCAAGATGGCGCGGCCGCGCTGTATATAAGATTGGGAGTGGCGCGGCTGGCGCCACTCCCAGCCAAAACCAGACTTAGGCTTTTTATTGCCAAACATAATTCCTAGCACGACATGTATTCTAATACGTACTTTAAACATACATCAAGTAGGTTCTGATAGTTCTTCAAGTTCACATTTCAAATCATTTAGTTTTGAATTACATAGTTTTATATTGAATTATTTACATCAACAAGGCTTAACAACTTCTTTTAACAAAGGTTCAAGTTTTATAAGCTTTTAAATTTAATACGCATGTTAACGTGTATATATCTCATTTACATAGACATAACATAGTTCATATTTTTAAAACATGCTTAAATAACTTATGTCATGCTTGACTAATTGAGTGCACATATCATTCATGTTCAAAGGCATAAATAACTCTATCATGCTTGCTTATAAGGTCATAATGCAAGTAACACAATGCTCATCAAAATTAGTTTCTAAAACTTTTAAATTTCTCTTTAAAACCCATACTAAATCGAGCTTGACAACCTTTTATGTGCAATACATCTAGAAATTACATTCCTTACCCATCCGTGCACATAACTAGGCCACATTCAGTTGTTCACAAGGTCGGAACTTAATAGACACAAAGTTCGTCAAGTTTCATTTTTAAACTTCAAGTTTTCTTTAAGAAATCATTGTTAAAGCATTCAATTATGAGTAAAGTGATCTTAGTTATATGACATGTCTATTATCATGCATATTTATGTTTTATCACTTAGAATAACATATTCCATCGTCGGGAGCACTATACTTGCGTAATATGCTCGTTCGATGCCCTCCTATCGCCTTCGAATACATAACAATCAAAAAGATGACTATTTTTACCCCTTCTAATTACCTCAAATTGAAATACTTAAAGAACAAAAGTTGTAGGTATATTCATTCTCGTTCCGGATCATCTTAAATCACCTCAATCGGAGTTCGTATAAAAAAGTTATGGCCATTTTACCAAAATAGGTCAAAGCAGTCACAGTCAGAACACATGGGGCACGGTCGCATCCCTTTTCCTCACCATTACAACGCGCCCGCCCCATTGCCCAGCCCCAGCTACGTGTCCGCGCGCACGGGCGGTGCGCCCGTGCATGGCTTCGCATAGATAACAGTTTTAGACATAACTTTCTCATTTTAAGTCTGAATCAGTTGGTTTTCGATTCGTTGAACCCGTTAAACTCTTAGCTACTCATCTACAGGCTAATTATAACACTTCAAACATATTAACAAATCATTTTAAGGGTTCCAATTCAATGTCCATGCTATATTTTTATATTTTGACAATTTAGCGAATTCGTTCACTACGAATTCGTTTCTCAACCAAATTGATTCGTTTAACTCTCGTTGTTTTCGTTTCTAACTGTATTAACAACATCTAGCAACAATTAATAGATTGCAACAAGCCTTAGCCATAAACTTTTGGACTTAAAAGCAAGTATATCTTGTCATTTCTAAGATATTTCAAAACATAAGAATCAAGAGCATTTGGGATAGTGTTATTACCTCTTTGAAGCTTAATTGAATTCCTTCAACACACTGAGTATGCTCCCTCAATTCTCAGCAACTCAACTCTCTAATGAAATTTATCAGATAATTCTTAAGCAACAGAGAATGGGAAGAAGGTGAGCTTCCATTTATAAAGAGTTGGTTAACCAGTTTCTAGCTTTGTACCAAGGTTTGATTCAAGGGAGAAAGGAAGAAATCACTGGACAAGAAAGAGTTGGCCAACCACCAATTCATAGCCATCATTACAGCACCTTTCTAGCTTCATCATCTTCCTATGTAGCCTTTTCAGTTCACTGAGTTTCGAGCATGGAGAAATAGGCTAGGCCAATGGCCTAGTCACGTGAGGAAGGAAAAATAACTGATAAGGCTTTTTAAGAATGTTGCACTCTTCTTTTTAACCTTAACATTATTAATGTGATTTTCCTTTTGGGCTACACAAGTCACATTTGATAACTTAATGTTATTACCATATAATAAATTAGGGGTACATATACCCATAATCATACAATCCATGTACATTTGGGTTAGTCCAAATAATATTTTAATTGGGCTAACTATCATTCAGTTGGGTATTCTCAATCCCATTATTTCCTATCACATATAAATATCATAATGATCATCATTAATTCTCTTTTAATAATTTCAGTTAAACCTTCAGTCTAGTTTAAATTTAATACTCAGACCACACAAGGCTCATTTATCTCATTTACTAGAGTTATATAACTCAAGCTCATTATTTCGATAATAAAATATTAGGAGTCTAGGCCACGTTTGGCTTTTCCCCAATTCTACATTATTTTATTATTTATTTAATATAAAGTTTATGTCACACTTTATCATAATGCTAAATTATTTAGCTTACTTAAATAATTACATACATATAATATGTACAACCTTTACACTTAGAATAATTAATATTTACTCTATTAATTATTTAAATTATACACTATGTGTATAATTATTCGATCGTCCTAAGACAACTTTCTCATTCTTTACATTAACATCTTTCAAATATTAAACTCTTTCATATATTACCATATTATGTAATATATAAAAATACCAAAATTAATTAACATAATCATTTCATTTTCTTTATGTAACGCACATATATTAATTCACCATTTTACTTAAGTGAATTACTCCTTTCATTTAATTTACTATCACGCCACTGCCACACAATTATATTATTCCATAATATAATTTTTAACTTAATTTAAGTTAACCAATATTTATTCTTGTTTAGTTAATTTCCATAACTAACCCACATTCAATTCATGCTTTGCTATCTAAATCCATTCATGGATAGTAGGAACATCACTTATAATCCTTTATATAACATATTAGCCACTAATATACAACTCTTAAAGTTCATATTACACAAACTCATCCTGAACCATCTGTAGACTGGCGAGGCCACGCTGGTCTTAGGCTTGTGAGTGGCGCAGTCGCGCCACCTTAAGTTCAAATGCAGACATGTTCTGCTTCAACAGAAATAGAAACTTAACTCGTAAATCCTTTAACATGCTCCATACATGCAATCTCATTATACTAATCAACATGAATCTCCAATGACTACATTCTTCAATAATTTAGAAATTAAACTTCAAGTTCAACTCTTCTTTCTTTAATCTATACATTTAACCATATACCAATATTAGTAAATAAATCTCTAACCAATATTTATATATTGATTTTCTTCTCTCGTCAACAACGTACATATATGCAGGTCCAAACCTAGCACACATCGAGTCTTTAATGGTATTCAATATAGTACACTGAGTGATTTTCCACAAACAACCAACAAATTAGTTTTCATCTCGTCTACACTGTTTTCACAATGAGTTAGATCGGTTACTAATTCGTATATACCTCCGCTCTCTGAAGGAAACGTTTAGCCCAACTCCTATACATCCACTATTAAAGGGTACGGTTGCATTGCCTTAGACTTGATACCTACTCGTACATATATTCAAGGAATTGGTGATTATCAAAGATATTTAATGTCACCAACTACTATGATAAAATAATTTCACATAAATTATTTAATACCGATAGATAAATCTTATCCATCTACTTACTAATTCATCTCTACAATGTATAATAAATATATAATAACGACATATATTTATTAAACACAACATCACTTATTACATAGCTCATATTACCCTATGTAACACAATACCACATACCTCGTAACACATTTATATATTCTTATTCGAACCCAGCTCATGCTTTAAGAATTTTATTTACTAAATTCTTATTTTAATATTTTCTAAAAATTCGGGTTCTTACAATTACTACACGGGAATTTATGTACTTTGATATCATCAAATGTCACCTTTAATAGGGTAGACTATAAAGGTGATTATTGGGTACATCATGAATCGTGTGAGGAATATGAGTGATCTGGATGAAATTTAACCCTCCTTTATATTAGGGGTGATATCCATAGGCCTCTTGATTAAGTAGGATTATGAAATGCATGGCCATGCTCAAATAGTGATTTGTTTCATATAGTCTACTCATTGATCAAGAAAACTTAGATTAAATTATGAAGAGTATGACACATTTCATTACTCGAATTTAATCTAGGATGTCAAGGTTAAAAGGATTAAATTACATTAAAACGTTGGTCACGAAAAGGTTGCATCGAATCATCGATCTTATTATTACTTGGGTAGCAGTGATGCATTACTAGATGCCGCTCACTGTTTATAATTTTATAATATGATTTTAAAATTATTGCCAACGTAATAATAACCTATAGGGTCACACACATAGAACGTAATTAAAAGGGAATTAATTTAAATTGTAAAGATTTAAATATGTCAATATGATCGGAAGCATTTAAATTACGAATTTAAATTAATAGGATAATTTATATATAGGTATATTAATTTAACTTAATATAATATATATATATATATATATATATATATATATATATATATATATATATATACATATATTCAAATTTTATTTTAATTAGATTAGGTTTTTGATTAATTCCTATTAACTACAATGTATATGATATATAGCAACCATTTAGGTAATCATCATAACCTATGAAAACCCTAGCCGCTCTTAGAGAGAGACTAGAGAGAAAACAAAAAATTCATTCCTTTTGTGGCTAGTACCGTAGCTCCCTTTTATTGCAGAATCGTGCGACGATTCATGGACGTTCGTGTAGATACCGTAGAGACGTAGTTCATTCGGATTCCGTTGGAGATTCGAAGCTTTTTCATAATCGGTATAATCTCTTAAACACTGAATTAATTTCTGTTTCGCATGGATCCTGTTTTGGATTTCGAAAATTTGTTCAATTTTTATTCCGCTGTGCAATTTTTTTGATCCGAAATTCCAAAACAATTATTCTAATTATCAAGCTTCTACCAATTTAATCCACTTAAACAGTCACTCCAATTGATTTGTGAAAGTTGATTACAAAATAATTAAGAACTAATTAAACTGACAAATATTGATTACCAGATGATTAACACATAGGAATACAATTTTCCTAATTACTCTGCAATAATCGCTTTATCTTATTCCCACTTAATAATCCAATGAGTTGCTAACTAAGATTGATTATCAATTTACTAACATCTTTCAATGATTAATTAAAAGACCTATTTCAGTTATTTTGCTACTTTCGTGTAAGACACTTAAAACAGATTCATTAAGCATAAACTCTTAACAAAGTTACGCATGGCATAAAAGTACTTTCGTCTCATACACTGTTATGTTATCCTTAATAAGAATCAACAAATTCATGTGTTATTATATTCAAATCTAATCTAAGATTTCTTCTTTCAATTCCATCAAAGATATCAGGTTAATTGTTGGCCAAACAATTATTTAATCAAGCACAAAATACAATCAACTCAATAAGATCAATAAGTGAGAATAAATATAATTTAGGTATTGCATCGCAAAAGGTTCTATTGTACCCCTAATTAAGAAATTAGTTCCTCATCATAATTGAAACTAACAAATAAAAACTGAAAAACATCTTGAGTACATAAATTAAATTAAGAGGAAGAAGGAAAACTCTATCGATGATCTTCAATCTTGCCCTCCAAAATCAATCTCATAAAGTCTCCAATTCAATATCCAAAAGTGTAGCCCCCAATTGTTGTTAGTCAAAAAAATCCCCCAAAACAATCCCAAAAGAAAGTATTTAAACCCCTAACAAACCCTATTACATAAGGTAATATCCAAATCCCCTTTTAAATCAACTTCTGCCCAAATAAGTAACAAAATCAACAGAACACGTCAGAGCGACGCGCCCTGCGCCATAACCCTTTGATAAGCTGCACGACCCACACCGTGCTAGCAGAAACTCCACTCAGCCCAAGCGCGCCCCACGCCATATTCAACTTATTTGAAGCGCGGCCCATGCTCCACTGTCAGTCTGTCCCAAACTTTAACCTTTTCTTTCTTTTCAGCTCCTTAGTCTTATTCGCACTTCATTCCTGCAAAGCACACCAAAACTATGAAAAGTAACATGTATTACTCATAAAATAACAATATACTAAGCTAAGAAATACCAGACTCGTAGGTTTTCTACCCACTCATCAGAGATCATGTTAATGAGATCTAAATTCTTAGATAGCTTAAAAACTAAAATGTTCTCAATCGATAGATTACTAAAAAGGGGATTAGTGAATCCGGATAGATTGGTACATACATTGCTTGCTCATTGGATGATGATGATTGATCTCATGATCATTTGTGTGGAGACATTAAAGCAAGTATGTAAGTGCTTATTGGAGAATAAGTTCAATGAACGTGGCTCACTATGGAATACCTAATGGAGTTTTACTTACCTATCAATAGAAATTTTTGTAGTGATAGTAGTACAAGTGATCCTTAGACTTGAGATCATCATAGTATTTTGTGTATAATGAATTATACTTTGACATATTCCTTAAGACCCTTACGGTATATAAAGGGTATGCTTGGTTGTAATAAGTTATATATGGTGATAATAAATTATCAATAAAGAATCTACCGCTTCTAGTAAAAGAAGAGAAATGTCATATGTGATTCGATGAATGACAACCCAAGAATCTTTGGCCAAGGTGAAATAAAATTAGGAAGGAGTTTCTAATTTATATTTATTCGGAGTTGTGCATTTGGGAATCAGAATACATATAATTAAATAAATAAAGACTTGACAGTAATTTCATGTCTTATATTTAATTGGAAAATTATATGGTGGAATGATTTGAATTGTGCGATAACTATTTACTCAAATGTTATTTTATGATTAATGTTAAAATATATATTATCTGGAAAGTCGTTGATCGCTAAGGAGGTTTATCCTTATTATAGAATAAATATTATTTATTTAAATAAATTAATAGTTTAATTTACTTATTTAAATAAGATTAAAATTATTTTAATTGATTTATTCACAACTAGTTTAATATGGAGAACCTAAAGGGTTACACCATAAAAGGAAGATTATTTATTTAAGAAGTAAATGGCATAATCATAATAATAAGTTCAGTACATTTAATTTAATCTATGGTGATAGAATAAATTAAATATTTTAATATTTATTATTTAATATTTTAGAAATATTAAATATAAATTAATAAGAAGAGTCTTATTATTATTATTACTATTATTATTAATTAATTTATTCTTGAAGGAGTTTGAAAATTAATTAATATAAGTACTCTCAATTATTCCTAATAAGATTAGGACGCCTAATTAAATAAAGGAGTTTAATTAAATAAATAAAAAGTATATTCCTAAATAGTTTAGGAAGGTTCCCTACATCTATATATAAGAAAGTCTTTTTATGGAGAGAGTGTGACATAAGTTTTGCACTTTATTTCAAGAGTTGGGAGAGTACACAATTTCTATTTCAGATAGGAAAAACTAAGATTTAGCAAAACATCCTTCTTCTTGAGTTTTTGTTCTTCCTTGGTGGATCACCTCTAGAGACCAAACGTTTGGGTGGCTAACGTTGATCAAAGGAAGAAATCAATCCCGCATATTTAAGGAGACCATGAAGGACTAAGTGTTGAACTTGTACCTGAGGAAGTTCGAATCTTCAAGGGCATGAATTTGATTCTTCATCTCTTTCGTTTAATTAATAATTGCACATAAAGGATGATCCGGGTATATGGTTTGTAAAATTTTAGAATCTGTTTTTACCATGCTTCCGTTATTTTGATTTTGTATACGAATATTTCAAACCTAACACAAACCATTCTAGACCAGACCGACTGCCTGAAGGTCGTTCAAATTCGTAACCTGACCGACTGCTTCTCGAAATCGTTTCACGTATTGGCCCAAGGTCTCATTCAAATACTGTCTGATCTGTGATAAGGACCCTGTTAGCTTTCCCCTCCTCTTATTACTTCCGAACCGGGCATGGAATTTATCGTAGAGCCCTTTCTAAGACGAAACTGAGTTTGGAGTCAGCGTCATCATCCACTGTCGAGCATCCTTCTTCAGGGTCGTCATAAACATCTGACACTTGGCAGCATCAGAATAGTCGTAGAAGTCCATCAGCCGATCATAAGCATGGATATGCTCATAAGGATCTCCCGAACCATCGTAACTCTCCATGTGAAGGGATTTTTATGTTCGAACCAGCCTTCTCCCGAATGATCTCTGGAGAGAACAGTGATGATGATTTGATCGGGGTCCCTTTGTTTTGATCTCCTTCGGTTAATCTTTTCTCCAACTCTACCACATTTTTTTCCAGAGCCTCTGTCTCACTCCTTCGGGGGGAGGATCTCGCCTTCTACGATCGAGAGATGGATCTCGTCATCTTCGGTCAGATCGTCATCTGCCTTTAGAGCTTGCTTCCCTGGAGCAACTTTAGCGTCTGCTTCTAGTGTGTCAAGAACCATCCGGACAATGTGTCTTGGACTAATTTCCTGGTGAACAATCCCGTTAGTGGCATCGACGCCTACTCCTATCCTGAGAACAACTTCAGAGCCTGCTCTCAGTTCGCCGAGAATCGTCTGGACGATGTGTCCTGGACTTATTCTCCGGTGACCGCCCTTGTCTTCGGCTAGGGCTGGAGGCACCGTCTTCATCTCCTATCAAGAGCACAATCTGCTGGTCGATCTCCTTCCTATGTAATAACAAGGCTTTCAGGGTGTCATCAGTCTCTTGCGCTTTCCTTGCCAGGATCGACCTCCTTTCATCTCGGTCATGGTACTGAGGTCGTGTTCGGGACGGTGCGTCCTCGACACGATCTTCAGGTCTCGCATCCTTGCAGGCTGTTGAGAACAACCTCCGCCTAGGGCCACCCACCTTGTCCCTCAATGGGGCCACAGAATTGGCGTGGGATCCTAACCGCTCAGAAACAGATGGCCCCAACCGGTTTTTGGCTCAACCCCATGGTTGATGAGGAGGGGGGTCCGCCGTTAACTGATCACGGGCTGAGACTGTCTTCCTACTATTCACCATGATTCCAACTGAAACTCTTGTGTGATTGAAACTTACATAGCACCAAAAAGTCCTCCTTCTAGGGCCAATGTTAACGCTAAGATTCATTCACACGCTTCAATCACCAGGAGCACATCCAATCCTGCACAGAAACAAAGTCACACCAAAAGCTTGACGACTTGGGCCATCGGGGGATAACTCTGGTGTGAGAATAAGTACAGGCCGGATAAGATTTAACAATGTAGGCTTAATGCTCTAGTGCTGTAAAATAATATTGTGTGTACCTTGGAATTAGGGTGTAGCCTTGTATTTATAGTGATCATACCTCTTTTCCCGTATAGAATTAGGATTTCTCATTAGGTAAGATACCTTAATGGAATTAAACAGAATTTCCTTAAAGAAAGGAAGTCGAATTATATCCTGACACTTTCCTTTGGAATTGAAAATTAAGTGCGATAAGGAATTCTTGATTTCTTAAAATACTCGACTGCCAAAACAGGTTCCTACGAAGATTAAAATAACTCCACATGGACTTTGGCCCACCATATAAGATCACAAACACCAAGTTGCTAGCATCAAAAAGACCTAAACTTATTAGCTTGATTGGTTAGGTCCTACACCTAGTCTCTATAAGCCTCAAAATCACCTCCAAGGACTTGGCCCTCCCCAAGCACAACCAAGCCCACACACACACACACACACACACACAAAACCCTAACACCAAAGGTCCTGCCTATATTGCCTTGAAGAGTCCGCCTATGATCTCTCCCTTTGTCCAACCCTCTGCCCAATTTCACATGCTTATTCTTACCTCACTCGATCAATAAATGAACCTTTCAGCAATGTACTTAAAGTTTGTAATGATCAATGATTAATGAAGACATCATTTATTAGTTAATCTTGTTCATTTTTTTTATTTAATTGTACCTTTACATTTCCGGTCTTACAAACTTCAAGAAGTCAATGATGATCTTATATTTTAGAGCAGAAGGGACATTATTTTAGATTGTTGATATTATCATAATAAAAGTGATAATTTTGGAGCAAATATATATTTTTATCATTCTCATTTTGGTAATACCTACCGGCTTATTTTATTGCAATAAAATGAGGCCCTAAGAGTGTACGTGTGCTCCATTCTGTCTTTCACTCTAACCACTTCAAATCGACATAATTTGAACAGCAATGAAGTTTCCTTATTTCGGGTCATAACTAGCTTTATTTTGTGTTAAGGGCAGCCTTGCGTTTTTCAGGTCATACTTTTTCCAATCAATTTGATTAGCTTCAATTTGACATGGTGAGCACTGAGCATCAGGTTTTGATTGAGCTCATCATATACTATGTTCTTTTAGACTAGTGTGGAAATATAAATAAGAGATGTGAAAATAAGATGAAATTCTTCTTTTCTAAAAATCCAAACGAGGGAAAGTTAATTCAAATGGGGTTGTGAAAGTATTACCCATTTAATTATAAGTGTTAATTCAAGTGTAATGCAATGGACACAAACTGTACACAAAAAAAATATTCACAATAATATAACAAAAAGAGGGAGCAAAAAACAGAATCTAACATTAGACATTTTACACATTTTTATTGATATATATATATATATATATATATATATATATATATATATATACAGTTCTCTTCTCCAGCGAACCATAAAGAATAAACTAAAAACGAATCGGCTATAGCGACAATTTTTTCCGTCGCTATAACATACAAAGTCGACGACATAGCTATGACAACAATTCGAACCGTCGCTATAACCAGTTTGTCTTTGATTCATTTTTTTTATTCGTTGGAAACGGGGACTATATATATATATATATATATATATATATATATATATATATATCCCGACTCTCTCCAGCGAACTGGAGAGAGCGAACCGGCTATAGCGACGATTTTTCACATCGCTATAGCATAAAAAGCCGACTTTCTATACTATAACAACGAAAAAAAACCGTCACTATAGCCGATTCGTTATTAATTCGCTCCACGTATATACTATTTTTGTTGCACAATTTTATGTATATTTTGCTAATAAAGCTTTGGTGAGTAAAAAATGGATATAAAAGTGAGTTACAAAATTATAGTTGATTATAATTGGTTATAACTATTTGGTCCCCAATGTATTGTAACATCTACAATTTATAAGGTCCCCAATGTATGGTGAAACATAACTAATTATAATTTGCCATA
Organism: Panax notoginseng; assembly: GCA_016801055.1. Classification (NCBI taxonomy): domain Eukaryota; kingdom Viridiplantae; phylum Streptophyta; class Magnoliopsida; order Apiales; family Araliaceae; genus Panax; species Panax notoginseng. The sequence continues at coordinate 85,207,372 of CM029017.1, read as the reverse complement.
CCATTTTATATCCATTTTTTTGTATTCATATTTTGTCACCTAGCATTATTCCGAAAACTCAAGTATACCACAACAGTAGAACAAGAAGCTTTGACACAACGAGTCCGGATCCAGTCCGGGATCCCAGACTCTATAAAATCCGGACCTTTATTTTTATTTTTTTTTTTTGTTTTTTTTTTTTTGAAACAACTAAAAAAAAATAAAAAAAAATTATGGAATTGAAATTTTTTCATAATAAAGTGTTTTGGGCGTGATTTGGGTACGTATAACAAAATATGGTGGTACAGTCTGTGCAGACTGTACCACCGCACAGACTGTACCACCACTTTTTAGTATAGGTATTCAAAACACACCCAAAACATTATATTATAAAAAAATTTCAGTTCCATAAAATATTAAATTTTTTTTTTTAGTTGTTTTAAAAAAAAAAGCAAAAAAAAAATAAAATAAGGTCCGGATTTTAAGAAAATCCGGACTCCCGGACCGGATCGGTTGTGTTGACACAACTATTCTTGTTTTATATTCTACAAAAATAAAAGAAAATTTCACATATAGATAATGAGCTATGTCCTATAGTTGAATCCCACTAAAATTGAGAAACAAAGATCATTATCCAACAAGAAGTTCATCTTTATTTGGGACATTAATCACAAATCCAAAACCCCCACAGAAGGCCTGATCAATCCATAAGAAACCAGGGCTCAGAAGTAGTTGGTCTTGTAGAAATTCTTTAAGAAATCAGAGTTGCCCTCATCCTTCGAGCCCAAATCCTGCACAAGCCCATGCTGACCTACCACATATTGGCCAATGATGTGGTGCCGCTGCTTTGCATGCTCCACAATGTTTCCCAATTCTTCCATTGCCTTGAAGAGCAGCATGTCAATTACCTACCAGTTTATTAGAACTCCATCAGGAAAGTTGAAACAATTTAGAGCATCCATTAGTTGAGTGAAATTATTACTTTTAAGTCAAACATCAGTTTGTAAACCATAGTTTTGAAAGCTCTGTAAGTTTCAAAGGTCCTGTTGAACATCCAGATGTTTAGCCACATTCACAATGATATAAATCTAATGGAGCAGCTCTTTTCAAACAAGCAGAAGAACCATTACTAAATCTAGGCAGTCAATTTTACACTAAAACTGCAAAATGGAATCGGATGAATGACATGAATATATGCATTACCACCAATACCGATTATAACAATGATAATGATGACAATGCTAGTACTAAATTCATGCTAATTGAATTCTATTATACGTCTGATCAACATTATCCATGAAATACAAATAATCAATAATCTGTAAAAGCTATTCAAATGACAGTACACAAAGTTCATATTCTACAAAGCGAGATGAATATATTCAGATGTATCAACTGTGAGTTGTTCTGTAAATACACTAGTTCATCAATTGACCATTTTAATTTTATAAAGATAATAAATAATGGTATGTATATATCAAGTAATGATATTGACCATCTTGTTAAAAAGGAGATTGAAAAGAAAAAGAAAAGATCCCAAGTAGATAGGGTAAGCCCAATAAACAGTTGCAAATCTCTCTACTCTCAAAAGGACACATATTGCACAAGCACTAAACCCCAAACCATCAATACATAGCTACATGTAATATTTAATTTTAGTCTTTCAAATCAACAACAGTATTGGCCCTTGGATGAATACATCCAGCTTTAACTTTAGTATTGGTCAATAGACCAACTTCATCTTTGATTGATGAAGATCTTCAACACTTCCGTGTCTATCACCCTTAATCCACCTCTCTCCCTTTCTCTTCTCTCCCTTTCTTTTCTCTCCCTCTACTCAATCTTTCTACATATATACCCTAAATAAGAAAATTGTTACGATCTATTTTAATTTATATATAGCTTTTATTTTTTTGTTATGATTTAGGTTTATTTTTTTGTTATGATTTGGGTTGTAGTAAGATTTTTAGTAGTAGGGAAATAGTGCTCTTAGTGGTTACAAATATTAGTGGGTGTGTAGAGAGTTATAATTAGCTAATTTACAACAGTATTGGCCCTTAGATGAAAACATCCAGCTTTAACTTCAGTGTTGGCCAATAGACCAACTTCATCTTTGATTGATGAAGATCTTCAACACTTCCGTGTCTATCACCCTTTATCCACCTCTCTCCCTTTCTTTTCTCTCCCTCTACTCAATCTTTCTACATTTATAGCCTAAATAAGAAAATTGCTACGATCTATTTTAATTTATAAATAGCTTTTATTTTTTTGTTATGATTTAGGTTGTAGTAAGAAGATTTTTAGTCTTAGGGAAATAGTGCTCTTAGTGGTTACAAATATTAGTGGGTGTGCATAGATTTATCATTTGCAAATTTTTAGGAAAGTGGGCATAGTGGATCTCTATTGAGTCGGTCATAAATCTTGCTTTGCTTTGAACAAAAAGATCACATGAGAATTTCTACCAGCAAGCTTAGGCTTTTATCAATGGAATCCTAGTTTCCCTTGAAGTAACCCACCACACAACAATTTCATGGACTTGCATCAATGCAAATCCACCCCAAGCTACGAATTCGTATCGTTCAACATCAGAGAAAGGCATTACCCAACCACGAGTATCGATTGTGCACATAGTTGTCACGGCGCCACGGCGAGACATAGCGATAGCTGACCGCCAGGACGCCTAAGCAACAATCATGACGTCCGTATGACGACAAAGTCGTTTACAATGTACAATTTATATATTATTTATTTTATTTCACAAGTATATTAAACAATCAAATTTCATATACATTAAAACCCAAAACATAACACTATGGAATACCATTAAAAGCACAATTATATAATACCCACTGTCCAAAACAATATATTTTAATAGTTAAACACAGCCCATTGTCCAAAAAAATACCCACTGTCCAAAACATATTATGTAAAGTTTATGTAAAGTTTGCAAATTTTAATAAGTGACTTCATCAAATCTTAAAAATTGGGGATTCAGGTGCAACCGGTATACGACTTAATTAATACTTATTTAATATATGTATTACATATAATAGTATACTACTTATTCTACTAGTTGCTGAAAATGCTGCATTATAAGAATATATAAATATGTACTTTTTTTAATTGTACAAAACTAAAGTGCAGGGACCGAAGTGCCAAAATATAAAAATATGGGACTACAATCTGAAATCAATAAAACCTAAAGGACTTGACTGTAATTTTACTAATAAATAAAAGAAGCCACAAATATCCGAATACAAATGACTTCCAGCTAAGAAAGAGAGTTGCACCCAAAGAAAAAAAAGTAAGAGAAAGAGAACGGAGAGAATAAAAGGCAACACAGCAAAGAGAGAAAGAAACCCAACAACACCATCTCCAATCTTCGCGGTTAGTATTTCTTCTTCCATCTTTTTCTTTTTCCTCTTCTTTTTTTGCTTCCCCTCTTCTTAAATTGAAACCCTAATCTGCAACCCCACCTTGGCCAAAGCCACCCATGTGCCTTGGCAGCTAAGGTGCCTCATGGCATCACCTAGGCCGAGCTGCCAAGGCGCACGCCTTGGTAGCCATGCCTCAAGTCGACGTACGACATGGCCATCTCCTCATCGCCAAGACGTTATGCGACACCGTAACAACTATGTTATTGGAGTAACGACTTGCTTAGTTGGAAACGATGCAACAAAGTGTGCCCATCAATCCAGAACAAATTGTAATTAAATAGAGAGTTATATTTCGAATATGTTAAGTTAATAGGAGTCTGTGTTGGTATGAAAAAAGAGACATTCTGCACTAAGTGATTATTCTGTGGGGAAAAAAGGCCCATATTAATTTTATCAATGTGTCTTCCAGTTCAAGGATTTTAAATTTTTGTAGCAGAAGTTGGCAATCATAACCCAACTGTGTAAACAACTTCAGATCACAAAGATACATTAATGAAGGAAGTAATCAAATCTAGTTATGAGAAGAATAATCAGGTTGGTTGTTTTTTACCACTGGGAGAGACACTAAGCGAGGATTCAGGTGCATGACACGGGATTTGGGGGTTCGTTAAATTTAAAAAAATGGGGATTCGGGTGCGGCGGGAATACACCACATAATAAAATATTAAGTATATATATATATATATATATATATATATATATATATTAACATAAAAAGATAATCTAAAAACAAATATAATATCACCAGCAATCAACATTAATAATAACCACCAACATTCAGCATTTATAGCACCACTAATCATCTATGAAGCAGAGGTGCATCCCTTTGGCTACGCACACAGGGTGCGGGTGCGTGGGGGTGCGGCGCTAGCTGTATCCCCACGTTTCATTGTTTGGTTGCGGTCTAGGGGTGCGATGGTGACTTTATTGGTAAATATGAACACCCAAAAAGAAAAACTGACTGGGGATATGCTCGCTTTTTCGGAACAGTCGAGGTATACCTTTTACACCATCGACTTGAGGAAGCAATTGATTGGAGGAGTCAACCAACTGGATAATCAATGGGGAGGCTATTTCGGAACAGAGCTCTCTCTCTATTCTCTTTTTCTTTTTCTCCTCTATCGTCTTCTTTGTCACATCTCTGCTCTTTTCTCTTTCTTTATATTTTTCTCTCTTCTCCTTAAGTTTGTTAGAATTTGAAACTGATGAAGTGGCGGTGCGGTGAGTTTATTGTGTGCTTTTATAATGCTTAGTCAGTGAATAACTTTAATCATGATGTCATAGGACTTTTAAAAAACTGAATTTTAATGTTGAGTGCTAAGTGGGTGTAGCGGATCTCTATTGTACAGCTTATATGTATCTTGCTTGATGTATTAAAAGATTTTATGAGAATTTTTAACAGAAAGATTACGCCTTTGTCTATGTAAGTCTTGGCTTTCCTCGAAGTAAACTACTAAATCGAGGACTCGTGTCTATTCACATCCACCCCAAGATGTGGGTTTTATATCTGAAACAAAAGACATCACTGGGAAACAGAAGAAATAAGAAACAAATGAATTTTTATTTTCAAACAGCTCTTCATCAATTTATGTGGACGGGTGATCTGCAAAAATTTTAAATTTCTTTAAACTGAAAAGTAAAGATATTGCACTAGTGGTAAATTATACACCTTCAACTCATTCCAATTCACTATTTTCCCTTAGATGACTCTATCCTTTTTAAAGTTCAGTATTGGGCTATTGGCTATAGGTTCCATTCCCTGGGATGAAAATCTTCTACAATTGAGATACAAATCCACCCCAAGATTATAGGTTTGTATCCAAAAAATAAAATAAAATAACAATCAAATGAATTTTTATTTCAAACAACACTTAATCAGTGATCTGCAAAACTTTTAAATTTCTTTACACTGAAAAGGACATATAGAGCACTAGCATTAAACCACATACCTTCAACTCCCTAGTCTCCCTGTCATTCAGTCAGTATCCCCTTGATGACTATCTTTTTTTAAGTTCAGAGATGGCCTAAAAGTCCCCATTTCCCGAATGAAATTCAGTCATTCAAATCCAGTCTCCCCTTAGATGACTCTATCCTTCTTTAAGTTCAGTGTTGGCCTATAGACCATGGTTACCAGGAATGCTAAATGATTGGGTACACGGAACAAAATTGGGTACGAGGAACGCAACCTACAGTAGAATGCACAAGGCATCTCTAGTTCTCATATCACGGTCAGTATCTAGAACACGGAATGCAAGGAAATAAGAGTTCCCAGTTAATCCTACTATAGACCCCAATCCTTGAGACGAAAATCTTCTAAGCTAAAGTGCCCGTCACTTATTTCCAACTCTCTACTTCTTTTCTCCATCTACTCAAAATCGTTCTACATATATTTATGAAATAAGAAAGAAATGATTTGTTTTTTTTTTGGACAGCACTCTATTACTACATCCAAGATATATTGATTAATGTGGACTGAAAGTCGAAGCATTTCCAGCAGTCCTAAAACAAATTGAGAGCAGAGGCACTGCCACTTCCATTTCTTAAAGGACAACCTTAATATACTAGTCAGCATTCACCTGTGGGACTAGTAGACTAGTCACTATAATATTCCAAACCAGTTACTCCTGAAGACTAGCAAAATGCTCTATAGGATGAATTGAACACCTTTGGTCACTTGTGAAAAATGTCACGGACTTAAATAATCATTTTGTAAAGCAAACGTAAAAAGAACCCTAGAAACTCTATAATTTCAATCCGCAATATGCCTTTTGTTTTAGGTGCTGAAATGACTCGCAGTCAGAGACCATGAGGAATCAAGAGAGCTTGACTGCTGCTGACTTAGTTCTTCGGCAATTGACAGACCGACTTTTAAATTAGTTCCATAGTTTTGCAGACACAAGCGAATTCCTACTCATGAACGAGTACTTTCTTAGCTGCCAGCAATAGTTGGACTCACCCTGAAAAGACTTTGGCAAGGATAATCATCCCGGTCCTGTGAGCGGGGGCCACCATTTTTCAAAACCTATGTGACCACTTGAAACACGTGTGTTGCATCAAACTGATAAATTAATATTTATGTACCATTGTAATATAATTGAGTTATGATATTATAGAAGGTGGTAAACTAAGACCAGAGCAAGCAGCCACCATATATTGGCTAGTAAGTTGCCATAGTTTGGTTAGCTTTGGTACTTTTCACTAAGAACATTCAGTGAATTGATGACTTTTCAATCTGCTGATAATTAAGAGTGCCTAAGCTATAAAAGTTCTGTTGGTCAGGTCATTGCAGTTATCAACCAATAATGGTAAGAGGTTTTAATGATTTTATAATTTCAATATTGTAGAACAGCATGATGATGATATTAGTTAAATAACGCAGGTGCGTAGTGGAAATGATGGGTGGTAAGATTAACATCTACAAGGAATGCCTGGGATTGACCACAAAATTTCTATTAAAATATCATGTCAAGAGAATTAGTTTTACATAGTGGGATGGCTGTGAAATAGGCATCAAACACGAGAATGACAAAGCAATTAATGTCCGCTATTGCATGACGCTGTTCAGAAGATTATATAATAAAACTGCTGCAGAACATTATTCACCTAACCAATTGCAGACGTAGCCACATTAGACAATCCTCTCTTTCAACCATAGCTCAATCTTACTCCAATCAAATGTGTCCGCATCTTATTTTCCAAGTTACATAATTTCACTCTTGTAGGCGAGGAATTGGCTGAGGAGAGAAATCCAGAGTATAAAAAATAATCTACGGCTTGTAGAGGGGAGAAGAACGGGTAGACAATCACAAAAGCAACACGTGGCAGAACTCTAGAGAGCGTTCTTGTGTCTTGAAGTGCCAAAAGAATCAAAAGCACAAGTAAGAGTGAATCTGGTATTTCTTTTGATAATCGAATAGATATTAGCACGAGCATCATGTTGCGCATGACGATCCTATAGCCATTTACGCCCTAAGATAATGTGACAAACTTTAAGGGATAGAACATAGCACATACCGATATCCTTAAGCTTGTCAATGGAAAATGTAACCATACATCTCAGGGTAACCCGCAACTTTGTATTGGTAATCCATGCAACATCATACGGCTCCGGGTGAGGCTAAACTTTAATCAAAGTTTCCCAATTGCTTCCTCAGAAATAACATCGGTACAACTCCCAGTATCAATCACAAGAGAGCACACCTGTCCTGAACACATGAACTCTCGTCTAAAAAATTTGCCCACGATAGATTTTAGGATCATCCTTATGTTTCTGGGCAACAAGTAAAGGTCGAAGAACACCTAAACATCCTTCCAAATGAGCATCAGCTTCTAAATCTTGCTCATCGGGCTCATACTCGTTGTCTATCGACTTGTAAATCTTTTCGTTTAAGTAAGTTTTTCCGCACGCTTTGTCAACAATAGCAAGTTGCCTAGAGGGAGAAGAGGCAACACTCATCTTTGGGAAAGGACACTCAGAAGACATCTGACCAAAACTACGACAGTTATAGCACCTAGACGAATTGTTGTTGCTAGCATTAGAAGAACTCGGGATACGATTAGGCCTGCTAGTAGCTGAAGGGATTGTTGACGATCTTTCCATTAACTTATTTAAAACAGGCTCCACAAAAGTATGTTCCCTCCGAGTTTGGACTTGTATTGAAGGCCTAACAGAATGTCTTTTCATATTATCTTCTATTTGGGTGGCAACTTGAACAACATCATCTAAGAGCAAGAGTTTACCTGTAGCTACACCACCTGCAATCTCCAGATTTAATCCTCGACGCTACATGGAAATTAAAATTTCTTTAACCCAAGGAAATTCAGACCGTGTAACCAAACTGTAGAACATTGAAGTATACTCGGCTACAGATTTACTTCCTTATACCAATTCAGTTAACTGCAAATATGCTCGCTGTTTATAATCCGAAGGTACAAAACGTCGTGTCATTGCAGCTTTCATATCCTCCCATCTTCTCACAGCTGTATATAAATTTCGTTGATGTTGATCCCACCAAATCTGAGTTGTTCCTTTCAACTTCACTTCAGCAAAGAAAAGTTTTCTTTAATCGGATAATTCATACCAACGAAAGAATCTCTCCAAACTAAGAATCCAATCGAAGAATGTCTCGGGACCATTATCGCCATTGAAATCTCCAACATCTAATTTTGCTCCTCTATTCACTACATTCATCCTAAGATCTAGAGCATTAACTCGTGGATTAGGGTCATGCTGCTGTAGTCTCAGATGATTAAGATCCGGAATGGGGTCTTCAAAATTCTTAGAAGCATCTTTTTGTCCCTTGTCTACGGGTTCCATGAGTATATCAACTTTTACTGTAAGTGATGTAATAGAGGCCTGGACATTTGCAATAAATGTTGTGATTGAGTCTTCAATCCTCATCTTGTAGTAACATAATTATCAAGTTTCGCATTGATTTCTCCATGACTAACCATGACTACTGTGAATAAAAAAAATAGACTTTTTTTTGTTGCTCTAGGGACTCAAATGCAGGAAATATAAAGAAACAGGGGTTGAACTGAAACTGCTAAAACTTCAGGTGCTGAAATAAAAAAAAGTGAAACTATAGGGGTTGATATGTAAAATTTCAGGAGCTATTTTGAAATTTAAGAAAACTCCGGGGACTAAACTAAAAAAACTATAAAACTATGAGGTACTTAACTGTAATTTGCCAAGAGATTTTAGATTAGTCTTCAGGTCTCTCTTCTCCTTCACTATTTCACGTAAAGTCAAAAGAGAACAGCAAGGCTAAAGGCTTGAGGAGGCAAAAGGCTTAGAATTTTCTGAAAAAAAATGAGGATGGTGGCGGCGACCGGACGAGGCGGCGTGATGGTGGTGAAGCGGTGGCAGCTCTTTTTTACTTCTCTTTCTCTCTCTTCTACGTTTCTTTTTTTCTTGCGCCTGTGATGACTGCGATTTGGGGCTGCTACTTGGGCTGTGTTTTGCTAGATTTTTGGCTAAAATTTGGGTTTGGGAGATGGTTTAGGGTTTGGATGTGATGGCTGCGATTTAGGGCTGTTACCTTTTGACTAAAATTTGGGTTTGGAAGATGGTTTAGAGTTTGGACAAGGCTTTGTTTGGCTGGTAGTTTTTTTTGATGCTAATGATGATGTGACAATGATTTTGAGACATAGGATGGAGCGTCAGAAGGTGGTTTTAAAATTTAGCTCTGATACCAAAATGATGGGGACGAGGTCTCGGGACAAGGGATAATATCACACAGATAATTCCTACGCAAAACTCAATCAATTAATCATTCAATGTATCAAAATAATGAAGTACATCACTATTTATAACACTCCTACACAACTTTCCTAACCTAACTTGAACTCTAATAAGATAACTACAAATAAAAGAAACTAATTAAAATACAACTTCTATTTCATAGGCTTCCAAAGTCTCTTACATTGTTCCAACCAACTTTCACGGGATCGTCCTACATCACTTACAATTCAGACATTCTATACTATGCTTCTATATATCCAAGGTTCACACTACTAATAACAAATATTGTTCTTGGCAACAGAGGGGCGCATTCCGGTAATTTTGACACCTTACTAACGCTCATTAGTGTAACCTCAATGCTTACAGAACTCCCAATATCATTTTCAATACCCTCACTTAAGACATATATCTTTATAGATATATCTTTTCATATCGATATTTCCTATTTATCTGAATTTCACAATATAACACACTTGTACTTGGAACAGAGGAACCTTGCAATGAATTTGGTTTCTTCATCGGTGCTAAATCTCTGTTCTTACAGCACTCACAATGTTATTCAATATCCTCATTCAGATATATAGTTCTTTATCATCGTTGTATTAATGTTTTACCATCTATCTGAAATTCAGAGTATCGGCATAACATAATCAGTCCCTATTACTAATACCCTCACTCAAATTAATAGATCTTTAACAATTCTAAGTTATATCAAATTAAAGACATAATACCATTATGATGATAATAACATGATATTATTAATATAATCTTCCATTACATGGTTTGCTTGTTCGTATTACAGAAGTCATTATGACTTGATACAAATACAATTAAATAAAACATGAAACCTAATATACGTTTTTTTACGTTCATGATCTTCTTATCATTCTTCTTTAACTGCAAATAAAGTTTTATTTGCAAGAATGAGCACGACGGCTCAGCAAGTCTATCTCATAACACGTAGACAGTTTATGCTTTTATATAAACTTTAACATGCTTGACTTGACATAACTTTCAGTTATAGATCATGTTAACACGTGGTTAATGATAGAACATAATCATATATGGCATAACATATCATTAAACACTTAACATTTAATCATTATATCCTACTTAACATTACATAAGGCTTTCATACATATACTATCACATATGAACAAGCTTAGAAATAGTTGCAAATAGGTTTAAGATAGAAAACTTGCTCACACAAACAAATAAGAGTTAGAAGACTTGCCTCGTATATCTTTACGGATTATATATTAAGGATCAAACAATCGTCGTAAATCCTCTTAAAGTTGCAATCTTTTCGATACTTAAGAACGCAAGACTTTAACTTTTCTTCCTTCTCTCAATTACCAATATAACTCTTTGATGATTACTCTAGCCTCTTTTGTTCTTGAATTACTTGTGAATATGTGAGGATTTATTAAGAATGAGGGTTCTATTTATAAGAAACAAAGACTTGGGTTATTTAAGACCTTAAGCCACCCCATCATGGCTAGTCACCATAGTGAGTCACATGCATCATCATCACATTGGTGAGTCACCAAGCCTAGTCACCTATGTGCCACAACACACCACATAATTTTGGACAACACATTTTAAGAAGCAAAATCTCATTTGCCAACTAATTAATCAAGAAAAAACCTATACATACATAAGCTATATGCATATAAGTTTTTCTAAATGACCATAATGCTCTCACTTTCTCTACAACCTAACCAAATTCCACCTAGTTTGGTTAATTCAACTTGGTTTACTTTCTAGTTAGGTTTCCTAACTAATCCGGTTAGTCAAAAATGTTAACTTTCCCAAAGCTAACTTTACATTTTATGAATAGTGATTTAGCGTCGTTTTCGGAAAAATTTTATTTCCTTATTCTAGCCTCGCAAATATTCGAGATATTATTTACCCATACTTATAAGAATTTCGTCCTTGGAATTAACTTTAATTTCATATTTATAAGTTTTATAAATATTCAGGATATTACATCCCCCTATGGGGGCGAACCCTAAGGGGAGGGCCGAACCCTAGGAGGGCACTCCTTAGGTAGCCATCTTTTCTCGCCACATTTCGTTGATCTAGTCTTCATTTTGTTTGCTAACTCAAATCAAATTAAGAAAGGCATCATCAATTGAACCAAGTTAAGGAGGTGCACTCCCTAGGGAGCCGAACCATGGGGGGCACTTCCTAGTCAGGTTATATTCTTTTACTTGGTTTGTTCATTTCGCCTTTGTTTCACTTGATAATTCGGATCAAGGTAAGAAAATATCTTCGATCGAACCAAATCAGGAGATTGAAGCCCTAGGGGGTCTTCCGACACTTTGTCATTTTTCATTGATTATCTCCAAGCTTTGCTCGAAATTCTTTCGATAATCTAACCAGAACCAAATAAAAAGTTGAACCCCTAAGGGGGCGAACCCTAGGAGGCCGAACTCTAGTGATCGAACCCTAACACTGTTTTTGAGTTTTGGACGGAAAAGAAAAGAATAGAAACCTTATATTAGAACAAAAAAGAAAATAATAGAAAACTTGAAGTTTTCCTTTGTATTGTTTCTGAGTTTTTAATAGAAAAGAATAGAAAATTTTAAAAAAAAATTCTTGTGGTTCTGAGTTTCAAGGAAAAGAAAAGAAAACTATCAATTTTACTACCCTTCTATTAATTATAATTATTGAACCATGAATAAAAATATACAAGAAAAATTTAATCAAAGAAAAATTTTCATAATCAAATACAAATATCTAAATAAATGTTAACAAAAACTACTTTTACAAAGTCATTGTATTACCATACCCAAAAGTTATAAAACATAATCTGTATTATTAATACTATCTGGGATTATTGATCAAATTTTTCAAGAAATTCAATCTATTCTCTAATGGTAACCCAAACACTGCTCGTGCCTTATCTTGATTTTCTAGTAGCCATAAAATAGGCCTCATTAAGTATATCAACTAATATTAAATTAATGTATGTTAATTTGGTGCTTGGAGATATATTCTTAAATTGACTTCAAAAAATCAATATTGATCCTATATTTTTGGAAGGGAGAGAGTAATAAAAGACCGTTTCTTACTTTTCATGGGAGATGTAGCAGCAAGCAAGCTCATGGACTGGCCACAGTCCATACCAACAAAAGAGGTGATGAACTGTATAGTCATCAACACATTTTCGCTCAAATGTGACTTTTTACTTTGAAAATCAAACAATAAAATTGACATGCTTAAGCTCTCTGATCATATTGAACCAAGCCGGATAAGAGATAATTAGAAACAAGTTGGTATCGATGATGCTAAAAGCTTAAATAAATAAATATTAATTAGTAGGTTATTATATATCTGATGTTTACTGGAAATTAAGTATATTAATTATGTGTATTCCTGCTACCACTTACAAAACTACTTGAGATGAAATAGGCAATCAATTTTACAGGTTCACTTCAGAAAAACCAAGCGAATAAAAACAAATTGAGGACATGGGTTGTAATTTAAATTTTATTATATTGTAAGTTGAGGATAATATAAGAATTATAAAAATATTACTTATTCCAATTTCTTTTCCATCCAAATCAAGTCAATTTTGGACGTAAAACTTTGACAAAAAAAGTGGTCAAATTTTCTATCCATTTCTTTTCTTTTCCGTTTATTAAAAAACTCATAAACGCAAGAATTGAAAAGAAAACTTAAATTTTCCGTTCTTTTCTTTTCTTTTCTGTCCATTTTAAAACTCAGAAACAAAGTGTAAGGGGTCCTCTTACACTAGTCCGTTTTTTCGGCTTTTTGGTTCCGGATTGTCTTGTTTGGACAATTTGATTAAATTGGGTCATTAGGGTCTGCTCATTGAACATGCACCCCTCTTTTTGCCGTACACACCCCTCTTTCATATTTAAAGGCTCACAACTCTCTATTTAGTTTTTTTTTTAAAATAAAAAAATCCATTCCACACCTCTTAACCCCATTTAAAAGTGTACATAAGCTAACCTCAAGAAAGAAACCTTTTTTTTAAGGTTTAACACGTTTTATAACATTAAGATATATTTACTAGTTGTTCTGTTATTGGAGGTGCTATACACCTATTGGTAATTTTCTTTTATGCTCTTTGGAGTAATTAGAGTAGAAGTAATTGCTCGTCTGTTGACTAGCAGCTGCTTATTACTTTTGATGTTACTCCACCTGAGGTAAATTTCTTCTATTAGTACCCCCTCCCCTTATTTTTGTTGTAGACAACACTGCAAGCATGTAAACTGTTCATTTTATAAATGTTATGAAAATTGTAGGAATGTTATAGAGTAGTTGGGTTTAAAGAAGGTGATCCCTATAAGATGAATCTATAAGAATTCCTCTTCCTAACTCTTCTTATTCTAACAAGTACTTTCCTCTCATGTACTTCATCTCCTCTCTTATTTCTCTTTTTCACATAATTCTCAAAAATCTCTTTTTCAAGATCCCTTAAAAGACAAGACAATCATTCACTTGATTTACTATGGTTGTCCTTCATTAATTAGGAATCTGTCCCTTTACAACAAGACAAAGGGAAAGCCTCCACACTAGTAGATAATAATATCCAAGCACAATTTTGAAAAGACAGCCACTTAAACAAAAGACAAGAAGACGCAACAAAACTTATCATGCTCCTAGAAATGACTGCAGTTTTGAGCACCAATTAGAAAAGAAAAAGGTGGAGCCACTTAATAGATACTTGGTGTAAGCATTCCATGAACTTGGTACACCATTATGAACAGGGAGAGACCTATGATTGGGCAGCATAGGCACCTACCTATGCAGAGATTTTTTTTTTATATAGGTATAGGGGAGGGGCAGATATATAATTTAATAAACTTAAAGGGGGCAGATTAATAGAAGAGTTATACTTAGAGGAGGCAAAAATATATATACGTTACTCTTAATTTTAAAATTTAAATGAATCTATTTTATAGCTTTCATTTGAGTTGCAAATCTGCTAATCTACTTTCCGCCTGCTGATAAAAGACATTTTATATTAAAATATTTTAAGTTGACTTCAAAAAATTAAAATTGAAGAGAATATATTTTATTGTTCCAATGAAATGAAGTAGTTTTAGATGAAATGTACTACTCTCTCCGTCCCCATAAAGGATGGCTAAATGTATAATTTATTTTTTTTCAAAAAGCTGAGAAAATATATAAAGTAAATGGTACATATGTTATTTAGTGGGGTCTATTAATATAAAAAAATAAAAGTATTCATCACTTTATGTAATCTTGTGGAGCCACTAAGGATAAATTTAGAACTTTTTTATTCTCTTTCCTCTACTTTTATTTTTCTTAATGTGTGCAAATTATATTTTGTTAATTTTTTTCGGAATGGAGGGAGTAGTTTATAACTTTGATATATTTAGTTTAGACATTTTTGGAACTTTTTTCACTTCAATCATCGTTTTGAAGATTATTTGTGCTATTCATTAGTTATTTTATTTTTGTGATTGACTAATAAGTAGGTTTTATACCTACTTATTAGATGTTAATTCACGAGAATTATGCTCATCTCAAGTAGATTTTACAATGTTTTTGTGCATTTTATGTTGTTTAGCATTTCTTGTAGTGGAACTCCTATGGCAAGGAAAGGCATTGAAAAAGGCAAGAATGGCATGGATAAGCATGGTGACATGAGCTAGCAAAGACTAGGCATGATGGACATGGGTAGATGAGGAACTGAAGCAGTTGATGAGTGCTATGCAGAAAAGGAAAGATGAAGAACAAACAACAAAGCAAGAAGCAACAGCAGAAGACAGCAAGCAGTAGCCGCGCGGCTAATTAAGCCTTACAACGCGCGCCCGCGCCACTTGAAGACAGACAGTTTTGCACCTACACGCGCCCGCGCCTTAGCAAAGAAGGAAACTCGCGCGCCCGCGCCAAGGCTTCGGCAGACACGCCTATCGCGCACCCGCGTCCGTTTTACACTAGGATCACACGCGGCCGCACGAGTCCTCTGCAGTCTGTTTGTTGACTTTTTTGTAATTTGAATTTTGAGCACTTGAGGCTCATCTGAACAATACTGGTTGGTACCAAACATGTTTTAGTGGGTTTTTTATCAGTTTTTCATAGAAGTAATTAGGGTTCTTATGTTTTAACTAGTCTAGAGAGGATTTGATCAATTTTTGATACATTCTATATCATCTCTTCACTTTGGTTATTGAATAATCGTCAATTTCATTTTCTGGAGATTATTGGTACTTTGGAACACACATTGGAGCAGATTCTGCAACTGGGTTTAATCATTTCTCTTTCATCTCTTATTTGCATTGTTTAATTCCATGTGTTGCTTCAATCCTATAATGGCTTTTGGTTCAGAAATGAACTAAACTCCATTATGGGATTCTAATGAATTTTGATATGTAGTCTAAACTTATGTAGCTGATTGTATGATTGTATGTTTATCATTGGATTACCTATTGTGATCGAGTGTAATGAATGAATGTTTGATCACCATTCATCTTGTATGCTTATATGGATTTGAAAAATGAAATATGAGTATGGATATAATCATAATAACATATGTTTATGAGGCTGAGTTATTTAGCTTTGTAATTCGTGAATCAGATAGAAATATACCGTTTTACCGTATATAGTACTGAAAGAGCCTGTGCTTAAATGCATTATTGCTGCAATTTCACATAGACATATAGTGATTTGGTAATAATGTCGCTTACATGATTTCTATCATATGTGGAGGTTATGTAAATAGGTCATAGTTCATTGAAAAATGGATATTTCCACCTTTGTGCTCTTGACTAGTTTTTCATGATAAATATATAAGCTTTACATGATAGTTATAAGTTAGATGAATTATTAAATGAAGTTAGAATCCCATTATTTCCAAATTCGATTTCATTATTGTAGTAATATATTTTTTTTCATTAATTGAGTTTAGTATAAATTATAATTGTGAGTTATTCGTTAAAGCATATGAAAATAGTGACATGATTGATGTATGATAATTATGATTTAATACATTTCTCCGTGGATCGATACTTTTCTTACTCTGTACTACTTGTTGACCCATGTATGCTTGCATGAGTTAAAGTCCTTTTGTTAGACTAAAAAGGAGGCAACATTGACCTTTTTTTAAAAAAAACGTTTTTATTAATTTGTTTAAAAGGATTAAGAAAAGAAGAAGATTGTGACAGTGCAAAGATTCCTTTAAAATTATTAGTTTTCCGACAATTAACTTCGCAAGTTGGCTCCCCCGAGATAAATTACGTGGATTAAAAGTTGTCTACAAGTAACCAACTAAAAATTAAGGACTAGTCATAAATCGGTTAACAAATTCTTGTTAAAGATTCATGACAATAGAGTGATTTGAAATTAATGTCATCCAAGTTGCTTCTTTTAAGTTAATTAAACTATTTATGCATTTTTGTTATGATTAGTTTTTAAACCCATTCAGTTCTCACTTTTATAGTGTACATATTACCTCCATTTATTTAATTAACTATTAGTTTTTAATTCATATTAAAATTTTGTGACTAAATAATTTACATTGCTATATAAATTGATATGCTACCAAGTACATGCTATGCAAATCAATTGCAATGTTTGTTTCTACATCAAAATAAACCACTAAATTTTTTTTTAAAATAGATAAAGAAAAAAAAATATAGAACCATATTTGTACAGAAACCAAGCGAAACTCAAAGTGGTAATGAGGCTAGTGGCAAATCTATTAAGAGGGAAGAGTAGACAGTGCCTATGTTGGGATTTTTTAAAGAAATTTATAGGTATAGGGATAAGGGCAAAAATAAAACTTGATAAACTTAAACTTATAGAGGAAAAAAAAAACTTAAACTACTACTACGCTAAAAAACTAAACACACGGGTATATAATGTATTCAAACTCTCACTTAAAAAAATATGCCCCCGCTAAGAACGGATCCTAGTCTGCCCTTGATTATGAAGGTGCATAGAAATACATTATTAGATCTCAAATTTAAAAATAAGCACTCATCATATATAAATATAACAATTACCTCAAGTATAACAAACTAATATCCCTGACATCTCCTATACTGATTAGTGATTACATATCTATGACAATGTAGAGCAACTCTACATTTAAACAGAAAAAAATAATCATATTAAAAACATCCAATTCTTGTGAACTACTTGAATGCATATGCTTGTGTATGTATGTGTGTATAATCAGTCTGCACCCATCAGAATATAATAAGTTGCATTCGAAATCCAGAATTCAAGAAATTGAAATAAATATAATTAATATTTGCATTGTAGATTATTAACTGAATCATACATATAGTAACAATTTGAGCTAAGAGAAGAAATGGATTTGAGAGCTGTATGATGGATGGCTTTGAAATAACGTGACTAATAGAGTTACTTACCAAGAACATGTGTGCCTCACCTCCTTTTTTGTTTTTCAATGGTCACATTATTTGTCAAACCCATAGATTTATTCATATGGAACCTAAACTTTCCTATCCACCCAATTGGGTTTGACGCAATAAACTTATTAACAAATATTAATATAACAAAACAATACTATTAAAAACTATATAAAATGTCCGCCGACATCTGCTTCATCCCCGCCTAGGTGCTCAGCGGGTCCTCTAGCGCCTATACTTGGTAGGGCCTCTAGCCCACGCCTAAGCAAAATCAAACTTCTACCACATCGATCTAATAAAGGCTTTGAAACTAATGAATTTATTAAGCCTTAAAAATTTTGTTTTTGAAAATTATTATGCTTTCTACAGCATAACAAGTATATACAATATAAAAATAAATGAATGAAACCTCCTAATAAAACGCCTAGCCTAGGAAACCGCCTAGTTTGCCTACGAAACCGCCTAATTTTTAGAAAAATGGAGTAATATTCTTGCTAAAAGAAGCAAATTTACCATAAAAAATAACAGGTTTCATCGACCCAATTATACATAGAAACAAACAAACAGGAACATCTATTTGAGATCGGGTGGCATTACCTTAGGGTTAGAAATGTGGGCGTTTTTGCGGACTTGGGCGGCGATGGTGGAGCGAAGCTGAGAAGGGGAAGCGACGTCGTGGAGGTTGTAAATTTCCATGATGGTAGGAATGGATCTGCAAGCGGATTTGAAGAACTCGAAGGTTCGAGTCCGAGCTTCTGCTAGACTCGCCGAGTTTGGTGGAACCTTTACACTCCTCAATGTGAACGCCATTCTCTCTCCTCTCTCCTCTCTCCTCTCTCCTCTCTCCTCCCTCCTGACCACGAATGTTAATAGCAAAACAAACGAAGAAAGGACAAAGAGAAATTTTGATGAGCGAATTACTTTTATCTTAGTAATGAGTTAAAGGGGGAGTAAAGGTCAAAAAATGCCGTAACGTTTATCCCGAATTTCGACTTATATAGGGTTAAATATATTTTTCGTACTCTACTCGATCTCGATTTATAAATACATCAATAGACTAAATTTTTTTTACGATCAACTCATTAAACTATAATTTTTTTATAAAAAATAAAATTTCTGTCTAAAAGTGTTAAAAGTTAACAAAAAATCTACATGACAAAACTTACGTGGAATATAAGACACACCGTAAATTTTTTTTAATAATAATAATAAAATAACATTAGTTTAAATTTTTTTTATTTTTAAACTTGAATTCTCTCTTTTTTTAAATAACAAATAATTAAATTAATAACAAAATATATTAATTAATAAAAAATATATTAATATATATTTTTTACAAATATATTTATATAAAATTAATGAATACATATTATTTTTTTTAATTTTTAAATATTTGAAGCTAACTTTAAATATATAAAATTATTTAATATAATTCATCGTCTTCTCTGCTACAAATCGAAATATGAATTCATCATCTTCTCCATCACAAATCCAAATTCAAATATAATTCATCATCTTCTTCCCAACAAATCCAAATATAATTCATCATTGTAATCAGAAGTCAAAACTAGCCGAAATAAATATCAAAAATCAAATCAACCCAGATCCAAAATTTAAAATAGTAATTAAAAATATGAAACTACTTCATCTTCTTCTTCTTCACCACAGCCTAGATCTAAAATTTAAAATAATTCAAAATCAAATCAACCCAAATCCGTAGTTGGAATTGTTGGCGAAACCAAAATCTACTTCATCATCTTCTTTACCACAACCCAAATCCGTCCATTGATGAGCCCAATTGCTTGAACACCATTGATGAACCAAGTTGCTTGAACACCATTGATGAACCCAATTGCTTTGAGGAGTGGATTTTAGAATAATGATTTGAAGAAGGAATCAGAGGGAGAGACTTTTAGAAGAATGATTTGAAGAACTGAACAACCCAGATCTGAACTTTTGATTTAAGGCGTGATTTCTCCACCAGCAGATCTTGATTGCTTTTTCTCCTTTTGTTTTGATCCTCTGTTTTGAAGAAACGAATTTCTTGCTCCTGTTCAATTAATATGAAATTGGAGTTTTGATAATTGAATAAAAATTAATAATATGAATTCATTAATTGTATATAAATATATTTGTAAAAATTACACATTAATATATTTTATTATTAATTACTTTAATTAATATATTTTATTTAATTACTTTACTTATTTGTTAATATATTTTTAATTAATTTAATTATTTATTAATATATTTAATATTTATTTAATAATTTCATAATATAAATAATAATTATATTAGTTTTCAAAAATAAAAATAATAATTAATTTTCAAAATTTTAGTTATATTTTTGAAGTTTGAATTTATTTTTATAAATTTTAATTTTTAATTTGTGCTTATTATAAAATACTTATAAATAATGTTAAAGACATTACTCAAATTCAAAATGAACCCAAAATTTTCTAAATTTAATAATATATGTAATATATCTTAATACAATAACATATCAAACATATATATGTTATATTACTAATATTAGTTTTATCTGAAGAGGGGTTAATTAAATTAATGAATTTAATGAGTTATTTAAATTAAAAGAAAATTATATAATTATATGTAATTTATATAATTTATTTAAAATTGTACAAATATTAATGATTAAAATAAAATGTAAAAAATTATTTTTATTGCACTTTTATTTTGAATGCATTATTTTATTTTAGATTAATTTAGCATTAAATTTATACAAGTTTCCATCTAGGCATGCCACAAAGAAAAATATCTGACTTGTAAGATTTCTCTCTCTTACGTGGCAACTCGTATAATTTTTCCGTCCAAAGTCAAACCATTTAACAGAATTTGTAACAGTTTGTAAAAAAAATTGTAGTTTAGTGAGTCGAATGAAAAAAAAATTCAATTCAATGATTCATTTGTAAACCGAGGTCGAGTAGAGTGGGGAAAAATGTATTTAAGCCCACTTATATCTTGAACTTTTTTCTTTCCAAAAATATCCTTAACGTTATAAAATTCCGCTCAACTATGCCCCACCCGTTAACAGACATGTCAACTAGACAACGAATGTTAAAATCAACCGACACGTGATAAAAATAAATTTTTTTTATTCTTTTCTTCTCCCTTTTCCTGTAATCAAACTCATCTTCACTTTCTCTCTCCTCCAAGTACCAACTGATTCCAATCCAACCCATCTGCACTTTCTCTCTGTTCACTGGATTCATAGTTCGTCCAGCAGCTTTAATAACGATTGAAATAGAGTTGTGAAATAAATTCTTACAATCAAAAAACGTGTCGATCAGTCCATATAAGTAAGATTAACATTTCCTCAAGAAGCCGATAACAGTTTAACAATTAGCAAATTCAACACTATCAATGGCAGTGGGCATTGCGACTATGGTGTAGATGCGTGTGTGTGTGTGTGCATACACTTGTAATTTCTCAAATTCTATTGATATAAGTAGTAATAATGAAACTGAAAATTAAAATTTCTTCAAATACTTGCAGGAATAGATAAGTAGTAGCTAGAGAATGAAATTAAACCCTAACGAGTAACAACATTGTTAACGCCACGTTTCGACGGCACGTCCAATCACCAAATCCACGCGTTGAATCCTGCAAAGTAACAAATCACACACGAAGCTTGACGGCTTGTGCCACCGGGCGATAGCTCCGATGTGAGAATGAGTACAGGTCGTTATAAGGTTTAACAATGGAGGCTTTAGTATTTAGTGCTTAAAGATGTATTACCTGGTAATTGAAGTCTAGCCTTGTATTTATAGCCACTCTCATCACCTTAGAGTCCTTTTCCGAATCAGATTAGGATTCCCAAATATGGAAGTTACCATTGTTGGGAGATTACATATTTAAATTTGATGTTGAAAGTAAATATTCATGATTATATGTAAAGTCCTTCAAGGAATATATGTACAAGGACTTAGTGATAGATCAAAATTGTTAGGATGATATGAGCTATTAAGGTTTATCATTCTATAAATGAATGTATAGATGAAGAGATCAAAGTTGTTGGGTTGATCTATATCTTGAGATGTAATAGATAGGCTTCAACCGAATCGTAGTCTATCGAGCTGATCAAGAGTTTGTAGAAGTCAAGGCAGAATCGTAGAGCATCGATAATCGTAGTGTGTCTGCTTTGAAGGGCCTCTCCCGGAATCGTAGAGTGGTCCAAACGCCTACCGAGCCAACTCAGAGATTGTAGTATGCTCTCGGAAGCGTAGAGTCTGCAAGCCAAGCAAATGAAGATCGTAGTGTGCCAGTAGTTAAGAGAGATTGTAGTGTTCTCGTTTGCTAGTATCAGATCAAGCACCAAGGTGACTAGACACCACGATCAGGATCGTAGATGTGACAACCCGAGAATTTAGATAATTATTAAAATCCTAAAATGATGGATTAAAGGTTATAACATTAACCTAGACAGAAAATAAGTGTATGGAATTGCCGTTTCTGTGAAAAAATTTTAAAGATTTCTAAATTTTTAAGAAGAACCTATATGGTTTCTTAATTGAATGAGAATAAAGAAATATGGGTTACAAAATTTCAAAACCCTAGAAATGAATTAATATGTACTTGAAGGAATATCGAGAATAAGGTATTACGATACCTGTAAATTCGGTGTGAACTGAATAGTCTAAGAAAGTACATATGGAAATTTTATTAAGGAGATAAGATTTCACATGAAGAGATGTTGTGAGGTTAAACGAAGATGAGTATATGTATAGAAATATATATACTTAGTAAGGTGCTATATATATTTTAGCAAGAGGAATGATGAATTAAGTTAATGATATAAGGATCAAGATAAAACTATGTTAGCAATTAACATAGCTTGAACGTTGGCCTTGAATGGCAAATAAGAATTTGAATAAGTATAAAGTCGTTAGTTAATACGATTAGCAATAAGAAAGGAGTAATTTAAAACTCAAAATTTGAGTTAGAGATAGAATTTTGAAGCATGGACTGATCGGTTACGTCCGCAACGTCAAGATTAGTCAGAATGGACAGTAAACACAAAATGTGTAAATGTTGACTTTTGGTCAAAGTCAACAGTTGACTTTTTATGGAGAAAAGTCAAAATTAGAGTGAGAAGTGAAATATGTTATATGGATAATGATATAATATTTAATATTATACCAAATGATGTGAAGTTAAAATATGAGATGAGATCCAATATGTAGATATGAATATTGGTATCAAAGTAGTTAGTAAATTAAATTCATATTTGAATAAATGATTGAATATATTAAATTATATATTTAGTATATAAATAAATTGTTTGAAAACAATTTATGGAGAGGAGGAGGAAATTAAATTTAAGTATACAATATGAATTGTATAACTTGAATAAGTTATTAAGTATGAGAATTAAATAACCTAAATGGTTATTGTTATTTAGTGGTTCTAGTATTAAATATATACTAGTGACCTAATCTAAGAGAATTGTGGAGCATGTCATAATTTATTTAGTGATTATGTGAGTAAGTGAATACGAATATTATGTGATGGCAAATAAAAGAAATTAGCATGATCCTAATTATATATTAGGAATGAAGAATTAAATAACTTAAGGGTTATGGGATGAGAGAATTATGGTATATAAAATATATACTAATTTTAAGAGATTTATTTTATACATCTCGGTTAATTAATTTTATAACCTAATAATAGTAAGTCTAATTGGGTTAAGAAAATTAATGTGCACGAGTAAGAAATTTATTTTCTAGTGTGAGGAAAACCCTAATTAACTAATTAGGGAATACTATTAAGAGTGTTGGACTATATAAATTTTTTATGGCCCCAAAGAAACTAAATTTGAAGCCCAAAAGTATTAAAAGTAATGGACTATAATAATATCATAGCCCAATAATTTATTTAGAGTCCAAAAGAATTGGATTTAATGGGCTAAGGAGGTAATATTATTTAAGCGAGCCAAGTTAGTTTTTGTGAGTAAGTAAAACAATTAAATTTGTTAGCTCTATGGGATTGGATTATGTTAGTTTTATATGGCTCAAGAAATTACATTTTTGGTGGAAGCCCAAATTTATTTATTGGTAAGCAAAATAATAAAAATACAAGCCCAATAGAAATTAATTGGTAAGTGGCCCAATTTTTGATCCACTTAAGGAGGGGCTATCTAGTCATTTGTTAAGTAATTAACAATTAAAATAAAATGAGGATTTAGAAGATAAGGATAAAGAGAAAAAGAAGGAAAAAGATAAGAAGAAAAGAAGATAAGAGAAGAAAGATAAGAGAAGAAAGAGAAAGAGGAAAAGAAAGAAAGAGAGGAACGGTAGAAAACCGAGAGCGAGAAAGGAGAAGAGAGGCTTCGGCAGCCATAGGAGGATGAAGGGAGGGAGGCTATCCATGGAAAGAGGAAGAAGAAGAAAGGTATAGAACAATTTCCTCCTAAGCTTGCTTCTCTTTCTATTTATAAATTGATGATGTGGGTTTTTGATTTGGATGTTAAAACCCTATAATCTTTGTATTTTTCACGAGTCCATGTTTGGATCTACCCATATTGGGTGTTGATTGGGTTGAAACTCAAAAGAAAAGAAAACTTATTTTTCTAGTTTTGGAAACCCAAAATTTCTATGTACTTTGGATTTCCACCGTTTTAAATCTATAGCTTCTTTTTACGATCCGTCAAAGAGGGGTGCTAGATATATGTGTTTACTAGTTAACCCAAGTGGTAGCAGTCAAATATGTT
Source organism: Panax notoginseng (assembly GCA_016801055.1). Classification (NCBI taxonomy): domain Eukaryota; kingdom Viridiplantae; phylum Streptophyta; class Magnoliopsida; order Apiales; family Araliaceae; genus Panax; species Panax notoginseng. Next base: position 85,182,601 of record CM029017.1, on the reverse strand, counting down.
GAGTTTGCATGGGGTAATGACTGATTTTGTGAAAACAGTCCCGTTTTTCTAGGAACTGTTTTTGGGCAGTCTGTAACGGGGGCTTTTTCGTCCACTTTTTGTGCTTTAAAAATTCTGGGCTTCTGATATGTTATAGTACACTGAATAAGCTTTCCATAGACTCTGGAACGGACTAATTCCGACTCCGGAGGAGGTAGTTATGACGTTCGGAAGAAGCATAATCAAACTGTTCAACCAAATCCCGAACAGTCTCCTTTTACAAACTTTTTGGACTGATGTGTTCGGATTTTGGAAAAATATCATTAGATAAAAGTTGTAGCCCTGGAAGTTAGCTTCGCGTGGGCTCAAGAATCGCTCAAAAATGTTTTAAAACGCGAGAGTTATGACTGTTTTAGCAAAGGACTCTAAAACTGTTTTATGCCAAAAAGTTGCTGCCCAAATTTTTGCGAGGGCTGTTTTGGCAACTTAGTTTATGTAATAAATTCTGACCTTTTGGGACATGAAAATATATGATATCAAGTACCTTGTGTCCAAAAATGAGCTCATTCCGAGTTAAAATGAGCAAGTTATGACCATTTCAATTTCTGTGATTTTTCGACGAAAATCGCTATAACCGGAGTTCTATAACTCCGATGGCCACGAAATTTAAACTGGAGTGTCACGTTAACATGTATAAGATTGTGCCAAGAGATGGGAATTTCCGGAGTTGTGCACGAGGTAGCTAATTTCTTAAGGAATTAACTAAAAATAATTTTTAAAAAATACCAAAGGAAGTTGAAAAATTTTGGAAAAATATTTTTTGTGTATGAAATATGTGTATACATGTTTGTACAAAGGATAGAAAAATAATAAGTTGATTTGGTATTTTCGTGTACGGATATGAAATCCAGCTTGCTAGATTAGAAAATCTGATGAATCCAGCTTGCTGGATTGAAAAGAAGTTTACTGAATTGAAAATATGTTGAATCCAACTTGCTGGATTGCAATCTAGTTGCTGGATTTGTAATCTAGTTTGCTGGATTGCAGTTTGACTTGCTGGATTAAAGGAGTTATGTATCCAGTCTGCTGGATTGGTCATTAGGTTGAAGGAATTATGAATCCAGCTAGCTGGATTGTAGTATTAGAGAAAACAGCTTACTGAATTAGAGAAAACAGTTTGCTGAATTATAAACATTTTGCTGGATTATAGAAAAGAGTTTATAATATGAAAGATTAAGTGTTTAATCATAATGAATATGATACAGTGATTGAATAATTATCCAAGAATGATAATAATACCGATGTGTTAGGATGTTATCTAATATTTGATTAAGTGTTAGATAAGCTATTGACAAAGTAATTGTATTATGATACAAAGTAGAAAATTGCTGATTGAAAGACCAATCTTATTATTAATGATAGGTCTTACCAAAAGAAGTTAACTTAAACTGCGTAGCAGTAGTCAACGAATTAGGCAAGTTTTTCCTAACTCAAACTTGAGTTGTATGTTCAAAGCATGTTAGTGAATAATTATTGATGATTATTCATGTCTACACTGATTATTGATTCGCACTTAGTGCATGTTGCATATGTTCATCAGGTATGAAAGGCTGATCACCTTCATTACCATAAGGTTCAGTTAAATTGTTTATGGTCATTGTTGACCTTCAAATATTATTGATTCAGTCATGAAATTATTGAAACTTGATTCATGTTATTTCACAATTATTATATTATTGAAAACTTGAAAGCTTATTCATTCTTTTCAATCATGATATATCTTTATTGAATTTAAACTTGCTGGGCAAATTTGATGCTCACCCTTGCTATATCATGATAAAAATTTCAGATTAAGATGAAAGCTTGAGTAAAGACAGAAGCGAAGATAAAGTGCAAGATTAAGCTATTATGCAGTTAGATCTATTAAATTTTCTGACGAAAATATCATTGTAAACCTTTAAGATATTAAAGGTATGTATTAAGTTAAGGTTGTAGACCTTGGGAATGATGTGTAAAAGTTTAATGTATAAACAATTTATGTTTATATCTTCCGCAATAGTTATAGAAATAGTATACCAGATCCTTGGTGATTAGGACCGGGATTTGGGGATGCTACAGTTGGTATCAGAGCTGTAGGTTATAAACTTTAGGTAGGTGTACCTTAGTATATAACCTCGGAGAGATGATAAGTAATAAACTCGAATAGAGTTTAAGCGATAAGAGATGAATTTTTGGAAATTCATTATTAAGTAAAGAGAAAGATAATTAAGATTCAAAGAAGAATCTTGAAGAGCGATAAGGATAAGAATCCGGAGTTACCTGACTCCAGTAATAGAGAAGAAAAGTGATAATAAATAGACTATGTCTATAAGATGAGAAGTGTTAATAAAATCATAATATAATATGATTAAAGAGAAGAATAAGAAGATCGTAAAATAAAACGATCGTAAGTATAAGGAGAAATGATTACTAAATAAGATCATGACGTGATCAGGTTAAATCGTTGAATAACATAAGATATGTTAAGTGATTGGAATGATATAGCCTGATGCTATAAAGAAAATGTACTATGAAATGGTACGATGTAAACTCAGAAAAGAGTGGCAAATGTTAAGATACGGATTACAGAAAATTCGTATTAAGAAAAGAGAAAGTAAGAATGGTGTGGGTTTTCAATTGAGGACTCAAGTCAGCAGCTGAGTTGTATGATTCCTTGTATGGGCAGGGAATTTGTACTTGGTTTTAGAATCACTTAGCTTCCTGGTCGATATAGTGGTTAGGTTGACCGATTCTTTGTATGGGCGGGGAATTGTTCGCTTAGCTTCCTATATTGATTAGTGGCTGAGTTTGGTTTGACAACCACTTAGTTTCTTACATTGATAATCATTGGAACCTAATATCGCGCTATTTGCTATATGCATGTGGATAAGGTGATTCTTTTCTCATGTGTATAACGAATAGGTAGAGAATATAAGGTTAAGTACGAGTTCTTAAAACTCATACTTATGGTACGTTCGTGACTCATAATTATATGAAATGTTTATGAACCCCTCAGCGAATGGACGCCAAAGGTCTGACTAGGACAAGTTCTTAAACTCATATGATTGTGGAAAGTTCCTGAACTCATAATGTGTGGTAAGTTTGACGAACGGGTATAGTTATATTGAGATTGGAGCATTGAAGATGATAGAATAGATAGATTTATTAAGCAATGGATCATTAGAGAAAGTGAAGTTGATGGTGGAAGCATAGGTATTCTAAATCTTCTAGCTATGCTAGACTTCAAAGTTTTTGACATCAAGCTAAATTCGCACTGATGTGCCTTTCGAAATAAAATGAATTTTGTTATCCTCGACACATGGTGACAAGTGTGTAGGTGTAGACTTCGGGCCACTAACACATCGTTACATGTTGTGGCATGATGACACCAAAGATGATTTTCAAAGGTTTTTGAACAGTTTAAAGAAGAGTCTAGGCCAATTGATTCGGCTAGACGAAAATAATTTGAATTATCAAAATGTATTTATATATCATTAATGCATCATGCAACCTGGTGCAGAGATGATAAAAATGACGGAGTTATCAATGCAGAATTACCTAGTGTGGTATGTGATCTAAAGATCGTCAGCCCACTATGAAATGATGTAGTATGACAAAGTCACACAATGACGGAATCCTCAAACGGACTGTAAATACAGTGCGGTATCATGACGTCAAAATGATTTTTAAGAATTTTAAAGATAATTTATTGCCAACTGAATTTGGCTAGAAATGTTTCGATTGAAATTCGAATGATTGATATGCGTCTAAGCTATTTGATTCAGCTAGACAAATGTTTATGAAATTCAAAGTATTCTTTGAAAGCTTATGCCAAACCAAATTGTTTTGGTGCTGAATCTTATGATAAGTCTGAGGTGAATAACCCTAAAAATGGGGATATATTAATTGGATAAAATACTCCCATCTAAGAACGCATATAGTCGTTCCGATTACTAAGGTACAACAGACTGATCCTCTAAAGTACCCGCATCGGTAGTTTACCTTCTTTGTGATTGTAAACATACCAAATATAAAATATTTCAGAGGTAGATTACCTTTCTTTCGTAATTGAAAGAGGTAGCAGGTAGAAATACCCCTAAACCTCAAAGTTCATGATTTTATGATCCCTCAGACAGATATGAAAATATTTTAAACTCCTCAGAGTAATGTTGGGGTAGTATGTGATTATGGATATGAATAGTGTGAACTCGTTGAGTACGAGTAGAATCTGAGATGATTGAGTAAAGGTTATTATGACAACCTAGTTTTGCTGAATGTTTAGAAGATGTAAACTCCTAGTGAGTAGTTATGGTGAAATATGATAATAGATGAGAAATCCTCAAAGGAGGAAATTGTAAAGGTTAAGTTAAAAACCTAGTTTTGATCAAGAAAATAAGCAGAGATTAGTATGCTTTAATTTTGGGGACGAAATTCTTAGAAGAAGGGGTGAATGTGACAACCCGAGAATTTAGATGATTATTAAAATCCTAAAATGATGGATTAAAGGTTATAACATTAACCTAGACAGAAAATAAGTGTATGGAATTGCCGTTTCTGTGAAGAAATTTTAAAGATTTCTAAATTTTTAAGAAGAACCTATATGGTTTCTTAATTGAATGAGAATAAAGAAATATGGGTTACAAAATTTCAAAACCCTAGAAATGAATTAATATGTACTTGAAGGAATATCGAGAATAAGGTATTACGATACCTGTAAATTCGGTGTGAACTGAATAGTCTAAGAAAGTACATATGGAAATTTTATTAAGGAGATAAGATTTCACATGAAGAGATGTTGTGAGGTTAAACGAAGATGAGTATATGTATAGAAATATATATACTTAGTAAGGTGCTATATATATTTTAGCAAGAGGAATGATGAATTAAGTTAATGATATAAGGATCAAGATAAAACTATGTTAGCAATTAACATAGCTTGAACGTTGGCCTTGAATGGCAAATAAGAATTTGAATAAGTATAAAGTCGTTAGTTAATACGATTAGCAATAAGAAAGGAGTAATTTAAAACTCAAAATTTGAGTTAGAGATAGAATTTTGAAGCATGGACTGATCGGTTACGTCCGCAACGTCAAGATTAGTCAGAATGGACAGTAAACACAAAATGTGTAAATGTTGACTTTTGGTCAAAGTCAACAGTTGACTTTTTATGGAGAAAAGTCAAAATTAGAGTGAGAAGTGAAATATGTTATATGGATAATGATATAATATTTAATATTATACCAAATGATGTGAAGTTAAAATATGAGATGAGATCCAATATGTAGATATGAATATTGGTATCAAAGTAGTTAGTAAATTAAATTCATATTTGAATAAATGATTGAATATATTAAATTATATATTTAGTATATAAATAAATTGTTTGAAAACAATTTATGGAGAGGAGGAGGAAATTAAATTTAAGTATACAATATGAATTGTATAACTTGAATAAGTTATTAAGTATGAGAATTAAATAACCTAAATGGTTATTGTTATTTAGTGATTCTAGTATTAAATATATACTAGTGACCTAATCTAAGAGAATTGTGGAGCATGTCATAATTTATTTAGTGATTATGTGAGTAAGTGAATACGAATATTATGTGATGGCAAATAAAAGAAATTAGCATGATCCTAATTATATATTAGGAATGAAGAATTAAATAACTTAAGGGTTATGGGATGAGAGAATTATGGTATATAAAATATATACTAATTTTAAGAGATTTATTTTATACATCTCGGTTAATTAATTTTATAACCTAATAATAGTAAGTCTAATTGGGTTAAGAAAATTAATGTGCACGAGTAAGAAATTTATTTTCTAGTGTGAGGAAAACCCTAATTAACTAATTAGGGAATAATATTAAGAGTGTTGGACTATATAAATTTTTTATGGCCCCAAAGAAACTAAATTTGAAGCCCAAAAGTATTAAAAGTAATGGACTATAATAATATCATAGCCCAATAATTTATTTAGAGTCCAAAAGAATTGGATTTAATGGGCTAAGGAGGTAATATTATTTAAGCGAGCCAAGTTAGTTTTTGTGAGTAAGTAAAACAATTAAATTTGTTAGCTCTATGGGATTGAATTATGTTAGTTTTATATGGCTCAAGAAATTACATTTTTGGTGGAAGCCCAAATTTATTTATTGGTAAGCAAAATAATAAAAATACAAGCCCAATAGAAATTAATTGGTAAGTGGCCCAATTTTTGATCCACTTAAGGAGGGGCTATCTAGTCATTTGTTAAGTAATTAACAATTAAAATAAAATGAGGATTTAGAAGATAAGGATAAAGAGAAAAAGAAGGAAAAAGATAAGAAGAAAAGAAGATAAGAGAAGAAAGATAAGAGAAGAAAGAGAAAGAGGAAAAGAAAGAAAGAGAGGAACGGTAGAAAACCGAGAGAGAGAAAGGAGAAGAGAGGCTTCGGCAGCCATAGGAGGATGAAGGGAGAGAGGCTATCCATGGAAAGAGGAAGAAGAAGAAAGGTATAGAACAATTTCCTCCTAAGCTTGCTTCTCTTTCTATTTATAAATTGATGATGTGGGTTTTTGATTTGGATGTTAAAACCCTATAATCTTTGTATTTTTCACGAGTTCATGTTTGGATCTACCCATATTGGGTGTTGATTGGGTTGAAACTCAAAAGAAAAGAAAACTTATTTTTCTAGTTTTGGAAACCCAAAATTTCTATGTACTTTGGATTTCCACCGTTTTAAATCTATAGCTTCTTTTTACGATCCGTCAAAGAGGGGTGCTAGATATATGTGTTTACTAGTTAACCCAAGTGGTAGCAGTCAAATATGTTGAGTTTGCATGGGGTAATGACTGATTTTGTGAAAACAGTCCCGTTTTTCTAGGAACTGTTTTTGGGCAGTCTGTAACGGGGGCTTTTTCGTCCACTTTTTGTGCTTTAAAAATTCTGGGCTTCTGATATGTTATAGTACACTGAATAAGCTTTCCATAGACTCTGGAACGGACTAATTCCGACTCCGGAGGAGGTAGTTATGACGTTCGGAAGAAGCATAATCAAACTGTTCAACCAAATCCCGAACAGTCTCCTTTTACAAACTTTTTGGACTGATGTGTTCGGATTTTGGAAAAATATCATTAGATAAAAGTTGTAGCCCTGGAAGTTAGCTTCGCGTGGGCTCAAGAATCGCTCAAAAATGTTTTAAAACGCGAGAGTTATGACTGTTTTAGCAAAGGACTCTAAAACTGTTTTATGCCAAAAAGTTGCTGCCCAAATTTTTGCGAGGGCTGTTTTGGCAACTTAGTTTATGTAATAAATTCTGACCTTTTGGGACATGAAAATATATGATATCAAGTACCTTGTGTCCAAAAATGAGCTCATTCCGAGTTAAAATGAGCAAGTTATGACCATTTCAATTTCTGTGATTTTTCGACGAAAATCGCTATAACCGGAGTTCTATAACTCCGATGGCCACGAAATTTAAACTGGAGTGTCACGTTAACATGTATAAGATTGTGCCAAGAGATGGGAATTTCCGGAGTTGTGCACGAGGTAGCTAATTTCTTAAGGAATTAACTAAAAATAATTTTTAAAAAATACCAAAGGAAGTTGAAAAATTTTGGAAAAATATTTTTTGTGTATGAAATATGTGTATACATGTTTGTACAAAGGATAGAAAAATAATAAGTTGATTTGGTATTTTCGTGTACGGATATGAAATCCAGCTTGCTAGATTAGAAAATCTGATGAATCCAGCTTGCTGGATTGAAAAGAAGTTTACTGAATTGAAAATATGTTGAATCCAACTTGCTGGATTGCAATCTAGTTGCTGGATTTGTAATCTAGTTTGCTGGATTGCAGTTTGACTTGCTGGATTAAAGGAGTTATGTATCCAGTCTGCTGGATTGGTCATTAGGTTGAAGGAATTATGAATCCAGCTAGCTGGATTGTAGTATTAGAGAAAACAGCTTACTGAATTAGAGAAAACAGTTTGCTGAATTATAAACATTTTGCTGGATTATAGAAAAGAGTTTATAATATGAAAGATTAAGTGTTTAATCATAATGAATATGATACAGTGATTGAATAATTATCCAAGAATGATAATAATACTGATGTGTTTGGATGTTATCTAATATTTGATTAAGTGTTAGATAAGCTATTGACAAAGTAATTGTATTATGATACAAAGTAGAAAATTGCTGATTGAAAGACCAATCTTATTATTAATGATAGGTCTTACCAAAAGAAGTTAACTTAAACTGCGTAGCAGTAGTCAACGAATCAGGCAAGTTTTTCCTAACTCAAACTTGAGTTGTATGTTCAAAGCATGTTAGTGAATAATTATTGATGATTATTCATGTCTACACTGATTATTGATTCGCACTTAGTGCATGTTGCATATGTTCATCAGGTATGAAAGGCTGATCACCTTCATTACCATAAGGTTCAGTTAAATTGTTTATGGTCATTGTTGACCTTCAAATATTATTGATTCAGTCATGAAATTATTGAAACTTGATTCATGTTATTTCACAATTATTATATTGTTGAAAACTTGAAAGCTTATTCATTCTTTTCAATCATGATATATCTTTATTGAATTTAAACTTGCTGGGCAAATTTGATGCTCACCCTTGCTATATCATGATAAAAATTTCAGATTAAGATGAAAGCTTGAGTAAAGACAGAAGCGAAGATAAAGTGCAAGATTAAGCTATTATGCAGTTAGATCTATTAAATTTTCTGACGAAAATATCATTGTAAACCTTTAAGATATTAAAGGTATGTATTAAGTTAATGTTGTAGACCTTGAGAATGATGTGTAAAAGTTTAATGTATAAATAATTTATGTTTATATCTTCCGCAATAGTTATAGAAATAGTATACCAGATCCTTGGTGATTAGGACCGGGATTTGGGGATGCTACAGTAGAGCATCGTCTGTCTGCATCAGAAGCATCAAGCCTTGACCATTTGTTTAAAGAATAAATCCCAACAAATGTGGAATGGATTATAGACGTTGAAGTCCTCGGCAGTCCCAATATCAACAGTCATCCTTAGTATACAACAAAGAAACGTATTGAAGAAGCTAAGGAAAGTACTATGGGTCAGTAGAAAACATCTTTTCAGTTGTTAGGTGAGACAACAGTCTACTGTGTCAGTGGGCCAGACTGCAAATCAAAAGTTATGCAAAAAGTCTCCATCAAAGCTCAGAAATGTCAAACGCATTTAATGCTTTAACGGATGTCTTCAACGGACACATTTCAAAGACCTCATAAATGCAAAACATCAGCAGATGATACATCTAAGTAAGCATTAAACAAAAACGTTGAAGAACACAAAACGCTTTACTCTACGATCTAACAGAGAAAGCTTGCTCAGCTACTCAATTCTTTTGAACACAAGCTTAATATCAACTGAGTAGCACCATTCAAGAACTCATCAACTACTATCAAGTGAAGTAAGAAGTTCCAAGTCAGAAGGACTTGAAGAGTTTTAAGTGAACTGAGAAGTACCAAGTCTGCTGGACTTGAAGAGTTCGAAAGTGAACTAAGAAGTTCCAAAACTGCTGGTCTTTATGGAATCTGTGAGATTCAGAAAGTGTAAAGATATCCTTAGTGGATTTCCTACTCGAGGAGTAAAAGAGTGGACTAGGAGCTTTAAGTACTCTGAACCACTTAAAATTGTTATGTCTCTTACATTCTTGCTATAACTGCTATAACTATCATAATTGCTTTACTCTTATTAACTCGCTATATCTTAAAGGGAGAACAAATAAACCTTAAATTCGCTGTGTTTAAACCATTATCAAAACTTACAAAGTATTTCGAAGAAGAATTTAAAAAATATCTATTCAATCCCCCCCTTCTAGATAACTTTTATGCCTCTAGGAACTAACAATTGGTATTAAAACAGATTCTATCAAATAGCCTACAAAGCTTAAGTAGATCCAATGGCACATCTGATAAGTGAATCAAAGACCAGAGGAGGCAGCAAGCCACCTATGTGCAATAAAGATAAATTCGCCAACTGAAAAGTTCGTATGCAAGCCTACATGGATTCAATAGATGAAGATCTATTTGAAACTGTTCAGAATGGGCCCTACGTTCCTACAAAGCTTGCACCAACTTCAGATGACCCAAACAGAATTCAGATCAAGGTTAAAGAATAATGGACTGACAACGAAAAGAAAGTTGTCCAACTTGACAAAAAGGCTAAGAACATTTTGTTCCAATCTTTGGAAGATGACCTATTCGAGAATGTGGTCAATATCAAAACAACAAAGAAAGTATGGGAAGCATTGCTCATCATGCATGAAGGAACAAAAGAAGTCATAGAAAACAAGCAATCTCTCCTGACTCAGCAATATGAAATGTTTGCACACGTTCAAGGAGAAAATGTCACTTCCACCTACTAAAGATTCAATGTACTGCTCAACTCTCTCCGAGCCTATGGAAAGATCTATCCAAATAAAGATCTAATCATAAAGTTCATGAAGCAAGTGGGATGCCAAAACCACTGCCATTAGAGAATCAAAGAATCTCCATGAAATGACTGTTCAATAGTTATATGACAACCTTCTAACGTATGAACTGGTGCTAACTCAACGAGCAGAAACTCTATCAGAAGGAAGAAAGAAGGATAAAGGGGTTACTCTCAAAGCAACAGACAGCATTGTCGATGTCGAGATTTTAATTGTCCCTTTTCTATTCTTGTCTTTTGGTGTTCTCATGTTAGGTGGGATTTGTTTGAAAAAATAAGTTGTGAAAAGGTTCGACATGTATATGTCGACGATTTAACTATAAGAGTCGCCAGTTGATATTTTTAAATGGTTGCACCAACTCAACCGAGAAAAGGTTTGCACATTGACCGAGTGATGTAACACTGTTTAACTGGTCTGTGAAACCGAGATTCGTTAGGGTCCGGGGACTTAATTATGCGGAGGGAAGGTGTAAGGCACCCCCTGACATCCGTGTTACCAAGGTGACCACCACTTTTTAAATTAGACCATTATCTGAATATGTGTGTGTGTGTGTGGGTCAATGTGCAATTATCTGAAAGTAGTATTATGCCTCGTTTGAACCTATATACAAAGGGTTTAAATTTTTGTATAAAAGTTCAGTTTTAACAAGATATAGCAATGATGTTTTGTAAAAAGAGGTTTTTCAAACCCTTATGCTCAATAGTAAGTGAGGCCTTTGATACTTCCATTTTATTATGTGTTCGACTGGATTGCTTTTAATTTCGAGATGCGAAACATCTTCGAGAAAATAAGATACATAGCAGTGCCGAACTCCTTGTGGGCATAAGAGCCTTCTAAGAAAATTCAAACACCGTGAATAATTTATAAGCCATGTACAGCTGAAAATGTCCATCACGGAAATCGAATCTAGATTCAGTAAACTGAATCTGTAATCACATGATTCCTAGGCTCACGTGATCAACCACCACAAAGCACCTCCATGAGGAATCAGAAATTTAAATAAAGCAATAAAAGCGATCAACCGCCACGAAGTAAACTCCAGGCGGGACAAAATTTAAATAAAGCAATAAAAGAGATCAACCGCCACGAAGCACCTCCATGGGGGATCAGAAATGTAAATAAAGCAGTAAAAGCGATCAACCGCCACGAAGTAAACTCCAGGCGGGATAAAATATAAATAAAGCAGTAAAAGGCCACGAAGTAAACTCCATGCCTGACAAAAATGTGTATATATATATATATATATATATATATATATATATATATATATATCATCGAATAATCGAAATGATAAACTGAGCCGGGATCGAAACATATCCTGTGCGTTTACTACTTTTTATATATATATATATATATATATATATATATATATATATATATATATATATATATATATAAAAGCAGTAAATGCACCGGATATAAAATTCAGGCTCATCGAACAAAGTTCGACAACAATTTATATATAAGTACATATATATAAAAGTAATAAACGTACCGGACATAAAATTCAGGCTCAACGAATAAAGTTCGATAAAGTTTATATATAAGTATATATATATAAAAGCAATAAATGCTCCGGATATAAATCGGGGCTCAATCGAGGCATAACTCGATGATGTTAGTACAAATATATATATATATATATATATATATATATATATATATATATATATAAATGAAATAAAAAGTCACGGACCAAAGTCCGGGCATACGCACACAACATGACTCTCAATGTGAACAACTGTGTGTGCAAGCAGTGGAGAAAAGGCTTTAAATAATGTAAGAAGGCTTACAGTGGACTGCCAAAGAAGACTTTAATAGCTTTAAATGGATGAACACTTGGTTCCCACCAGTAAAACGTAGCCAAATATAAGCTCACGAGTGTTTAAAATGAGAAAACACTCAGTTTATAATGTGTACAGAGCAAATTGGACATGGCTTTCTCTCTTTTTTCTCTTACAAAATGGGCACCCCGAGCTCTATATTTATAGAGCTGGGAGCCGCAAGTGTACCTGCGGCAGTCGCAGATACACCTGAGGCGGCCTGGGGTGCCCCGGGCAATGTGGGTCCTGTCGTCTCGAAGTACGTACACTCGAACAACGCGTTGTTCGCTCGAACCTTCATAACTTTAAATCTGGGAGTCTGATGGAAGCGTGTCATACCATTCCAAAAAGCTCTTTCTGAGGGCTATGCAATGACATAGGATTTGCCTTTTTTTGAATCCAAGAAGATGGGTCCATGACCGAAGTGGTATTTCTGAGTTTCTGAGTGTATTGGATTTGAGTTGACGTTGAATTGGCAAAATGACTATTTTGCCCCTCCCGGGGTTATATCCGATTTTTGCACAGTTGTAGCAGTCTTTTCTCAGGGCTATCTCTAAAATTGGTCTGTTGTTGACTCTGACTATCCTTAGGGTTATCTTTGAGGTTAGCTTGACCTCCTGGGGTTATCTCAGGCTTTAAACTTGATCCTCTAGGGTTATATCCAGGGTTGGAACATATTTTCCCGGGGTTATCTCCGGGGTTGGAAACTGGATCTCCCGGGGCTATTTCTGGGTTTGGAATTGATGTTGTGGTCCTCCAAGGTTACCTCTGGAGTGTGAAAAAGATGTTTTTGTCCACCTACATAGTTAGTAACAGGAAAACAAAATTTCGAGTGTCTACAGATGTCCCTCTTTGTCATGTTAATGCAATGCAATGGAATGGACTGGACATGATAAAGATTACTAAACACTTGAAATATGACAAGGTATTTCTAATGATGCAAATCGCAATGTAATGAATGTTATGATGAATGTTAAAATGTTTTCACAAATCGCAGTTCGCAAATCGCAGTTCGCAAATCACATTTCACACTTAACTTTTCGCATTTGGCCAACCGCACTTCGCAACTCGCACATCGCATTTCGCATATCGCAAATCGCAAATCGCAATGTAATGAATGCTATGATGAATGTTAAAATGTTTTTTGACAAATTGTTTTACCTTTACCGATCATCGCTGATGCCTATGCTAGTGTTGACTCCAACAGTTTGGCTTTTTATCGGTGTTACTGATGCTTGTTCGATGAAGATAAGTTGAGATATTTTCTACATCTCTACTGGGGATGACGTTCTTAAATCACCGGACCTTCCCGATGCATACGCTGGTAGTTTACAACGGCGCCTACCCAAATGGTAGTTTAACAACGGTGCCTACCCTGCTGGTAGTTGACTACGCTGACATCGCCAAACTATTTTGGTTCCCACTCAAACAGTGGTATCCCTGAACTATCTTGATGTTACGTTGAATTGATGCCAATGGTTTAGAATACCGGATCTTCTGATAACTTTGTTGAAGTAATATTCCAAGGTTTGCTTTGCCAGACTTTGCCTGATGTTATGCTCACCCTTTTTGAGGTAATTTGGAGTTTCCTTTCGCTGTTGGTGCTTGTGCCCCATTTCCTTGAGCGTTTGATTCGCAACCCAGTTAAACTGATGGCCTGAATTCCGCTGACACCCCTGGAGGGTACAGCTCGTTCTTTCGCTACCCAGATTTGAACTTCGGTGTAGAGGCCTCAACTTGTGAGGACTCAAAGCCGGTTGGTACATTTGATGATGAGTATTTAATTCGCTAGACCTTTTGTCGTTGGCCTTATGCTCTTGAGTTAAGGACTTTTTTGAGAAATTTCCCCTTCTTCTGTAGGGGCAAGCTCATCCCCTTTCTTTTGACGAGAGGCTTAATACCGCCTTAAGCTCCTTCCATTTCTTGGAATTGGACAATACCCCAGTCCTTTCACATGTTGATGCCGAGGATTCATATGAGAAACCCTCTTTGTTGATGAAGTCGCAAGTGAGTAATATCCAAATCGCCAATGAGATGGTGTGAGGGAAGCTCTGATGATGATGTACCATGCTGATGGTGCTGACTGGCGCATTTTTCTCTTTAGGATGGTTGATAAATGACCTAATGTTGAGTTGCCGCTATTTCCGAGATTGCCCCAGTCTTGTTGTAAGGGTTCCAATATCGGGTTGTCGCTAATTTTGAAATTGCCTCAGCCTTACTTGTTTTCTTGGATAGTTGCTTTGACAGATGAGCTGATAAGATGCCGAGATCACAAGAGGCTTTTACTTCTGTACCAGATGGTGAACAGGTAGTGGATTTGGGCTTTGATGCCCTCAATTATTGTTCCTGACTTGTTCTCGCAATCGGTATTGATGGGTTTCTTTTGATTTGATGAAGACTTGTGATTGAGGGTGTCGGCTCTTTGAAGGTCCTCGTTGCTGGTTGTCTTAGTGTATCGTTGTTTCTTCATTTCTGGGATTTGTGCCAGATTTGACGGAATGACATTGAAGTGTTGTTGGGTCTTCTCAACATGGGTCGCTGACTTGGAGGGTTGTTCTTTGGTGTCTTGGGATTGATGTTTGGGTTTGGATATTTCTTTTGAGGGTCCGACCGCACCATTGATGGCTGCCTATGCACTCCTGTATGTGCGAGTGATCAGGTCTTTCGTAGTTCAGGCTTGATAAGACAAACGGTTTGAAAAGTGTTTGTTTACCATTTTTGGGTTTTTATTTAGTTTGACCGCACCATAAATGACTGCCTATGTACTCCCATTGATGGGGGGAGATCAAGTATGGGTAGTTCCGGCTCAGCGTGAAAAGGTTCAAAGTTATAAGTGGTGAGAAGGGTGTAGAGATGTTTTTTTCTTTTCTTTTCTTTTTGTTTTTTTTCTTTTTTTCTTTTTCTTTTTGTTTTATATTTACATGCATGGAAAATAAAGGGCATATTACGACGAAAGTGATACCATCCCAGCATCTCCTGGAACTCCCCACTTTACCCACTGGATCTATATATCCTTAGCTAGCTGTGGCCTGCTAGTCCAGTTGTCAGTGGTTATGTTGCCTTCAAGGCTCGCGATAGAGGTTACCTCTTGGTTCTGAGTGGTCATAACTTGATCGCTTCCTGATTCAATACATTCCTCAAGGACGCTTGAACTGGACCACTCGCAAAAAGGGATGAACTCTAGATTCTTCAATGGGTTGGCTTCCCCGACAATCTCACCACCTTTTTCTTCATATGTTCCTTCACCTTTTTCATGGGTTTGAGATGATTCGACCATGAAATCTCCCTTAAACTGTTGTTGCATTTCTCACAAGGAACTTTCCTTTTTGGCTTTTTCTTCTTTGGAAAGGATTAGTATTTCCTCCGCATCATCCAAAGTTATAAAATCAGGAATGTGGTTGCTATCTTTGGACCACAGGATGTTTGATGTTGGCGGAGGAATCTCCTTTGGGGATTCTCTTGTCTCCTCTGTCATTCCCTGCATTAGGATTAGTCCACCTTGTGTTCTACCAGGATTGGTACTCATAGCCCTCAACTCCTTTGAACTGCATGTCTCGAGTGGACAACTTAAGCTTTTTATTTCTTCTTCGCTTATTCTGGTCATGAAGAATTCTATCTTCAGCTCTTCATTTTCAATGAGATCCTGGATTTTATGTCGCAAAGACCAACATTCCTCACTCGTATGTCCAAGTGAGTTAGAATGGTAGAGACATATCTTGGTGAAATCATAACTCTTTATCTTGAGATTTATAGGAGGCATTAACTCAGTAATCCTTCCTTTGCCTATCAGAAAGTGTAGCATTTCTTCATTTGATTTACTTAGAGGGGTGAATTTTTTGGCTCTTGTGGAGGTTGTTTAATCTTTCTTCTTTGAGAAATCGCATTCCCCCAAGCGATTTTTTCGTCAGCGAGATCTTCTAGCAATTTTATCAATCCCATTTTCTTGTCCTTTCAACCTGCTTTGATCTTCTTCATTTAGCTGGCTTATCCTGGAGAGATATGGGCTTGCATTATGCTTGACCTCTTTTTTCTCTTGGCTTTCCGATAGTTGAGTGAAAAACTGCCTCATATCCTGATGTTGGCGCACTATCAACTTAGCTAGCAAATTTACTAGATTTTGGATCGTCTCTAATTTTTGCATTACTGTCACACCCTCCTCCGAGTTTTTCCACTCTAGGACATTTGTCCTATGCCTTTGGGGGTATTCCTCCATCCTTCGTATGTACTTACGATTTGGATACATTTCAGCACTTCCTGACCCGATCATGTTTACCTCCTCCGTATCATGCTGCAACGGAAGGTTGATGTTGACATTTTGTTGATCAGGTTGTTGGACCATAATACTGCCACTTTTGATCAGATTTTGAATCTTATGCTTTAAAAACCAGCAATCTTGTGTATCATGGCCCGGAGACCCTGAGTGGTAAGCACATCTCTGGCTCGGATTGTATCTTTTGCTCCCTGGTTCCAGAGGTGGAGCCAGTTCGGTAATTTTCTTGTGATCTATTAATATCGCCAATACATTTTCAAGGGAATCGCCCAGTGGAGTGAACACCAAATTTTCTGTTCTTTCAAATTTTCTTTTTCTATCCTGGCATTGGTTGAATGCAACCTGTTGTTGAGATGACAGATTGTCTTGCTTTTTCCAAATGGGGGGACTGTAGTTTGGTCTCCTAGGTTGCCCCTGTACAACAAGGGGTACATCTTCATTGCCTTTATCGGGTACCCCATTGGGATCGCTCGCATACTTTGCAGTCTGTATATGTTTGGCAACTGCTTACAAGGCAGTGAAGTCTTTAATCTTTCCTGCCTTCAGGCCCATCTCTGCCATTTCGCCGTGTTTGATCATTTCTGAGAATGACTTTCCTATGCCTGCTAGGATCCTTTCATAGTAAGGAGCCTCTTGGATATCAATAAATGTCATTACCATCTCAGTTTCTGTCATTGATGGAATGACTTGCGCTGCTAGATGTCTCCACCTTTGGGCATATTCTCGGAAAGATTCAGTACTTTGCTTTTTGACTTTAGTCATTTGGTATCGATTAGGTGCCATTTATGACTGAAAACTGTACTGATTTAGAAAGGTGTGGGCCAATTCTTCCCAGTTGTGAATATTGTCAAGTCAGGCATACCAGGGTTTAGCTTCTCTAGTGAGACTTGATAAGTGGGTTTTATACCCACGAATCGGCTCGTAATTCAAGCTTAATCGGTGTTAATTCTTTGATTTTATGTGTTGTTTTTACTTGTTTAGTGTTATTTTGTGTGTAGGTTTGGTGGTGTGGCAATTGATCAAAAAGGGTGAAATTGTGGCAAAAACTTAGCAAGTTTGGAGCTTGTGGAGACCAGCTGACAGAAGCCATGCCCGCTAGGGCGGGCCATTTTCAAAGCAAAACCCCCGCCGGGGCGGGGGTACAGGGCAGAGCAGTCTATTTGGTTTTAAATACTACAAGAACATAAGCTTTAGTGTTTGGGATGGCTTGGGACTAATATTGGCTTGGAATTGCAATCTAAATGCATGTCATAGTGATATATCTGACATCGAATAACAAGATTTGGAGAGAATATACAACACAAGGCAATTAACATTGAAAAAAGTCAGATTTTTGGAGCAAGCATTGGAGTGAAGATTTTGAAGGAATTTCATATCAATTGCAAATTAAGGCTAAAGAGAAGGGTGGTTCTGAATTTATTCTTCTTATCTAGTTTTTTATTTGTAATTGGAAGGATATTATCTTTAATTACTTCAGTTTTTATTTCATTAATGATGAACTAAATTACTTTTTAGGCTTATGATGGATCTTTAAGTGGAACGATGATTATGTAACTTTGATTTTCAGTTTAATAAGCTATTCCTCAATTTATCTATATTAATTTGAGCTTGAATTTATGAATTGCCTGATCAACAATTCTTTGTGGACTTATATAGATTCGAGAGAGGAAGTACAAGTCTAGACTTAGTTAATATAGCATATGTTCTTGAATTCTATGAATGAATGGGATCTTGATGAATGTTAGGGTAGAGATATGCTTAACATCGCATGTAATCAGATAGAGAACTTAAAATTAAACCTTCTTTAATTGTAATTTGCATAAAGATATAGTGAGTTAGTTAATTAAGGTGTTTAACTTAATTCTATCTAAATTGTGGATTTGAGTTAATATGGTATTAGTGCATCGAGAGGTGGCTAGTTCTACTCGAGTGTTCTTGATTAATAAACTGGGATAATGAATTAAACTGGAATAAAGTGTAATAATCAGAGTAAAGCTTAGGGTGAAGTTGTAAGCCTAATTCTCCGATACTTGTTTGAAATTTCAGTTTTTAAGATTTGTGATTGTTTTGTGATCTTAGTATTTTTCATAATTTTAGTTTTTAATAATTTTAATCGTTAAATTGGATAGTTTAATAAAATTGGGATTAATAGGAAGCTGGTAATTGTGAGGGTTAAATTCATGTTAATTTCTCTGTGGGAATGATACTTTACTTACTGTTGTATTACTTGTTGACCACGTATACTTGCATGTTGTGCATAATTAGAAATTAGCCAACAAGTTTTTGGCGTCGTTGCCGGGGAACTTTAGTATAGATTTTAATAATTTTGCAATATCTATTTTCTATTTTAGGTTCTTGAAGTCGGTTTATGCAAACTCGGTCCAAAAACCCAGACTTGCTGCCTTTGGAGGACGATATCGAGAAACGGTTTCAGAGGTTAAGTAAGTCGATTAAAGACACGAGGGAAGTGTCGACGTCGGGATTTTTATTTGTCCATTTTCTGTTCTTGTCTTTTGGTGTTCTCATGTTAGGTGATATTTGTTTGAAAAAACAAGTTGTGAAAAGGTCCGACATGTATATGTCGACGATTGGACTGTAAGATTCGTCAGTTGATTTTTTAAATGGTTGTACCAACACAATCGAGAAAAGATTTGTGCATTGACCCAGTGATGTGACACTGCTTAACGGGTCTGTGAAACCGAGATTCATTAGGGTCCGGGGACTTGGTTTTGCGGAGGGAAGGTGTTAGGCACCCCCCAACATCCGTGTTGCCACGGTGACCACCACTTTTCAATTAAACTGTTATATGAATGTGTGTGTGTGTGTGTGTGGATCAATGTGCAATTATTTAGAAGTAGTGCTATTCCTCGTTCGCACCTATATACAAAGGGTTTGAATTTGTGTAAAAATTCAGTTTTAAACAAGATATAGTAGTGAAATTTTGTAAAAGAGGTTTTTCAAACCCTTATGCTCAATAGTAATTGAGGCCTTTGATACTTCTATTTTATTATGTTCGGCTTGATTGCTTTTATTTTCGAGATGCGAAGCATCTTCGAGAAAATAATGTACAAAGTAGTGTCCAACTCCTCGTGGGCATGAAAACCATCTGAGAAAATCTAAACACCGTGAATAATTTACAAGCTGCTTACAACTGAAAATATCCATCACGGGAACCGAATCTAGATTCAGTAGACTGAATCTGTGATCACATGATCCCTAGGCTCACATAATGCCGCAATTTATATGAAAGCGGTAAGTAGTTATATATATAAAAGCTGTAAATATATATATACAGACATGATCAACCACCACGAAGCACCTCTATGGGGGATCGAAAATATAAATATATAAAAGCGGTAAATATATATATATATATATATATATATATATATATATATATATATATATAGACATGATCAACCACCACGAAGCACCTCCATGAGGGATTAGAAATGTAAATAAAGCTGTAAAGACGATCAACCGCTACGAAGTAAACTCCAGGAGGGACAAAATATAAATATATATAAAAGCAGTAAACGCACATGATATATATCGATCCCGGCTCGGTTTATCATTTCAACGATTTGTCGCTATATATATATATATATATATATATATATATATATATATATATATAAGAGCAGTAAACGCTCCAGACGTGATTACAGGCTCAATCGAGGCATAACTCGATAATGTTAGTCCATATATATAAATATATATAATATATATATATATACAAAAAGAAATAAAAGCCTCGGACCGAAGTTCGGGCATACACACGCAACACGACTCTCAACGTGGAGAACTGTGTGTGCACAGTAGTGGAGAAAGGCTTTAGAAAGTGTAAGAAGGCTTACAGTTGACTGCCAAAGAATACTTCAATGTCTTTAAATGGATGAACACTCGGCTCCCGTCGGTAAAAATATAACAATATAGAAGCTCACAAGTATTTAAAATGAGAAAGCACTCAATTTATAGTGTATACAGAGCAAATTGGACAGGGCTTTCTCGCCTTTTTTCTTTTTAAAATGGCTGTCCCAAGCCCTCTATTTATAGAGGGGGGAGCCGCAAGTGTACCTACGGCAGCCGCAGATGCACCTGCGGCTGCCCGGGGTACCCCGGGTTCCGCTGTCTAAAAGTACGTGCACGCGTGCAACGTGTTGTCCGCTCAAACTTTCAGAACTTTGATCTGGGCATCTGATCGAGGTGTATAAAACCTTTTACGACATGCTGTTGTCGAGAGCTACACAATGACATGGGATTAGAGGTTTTATGAAGTCAGGAAGATGGGACCATGTCCTTGGTCTTCAAGCTTCAAATTCTATCCAGTGTACTGTCTTGTGCAGTAGTCACTTGGGATTAGAGCTCTTTTGGTTCTTGTAGGACATTTCTATGTAGAATGTATGTTGAGATGTTTGTTGAGACGGCGCAATGGGATTAGGATGGCAAAATGAAGATTTTGCCCCTCACCGGGGTTATCTCCGATTTGAGTTATTTTTAGCGGTCGTTGCTCAGGGTTATCTCTAAGATTGGACTGTTACAGGTGTTGACCGTCCTCACGGTTATCTTTGAGGTGTGCCTGACTTCCCAGGGTTATCTCCGGTCTTGGGGAATGAGTGCCTCGTGGTTATCGTCGAGTGTTGAAGCTGGTTGTATGGGTTTGAAACAAGCATTTCCGGGGTTATCTTCGGAGCTGCAACTGCATGCCTCGAGGTTGTCTCCGAGGTTTGATACTAAATTTCTCAGTGTTGTTTTCGGGACTGAGACTGAGTATCTCGGGGTTATCTTCGAGATGAAACGGTCTTCTCCGGTGTGATTTCTGGCATTTGCACTGCATTCCTCGGGGTTATCTTTGAGGTTAAAACTGAAACTCCTGGTGTTATTTCCGGGACTGAGCTGAATGTCTCGAGGTTATCTCCAAGATAGTAATAACTGAACATCCCAGGGTTGTCTCCGGGATTAAACTGAGTTGTCTTCCGGGGTTATCTCTGAAAGATGATTCTGCCCTCCTGCACTGTTAGTAACATGTATGCAGAAAATTTCGAGTGTCTACAGATGCCTCTCTTTATCATATTCATGCAATGCAATGGCGTGGATAGGATAAAGAATACTAGACACTTGAAATATAATAAGATAATCATGATGCAATGTACATCAGCATGATGCAAATGTATGTGGTTTGTTGGATTGTTCTCCAACATGGTGGGATGATTGTCGGCTCCCCATGACTTCTACTGGGAGCAGGGTTATTCATGACCACTCTGATAAACTATTTGGACATATGATCCAAAGCTACCATGAACTCCCAGTATGTTGACGTTGAGATTATCACCAAAGCCTTTAATCCTCGGTACAGACTTTCACTGAAGATGTATCTCTCATGTACAAAAGATTCTGTGGGGATGTGTTTTGTCTATTGAGGATGTGTATAACATATTCCATCATCGGTCCTTCCAGATGAGGATGCTCTGTTGGGGTAATTGCCAACAGTCTGTGTTGTCAGGATTGCCTGACCCTCGCTGAAATATGCATTAGCTGATGAAATCCCTGCTGGGGATAATGTCAAGGCTGCTTGACTTTTGTTAACATGTGCATCAACGGATGGCTTTAGATGCTTCGATGGGTTTACTTGCCATCGACTGAAGTAACGTCAAGGTTACTTGACCTTCGTTGACATGTACATCAACAGATGAAAATGCGTGACACCCCCGCCGGGGATCTGTATTTTGACAGATGAAAATACTTGATACCCCCGTTGGGGATATATACTTTGACATATGAAAATGCATCATACCCCCGCCAGGGATATGTACTTCGACATATGAAAATACGTGACACCCCCTCCGGGCATATGTACTTCGACATATGAAAATGCGTGACACCCCCGCTGGGGATATGTACTTGGGAGTTGCGACCCCAAACTAATGACATCAGACCTTTGTGAGGTATTGCCGAGTGTGATTAGCAGCCGCTGAGATTATCGGTATAGTATACCCTGTGTTTGGGCGAATACCAATGAATGATATGAAAGCCACAGTTTGGCCCAGGAAAACTAGGATTTCAGGCTACTCTGCTCAATCGCGTAGCGTTTTTATCCTTGATTTAGCCTTTGTTAGTAGTAGGGCGTCAGTGCCCCATTTCCCTGTATTTCTAGTTGAACAAAGATGATGTATGTAGATGATTATGTACTTAGGAATGTATGTACTATTTTCCATTCCCTACATCATATTGCCATCTATTATTTGTCATGCATGTATCATGTTATGCATATGTATGTATTTCCAGAGATATTCAGCATTGACCCTGGATGGTCTTATAATACGGCCTACACAGTTGTCTTCTTCGACAGTCAGCCGCTTCGATCATACCCCACCAGTGTTGATAGCCTACCGTCTGAGGTCGTGGTATGATAATATGTCACCCACAAATAGGGTGACTGTAGACCAGCTATTACATCATTCTATGACCCTTTTGATGTTTCAGGTTCCCGCAGGTTTTGTAGAGGGTATGCTGGAGCATTGGATACCGGAGAGACATGTTTTCTGGCTTGGTACCCAGGAGTTGACTCCTACATTGGAGGAGTACGGGCGGTTGACGGCTTTGTCCTTAGACAGACTTTTATTTCATAAAATTCGGGGTCTTACAATCTCCCCTCCTTATGAAATTTCGTCCTCGAAATTTACGTACCTGATATTTCAAAGAGTTGAGAATACCTTCCTTTCATTTCAGATTCCATCTTCCCTGTCATCATCTCCATTGCTCATCTCCTGTATTTCAAATATCATTCTAGAATACAGCTTCAAAACAAGGGTTAATTTAACAAATTAACATATCATATAATATCCCGATATTATGACTGACCAATAAATAAGCTTAGGTAGGACACACTAGCGAAGGATTTACTCATCTCTCCCCTCCTAGTTATATTCCCCGATCTCCGCCAGAGACCATATCCCTAAGCTCTGATACCAAAATGTAACGACCCCAAAATAGGTCTATTCCATCCAACCCATTCTGAGTCGCCAAATATATGGTACAGAAAACAAATACAACTTTATTACAATAATTGTCGTATAAAATACAACAACACATGCTGTGAGTTTGGATACAAATATATACCAAATGTGACACATGTCCCAACCGTGGACAGCACCTCACAGTGGCACCTTACATAAAGGTATAGTCAAAGACTGTTTTAGAAATTAGAATCTTTGGGAAGTGCTCAAGGAAACCTTCATACATGGGAGGCCATACGTCTAGGTTATGATATATATCATATGGCCACAGAAGTATCCTTGGTTGACCCAATAGACCCCAAAGAAAAACGAGAAGATTACTATCATAGTCTTCCCAATGGTAAGTCTTTTCTTGACATATTATTATCTCCACTGTCTCTAATGAGAATTATACTCCAAACAAACACCAAGATTATATATGTAGTGTTCGTAGATATACTGAGCAAGTGGATGAGCACAACCCTGTCTTATGATAACACGAGGTTGTATGTCATTAGACATCTTATATGATAGTGGCAAAAACACCCTTCCAAAGTTGAGTTCACCTCACCCTCAACAGCTATAGACCACCGTTCTATTCCCCTGTTATCCCCCGCTCGACCCAGCTACACTCGTATTACCTGAAAGGAATTGTGAAGCAAAAGGGTGAGCACAACTAGCTCAGTAAAGAATATCATGACTAAAGATAATTAAATTATCAATAGCCTTCATCAGTAATAAATCAGAGATTTAGAACATATGGTAGATGATAAAACTTTTCAACCATAGTTGCAGCGGAACGAGCAATCCATTAGAAGAGTCAAATATACCATAAAGTCTATTATATTCTCCATATTAAAAGTCCACCAACAATGTTTTATCCCTGTAACATCAATCAACAGTTCATTTCCACAATTATATGAATAACTCATAATCATAATTGTGATTCTAAATTCCTCTTCACATCCAGAACGAAGATAATTTTCATCACATGTCTTTACCTGAACCATCAAAGATTGTGGTTATACCAAATCACAGTTCCTGTTTATAATTATACTAACAATTTTATCTTTGCACTACGGGCCAAAGATATTCATCAACAGACCATCTTTGCACTACAGGCCAAAGATATTCATCAACAGGTCATCTTTGCACTACAGGCCAAAGATATTCAACCACAGATCATCTTTGCACTACAGGCCAAAGATATTCATCAACAATTCATCTTTGCACTACAGGCCAAAGATATTCCTCAACAGTTCATATTTGCACTACATGCCAAATATATTCATCAACAGTTCATATTTGCACTACAGGCCAAATATATTAATATCTCAAAGAAATATATAATCATTTCAGAATTTATATAAACAATAATTATAACCATGTTAATCAATTCATCTTTACACTTAAGCTAAAGATATTCAATTATAAATTCAATGATCATGATCATACCAGTTAACAATTCATCTTTGCACTACAGGCCAAAGATATTCCTCAGTCACGATCATACCAATAATTTACCCATCTTTACACTCAAGTGAAAGAGAAATTCAACATCAGGGTTATAAAAATGTTATATATGATAATAAAAATAATATTATCAACAACTGCATTTATTTTCAAGAGCAACAATCATAGATCAACTATAATTTGGTCAGAAAAAGAAACTAATTTTTTTTCGTGAATAGTAACTCGTGAATAGTAACTCATGAATAGTAACCCCGACTCAAAAAGGTAGAAATTCTACAATAAAATCTATACCAATATTTCGGTATAATGATATTGAAAGAATAACATTTCTTTAAACTTATCAACAATTTATTTTAATTATTTACACTTTATTAATTAATGCATTTAATCATCATAAAATGCCAAACTCATAAGATTTCATCACCAATAACCAAAACCCCCATAAAAAATCTGCCTATACCACATATATGATTCTCAAGCCATAAAATCATATTTTTCAATTTTCTTCCTTCACATAACATATTTAATTCAATTATTCATAACTAGCTCATTTTCATTAAAAATACCAAATCAGTTCCAAAAATATTTCTTTTCTGGAATTTATCAGAATATAGTCCCATATTGAACATATATTTTTCTCAGAATTTTTAAAATTCATTTACTATTTTTCATATGGCCAAAGACGCCGAATATTTAGACATTTATCATAAATTGTACTTTTATTCAAAAATTCCAAAATTCACAGAGTACACTGATATTATATAGATGTACTCCCAATAAATTTTTTATCAATTTTAGAGTTAACCACAAGGAGTTATAAGCGGTTTATTTTTAAAATTGTCTTTTCTCATAAAATTCATAACTCATAATCTATACATCCAAAAATCGCCATTTTTCGACACAATCAAGAAAACTCATTAATTAATCATTTCAAATTTTTTCGGAATTTTTGAAGTTCAGAAAAATTACGAAACTGAAAATTATAACAACCCTTAAAATCCCTTACTATCCCTTACCTCAAAAGAGCAGTACTTCTGACTGGATATCAGATATAACGCTGAAAGAAACTTACACTGATGAATATCAACTCACCAAGTATCTAAATACTCACAAAATACACTCAATAATCTAGAGAGAAAAAGAGAGAAAACTTATGAATTCTGGTGTGATTTTTAATTCTAACTTAGCCCTCTATTTATAGAAAAATGTTAGCACGTCGAAGCAGACTTGACCTGCAACCTGATGTCTTTACCTGCTACTACTCCACCCACCAAAAATCAGACACCATCCCCAACATCCAAAAGTGAGGCCTACTCAATTCTAGAATTTTTCACCAAAATCTAATTTCCGAATCAGTCACCTCTTAAAATTCATAACAAATTATACGTTCATTTTTAACGGTTCAAAATTTGTGGACATATACTCAACTCATATATGTATAACATATCCAAAAATGACAACGATCCAACGGTCGGATTAAATATTATAACTCACACAATAAAGCTATAAGAACACCGGTTTGATTTTTAATACCTCCAATCTGACAAAATACAGATAAAATACCTCAACATTAAATTATTTCATTTATAACCACATAAATAAATCCATCCTTTATATCCACATCAAATAAATATTTTCTTATCATAGAAATCAATAATTAATTATTCACAAATAATAATACAGAATCACATTTATGACAACCAGGCTGTTCCCAGGAAAGAGGGGGCTTTCCGATAAGGATTTCTCCTTACTGGCGAGCAATTAGGTGACCAAATCTCTCCTTAACAGAACTTTCTAGACATTGCCAATAATGCTATCTAATAATATTTTTCAAATAATATGAATTATTGATCTGATAATGGGAAATACTGTGCAGTGACAATTATTGAATCAACAATAATATAACCTATCAACGTAGCAATTATTGAATCAATAAAATAAAATATTGAACAGTAATTACTGTAACAATTATTGAGTAATGCCTTCTTACTTAAGGATTAATAATTCAAAAATACTGTGTAAAACCGTGTGCTACTGTGCAACCACGCGTATTACTGTATTTTAACCACCGGATATTCCAACAGTGTTAACGGTAACAACTACGCCGTTATTTATAAAAACTCAATTTTTGTTGTTATCTTCATCTGACAGTTATTCTGTTATGGGGCCCATATATGGCTGCGCCGTCGTACGAATATTCCTCGACAGAAAGAATATTCCACGACTAAATGAATATTCCCCGATAACAATGAATATTTTATAACCACTTGAGTAGTTTGAAAAAATTTCATATATCACCCTTAACTTTAACTTTTATCAATTTAACCATTTACTGAATAGTAACTATAAGAAAAATTGAATACTTTTATTTCATAAAATTTGGGGTCTTACACAGACCTTGCGCTCATATGGTTGTCGGGTTACGAAGTAGAGTAATAGAGGAGGAGATTACATCCGGTCATGTATTATTTCAGCGTTTCCTGATAGATAGATTTGGCTCATTGGACAGCTACGCACGACATTCTGGGAATTTTACCATACCAGAGGATCAGTGGCATGTGGCCAGAATGGATGTATTCGTGATGTGCCTAGTGGCGTATATCTACATGCCACGGTATATGGATGAGTTGGACATCGGTGTTATCATGGCAGTGAGAGCTCTCAGGGAGGGTCATACCATCATTCCGATGATTGTGGCGGAGATGCTGAGGTCGGCCACGTTTTGCAGCACCTACCCTGCAGAAGTATTTACAGGCAGCTCGATCATGCTATACGTGTGGTTTATGTCACACTTGAGACCAATTGGTACTTTCTGCCGACACGGGTACCGCTTTACCCATGATATAGCTATGTCTTACTCCTTTCAGCCATCGGAGTGTACAGACGCTATGTCTTGGTCGGTATTCCTGGCGGGGATCAGAGATCCGTTTGGCATCCTGCCGTGTACAAGGCTCAGTTCACCCTATAGCTTCATTACTTATGCTCTGAGCATGAATTATCTCCTTTTGGCTGGTTTGAGGGGCATGACTACCTAGCACCCACTGGCTATGATGTCACAGTTTGACCAGTTCTAGGACTTCCATCATTTTGAGGGGGCGTTAGTTCAGCGTTTAGCTTTTCACCATCTATCAGCAGAGGACCGATCTCGGGTGTATGCCTGTTGGGATCAGCGTAAGATAGCTAATTTTTCTGTTAACCATCTGGGCTGTTCGTCAGAGTATTCTGCGTGGATGGGGACAGAGACTTCATCGACTGCGGTAGTATCCACAGTGCCGGATATTGATTCAGATGGTGGAGAGCCCATGGAGGACATTGATTCTCCCACCGAGGAGGAGCCATTTACTGGGTTGCCAGCAGCTCTTTTAGATTCTCCCAGTACTAGCACTGTCGTGATTCAGCATTCAGCACAGTACTTCGAGCAGAGTCTTTATCTGATGTCTTTTGAGAGGGATCAGGCTAGAGCCCTGATGTTGACAACTCTTGATGGGAGAGATGCTGCTCTATTAGAGAGAGACGAGGGATTAGCTCGTAGAGATGCCACTGCTGTTGAGCAGGATGAGGCCAGATCAGCCAGAGATGTAGTGATAGTCGAGAGGGATAACACTATATCTGCCCGGGATGTAGCCATTACAGATAGTACCACAGTGAGGTCCCTTACTACTGGCATGATTGTCGAGATGAGCACGTACATTGATGAGCACAGCGTCACCATGCATATGGCTGTAGATCTGTTAGCTCGTGTGGATACCCTTGGGCAGGAAACCATAACCTTACCTCCTTCTTCTGAGAGAGATGCCATGTTGGGCTTGATAGCTCGCATATACATTGATTTGTAGATGGGCTTGTATTTTCCTGCACAAACTAGCTTAGCCATTTTGTCATGTACAATTTACATTGTATATATCAAACAACATTATATATAGCAGGGAAATATATTTTTGATCACTTCCCTTTAGTTATGCCTTGTTGCTTGCTTGATATTTGCCTGTTTCTTCAGGACTTGTGATCTTGATGAATTCTGAATTCCTCCTTGATGGATGGACATTAAGTTGTCTCTGGATATTTCAGAATGGATCATTGGTCTGTGTGTATTCCTTACCATCTTTGGTGTCTTGGGACTGGTTTCTGTATGTAGATGTGGAGAGGAATGTGGCTTTCCTCTCCCAGGTTGACCGCACCACAGATGGTCGCCAGTATTCCTTTGTATGGGGGAGCCCAGTTAGTTCCACCTCTTATGGATTGGTGTTTGTAATAACCCGATATTTTCTATATAAATTAATAAGAAATTTTGCATATAATTTTTTTTTTATATTTTAAAGGCGGGAATATGTGCAAGGTAAAGTGTGTATATATATATATATGTGATAAATAAAATATATTTATTACATGAATAATTTCAAATAAGTTTTGTAATAATTATTGATCATTATAACTTATAATTTTATAATAAATTAATTTGGTAGTAAAAATATATTTATTAATTATTTTCCATGAAAATATGATTATTATATTATTTAAATAATATACGAAATGACTATTAGAATTATTATTAGAATTATTTTATTATAAATATTTATTTTAGATTAATTAAGTTAATTATTTTAATTTAATTAATAATGATATATATGAAAGATATATCAGATATGGAATCCAAATCCTAATTCTGGATTTAGAATAAGGAAAGAGAATATTAATATAATATTATATTAAATATATTTCAGTGCTATAAATATGTACTGTATGTATAGACTGATAATGGTTGGTCAATTATGGTGTAACATGACAAAACCCTAGCATTGCTGATAAACCCTAATTCAAAAAGTCAAATATGACTTTAAAAATTTGTTAAGTCGTTATGTAGTCGTGTTAATGTTCATAAGGTATTATACTTAATTAGGGAAAACCCTAATTATTAGAAACCATAATATTAATTTGTTAAACCCTAGTTCAAAAGTTAAATACGAGTTCAAGACTGTTAGTAATTGTGTTATATGATTTATATTGTGTATTATAGGATTTAATGTTAATTAGGAAAACTCTATTTAATATTTAGAAACCCTAATTAACTAGAAACCCTAATTTCTAAATTAGTAACCCTAATTTCTGAATTAGTAACCCTAATTGCTAATTATAAGCCCTACTGCTAATTAGTAAATTTCTAAACTAATTTGTAAGTCTAGGTAATTAGGAAACCTAATCTAATTAGGAAACCCTTATGGTCACTTTTAGAAACTTTAGATTTTCCATTTTAGCCTTAATTGAAAAATTCTAGAAAAGCAAATTATATAACCTTAGGGTTAAACCCTAAGGGTTAGACAATTGACTAGATTACCATTAAATTTACAAGGCTATGGACCAAAATACCCTTATGTACATTCTTTATTAGCTTGCTTGCAAACCTTGCTAAAACTTTAGTTGTTTACAAACTCTTGACGTGCCATGTGCTCTAAATTATCAGCAAATAAGCCACATATCTCAGCAAATACATTATACCATGTTATATATATAGATCAAGAGAGAAAGTTCATAAATTAGCCCATTTATACACACTTAAACTCATCCAAGACCCTCTCTCTCTAAAATCCACGAAATATAGTAGCATTTCTGTTCCCAAATCAAGCCCCACTAACACCCATAACAAAATCAGAAGCCAAGAATCGAAATTATCAAGTGAGGTATAAACCTAACCCTAAAAATTTGAACTTTGATCCTCTGTTAGATGTTAGTTTTTTTGTGTTAAACATGTTGTTTGGTGTATAACTAAGTTATCTAGGTTGATAGATGTTAGAACCATAATATCTATAGGCTCGAATTTGATGTTTTTCAAAATCTGAAAAAAATTTCAAAATGTTGTCTGACAACGAATGTCAGACCTCCTAGATCTCATCCTGTTTATTTTTTTGGTTGTTTTAATCTTTGATCTTGTAGTATGCTATGAGATCTTTGATCTGGAACTTGAATCAAGGTCAGAGCATGAATAGATTGCAAGTTATGGGTGGTCAAAACCCGTTGACCGACCATGACTGGACAAAATCTGTGTAACCCAGATCTTGCCCAGAACTGTCTGACAATGAGTTTATGCCCTTAGATTTTTCTGTTGTTGGGTGCTTTGTTATTGTTGTTGTATTCATGTTGAAGGTTGTTATATGGACTGTAGATTAAAGCCTTTAGAACACATAAACATCAAGCATGTAGGAAGTAATGGTTGGTCAAACCAGGTAGAACGACCATGAAATCTGTTTTCTAGGTAACCCAAAAAACTGATGAACATGTCTTCTGACATGGTTTGACCGGACCGGATCTGTTGATTGTGATGTTCTTATATGTAACTTTTGTAATGTATCTCTTCATTTACATGTGGACAACATGCTTGAACCGTTAGATCACCATAACATCAACTAGAAATCGATTAAACCAAGGCACAAAGTAGCTATCAAGCATTGCCTGGGTTTCTGGGTAAACCAGAAAACCCAGGAAGGGCCTGACAGCCGCTTTGGACCTCCAGATCTTGTTTGTATGTTGTAGTTAGACCCTGTTAGTTGATGATTCATGTAGTATTACATTGATACTACACGATCATTACAAGACCTTGCCTAGAAACAACTTGATCAGTGAGTCATGATCAGTCAAACATGACACCTTAGCAACTGCCTATAAATGTTCTTGAGCCTCAAGAACACCTAAGGTGACAAATTCTGTCGCTAAAGGCTATAGCGACAGTTTTATTAATTTTAATTTCCAAAAATCATTTAAAATTAGAAATTAATTTCTAAAATTTACAAAAATTATTTTAAAAATTATTTTAAGTTATGAAAATTAACTTTTAATAATTTGACATATTTTTTATGAATATTAGTATTTATTTTAATATTATTGATATTTAATTTATTTAATTAATGCATTAAATAAATTAATTAAAAATGATTTTATTATATTAAAAATCATTTTAAATATTAATAATAAGCTATTTAATAATATTTTAAGTTATAAAATATAACTTTTAATATTTTAAAGTAAATTTCATTAATTATTTAATATTAATGATATTAGATTTATTTAATAAATATATTAAATAAATTAGTTTAAAAATAATTTTAATATTATAAAAATAATTTTAAATGAAAATAAAGAGTTTAAAAATATTTTAAGTTATAAAATATAACTTTCAATATTTAAAGGTAAATTTTATTAATAATTTAATATTAAATTATTTAATAATTATATTAAATAAATAGTTTAAAAATAGTTTTATTGAATTAAAAATTATTTAAAAAGGATATAAATGTTTTAAAAATATTTTAAGTTATAATTAAGGACTTTTAATATTTTGATAAATAATATATTAATAATTAAATATTAATGGTAATTATTTAAAAATAATTTTAATTGTTTTAAAAATCATTTAAGGGTAATATTAATACTTTAAAAATATTTTAAGTTATAATTAATGACTTTTAATATTTTGATAAATAGTACATTAATATATAAATATTAATGAAAATTATTTAAAAATAATTTTAAATGTTTTAAAAATCATTTAAGGGTAATAAAAATGTTTCAAAAATATTTTGAGTTATTATAAATAACTTTAATAATTTGGCAATGGTGTCATTAATAATTTAATATTAATTAAATATTAATGATAATTGAATTATTTAGTATTTAAATCAATTAAAAATTATTCAAGTGTTTGAAAAATCATGATAAATTATAATAATTATTTAAAAATTATTATAAGGTTATGAAAAATAATATGACTAATATTTAAATTATTTAAAGTAATATTGAACTATAGAATAAGGTTTTAGATTAGATAATTACCCGATAAAGCCGTCGGTACACCGAAATATTTCAGAAATTGATCTGGACTTAGATAGTTTGACTATATTAGTGTTTGTTTGTAATCCAATGACTACTAAATATATGTGACAATATGATTAGGTTATGTGCTGATTACAAATAGCAGTACTATGTGATATGATATATTATTCTAATCAAACGAATGATCTTATTAATGATTGATAAGTGGGTTTTATACCCGCGAATCGGTTCCTAATTTAAGCTTAATCAATGTTAATTCCTTATTTTTATGTTTGTTTTTATCTGTTTAGTGTTATTTTATTGTGTAGGTATGGTGGTGTTGGAATTGATCAATAAAGATGGATTTAAGGTGCATTGTGGCGAAAAATTAGCAAGTATCGGAGCTTAAGGAAATCAGATGACATGAGCCTAGCCTGTGATGCCCCCAAATCCAGGTTCCTTCACAACCTCGGATCCGGTCCGCTACGATACTACTATCGTCAAACTATTTATATTTTTTATTCATAACTTAATGAATATAACTTTACTTATTACAATTTAGAATATAAAATCATTCCATTTCTAGGATCTGCATAATGACCCCCAAACTTTTATAAGTTTCACCACTTGGTCATTTACTATTCCTATTTTACATCACATTCGATATTATATAAATATGCGGAATAATTTAAACTTTTTCAATCTCCTTTGAAAATAAATCTTTTATTGATATCTTAACTTGAATCAATTACAAATCCCTAGATCAAATTATGTTATAATTCATTCTATTCGAATTACTGTATAAATTTTTACATCACCATTCGAATTTCTCTATGTATCACATAGTATGACTTAACATGTATTACACATTGTAAACTACTATCATGTACATCTCCTATAACCTAAACATGGTTTGATAGCATATATTTGATTAAAGAAATCAATCTCCTTTGATGTGATTGAACTTTATCAATCAAGAAGCACGTATCCTTTACCGTGTATCCTTAACTTGCAAAAGTAGTTATTTGCAAGGGTGAGCTTGACAGCCCAACAATTCTAACAGTTTTCATGCAGCACATAACATATAACAACATATTCAGTTCATGCATTTATAATCGATTAATAATTACTACGCATGTTACTCCTCACATAACGGGCATAGAGGTTTATATCACAAGCATATCATCAAAGATCAACTTTCACATTTCATACATATCTCATATGCATTTCATATATATACATCAACATTAGCATCGCATAATATAGCTCAACTAATAGTTATCAAATTCATATAACAAATAGGAACTGAAAGACTTGTCTGATTCGTAGTTTATGAACTACGACTTAACTGCTTAACGCTTAACTGCACTTCGTGTATTCCTACACAGTTATATAATCATGGATTCATATCCATTAGTAACATATTTCATACATTCTCAATGTAATAACAATGTTACATTATTTTCTAACTAGGTTTGAAAAACCTACACTTCACTTTCTTATCACATTCTCGGAGTATCTAGGTCCGTTTAGGTATACCTTAACCATTCGGACATGATATCAACATCCGTATATATCTATCACACACTTGACTCGCTACGTGGTCGACATATTTAAAACTCGTATAGGTAAGTTCAAATGTACACATAAACGTCTAACTTAGTCGTAACTTCCTATACTATATTTTCATAGCACAAATCAGTTTGTAAGACATTACAAATCTAAACAACGTATCCTTGCTTAATATCTTGAAAGTATTCCATTGGACTTTAACGTTCGAAAGTTATGATTAACCTTCATTTTCATCACATAGCATGCTTCTTAACACATTACCTAGCATACTGGTCATATATTATAAGTTAAAGTAATCATATAAGCATGCTTTAAACATCATATCAAAAACAGATCACACAACTGACTGCAGCATGGCACAGCTGCGCCCTGTCCAGGCTTAGGGACGGCGCAGCTGTGCTGTCCTCTGGCCAGTCCAAGACTGAGCTTTGCACTTCCTATTTTTAGTCCATACTTTAATACACTTAGACACTTACACTTAACATGTATACAAGCTAGAGGTCTTTACATACTTGTATGACCACTTCAAGATCAACCTTATATGTTAGGGACTTTAGTTTAGGATTTTCACGAAATCAAAACCACATAGGGTTATGAAATCACTAGGTGAACTAATTAGCCTTATGTTCTCATAAAGAGATCACATAACCTTTACTACACATGCTTGTACATATTCATATCGTTTACTCATAGCTAGCATTGTTTAACACTTTAAAACATGCTTTACCCTCATGCTTGATTTACTTCCATTATGTTTAACATATAAGACTTATGTTTAGTGACATAATGAAATATAAGATGTCATCTCGAACCTTTAAAAACTAAATACTCATATAATGCAACCTAAGTTCAAGAATATGCTCGAGGTTGCCCTTGAAATCATTTTTTTGTGAATGATGCAATATAACACATATAAATCATATATAGGGATATTATAGACATAACATGACTTATAAATCCTTTAGAATCTAGATATCCATGTGATGCAACTAGATTTTGAAAATATGTTCAAGTTTGCTTTTGAAACTACTATAGACTTGAACCATACCATTCAACATATACAAGACAACTTCAAAGCTCTAAACATATATAGTCAAGTCATGTTATCATGCTCACAAGGTCAGAGTTTAAATCATGTAGTAGTCATGCATGTTAGTTTACTATGCTAAGCTTTTTCTTGAAAAACTTCTCTAACACAAAGCCTAATAAGTTTGGTCATGCTCAAAGGAACTATGTACACCATAACATGTTCAACTATGTGTAAAATCAGTCATGTATAGCTTACTAGGTTCATAACTTGCAGAACATGATTTCTAACATAATTTGTTTTCAAAACTTAAAGTTCACATCTCCCTTTAAACCATATGTCTTCATTAATCATGCAAGTCTATTAGAATATGCCCAACTTAGATTCATATACTTATATATACATCTTAAACATGCTTTCATGCTAGTTTAAGCCATAAGGGTCGGTCAACATATAGCAGATTTCAAAACAGAAGTTCCGACTGAATTCAGCAATTGGCGCAGCTGCGCTGCGCCTTAGTTCAATAATGGTGCAGCTGCGCCGTGACAGATTCAGCTGCAGAAGCAGACTCTGCTTTGCAGAGTCTTGGCCAACTTGATTTGCTTGACACCAAACATGTCCCAAATCATTCCTAACGTGTTCATACATGCTAGTAAACTTCCTAAACACTTTATAACATGTTAATTCATATCAATTAACATATGAATTCAAGAAATTTCAAGAATTAAACAAAACCCATTTCAAGAACACAATTAGAAATTATACCTCCTTAAGCTTGAATTGGACTCCTCACATACTGAGCATGCTTCTACAATTTCTCAGCCACTTAGAACTCCCAAACTCAGACAATTACTAACATCAAAAACTGAAAATCAAGCTTCTATTTATAAAGGAAATTTGGACTGGACTATGGCATTACACAAGATTGGAGTCCATAGTGTAATGGGAAGAAACAAAGGTTGCTTGAGAGTTGTTTAACAACTCAGTACCAGCCAACTAGCTAGCCATGATCACCTATTCCATATCAACTTGAAGAATACGTAACTTAGTTTTAGCCCACTATTCATGTACTTTTGTGGCACTCAATTTGGGACAAATGAAAAATCTCAGCAACTTGCTATTCTAATGCTTGGTTTGGTTCTTTTAATTCCCATAATGTAATATTAAGGTACAATTGTTACTATATTAGGAATTTAAAGATAAATTTTATACTCACATCATAAAATCTATGTACATTAAATACATGCAATAAAATAACACAGTCAGGTATTATTATCCGAGTAGTTCCATAATTATTTCTACTTCTCACATAACCACATTGTAACATTATTTAATATTAATGTTTATTTAAACATTTAATTCCTTCCTCAGTTTTTAGAATACACAGATACTTAATCATTTATGTATTAAAAGTTACATATGATTTCACTGTACCACTTGGTACCTTATATCATTAGTCTCAATTAAATGTCACACCTCACGTATTCTTAAGCCGTAGGTATTATATATTACTACTGCTTACATTTTTCATATTACCCCTAGTAATATTATTTTAATGATTATACCCACATTAATAATTTAATTGGGCTAAACATCATTTAGTCAGGTACTTTCAACCCACACAATAATTAATTAATATTAATCATTTCTTTCCAATAATCATCATGCACTTCATTAATTAATAGAATATAATATTCTATAATATCACTTAATTAACCACTAATTAATCTGAGTTAATTAATTAAACCTTATTCAAATCTATTCATGGACAACTTAACCATCATTTAACATTTTATTATCCTTATGAGTCCTTACTAACCATTTCATAGATTTTAATTTCCAAAAACTGATTTTACAGACCGGCACAGCTGCGCTGGTCATATGCTTGGTAATGGCGCAGCTGCGCTATACCAAAATCAGAGGCAGACAAGTTCTGCACCAGCAAAAATGAAACCTATGCTTCTAAATACTTTAGACATCCTCCTTAAGTGTTAACTTGACTAATCACAAATCCTCTCTTTGGCTTCACACCATCGGTTACTATTTTCCCTTAACAACTTAAGGATCACACTTCGAGTTCTAAAACTCTATTTCCCTGATTAGTTTAACCAACTATACATAACCTTTAAGGTTTCATACCACCAATAACACAAAACTCGAATATAACACATATATACATTCCTTTCATCTTCGCTTCTTGCTGTGTATTGAATTACGCAATAATTCTCTAACCACTTTAAAGGTATATCGATTATCTACTCTCGTCAATAACGTATATATATGCCAGTCTAAACCTAGCACGCGTCGAGCCTTTAATAGTATTCAATATAGTACACTGAGTGGTTTCCCACAAACGACCAACAAATTAGTTTTCGTCTCGTCTAAACTGTTTTCACAGTGAGTTAGATCGGTTACTAATTCATATATACCTCCGCTCTCTGAAGGAATTGTTTAGCCCAACTCCTATACATCCACCATTAAAGAGTACAGTTGCGCCACCTTAGACTTGATACGTACTCGTACAAATACTCAAGAAATTGGCGATTATCAAAGATATTTAATGTCACCAACTATTATAAAATAATTTAACATAAATTATTTAACATGAATAGATAAATTCCTATCCATCTTCCTATTAATTCATCTCTACAATTTATAACAAATATATAATAACGATATATATTTATTAAACACAACATCACTTATTACATAGCTCATATACCCTATGTAACACAATACTACATACCTAGTAACACACACACACACACACACACACACACACACATATATATATATATATATATATATATATATATATATATATATATTATTCGAACCCATCACATGCCTTAAGAATTTTATTTACTAAATTCTTATTTTAATATTTTCTAA
Organism: Panax notoginseng; assembly: GCA_016801055.1. NCBI lineage: Eukaryota > Viridiplantae > Streptophyta > Magnoliopsida > Apiales > Araliaceae > Panax > Panax notoginseng. The sequence goes on along the minus strand of CM029017.1, from coordinate 85,144,266 downwards.
AAATTCGGGTTCTTACATAGCCCATCGGGGGGGGGGGGTATTTAAGCCTTATACCCTCGCTGGAGCGGGGGGTTGTCAATCTCAACTAACAGGAGTGAAGCCCGCCGGGGCGGGCGTTTTCCAAGATTATACCCCCACCGGAGCGGGGTGTGCTGAATCTGAGCAGTCCTTGCTTGTTTGAAACACTGCTAGGACGTGGACTTTAGTACTTGGAATGCGTTGGGACTCTAAATGGCATGGGATTGCGACCAGAATTCATGTGTTGGATATATATTGAACATAAAACACCAAGATCATGATCACGCAAGGCAATTAACAGAGATTAAGGACATATTTTCATAGCGAGCTTTGGAGTGAAGATTTTGAAGGAACTTTCATATCGATTGCGGATTAAGGCTAAAGTGAAGGATGTTCTGCATTATTCTTCTTCTTTAGTTTTATATTTGTAATTGGGAGGATGATATCTTTAATTTATTCAGTTATTAGTTCATTGATGATGAACTAAATACTTTTTAGGCTTATGACGGATCTTTAAGTGGAACGATGATTATGTAACTTTGATTTTCAGTTTAATAAGCTAATATCCAGTTTATCTATATTAATTTGAGCTTGAATTTATGAATTGCCTAATCAACAATTCTTTGTGGACGTGTATGAACTCGAGAGATGAAATACAAGTCTAGACTTAGTTAATTTAGCCTGTGTTCTTGAATTTTGTGAATGGACGAAATCTTGATGAATGTTAGGGTAGAGATATGCTTGACATCACATTTAATCAAATAAAGAACTTGAACTTAAACCTTCTTTAATTATAATTCACATAGAGATATAGTGAGTTAGTTGATTAAGGTGTTTAACTTGATTCTATCTAATTTGTGAATTTGAGTTAATACGGTATTAGTACATCGAGAGGTGGCTAGTTCTACATACGTTTCTTGATTAATAAACTGGGATAGTGAATTAAACTGGAATAAATGTGTAATAATCAGAGTGATGCTTAGAGTGAAGTCGAAAGCCTAATTCTCCATTATTTGTTTGAAAATTCAGTTTTTAGAGTTTATTGATTGTTTGGTGATTTTAATATTTTTAGTACTTTTAATTACAAACTTGAAATTAGTTAGTTTAATAAAATTAGGATTAATAGAAAATTGGTAATTATGAGAGTTAATTTCTTGCGAGTCTCTGAGGGAACGATACTTTACTTACTATTATATTACTTGTTGACCACGTATACTTGCGTGTTGTGCGTAATTAGATTTTACCCAATAAGTTTTTGGCGCCGTTGTCGGGGACTTAGTATATATTTTAATATTTTGCGATATCAATTTAATTAGTCCAGTTTTACTCAAACATTTTTATTTTTTTGTTTTGTTCGTCTTATTTCAGGTTTTTGAAGTTGGTTTATGCAAACTCGATCCAAACATCCAGACTTGCTTCCTTTTAAGGACGACATTGAAAGACGCTTTCAAAGGCTAAGTAAGTGGATTAAGGAAACAAGGGACGATTTTGAAAATTCTAAAAAAGAAGAAGCAATGGCTGCCGAAGACCAGAAAGCGTTGAGGGACTTTGCTACACCCAAGGTGACTGAGCTGCAGTCGAGTATCACCAGGCCTGCTATAGCTACGAACACATTTGAGATTAAGCCTAGGACTATTCAGATGATCCAAAACTCGGTTCAGTTTGGGGGACATGCAAACGATGATCCGAATGAACATTTGATCAGTTTTTTGGAAATATGCAACACTTTCAAATACAATGGGGTGTTAGATGAAGCAGTCAAACTTCGCTTGTTCCCATTCACTATACGGGACAAGGCAAAGAGTTGGTTACACTCTCTACCATCGGGTTCAATAACGGCATGGGATGTCCTGGCTCAAAAGTTTCTAGCTAAATTTTTCCCGCCAGCGAAGATAGCAAAGATGAGAAACGAGATTACTATATTTGATCAGCAACATGGGGAATCACTGTACGAGGCATGGGAGAGATACAAAGAGTTACTCAGAAAATGCCCACATCACGGATTGCCTAAGTGGTTGTAGATGAACACATTTTATAACGAACTACATGGGAATCTCAGGACTAGTATTGATGCAGCGTCGGGGGGTGCTTTTATGGCAAAGAATTATGAGGAGGCATATCAATTGATAGAGACAATGGCATCTAACAACTATCAGTGGCCCACGACAAGAATGAGACAACCTACGGTAGCTAGAGTGACGGCAATAACAGCGCAGATTTCAGCGCTCGCTAAGAAGTTCGATGCTTGGTCAGGGGTACAGACACAACAAGTTGTAGTTATTTGTGAATTGTGCGCGGGTGAACATCCTACATATCAACGTGCAATCAACCCAGCATCAGTGCTGTTTGTGGGTAGCTACAACAAAATTCCACAGAATACGTACCAGAATACATATAATCCGGGGAATAGGAATCATCCTAACTTTTCGTGGAGTAATAATCAGCATCAGCAAGCTCCACGCCCATCTTATCCCCCAGGATTTTAGAATCAACAACAACAACCAGCTCAACATCAAGAGAAGAAATCAGATTTAGAGGAGTTATTGTCTAAGTATATAACAAGCAACGAGGTAGCTATGAAAAACCAAGCAATGACCATGAAATCACAAGAAATATCCATCAAGAATTTAGAAAATTAGATGGGACAGATAGCTTTTGCATTGAATAACAGGCCTCAAGGAACATTGCCAAGTGATACAGAGAAAAATCTGAAAGGTAATCACTAGTAATGTCAGGCAATTATGTTGCGAAGTGGAAAATAACTTGAGGGTCAGAAAACAGAAAATTTGGCTACAAAGGAAGTTGAGACAGACAGTGAAAATAAAGTGGTCGAGGACAGACAGGGGGAAGAAAAACAAGTGGAAAAGAGCAAAACAGTTAATGAACCGGTTGTTTATCCTCCACCGCCGTTTCAGCAGAGAGTTTAAAAGCAGAAATTAGATAAGTTTGTGAAATATTTGAAAGTTTTTAAGAAACTTCAGATTAACATCCCTTTCGCAGAAGCCCTAGAGCAGATGCCAAGTTATGCGAAATTCATAAAAGGGATTTTGTCCAGGAAAAAGAAATTGGAATATTTCAAAACAGTGGCATTAATAGAGGAGTGTAGTGCAGTTTTACAGTGAAAGTTGCCACCAAAGTTAAAAGATTCGGGGAGTTTCACCATTCCGTACACGATTGGGAATATGGCGTTCAATAAATATTTATGTGATTTGGGGGCAAGTGTGAACCTTATGCCGTTATCAGTTTATACAGAATTGGGTTTGCTAGCTCCAAAGCCTACAAATATCTCATTGCAGTTGGTGGATAGGTCAGTCACGTACCCGAGAGGCATTATGGAGGAAATATTGGTCAAGGTGGACAAGTTTATATTCCCTACGAATTTCATAATTCTGGATTTTGAGGAAGATAAGAACATCCCAATTATCCTAGGGAGACCTTTCTTGGCTACGGGTAGGACGCTCATCAACGTACAAAAAGGAGAACTAACGATGAGGGTCCAAGATCAAGAAGTAAAATTCAATATTTTCAAGGCCATGAAATTCCCCACGGACGAAGAGGAGTGTTTCAGGATGGATATCATTGATCAGATAATCAGCGAAGACATGGGCAAAAGTTTGGTTAACGAACCATTGTGTTAGTTCTCGGAGGCACAATAGTTATCTAGAATGGGGGGTTAAATAGATATTTAAAATTATTTTCGAAATACTTTGTTAGTTTTGTTAACGATTTAAACACAGCGGAATTATGATTTGTTTAATCTCCCTTTTAGATATGATGAGTTAATGAGAGTGAGGCAGTTATAACAGTTATAGCAAGAATATAAGAGACACAATAGTTTTAAGTGGTTCAGAGCACTTAAAGCTCTTATGTGACGCCCCCAAAATAGGTATACATCACTCATCTTGGGTCGCCAAATACATGGTACAAAGTTCAAATACAACTTAATTATACAACAGTCGTATAAAATACGATAAAACATAAGCTGTGAGTTTTAATACAAATATTGTCGTCTAGACAATATTCAAACTCAAATTCAATATTATTACATTTATTTTCCCACTATTTCACAAAATAGTGAGGACTACTAAGGCAGACATCTGGACTGTCACTCCGTTTTTCGACTAGTTTCGGCTATGTTCTCATTTCCTGAAGAGAACAAAGAAAGCAAAAGGGTGAGCTTAACTAGCCCAGTAAGAAATATTATGACTAAGATAAGGCAGAATAATTTATCGTTAGCCTTCAACAGTGTTAAACTGATAAAATATAACAAACATCAAGTTTAACTGCACCGGAATAAGCAATCCATTAGAAGAGTTAAGTAGAACATGAAATCTACTATCTTCTATGATTTAAGAAGTTTATCAACAGTTTTATCGCTGAGACTCAGCTTAATAAATAATCCACATCATCCCTGCACTACGGCCAAGGATATTCATTAGTATCACGACCACAATTTATCCATGCACTATGGGCCAAGGATATTCGTTGTAAGACCCCAACTTTTATAAATAAAGATGAATTTTCTATAAATATCATTTTTGAATATTATGGAGTTAATTTGATATAATGTTATAGTTGTGGGTAATATTTATAAATTTTGCAAAGTACGCAAGTTGTTATATAATATTCGATTGGTCGGGGAATATTCGTTTTAACAGGGAATATTCGTACAACGACACAGTCATTAGTGGACCCCACAACGGAATTATTGTCGGATTAAAAAAACGACAAAAATATTTTATTAAAAATAATGACGGAAGTTTTACCATTGTTACTGTTGAACTACTCGGTAGTAAAAGTACAGTAATACGTGTGGTTGCATAGTAGCACACGATATTGATTATTAATGCTTATGTGAGAAGTCACTCAGTTTGATTCCATTATTGTCAGTTAATAATATGAATTATTTAGCGATAATGACGTTTTGTTTTATTCGTATTATTAACGTAATAAAACAGAAACATCTTTTTATATAAAACAAAATACTTTATTAAAGTTATTCTATAAATAGAATATATTATATTTTATTTAAAAAAATTTTCTTTAAATATGGACCGTCAGATTAAAGTAATCAATCTGGACCGTTCATGGATTAGTTACTATGCATTCTATTTTTTTATAAATAGCAGCTCATTCCTTCATTATTTCTTACGAATTCACTGAACTCTAGAGAGAGAAACTATAGAGAGAAACTATAGAGAGAGAGAAGAAGAGTATTCTGCTACTTAACTACTTCCTTACTTCAGCTCTTCTTTAAAACGGTAAGGGGTATTCTTTCTTATTCATGAAGAGAACTGTTGTTATTCCATTTCTTATTATTCTGTTGGAATAACCTGTATACGCGGTCTACCCTGTACTTGGTGACATTCTTCTATTATTCTGTTGGAACATCCTGTCTGTATGTTTTACACCGGACCTGGTTCCGTTTTTATTATTATTCTGTTGGAACATCATGTTTGTGTGTTTTACACCGGACCTGGTTCTGTCTTGTTATTATTCTGTCGGAATATCCTGTCTGTGCGTTTACGCCGGACCTGGTTCCATTATTTATTATTCTGTCGGAATATCCTGTCTGTGCGTTTACGCCGGACCTGGTTCCATTATTTATTATTCTGTCGGAATATCCTGTCTGTGCGTTTACGCCGGACCTGATTCCATTATTTATTATTCTGTTGGAATAACCTGTCTGTGCGGTCTATCGCATGCATGGTGATTTCTTTTGTTATTCCATTCTTTATTATACTCAGTTGGTTAAGTTTTGACTTCTATACTCCATAAAATTTGTGGAATATCCTTGACATTTGCGCTTCATCTACTATCTATTCATGAAAATATTCTCCTGATCATTCTTGAATTTTACTCCACAAAGCAGTATCATGTTGACAATTTGGACGTTATTAATTCCTGGATAAATTAATTCTTGAACTTGTTTTATTGAATTCTTATATCATTATCATCATCCTCATGTTTATAAAATGTTGAAAGTCATCTGTGGCCTGTAGTGCATAGATGGACTTGGTATGATTATGACCAGGGATTATTCGGTATAATCATGACCGTAATGTTACAAATGATGTGGTAAAAGTCCTCATTGGCCCGTAGTGCATTGATGGATAGTTGTTGGCATGATCATGACCATTAATGAATATACGAATATCCTTGGCCGTAGTGCAGGGGTGATTCGATGATGTGGATTATTTTATTAAGCTGAGTCTCAGCGATCATAGTGTTGAAAAACTTTTTAAATCATAAAAGATAGTAGAGTTTATTTTCTACTTGACTCTTTTAATGGATTGCTTTTTCCGCTGCAGTTAAACTTGATGTCTATTATATTTTATCAGTTTAACATTGTTGAAGGCTAATGATAATTTATTCTGCATTATCTTAGTCATAATATTTCTTACTGGGCTAGTTGAGCTCACCCTTTCTTTCACTGTTCTCTTCAGGAAATGAGAACGTAGCTGGGGCAAGTCGGGAAACGGAGTGATGGTTAGAATGATAGTATTAGTTAGTAGTCCTCACTATTCTATGTAATAGCGTGTTAATAAATGTAATGAGGACTCCTTTTGAGTATGAATACTCTCTAGAAGATAATATTTGTATTCAAACTCACAGTTTATGTTTTGTCGTATTGTACACGACAGTTGTATTAGTAAGTTGTATTTGTATTTTGTACTATATATCTGACGACCCAAGATGGGTGATGTATACCTAATTTTGGGGGCGTCACATTCGTATTTTCATCAATGGTCATGATCATGTCAACAGCTGTCTCTCAATGCACTACGGGTCAATGAGGACTTTTACCACATCATTTGTAACATTATGGTCATTATTATACCGAATAATCCCTGGTCATAATCATACCAAGTCCATCTATGCACTACAGACCACAGATGACTTTCAACATAATATAAGCATGAGGATGGTGACAATGACATAATAATTCAATAAAACAAGTTCAAGATAAATTTTAAAGATTTATAATTTAATTTATCCAGAAATTAATAATGTCCAAATTGTCAACATGATACTGCTTTGTGGAGTAAAATTCAAGAATGCTCAGAAGAATGTTTCCATGAAAAGATACTGGATGAAGCACAAATATGCAGGATATTCTAACAGAATATTAAAGAATGGAACCAGGTCATGCGTAATCCACACAGACAGGATATTCCAACATAATAATAAAGAATGGAATAACAATAGAATTCACCAGGCATGCGATAGACCGCACAGATAGGTTATTCCAACAGAATAATATAGAATGGAACCAGGACAAACGTAATTCACACAGACATGATATTCCAACAGAATAATAAAGAATAAAATAACAACAAAATTCACCAGGCATGCGATAGACCGCACAGACAGGTTATTCCAACAGCATAATAAAGAATGGAATAACAGAAGAATTTCACCATGTATGCGGTACTTCGCATAGACAGGTTATTCCAACATAATAATAAGGAATGGAATAACAACCCGTACGAGTATTGAAAGAAAATAACTCTCTTCATGAATACGAAAGAATAATATCCCTTACCTTAGAAGAAACTGGATACTGGAATAGTGAGGTATCAGGCTTCTCTTCTTCTTTCTCTCTATAATAATTGCTCTATAGGTTTAGTGAATTGGTGAGAAATAAAGGAAGAATGAGCTTCTATTTATAGAAAATTATAGTTTCGATAATTGCACGTTTTAGGGCTTGAAATATTACAGTATAATACCTTCCTCTTTTTTTTTTATTTTTAATTTAGTCCTGCAAGTATTATCAAACTTGCACCACCTCCCCTAATAGTAAATAATGTGAATCAATAGTTCAATCATGTGAATCAACAGTTATAATCATGTGAAAATATGAATTACAGTATAATACCTCCATCTATACCTCCATTTTTAACTTAGTCATGCAAGTATTATTAATCTTGCACCAACTCTCCTAATAGTACAAGAATGTGAATCAATAGTACACACATGTGAACAAATAGTTATAATCATATGAATTAATAACAATTAATTGCTCATTTATTCGATTAATTACCCGACTAGTCAGTGTAACTTCCAGACATCAATTATTATCAAAATAAATGTCGATTTCCACTAACACAAATAATTCTAACATAATGGAAATATCAATTTCATCTTTAATCAACACGAACTTATTTATCATTAATATTATAACTCACAATATTTAACAACCAGATCATTCCCAGGAAAGAGGGGGCTTTTCGATAAGGATTTCTCCCTATTAGCGCGCAATTAGATGACCAAACCTCTCATTGACAGAACCTTCTAGACATTGTTAATATTGTAAATAATAATATGAATAATTTTGTCGTCTCAATTATTGATTTAATAATATAAAATATTATGCAGATGATACTGTGACAATAATTGAATCAATAATATGAGAGATATGATGCAGCAATTACTGTAGCAATAATTGAGTATAACTAAGTGACTTCTTACGTAAGCATCAATAATCAATACCGTGTGCTACTATGCAACCATGAGTATTACTGTACTTTTACTACCGGGTAGTTCAACAGTTTTAACGGTAACACTTTTGTCGTTATTTTTATAAAAAGATAATTCTGTCATTTTTTAACTACGACAATACTTCCGTTGTGGGGTCCACGAATGATTGTGCCGTCGTACGAATATTCCCTATTAAAACGAATATTTCCCGACCAATCGAATATTATATAACCACTTGCTTACTTTACAAAATTTGTAAATAATACCCACAACTATAACATTATATCAAATCCACACTATAATATTCAAAAATATATTTTGAGAAAAATTATTCTTTATTCATAAAAGTTGGGGTCTTACAACCTCCCCTTCTTATGAAATTTCGTCCTCGAAATTAGGGTGCGTACCTGGTATATCGAAGAGGTGAGGATACCTTGACTTCATTTCAGATTCCAACTCCCAAGTCATTTCCTCAACATCGTGGTTTCTCCACAAAACTTTGACTTGAGGTATAACCTTGGAGCATAGAATATGATCCTTCTTATCCAAGATTTTAACAGGTACCTCTTCATACGTTAAATCTTCTGCTATCTCGTCCGGTTCTAATTCAATAATGTGGTTCGGGTCTTTCACATATTTACGTAACATAGATATGTGAAAAACGTTATGAACCCGAGATATACTTGGCGATAAGGCGAGTCTATAGGCCACAGTTCCTACTCGATCGAGGATTAAAAATGGGACAATGAATTGAGGATTGAGCTTTCCTCTCTTTCCAAATCTCGTAACTCCTTTCCATGGAGCAACACGTAACAACACATGATCTCCAATATTGAATTCCACGTCCTTTCGATGAAGATCAACATAACTCTTTTGTCGATCTTGTGAGGTTTTTTATACGTTGTCGGATCGTCTGAATCTTTTCAGTAGTCATACGTACCAACTCCAGTCCTAACAACGTTGCTTCACCCACCTCATCCCAGCATACTGGAGAATGACACTTTCTTTCATACAACGCCTCAAATGGAGCCATGCCAATACTTGCTTGATAACTGTTGTTGTAGGAAAACTCCACCAATGGTAAGAACTTGTCCCAACTTCCTTTGAAGTCAAGGACACAGAGTCTTAATAAATCTTCAAAAGTTTGAATAGTCCTCTCCGATTGCCCGTCCGTTTGAGGATGATATGCTGAACTAAATCGTAAATTCGTGTCCATAGCTTTTTGCAAACTAACCCAAAATCGTGAAGTGAATCTTGGGTCTCGATCAGAAACTATGGATACTGGCATACCATGCAATCTTACAATCTCGCTTATGTACATACGAGCAAGATGTTCAAGTGTATAAGTTTCTTGTATTGGTAAGAAATGAGTAGACTTGGTCAATCTATCAATAATGACCCAAATCACATCTATGCCTTGAGAAACCTTGGGAAGACCAGTAATGAAATCCATGGTAATGTGGTCCCACTTCCATTCTAGAATTTCAAGTGGATGCAATGGACCTTTTGGAACTTGATGCTCCGTCTTGACTCATTGACAAGTTAGATACCTTGAGATAAACCCTGCTATCTCTCTCTTCATATTGCTCCACCAAAATGTATGTCAAAGATCATGATACATTTTGGTACTCCCAAGATGGATTGCAAACGGTGTGTTGTACGCCTCTATCATGATTTTATACTTCAAATCAGAATCGTTAGGAACACAAAGTCTGGAGTTGACTCGAAGTATTCCTTCTTCATTGATTCTTGCTTCAGAAATGACACCTTCTTGAACTTTCTTCCTCATACGCATCAGCTCCAGGTCTGTAGTTTGAGCAGCTTTAACTTTATCGATTAAAGTCGGTTTTACTCGTATATTCGCCATCATCACATGGTTCTCTAGAGTCTTTAACTCTATCTCCATCCTTCGTAAGTCATACAAAATGGGTCTTTGCGTTGAAAATATTACACTCGAACCCGCATATGATCTTCTACTCAATGCGTCAGCTACAACGTTCGCTTTTTCAGGATGGTATTGGATGGTATGATCATAATCTTTCAATAGCTCCAGCCATCGTCGTTGTCGCATGTTGAGTTCCTTTTGAGTGAAGAAATATTTAAGACTTTTATGATCTGTATAGATCTCCACCTTCTCTCCATACAGGTAATGCCTCCAAATCTTTAGTGCAAAAATGACTCTGCCAACTCTAGATCATGAGTAGGATAATTTCTTTCATATTCTTTGAGTTGTCATGAGGCATAGACTATGACTTTTCTATGTTGCATGAGAACACATCCTAACCCTTTGCCTGAAGCATCACTGTAGATGACAAATCCCTCCGAGCCAGATGGTATTGTCAGAACAGGTGTTGAAATGAGTCTCATCTTGAGTTCCTAAAAACTCTTCTCAAATTCCACGCTCCAACTGAATTTTGTATCGTTCTGAGTCAGCTGAGTTAATGGAGTAGCGATTCGAGAGAACCCTTCTACGAATCTCCGATAATAACCAGCTAAGTCGAAAAAGCTACGTATTTCGGTCACTATTTTAGGTTGCTCCTAGCTTTGAATAGCTTCAATCTTTGCCAGGTCAACAGATATTCCATGACTTGATACTACGTGCCCAAGGAATGCTACTTCCTCAAGCCAGAACTCGCATTTCTTCAACTTGGCATAAAGCTTATATTCACAAAACTTTTAGAGTATCAGCCTTAAGTGTTGCTCATGATTTTCACGGCTTTTGGAATATATGAGGATGTCATCAATAAAGACGACCACAAAGTGATCCAATTATTCCTTGAATACTCGGTTCATGATATCCATGAAGGCAGCAGGAGCATTAGTCAATCAAAAAGACATGACTAAGAATTCATAATGCCCGTACCGAGTTCTGAAGGCAGTCTTTGGAATATTCTCAATTTTAACCTTCAGCTAATGATATCCAGAACGAAGATCGATCTTTAAAAAGAATTGTGCTCCTTGCAACTGGTCAAATAGGTCATCAATGCGAGGTAACGGATACCTATTCTTAATGGTGACATGGTTCAATTCTCGTTAGTCAATACAAAGTCGCATACTCCCATCTTTCTTCTTCACGAATAGAACAGGAGCACCCCAAGGAGATGTAGTAGGACGAATGAAACTAATGTCTAACAATTCCTACAATTGGGTCGTCAACTCCTGAAGTTCAATAGGAGTCATTCGATATGGGGCTTTGGAAATGGGTTTTGTACCGGGTTCAAGGTCGATATAAAATTCTATTTCACGCTCTGGGGGTAGGCTAGGAAGTTCTTCAGGGAATACGTCAGGAAATTTATTAACAATAGAAATATCATTCAAAACTGACATATTTTTGTTTAAATCCGTGACATGAGCTAAGAAAGCTTGACATCCATTTTTCAATAAACGAATAGCTTTATGGCTTTAGATGACAGTGATTGATTTTATTGTTTTGGTTTCTTGAATTCACATAATAGGTTGGTTAGGAATATGAAAGCTAACAACCTTATGAAAATAATCAATTTTAGCATGATGAGTAGTTAACCAATCAATCCCTAGAATTACGTCAAATGCAAGTATTTTTAAGGAGATAAGATCGGCAGGTAACGTGCGGTTACCGATTTGAATTAAATAAGACTTATAAACAGTGGATGTAATGAAGGTTTCTCCCAACGGAGTTTCAACAGATAAGTCAAAGTCTAATTTCTCTGGAGTCAAATTTAAACGTTGAGCGCAAGTAAGAGAAATAAAAGAATGGATAGAACCGGTATCAAATAAGGTATAGACTTCGCTAGAGTTTATGATAAGCTTACCCGTGATGACCTCGTTTGGGTTCCTTGCTTTCTGGGAGGTCACGGCAAACGCTCTCCCTTGAACTGCCGACTTTGACTTTTCTGGGATGGCCTTTGGTGCCTCCATCCCAACTGGACTTGTCTTCGGTGCACGATAAAATCGGGCTAGGTGACCTTCTCTTCCATAATTGTAACATGCTTTAACATACGACCGACGGTCGTTCTCCTTCCTTAACAACAAGTGCTGGTGCTGACGTCCTTCCATCATTATTGAATCTCCTCTTCTTGAAACTCCCACTTTTATTATCTTGGCCATGATTACTGTGACAACCCCAAAATAGGTCCATTTCACCCAACCTATTCTGAGTCGTCAAATACATGGTACAGAAAACAACTACAACTTTATTACAACAATTGTCGTGTAAAATACAACAACACATATGTTGTGAGTTTTGATACAAATATATACCAACTGTGACTCTCATCCCAACCTTGGATAGCACGTCACAATGGCACCTTACATAAAGGTATAGTAAAAAATTATTTTAGAAATTAGAATCTTTGGGAAGTGCTCAAGGAAACCTTCGTACATGTGAGGCCATGCTTCCAGGTTATGATAGATATCATATGTCCAAAGAATTATCCTTGGTTGACCTAATAGACCCCAAAGAAAAATAAGAAGATTATTATCATATTCTTTCCAATGGTGAGTCTTCTCTTGACATATCATTATCTCTACTGTCTTTAATCGTGAATTATACTTCAAACAAACACCAAGATTATATAGGTAGTGCTCGTAAATATACTCAGCAAGTGGATGTGCACAACCCTGTCTTATAATAACATGAGGTTGTATGACATTAGACATCTTGTATGATAGTGGGAAAACACCCTTCTAACGTTGGGGTCGCCTCACCCTATTGGATTCATCAAATATAACTACTAAATGATGACCACCGTTCTATTCTCCTGTTACCCCCGCTCGACCCAGCTACATTCTTATTACCTGAAAGGAATTGTGAAACAGAAGGGTGAGCATAACTAGCCCAGTAAAGAATATCATGATTAAAGGTAAATAAATTATCAATAGCCTTCAACAGTAATAAATCAGAGATTTAGAACATATGGTAGATGATAAAAATTTTCAACAATAGTTGTAGCGGAACGAGCAATCTATTAGAAGAGTCAAATAGACCATAAAGTCTGTTATCTTCTCCATATTAAAAGTCCACCAACAATGTTTTATCCCTGTAACATTAATCAACAGTTCCTTTCCATAATTATATGAATAACTCATAATCATAATTGTAATTCTAAATTCCTCTTCGCATCCAGGACGATTATAATTTTTATCATATGTCTTTACCTGAAATATCAAAGATCATGGTTATACCAAATAACAGTTCCTATTCATAATCATACTAATAAATTCATCTTTGCACTACGGGCCAAAGATATTCATCAACAGTTCATCTTTGCACTACTGGCCAAAGATATTCAACAACAGATCATCTTTGCACTACGGGCCAAAGATATTCATCAACAATTTATCTTTGTACTACAGGCCAAAGATATTCCTCAACAGTTCATATTTGCACTACAGGCCCAATATATTCATCAACAGTTCATATTTGCACTTTAGGCCAAATATATTAATATCTCAAAAAAATATATAATCATTTCAGAATTTATATAAATAATAATTATAACCATGTTGATCAATTCACCTTTGCACTTAAGCTAAAGATATTCAATTATAAAATCAATGGTCATGATCATACCAGTCAACAATTCAACTTTGCACTACTGGCCAAAGAGAACCCATAGTCATGATCATACCAATAATTTACCCATCTTTACACTCAAGTGAAAGAGAAATTCAACATCAAGGTTATAAAAATGTTATATATGATAATAAAAACAATATGATCAACAACTGTATTTATTTTCAAGAGCAACAATCATAAATCAACGATAATTTGGTCAGAAAAAGAAACTAATTTTTGTCGTGAATAGTACCCGTGAATAGTAACTCGTGAATAGTACTCTGTATTCGTACATAGTACCGTATACGTAAATAATGTCATATACGTAAATGTGCCATATACATGAATAGTGCCGTATACGTGAATAATGCCGAATACGTGAATAGTAATACCGACTCAAAAAGGTAAAAATTCTACAATAAAATCTATACCAATATTTCAGTATAATGATATTAAAAGAATAACATCATTATGAAGAATATAGCATCCCTTAATATCCCTTACTATCCCTTACTATCCCTTACCTCAAAAGAGTAGTATTTCTGACCGGAATGTAAAGCCGAAGGAACCTTGTACTGAATAGCAACTCTCAAAGTATCTAAAAACTCACAAAATATGCTTCATAATATAGTGAGAGAAAGAGAGAAAGCTTATGTTTCTGGTATGATTTTCAATTCTAACTTAGCCCTCTATTTATAGGAAAATGTTAGCACGTCGAAGCAGACTTGACCTGCTACCTGATGACTTTACCTGCTACTATTGCCACCCACCACATTTGAAATAAAATTCAGTATATTTCTTCACCAACCACAAGTGGGGCCCACACAATCTAGAATTTTCCACCAGAATCATTTATAAACCTAATTTTCGAATCAGTCACCTCTTAAAATTCATAACAAATCATTCGTTCATTTTTAACGGTTCAAAATTGGTGAACATATACTCAACTTATATATGTATAACATATCCAAAAATCACAACGATCCAACGGTCAGATTAAAAATTATAACTCACACAATAAAGCTGTAAGAACACTGATTTGATCTTCTAATACCTCCAATCCGATAAAATACTGATAAAATACCTCAACATTAATTCCTTCATTTATAACCACATAAATAAATCCATTATTTATATCCACTTCAAATAAATATTTCATTATCATATAGATCAATAATTAATTATTCACAAATAATATTACAGAATCACAATAATGACAACCAGGCAGTTCCCAGGAAAGAGGAGGCTTTCCGATAAGGATTTCTCCTTACTGGCGCGCAATTAGGTGACCAAACCTATCCTTGACAGAACTTTCTAGACATTGCCAATAATGCTATCTAATAATATTATTCAAATAATATGAATTATTGATCTGATAATGGAGATACTGTGCAGTGACAATTATTGAAATAACAATAATATAAAATATCAATGCATCAATTATTGAATCAATAAAATATTGAACAGTCATTACTGTAACAATTATTGAGTAGTGCCTTCTAACGTAAGAATCAATAATTGAAAAAAATACTGTGCAATACCTTGTGCTACTGTGCAACTACGCGTATTACTGTATTTTAACCACCAGGTATTCCAATAGTGTTAACGGCAACAACTACGCCGTTATTTATAAAAACTCAAATTTGCCGTTTTCTTCATCCAACAGTTATTCTGTTATGAGACCCACAAATGACTGCGCTGTCGTACGAATATTCCCCGACAGCAAGAATATTCCACGACCAAACGAATATTCCCCGACAACAATGAATATTTTATAACCACTTGCGTATTTTGTAAAAAATTTCATATATCACCCTTAACTTTAACTTTTATCAATTTAACCATTTACTGAATAGTAATTATAAGAAAAATTGAATACTTTTATTTCATAAAATTCGGGGTCTTACAATCTCCCTTCCTTATGAAATTTCGTCCCCGAAATTTACGTACCTGGTATTTCGAAAAGTTGAGAATACCTTCCTTTCATTTCAAATTCCATCTTCCTTGTCATCATGATTTCTCTATTGATCATCTCCTGTATTTCAGATATCATTCTAGAATACAGCTTCAAAACAAGGGTTAAATGAACAAATTAACATATCACATAATATCCCGATATTATGACTAACCAACAAATAAGCTTAGGTAGGACACACTAGCGAAGGATTTACTAAAGGATTTACTAATCTCTCCCCTCCTAGTTTTATTCCCCGATCTCCGCCAGTGACCATATCCCTAAACTCTGATACCAAATGTGACAAATGTCCCATCAGTGGACAACACCTCACATTGGTAGCTATCAGTTTGCCACCGCAGAACGGCGTCCCCTACGGAGAGTCTGGCTTCGGTGCATCCCCCATCAACAGGAAGTCACCAGCGAGAGGCTCGGGGCTCTTTACTTATAGCTCTAATACCAACTATGACAACCCCAAAATAGGTCCATTTCACCCAACCTATTCTGAGTCGTCAAATACATGGTACAGAAAACAACTACAACTTTATTACAACATTTGTCGTGTAAAATACAACAACACATATGTTGTGAGTTTTGATACAAATATATACCAATTGTGACTCTCATCCCAACCTTGGATAGCACGTCACAATGGCACCTTATATAAAGGTATAGTCAAAAATTGTTTTAGAAATTAGAATCTTTGGGAAGTGCTCAAGGAAACCTTCGTACATGGGAGGCCATACTTCCAGGTTATGATAGATATCATATGTCCAAAGAATTATCCTTGGTTGACCTAATAGACCCCAAAGAAAAATAAGAAGATTACTATCATATTCTTTCCAATGGTGAGTCTTCTCTTGACATATCATTATCTCTACTGTCTTTAATCGTGAATTATACTTCAAACAAACACCAATATTATATAGGTAGTGCTCGTAAATATACTCAGCAAGTGGATGTGCACAACCCTGTCTTATAATGACACGAGGTTGTATGACATTAGACATCTTGTATGATAGTGGCAAAACACCCTTCTAACGTTGGGTTCGCCTCACCCTATTGGATTCATCAAATATAACTACTAAATGATGACCACCGTTCTATTCTCCTGTTACCCCCGCTCGACCCAACAACACTCTTATTACCTGAAAGGAATTGTGAAACAGAAAGGTGAGCACAACTAGCCCAGTAAAGAATATCATGGCTAAAGGTAAATAAATTATCAATAGCCTTCAACAGTAATAAATAAGAGATTTTGAACATATGGTAGATGATAAAAATTTTCAACCATAGTTGCAGCGGAACGAGCAATCTATTAGAAGAGTCAAATAGACCATAAAGTCTATTATCTTCTCCACATTAAAAGTCCACCAATAATATTTTATCCATGTAACATTAATCAACAGTTCCTTTCCACAATTATATGAATAACTCATAATCATAATTGTAATTCTAAATTCCTCTTCGCATCTAGGACGAAGATAATTTTCATCATATGTCTTTACCTGAAACATCAAAGATCATGGTTATACCAAATCACAGTTCCTGTTCATAATCATACTAATAAATTCATCTTTGCACTACGGGCCAAAGATATTCATCAACAGTTTATCTTTGCATTTGTAACAACCCGATATTTTTCTATATAAATAAATAAGAAATTTTGCGTATAAATTTTTTTTTTATTTTAAGGATGAGGATTTGTACAAGATAGTGTGTATGTGTATTTATATGGTAAATAAAAATATATTTATTACATAAATGTTTACAAATAATTTTATTTTAGAATTATTGATTATTATAAAGTACATTCTTATAATAATTAATTTTATAGTAAAAATATGTTTATTAATTATTTTCCATAAAAATATAATCATATATTATTTAAATAATATATGGAGTGATTTTTAGAATAATTATTTTATTATATGAATTTTAGTACAAATTATTAAAGTAATTATTTTACCTTAATTAATAAGGTTAAATATGAAGAATAAATCAGATATGGAATCCAAACCTTAATTTTGGATTATTGTCAAGGTATGAAAATAAAAATATTATATTAATTATATTTTGGTTTTTCAGTGCTATACTTACGTACGGTATGTGTGTATAGAAAATAGTTGGTCAATTATGGTGTTTAATGTCAAAACCCTAACATTAATTTATTTCACCCTATTTTGAAGTTCAGATGGGAGATTCAAGACTGTGTTATGCAAATTATGTGTGTATTATATAATTCTATGATTAATTAGGTAAACTCTAATTAATATTTAGAAATATTAATTTCTAGAAATCCTAATTTTTGGGTTATAAACCCTAATATATGATTTTGACCCTAATTGCGTAGTTAGCGATTATAATTAGGAAATACTAATCCTAATTAGCAAGATTTAATTAGTGATTAAGAAATTTTAATATAATTAGAAAATTCTAATTATAATTTAGAAATATTAATTTTTCTATTTTTGAAAAACCGAAATTCGGAGATATTAGATATTTAATTACAAAATTAAGGGTTAAACCCTAAACCCTAAATTTTCCCAAACCCTAAACCCTAAGAGTTTGGTCAATTGTCCAAAATGACCATTCTAGAAATAAAAGGAAATGACTATTTTGCCCTTTTTATATTTTATTAAGTTGGTGTATAGGTATTGACTTTAGGAGGAGTGGTTCACCAAAACCTAGCCCAGCCATGTGATTAAATCTACCAAGATCAGATTTTTAAGTGCCAACTTGCAACATTAGATGCATTGTATCAAATATTAGAAAGATTAAAGAGAGAGAGGATGCTCATTTTTCTCATTCTTGTCCAACACTTTTTCTCTCTAGAAATTCGGGAGTTAGAGTGAGAGAGTGTTATATACTAAGCCAATATCAGTCTCTAGCTTAACAAGATTAGAATCAGAAGTCAGATTAAGGATCAAAGCTAGAAAAAGGTATAAACCCTAAATTTTGAAAATCATGTGATCTTGTGTTAATGTTGTTGTTTGTTATTTAAAGATGTGTTATAAGGTGTCTTTTAGTGATCTGGGTTGTTAAATCCTAGATCCATAACATCAAAGTCCACGAATCAAGCATTTTTGAAGTCTGGAAAAAAATTCAAAAGGTGGTCTGACAACCAAATGT
The DNA here is from genome assembly GCA_016801055.1 of Panax notoginseng. NCBI lineage: Eukaryota > Viridiplantae > Streptophyta > Magnoliopsida > Apiales > Araliaceae > Panax > Panax notoginseng. The sequence continues at coordinate 85,125,145 of CM029017.1, read as the reverse complement.
CAGTGGCCTTAGATTCATTTCTGTTTTTGCATTTTGTTGTTTTAAGGTTGTAATCTGTAGTTTGTCATATGGTCTTTCATCTGTAAGTGGTAGTATGTCCATTGGGTGTTTATATCGTGAGATATAACCGGTCAAAACCAGTTGACCGGGCATGACCGAGCCTAATCTGGGTAACCCAGAAAGGCCATGAATAGCGTCTGACAGGTTTTGTAACGTCCAGATCTATCAATTTGTTTGTTGTTGGTTGATGTTATTGTATAAATGTTGTAGCCTGACATATGTAATTTACATTTATGGCTTTAGATCGTTTATATAATGAACATAATTAATGTAGTGGCTGGTCAAACTATACTATATGATCACGGGAGCATTTTTCTGGAATTTCCAGAAAGTGTATGAACAACTTTTCTAACCTTGTTTGACCGAGCTAGATCCGGTTATTGTTTTGTTGTTATGATGATCTAATGATATATAAATGTACCCTGATGTCTCGTCTACAGGTATCAACCTTTGTATAACACATACCAAGCCCATAATGCAAACCATAATGATCTAAGCCTAGTGCCCTCATCTGTTCTTCATTTTCTGGAAACCCAGAAAATGAAGAACAGCGTTGTCAGAAATTTTGGACGATTGAATCTCTCTGTGATTATATGTTATGGCCATGAATGTTGCATTATCTTGTAGTATTACATTTATACTACGTGATTGATATCATTAACAGCCCAGAAAATATTAGGATCATAGCTTAAAATCTGGTCAAATCAAGCCCCTTAATGACTGACAAGAAATCTGGGTTGGCTCAAGAACAGGCTCAAGAACACCTATAGTGACGGTTCTGTCGCTATAGGGCCCTTTAGCGACAGTTTATTATTATTATTTTCTAAAAATTAATTAATAAATAGAAAAAAATAGTTTTTAATTATTAAAAATACAAAATAAATTATTAAAAATTATTTTAAACTCCGAAAATTAGTTTTTAATTATTTTTAATATATTTCATAAATATTTAATATTTTTGGAATATTAAAAGTATTTAATTTATTTAATTATAATATTAAATAAATTATTTAAAAATAATTTTAATATTGGAAAAATTATTAAAAATTATATTATGATATAAGAAAATATTTTAAGTTATTTTTAATGACTTTTAATATTTTGTGATAAATTTCATTAATAAATTGATATTAATGGTAATTAATTTATTTACTAAATGAATTAAATAAATTAATTAAAAATGATTTTATTATATTAAAAATTATTTTAAATGAAAATAAAGTGTTTAAAAATATTTTAAGTTATAAAATATAACTTTTAATATTTAAAGGATAATTTCATTAATAATTAAATATTAATGATTTTTAAGTTATTACTAATGATATTAAATTTATTAAATAAATAGATTATAAATGGTTTTATTAATTTAAAAATCATTTAAAATGGATAGAAATGAATTAAAAATATTTTAAGTTATGAATAATGACTTTTAATATTTTGATAAATAGAGCATTAATACTTTAATATTAATGATAATTACTTAAAAATGATTATAATGTTTTAAAAATTATTTAAGGGTAATATTAATACTTTAAAAATATATTGAGTTATTATAAATAACTTTAATATTTTGGAAATGATTTCATTAATAGTTTAGTACTAATTAGATATTAGTGATAATAGAATTGATTAGTATTTAAATCATTTTAATTTGATTCTAATGTTTGAAAATTTATGATAAATCATAATAAATGTTTTAAAATTATATTAAGTCATTTAAAAATAATATGACTGATATTAAGTTACAGAATAGAGTCTTAAACTCGATAATTATCCGATAAAGTTGTCGGTACACCGACATGTTTCAAAAATTGATCTGGACTTAGATAATGTAATTAGATATGTGATTATTTGTGATTCAATGGTTGTTAAATATATGTGCCAATGTGATTAGGGTATGTGCTGACTGCAATAAGCAGTGTTATATGTTATAGTATGTTGTTCTAATAGAACGGACGATCTTATTAATGATAGGTCGTGAGATAAGCGATAAATCTAAATTGCAAACCGTAAGCAGCGCTTCAGGCAAGTATCTAACCTTTGCATTTTCTTTACGCAATGGACATGAGTAAGAATGTTTCTAAACTATATTTTTACTGTACAGATTATTAACCTTATATTATATAAGCTCATTGATTATCAACATGTTAGTATATGATAATTCATATATAAGAATATATATATATATATATATATATATATATATATATATATATTCTGTTCGTTAATTTCTTGAAATGGTTAAACAAGTGTCCCCACTTGGATAATCATTGTATTTCATCACATATTGATATACCTTTGTCAATTAACCGTATACATATATGTTGAATTATAGATTATTGTTGAACAAGATAAAACCTTTGATTTAGAACCCAGACAAGTATGAACATCCCTACACGGGAAAACTTTTATGCGCCCAAGGCGGAACAGAGTGAACGATCTTATCGTTCTTATAATGTAGTATTGATCAATGCAGGGCATAACGGGCTGATCACCCCCCGTGCCCGTAAGTTATGTCGGTTTACAGATGAATTTCTGTTTAACCTTTTCGAAAATAAAAACAATGTTCATGGCATGTCACCATAACCCCAGTTATAGTCATTATGTAGTTTCAAAAATTTGAAAGAGAGTTGTTATGTTATTATTATCGGTTCAGAATACTTCACAACTATTAACTGGTTGTAGAAGAATAGTACAAAGAAAATATTTAAATCCTTTCAGCTTATATATATATAATTGCTATTACTTGCTGGGCACTCAAATGCTCATCCTTGCTTAAATTTAAATGTTTTCAGTTAAGTGCGAACGACCAGAGAGCTCTGCTAAGAACAAAGGAAAAGGGAAGGTTGCTGAATGAACGAATTACTATGTTATGTAATAGTTTGATGATATTAAGACAATTATGATATATATTATCTATCATGGGTTGTAATGAATGTTTAAAGGTTACGTACTTGGGAGCTAGACTCTGATAATTATGTAAATTAAGTTGATCTTTTATATTATTATTATTATTATTATTATTATTAGTATTATTCCGCTCATAGAAATGGCATCGTGAAGAACCGAGTTCGGGTTTCAAGTACCCGAGTTTGGGGTCCTCACAGCACTACTGGCCAAAGATATTCAACAACAGGTCATCTTTGCACTACAGGCCAAAGATATTCCTCAACAGTTCATATTTGCACTACAGGCCCAATATATTCATCAACAGTTCATATTTGCACTTCAGGCCAAATATATTAATATCTCAAAGAAATATATAATCATTTCAGAATTTATATAAACAATAATTATAACCATGTTGATCAATTCACCTTTGCACTTAAGCTAAAGATATTCAATTATAAATTCAATGGTCATGATCATACCAGTTAATAATTCAACTTTGCACTACTGGCCAAAGAGAACCCATAGTCATGATCATACTAATAATTTACCCATCTTTACACTCAAGTGAAAGAGAAATTCAACATCAGGGTTATAAAAATGTTATATATGATAATAAAAACAATATGATCAACAACTGTATTTATTTTCAAGAGCAACAATCATAAATCAACGATAATTTGGTCAGAAAAAGAAACTAATTTTTGTCGTGAATAGTACCCGTGAATAGTAACTCGTGCATAGTAACTCGTGAATAGTATTCCGTATTCGTACATAGTACCATATACGTAAATAATGTCATATACGTAAATAGTGCCATATACATGAATAATGCCGTATACGTGAATAGTGCCGTATACGTGAATAGTAATCCCGACTCAAAAACGTAAAAATTCTACAATAAAATCTATACCAATATTTCAGTATAATGATATTGAAAGAATAACATCATTATGAAGAATATAGCATCCCTTAATATCTCGTACTATCCCTTACCTCAAAAGAGTAGTATTTCTGACCGGAATGTAATGCCGAAGGAAACTTGCAATGAATAGCAACTCTCAAAGTATCTAAAAACTCACAAAATATGCTTCATAATATAGAGAGAGAAAGAGAGAAAGCTTATGTTTCTGGTGTGATTTTCAATTCTAACTTAGCCCTCTATTTATAGAAAAATGTTAGCACGTCGAAGCAGACTTGACCTGCTACCTGATGACTTTACCTGCTACTAGCCACCCACCACATTTGAAATAAAATTCAGTATATTTCTTCACCAACAACAAGTGGGGCCCACACAATTCTAGAATTTTCCACCAAAATCATTTATAAACCTAATTTTCGAATCAGTCACCTCTTAAAATTCATAACAAATCATTCGTTCATTTTTAACGGTTCAAAATTTGTGAACATATACTCAACTTATATATGTATAACATATCCAAAAATCACAACGATCCAACGGTCAGATTAAAAATTATAGCTCACACAATAAAGCTGTAAGAACACTAATTTGATCTTCTAATACCTCCAATCTGACAAAATACTGATAAAATACCTCAACATTAATTCCTTCATTTATAACCACATAAATAAATCCATCATTTATATCCACATCAAATAAATATTTTATTACCATATAGATCAATAATTAATTATTCACAAATAATATTACAGAATCACAATAATGACAACCAGGCAGTTCCTAGGAAATGGGAGGCTTTCCGATAAGGATTTCTCCTTACTGGCTCGCAATTAGGTGACCAAACCTCTTCTTGACAGAGCTTTCTAGACATTGCCAATAATGCTATCTAATAATATTATTCAAATAATATGAATTATTGATCTGATAAATGGAGATACTGTGCAGTGACAATCATTGAAATAACAATAATATAAAATATCAACGCATCAATTATTGAATCAATAAAATATTGAACAGTAATTACTGTAACAATTATTGAGTAGTGCCTTCTCATGTAAGAATCAATAATTAAAAAAAATACTGTGCAATACCATGTGCTACTGTCCAACTACGCGTATTACTGTATATTTTAACCACCAGGTATTCCAACAGTGTTAACGGTAACAACTACGCCGTTATTTATAAAAATTCAAATTTGTCATTTTCTTCATCCGATAGTTATTCTGTTATGGGGCCCATAAATAACTGCGTCGTCGTATGAATATTCTCCGACAGTAAGAATATTCCACGACCAAACGAATATTCCCCGACAACAGTGAATATTTCATAACCACTTACGTATTTTGAAAAAAAATTTCATATATCACCCTTAACTTTAACTTTTATTAATTTAACCATTTACTGAATAGTAATTATAAGAAAAATTGAATACTTTTATTTCATAAAATTCGGGGTCTTATAATTACCACCGAAGTGGTTACCATTTCTGGCATGTTGATTCCATCCACGGTTGTTGTCACCGCTTTGATGGCCGTTACCACTGGTATTTTCATTCTGCCGGCGGCTTTCTCTTGGTTGCGTTGACTCGTTATCGCGCTCTAATAACTGAGCCCTATTTACAACATCTGAATACAAACACAGTTTATGAGAAATAAGATATTGACGTATCTCCAGTTTCAAACCTCTTAAAAACATTCACGTCATTCTCTCCTCATTATCAACCAAGTGGGACGCAAACCGGGACAACTCAACAAACTTATGAGAAATAAGATATTGACGTATCTCCGGTTTCAAACCTCTTAAAAATATCCGCGTTATTCTCTCCTCATTATCAACTAAGTGGGACGCAAACTGGGACAACTCAGTAAACTTAGCTTCGTACTGTGACACGATCATATTATTTTGCTCCAACTTGATGAACTCTACCTCTTTCATGTGACGATTAATTTCGGAAAAGTACTTGTCGTTAAATAGTTCTTGGAACTTCTCCCAAGACATCTTCAGTGCGGCAGGTTGAGTACGCTTTACCGATTCCCACCAGTAATCTGCCTCTCCTCGCAACATAAAGGTGGCAAAGGGAACCTTTTACTTCTCGAAACATCCCAAGATATCAAATATCTTGGTGATCCGCTTTATCCACGTTTCCACCTTAAGTGGTTTTGGCACTCCAATAAACTTCGGTAGTCCCAACTCCTTGAACTATTTAGCGGTGACCGTCCGAGAGTTTCCAATGTTTTCACCTACATTTTGGACAGGAGTTTCTCTTGCCTGACGTTGTACGAATTGCAGAAAGCTCCTAAACATTCCATCGTTTGCCATTTGGTCGGTGTTGTTGTTTGCATGAGGATTATTGTCTTCTTATTGCACATTATCCTGGGTATTGATCTGTGGTGACTCAACAGTCTCCTGTGCTTCATTGCTATTCTCAACATTCTCGGATGTCATTTTTAAATACTGCCACAAAACAAGGGTTAATTGACATGCAACATATTATCCCTCTACTCTGACCGACCAATTAAATACCAAATAAACTTAGGTAGGTCATACTAGTGAAGGAATTCCCCGTCTCTCCCCTCCTAGTTCTAGTCTCACATTTTAGCCAGGGATCATTGATGAGTGAGTTTTATACACATGAGTTGGATACATCCGGGCTTAATTTATTGTTGTTCTCAAGTCTTTTAGGGTGTTTTTATGTGTTTGTGTCTATTCATGCATGTTTTATATTGTTTTGTAGGAATTGGGACAAAAGTTACATGGATAGACGTTCGGGGTGGCTAGATGCGCGTTTTCGGCTTGCCATTTACACAGCAGTCACTTCAGAGCCAATTTTACTATAGCTCCTTACCTTATTTCAAAAAACTTCAAGAACGAAAGTTGTAGATCTACTTCTCCTCATTCCGAAACATCTTGAATCATCAAAATCGGAGTTCGGACGAAGAAGTTATGGCCATTTTCCCAAAGGACGTCGGAGCAGAAAATTCCAGAATAACTTCCAGCGCCGGGGCGCTATTTCTCTATGTAATTCCAGCGCCGGGGCGCTAGGGGGCAGAATCCCAGCGCCGTGCCCAGCGCCGGGGCGCTGGGGAAGTCAGTGGAAAGGCTTGGACGCGTTTTGGGGCGAATTTTGACATCTTTTTGACTCCAAATTGGATCGGGTTTGTTCCTAACCTAAAAATTAGACTTGTAACCGATAAATAGATGATGGGAGACATAAAATAAAGGGGGATTACATAGATTAGACTAGATAAAACACTCCATTAGATTAGAATCTAAACCCTAGTTCTTAATTAGCCATTAGAGATTGAAGCAACTTGGAGATCATTGAAGATCAAGAGCAGGAGCAAGAGGGGAGCATCAGATTTATTGACAACAGATTCTATTCTCTTCTCTTATCATACTTTTATCTTTTAATGTCTATTCAATTGTGGATTCTTGGTTTCAATTCATTAATTATGAACTAACTCTTTTATTAAAATTTCAATTGAACCTTTTATGTCTATGAATTAGTTATTCGATTTATTCCAATTATTTATGTCAAAGTGAATTGTTTATCTTGTCTTGAGCTTATTGATTAATTATCTTATCAGTAATTACCTTGTTACTCTAGAAGGAATCGGAAGAGGAATTCTAGGGTTAGAACTGGGCATGATAACATGTGACTTAGTTATTTGCATGGTGAATAATTAGGTTTGTGAATAGAATGAAAATATCTGTTTACCGCATGTAACACATAAAGAATTGGGATTGAAAAGAGTTTAATTCAATTGTTTTGCATAGGAATATAGCAAGATTAATCTGGATTAAATAGAAGTCAATTGATCACTTGGAAAAGGACTTTTGGCATTTGAGAATTTCTATTAACAATTCAGTAGGCATAATAATTGGGATAGTTAGATAATTGATTTATAGTTTATAATTGGGGATATTGAAGTCTTAATCTTTATTTATTTGAATTAATTTTAGAGTAATTTAGATTTAATTGATTAATTTAGTTTTCTTAATTAGAAAAATCACAATTTATGGTTGTTTAAATAAAATTGATTTGGTTAAGAGTTAGTACTTGGTAATTTTTATTAAATAATTCTTCGTGGGAACGATACTTTTCTTATCACTTTATTACTTGTTGACCGTGTATACTTGCACATATTCATTAATTGTGAAATCGATCAACAAGTTTTTGGCGCCGCTGCCGGGGAATTAATTTAATAATTATTTACCAATATTAATTTCAATCAATTTAGTCTTAATTTAAACATTTTTATTTTTATTTTTAATTCTCTTCCTATATTTCTCTCTTTTTAGGTACCATGGATGACTTTGCGTATCAATGGCCATACACGAACATGACTCAACCAAGGGGAGCGGAGATTGACAGACTCGAGAAACTTTCTGCATTGGCAGCACAGGTGGCCGCAATAGCTAAGAAAATAGAGACATGGAGTCCACCATCCACGCAACAAGTAGCTATGGTTTGTGAGTTATATGATGGGAGTCATGCTACAGATCAATGTGCCATAAATGCCAAATTAGCTCAGTTCGTAGGGAGCTACAGTCATGTCTATCCTAACAATTATCATCAGGATTGGGGGTATCACCCGGATTTTTCATGGAGTAACAATCAAGATCAATTTTATGCTCCAAGTCCAACATACCCACCGGATTTCTCGTGTCCACCTCCACTACAACAGGAAGACCATTCAAATTTGGAGGAAGCCTTGGAAAAATTTATTAAAGCTTCTGAAAAAAGGAACGAGGAACAAGACAAAAAATTGAATCAAATAGAACTGAATATGAAAAGTCAAGGTGCGTCGATAAAGAATTTGGAAAATCAATTGGGGCAGATAGCACAAGCGTTGAACAACCATCCTCAATACACTTGGCTCTATGACATGGATGACGAAACTGATGATGAGTCCGAACCAAATCTGCAACCGGATGTGCCAAATGATATAGATGTTGAAAGAGAGAAAACAATTGGGAACAAACAAAAGGAGATCAACGAAGATTTAACTGTAAGATTCAACGAAGATGAATCGATTTCATTAGTGTCCCATGTACCTTCTTCACCAAAGTTCAAGAATCCGGGCAGTTTTGCAAAACTATGCCCAATTGGCAGTCATGTCGTCGGCAAAGCTCTTTATGACATAAGAGCTAGTACAACTGTGGAGTCATGGTGGGATGAAAAAGAGAAGATAGAGGAAGAGCCCATTGTGTTTGACAAGCTTCCATTCCACACTCTGATCACAGACACAATGGAGAAAGCACCTAGTTGTTTGTCATATTTAATGGGGATCCGATCTAAAAAGAAAATGCTAGGTGACTTAGATTCAATGGTCATTACAAATGGGAACCTACCAAAAGTTATATTATTTTCGATGGATGGAGGGTTCCTCAAATTTCGTAGGGGAATTGGATAGAGAATTGAAGAAGTCAGGCTGAGACTATAAAACAAGCGCTTATTGGGAGGCAACCCAAGTTTAATTTTTATTTTTAGTTTTTATTAAGTTTTATATTAGTAGTTTTGAATTTTCATTTATTTAGGATTTAATAAAAGTGCTTATATCATGGTTTTACAGGTTATTCAAGTCAAATTCAAGTGTGGTGCCCAATTTGTTCCATGTGCTTAGCCTATTCTCCAAACTTAGCGGATAAGGAGGAAGATTGCTATATTTTCAGGGAAGTCCTCTGCTTTAATTTTTTCTATTGTAGCCATTGAGGACAATGTCTAGTTTAAGTTTGGGGGCATTTTAGTGTCGTATTGCATATAGTTAGTTATTTACATTGTAGTTCGTTATATTTTCGGGTTATTTACATTTAGTTTTTGCATTCAGTTTTTTGTTTAAAAAATTTTTTTAAAAATCGCAAAAATAGTAGTTAGTTTACTATGTTTGTTGCAGTTAGTTTATATTTGCATGATTCCAACTGTTAGATAGTAAAAGTCTATTTTGGCCAATGATGAGACTGGAGTTAAGTAGATAAGTATAGTATTGAATATTCAGGCTTTGATGTGATTTCTTGTTATGAATTGAATCTTTTCCTGTTTGAAACTGGTATAATTAAGGTTAGCGCGTTAATAACAGCTATGTTGACTGATTAAGTTTAAATTGATACATAATGAATTTCTTAAGGATAATACTAATGTGAAGGAATGAAAGACATGAATAGGCGGAGATGGCTAAATTTTGATAAAAACTTAAGTTTGGGGGAAAAATTTGGGATATATAAGCTTCGTTAAAAAAAAAAAAAGAAAAAAAAATTACCGTGGCTAGTTTTGTTTCGGGGCCTTTGTTACTTGAGTAAGTACGCCCGAAGGGGTATCTTAAAACCTAGCGCCCTAAGGTCTTATATGGTCTGGGAGTCGTTGGTCGAAAGCTCGCTAAGGGGTGACACTGTTAGCCTAATGGAATGAGACATTGCACAGTCATGGTTAAAAAAAAAGAAAGTAAAAAGTAAAAAAAAACAATAAAACGGGAAAAGAGCAAAAACTCCCCGTAATGAAAAGTAAAGCATAAGTATCCCGGATTGGACTCTTGAACTTGGTGGATGTGTAACTTTAGTTGGATCTAGCTTGTTCGTGAATTTTGTGAGTTTTCACTGTATGATGCCTTTAAAGAGACCTATTATGTGTTAAATTTAATTTTATATTAGTTAACATTGTTTTGAAGCACACACGCACTATATCAGTGATAACAGTCTAAGATTTGATGAGTGATTGGGAAATTACTGATTTGTTTTAATATGATGTATTATCATGTTTACTTGATTTCTCTAAGGCCGGTTGAATAGACTTGTTTCTGTCATTACTGTTGGATTCGTAGGCATATAGATTAGTTTCATTACATTGCATTGTATAACATTTTTGTGTTTTTTGCTTGAGGACAAGCAAATGTTTAAGTTTGGGGGTATTTGATGAGTGAGTTTTATACACATGAATTGGATACATTCGGGCTTAATTTATTGTTGTTCTCAAGTCTTTTAGGGTGTTTTTATGTGTTTGTGTCTATTCATGCATGTTTTATATTATTTTGTAGGAATTGGGACAAAAGTTACATGGATAGACGTTCGGGGTGGCTAGATGTGCGTTTTCGGCTTGCCATTTACACAATAGTCACTTCAGAGCCAATTTTACTATAGCTCCTGACCTTATTTCAAAAAACTTCAAGAACGAAAGTTGTAGATCTACTTCTCCTCTTTCCGGAAAATCTTGAATCATCAAAATCGGAGTTCGGACGAAGAAGTTATGATCATTTTCCCAAAGGACGTCGGAGCAGAAAATTCCAGAAAAACTTCCAGTGCCGGGGCGCAATTTCTCTATGTAATTCCAGCGCCGGGGCGCTAGGGGGCAGAATCCCAGCGCCGTGCCCAGAGCCGGGGCGCTGGGGAAGTCAGTGGAAAGACTTGGACGCGTTTTGGGGCGAATTTTGACATCTTTTTGACTCCAAATTGAATTGGGTTTGTTCCTAACCTAAAAATTAGACTTGTAACCTATAAATAGATGATGGGAGGCATAAAATAAAGGGGGATTACATAGATTAGACTAGATAAAACACTCCATTAGATTAGAATCTACACCCTAGTTCTTAATTAGCCATTAAAGATTGAAGCAACTTGGAGATCATTGAAGATCAAGAGCAGGAGCAAGAGGGGAGCATCAGATTTGCTGACAACAGATTCTATTCTCTTCTCTTATCATACTTTTATCTTTTAATGTCTATTCAATTGTGGATTCTTGGTTTCAATTCATTAATTATGAACTAACTCTTTTATTAAGATTTCAATTGAACCTTTTATGTCTATGAATTAGTTATTCGATTTATTCCAATTATTTATGTCAAAGTGAATTGTTTATCTTGTCTTGAGCTTATTGATTAATTATCTTATCAGTAATTACCTTGTTACTCTAGAAGGAATCGAAAGAGGAATTCTAGGGTTAGAACTGGGCATGATAACATGTGACTTAGTTATTTGCATGGTGAATAATTAGGTTTGTGAATAGAATGGAAATATCTGTTTACCGCATGTAACACATAAGGAATTGGGATTGAAAAGAGTTTAATTCAATTGTTTTGCATAGGAATATAGCAAGATTAATCTGGATTAAATAGAAGTCAATTGATCACTTGGAAAAGGACTTTTGGCATTTGAGAATTTCTATTAACAATTCAGTAGGCATAATAATTGGGATAGTTGGATAATTGATTTATAGTTTATAATTGGGGATATTGAAGTCTTAATCTTTATTTATTTGAATTAATTTTAGAGTAATCTAGATTTAATTGATTAATTTAGTTTTCTTAATTAGAAAAATCACAATTTATGGTTGTTTAAATAAAATTGATTTGGTTAAGAGTTAGTACTTGGTAATTTTTATTAAATAATTCCTCGTGGGAACGATACTTTTCTTATCACTTTATTACTTGTTGACCGTGTATACTTGCACGTATTCATTGATTGCGAAATCGATCAACAATCATATCCCTAAGCTTTGATACCAACTGTGACGTCCCCAAAATAGGTATACATCACTCATCTTGGGTCGCCAAATACATGATACAAAGTTCAAATATAACTTAATTATACAACAGTCGTGTAAAATACGATAAAACATAAGCTGTGAGTTTTAATACAAATATTGTCGTCTAGACAATATACAAACTCAAATTCAATATTATTACATTTATTTTCCCACTATTTCACAAAATAGTGAGGACTACTAAGGCAGACATCTGGACTGTCACTCCGTTCTTTGACTAGTCCCGGCTACGTTCTCATTTCTTGAAGAAAATAAAGAAAGCAAAAGGGTGAGCTCAACTAGCCCAGTAAGAAATATTATGACTAAGATAATGCAGAATAATTTATCGTTAGCCTTCAACAGTGTTAAACTGATAAAATATAACAAACATCAAGTTTAACTGCAACAAAATTAGCAATCCATTAGAAGAGTCAAGTAGAACATGAAATCTACTATCTTCTATGATTTGAAAAGTTTATCAACAGTTTTATCGCTGAGACTCAGCTTAATAAATAATCCACATCATCCCTGCACTACGGCTAAGGATATTCATTAGTATCACGACCACAATTTATCCATGCACTACGGGCCAAGGATATTCGTGTTTTCATCAATGGTCATGATCATGACAACAACTGTCTCTCAATGCACTACGGGCCAATGATGACTTTTATCATATTATTTGTAACATTACGGTCATAATTATACCGAATAATCCCTGGTCATAATCATACCAAGTCCATCAATCCACCACAGACCACAGATGACTTTCAACATAATATAAGCATGAGGATGGTGACAATGACATAATAATTTAATAAAACAAGTTCAACATAAATTTTAAAGATTTATAATTTAATTTATCCAGAAATCAATAACGTCCAAATTGTCAACATGATACTGTTTTGTGGAGTAAAATTCAAGAATGCTCAGAAGAATGTTTCCATGAAAAGATATTGGATGAAGCGCAAATATCCAGGATATTCTAACAGAATAATAAAGAATGGAACCAAGTCATGAGTAATCCGCACAGACATGATATTCCAACAGAATAATAAAGAATGGAATAATAATAGAATTCACCAGGCATACGATAGACCGCACAGACAGGTTATTCCAACAGAATAATAAAGAATGAAACTAGGTCATGCATAATTCGCACAGACATGATATTCTAACAGAATAATAAAGAATGGAATAACAACAAAATTCACCAGGCATGCGATAGACCGCACAGACAGGTTATTCCAATAGAATAATAAAGAATGGAATAACAGAAGAATTTTACCATGTATGCAGTACTTCGCATAGACAGGTTATTCTAACATAATAATAAGGAATGGAATAACAACCCTTACGAGTATTGAAAGAAAATAACTCTCTTCATGAACATGAAAGAATAATACCCCTTACCTTAGAAGAAATTGGATACTAGAATAGTGAGGTAGCAGACTTCTCTTCTTCTTTCTCTCTATAATTTCTCTCTATAATAACTGCTCTATAGGTTTAGTGAATTGGTGAGAAATGAAGGAAGAATGAGCTTCTACTTATAGGAAAATATAGTTTCGATAATTGCACATTTTGGGGCTTAAAATATTACAGTATAATACCTTCCTCTTTTTCTTCATTTTTAATTTAGTCTTGCAAGTATTATCAAACTTGCACCACCTCCCCTAATAGTAATTAATGTGAATCAATAGTTCAATCATGTGAATCAACAATTATAATCATGTGAAAATACGATATACAGTATAGTACCTCCATCTATACCTCTATTTTTAACTTAGTCATGCAAGTATTATTAATCTTGCACCAACTCCCCTAATAGTACAAGAATGTGAATCAATAGTACACACATGTGAATAAATAGTTATAATCATGTGAATTAATAGCAATTAATTGCTCATTTATCCGATTAATTACCCGACTAGTCAGTGTAACTTTCAGACATCAATTATTGTCGAAATAAATGTTGATTTCTACTAACACAAATAATCCCAACATAATGAAAATATCAATTTCATCTTTAATCAACACGAACTTATTCATTATTAATATTACAACTCACAATATTTAACAACCAGATCATTCCCAAGAAAGATGGGGCTTTTCGATAAGGATTTCTCCCTATTGGTGCGTAATTAGATGACCAAACCTCTCATTGACAGAACTTTCTAGACATTGTCAATATTGTAAATAATAATATGAATAACTTTGTCGTCTCAATTATTGATTTAATAATATAAAATATTATGCAGATGATACTGTGACAATAATTGAATCAATAATGTGAGAGATATGATGCAGCAATTACTATAGCAATAATAGAGTATAACTATGTGACTTCTCACGTAAGCATCAATAATCAATATCATGTGCTACTATGTAATCATTCGTTTTACTGTACTCTTACTACCGGGTAGTTCAACAGTTTTAACGGTAACACTTTCGCCGTTATTTTTATAAAAAGATAATTCTGTCGTTTTCTAACTACGATAATACTTTCGTTGTGGGGTCTACCAATGATTGTGCCGTTGTACGAATATTCCCTGTTAAAACGAATATTTTTCGACCAATCGAATATTATATAACCACTTGCTTACTTTACAAAATTTAAAAATAATACCCACAACTAAAACATTATATCAAATCCACACCATAATATTCAAAAATATATTTCTAGAAAAATTATTCTTTATTCATAAAAGTTGGGGTCTTACATCCTAGTCCACTCTTCTACTTCTTGAGTAAAAAATCTACTAAGGATATCTTTACACTTTCTGAATCTCACATATTCCTTCTAGACTAGCAGTCTAGGTACTTCTTAGTTCACTCTTGAACTCTTCAAGTCCAGTAGACTTGGTTCTTCACAGTTCACTTAGAACTCTTCAAGTATTTCTGACTTGGAACTTTTACTTCAGTTGATTGGTAGTTGTTGAATTCTTGGTTGGTGCTACTCAGTTGCCGTTAAGCACTTGTTCGAAAGAACTGAGTAGCTGAGCAAGCTTTCTCTTTTTCTTAGATCGTAGAGTTGAGCGTTGAGTGTTCTTCAGCGTTTTGTTCAATGCTTGCATAGTTCTTCATCTGTTGGTGTTTTGCATATATGTGATCCTTGAAATCTATCCGTTAGATCCATCCGTTGAAGCATTAAATGCGTTTGACATTTCTGTACTTTGATGGAGACTTTTCTGCACATCTTCTGAATTGCATTCTGGCCCACTGACATAGCAGACTGCTTTCTCACCTAACACCTAAAAAGGTTTTTTCCTCTGATCGATGGTACTTTTCTTAGCTTCTTCAATACTCTTCTTTGTTGCAAACTAAGGATATCTTTTATGTCATTGGGACTGGTGAGTACTTCAACGTTTATAACCCATTTCTCATTTGTTGGGGTTTATCTTTAAACAAATGGGCGAGGCTCGATGCTTCTGACACAGACAAAAGATACTCTGCGATTCAGATCGTGGTGTCTTGCCACCTTGGTGCTTGACTTACAAATGAGAACACTACGATTTCTCTTAAGAGCTAGCACACTATGATCTTTGCTTACTTGTCTTGCAGACTCTATGTTTCTGAGAGCACACTATAATCTCTGAGTTGGCTCAGCAAACATTGGGACCACTCTACGATTTTTGAAGAGGCCCTTCAAGGCAGGCACACTACGATCCTTGATGCTCTACGATTCTGCCTTGGCTTCTACAATCTCTTGATCAACTCGATAGACTACTATCTCATTGAAGCCTATCTATTAAATCTCAAGATATAGATCAACCTAACATCTTTGATCTCTTCATCTATACATTCATTTATAGAATGATAAACATTAAAATCTTAGATCAACCTAACAAATTTGATCTATCACTAAGTCCCTGTACATATATTCCTTGAAGGACTTTACATATAATCATGAGCAATTACTTTAAACATCAAATCAAAATATGCACTCTCTCAACAATCTCCCCCTATTTGATGTTGACATAACCGAGGAGATTTGTTGTCATGATTATTAGTTTCTAGATGCATTTGTAGGAAAGTAAATATGACTTAGTATTTTAGTGAGCAGTTGAAATTTCTAGAGAATAAGCATGAATTTATTGATGTTTTAAGGATAGACATTACAATTAAGCTTTACATCAATAAGAATATAAAGTTCAACTTATCTCTATTTATTTGATCTTTTTCGTGGAGGATTGGCATACTCCTCAGCTCTTCTTTTCCTGCTTGCTTCTTCTCTCATGGCTAGATCTTCCAGCTCACTTGGGCTTAGCCTAGGATTGTGATCATGCCTATTCATGAATGCATGATCTCCAATTGGCATTCTTAGGTTTGTGGTGGTCACATTTTGTGAGCTGATAGTTGGCCCTAGATTCCTTAATTGTTGAGCCATGATAATTGGCTCTTGATCAGATCGTTGAGTTTGATGGTCAGATCGTGGAGTCTGTTGGTGATACTGCCTTAGAGGAGGACTCCTTGATGAAGGAGCTAAGAGTTTGCCTCTGCCTCTGCCTTTGCCTTGATCTCCTTTCCCTTTATTCTCCCCCTTTATGTCAGCTTCAAGGGTTCGAATGTCTTCTGAGAGGCGAGCCACTCCTTGGACAAGCTCATTGAGTTGACTCTGGGTTTGAGTAATGTCTTCTCGATTCTCTTTGATTAGAGTATCAGATCGAGCTTCCCTTCGTTGGAGGATGTTCAGGACATTGTCAGACTGCTGTCCTTGGCTTACAAAATTTTTTTGGAATTCTTTTACGGCAGTTTGCAGATTGATGATGCTTTCCAACATAAGTTTGTTCTGGGTCTCTTGAGTCATTTATAAGACGAGAACAACATCTCGGTGTCTTTTAGTTGCTTGAAAGTGTATCTGATCCCTGTCATTTATGCTCTTTACCATTTCTTTTATGATCTCCCTAAGTTTCTTTGTGAGCTATGAGCTTAGGGTGCCTGGGAGAGCATTTGCAGTAGTGATCATCTTAGTCAGTCTCAGTTGAATGAGTTTAGTGTGAGCTTCAAGACTATCATCAATGTCCTTGATCACTTTCTTCGACACTTCTGTCAACTCAGCTTTGGTTGGCAGATCTGAGAGTAATTCATAGAGTTGTGGATTATTTGGAGGAGGAGGAGGTGCTCTTGTGTATTTATCTTGCAAGTTGTAGAGAGCAAGATCAAGGTTAAAGTATTCATTAGAGGATGAGGAGGGAATATCTGATGGAGGGGCTTGTGTTTGGGCTTCTTGAGTGGGTGGCTCTACGATTTGAGCGTGTGACTCTACGATTGGGCTCGAGTCAGTAATCGTAGAGATGAAAGGAGATGGGTTCAAAATGAAGTTAGGCATATTTGGTTCATCAGTTACAGAATGTTGGGATTCTGTAACTGGGAATTGATTAAGTGGGTTTAGGATCACTTCCAACCATCTTGGGAAATCATAGAATTGGCTGAAAAATGATGGTGAAAAGTGATTAATTCTGAACGAGATTGGAATAGAGAGTACCTAATGCTCATTCTTCGAAGAAGGGCCATTTGTGATTAGCTGTTTGGCAAAGTTGAAGTTTCTTGGGAATCCATAAGCTAACACTGAGATTGCTGGATATGCTTTGAAGCTCCAGAACATGTGATTCCAGGAATTAAGAATTTGAACTCTATGAAAAGGCATCATGGGTAGATAGAAGAACATCTGATTATAGTTAGCTCTGCTATACCCATCACAACCCACAGCTATGATCTCGAGCTCATCATCATCATCATCTTCTTCTCCTTCTCTATCTTCTTTTGAGGACTCTACTATATCAATGACCTCCTTTTGACTTTCTTGCTCACGTGCTCTTTTATTCTCTTTAGGAGCAACTTCTTCTGATATAGGGATGTCATGAGGCTCCTCTTCAATATGATCATTCATCTGTATTTTAAGTGGCTCCCCCTCAGCTGAGGCATTCTCTAGAGTAAGAGACTCATGTAGCTCCCCCTCAGCTGTAGCATTCTTGGTAGCCATCTTTTTGTCTTCTTCCTTAAGTACTCCTTCATTGACAAGGATGTACTTTTTAACCAATTTTCTTCTTGGCTTTCTAAGCTGAGCCACAACCTCAGGACTTCCTTCAGCTTCAGCTCTAAACTGTTGATCAACCATGGTATCTGTTGCAGCAATTTCTTTGGGAGAGGCTTCCAATCTGGTCTCTAAGATCGGTAGAGACTCTACGATCAAGGAGATAGATTGCCTCTTGGGCTTGTGGTTGTCTTTACTCTTTTTCTTCAGCACCTGAGCAATGGTGGCTCTGTCTTCATCGGCCTCAGCCTGCTATTCCTTCCTTCTCAAAATCTTTAGAGTTTCAATGTCAGAAAGCTCTTGAGGTATATCAGTGGTTGACCCCTGGGGTTCATCTGCCATATGAGCCTTCAGCTTTCTTTAGCCCTTGCTTTTTCTGTTTAAAGCAATGGGTTCTTCTTTGTTGATCTCTTCCTCTTCATCTTCAGTCTCTTTGACGACTGACATGTTTCCTGGAATCCCTGATTCCTTTACATCGCCAGTCCTTCCACTGGATTCAGACATCATGTAAGACCCCAACTTTTTAATGAATAAAATCAAATTTCCTCTATTTATTATTGTAAATAATAAGGTGTTAATTTGATATAATGCTTTGGTTATGGGTGAAATGTGAAAAATTTTCAAAATAAGCAAGTGGTTATAAAATATTCATTGTTATCGGGGAATATTCGTTTAGTTGTGGAATATTCATACGACGGCGCAGCCTTGTGTGGGCCCCATAACGAAAAGCGATTGGATGAAGAAAACGACAAGTATAAGTTGTTTATAAATAACGGCGTAGTTGTTACCGTTAATACTGTTGGAATACCCAGTGGTTAAAACACAGTAGCACACGGTATTGCACCAATTATTGATTCTTACGTAAGAAGGCGCTACTCAATAATTGTTACAGTAATTACTGTTTAATATTTTATTTTATTGATTCAATAATTGCTACGTTGATATTTTATATTATTGTTGTTTCAATAATTGTCACTGCACAGTATTTCTATTATCAGATCAATAATTCATATTATTTGAATAATATTATTAGATAACATTATTGGCAATGTCTAGAAAGTTCTGTCTAAGGAGAGCTTTGGTCATCTAATTGCGCGCCAATAAGGAGAAATCCTTATTGGAAAGCCCCCACTTTCCTAGGAACGACCTGGTTGTCATAATTGTGATTCTGTAATATTATTTATGAATAATTAATTATTAATTTATATGATAAAAAAATATTTATTTAATGCGGATATAAATGATGGATATGTTTATGTGTTTATAAATGAAGGAATTAATGTTGAGGTATTTTATCATTATTTTGTCGGATTGGAGTTATTATTAGATCAAACCAGTGTTCTTGAGATATATTGCGTGAGTTATAATTTTTAATCCGACCGTTGGACTGTTATAATTTTTGGATATGTTATACATATATAAGTTGAGTAAATGTCCACAAATTTTAAACCGTTAAAAATGAATGTATGATTTGTTATGAATTTTAAGAGGTGACTGGTTAAAAAATTGTTGAAGTTTTTGAATTTATCATTTTGGTGGAAAATTCTAGAATGAGTGGGCCCCACCTATGGTTGGTGAAGAAATGTGTTGGAATTTTATTTCAAATGTGGTAGGTGGGAATAGTAGCAGGTAAAGCCATCAGGTTACAGGTCAAGTCTACTTTGGCGTTCTAATATTTTCCTATAAATAGAGTGCTAAGTTAGAATTAAAAATCACACCAGAAACAAGTTTTCTCTCTTTCTCTCTCTATATTATCGAGCGTATTTTATGAGTATTTAGATACTTTGTGAGTTGCTATTAAACAGTGCAAGTTTTCTTCAGCCTTATACCTGATATTTCAGCCGGAAGTACAGTTCTTTTGAGGTAATGGATTTTAAGGGTTATTATGATTTTCAGTTTCGTAATTTTTTTGACTCTCAAAAATTCTGAAAAAATTTGAAATGATAATTTGATGAGTTTTCTAGATTGTGTACAGAAATGGCGATTTTTGGATGTATAGATTAAGAGTTATGAATTTTATGAGAAAAAATTATTTTAAAAGTAAACCCTTATAACTCCTTGTGATTAACTCTAAAATTGGTGAAATTTTTATTGGGAGTACATGTATATAACAGAAGTATACTCTGTAAATTTTGGAATTTTTGGATAAAAGTACTGTTTATGATAAATGTCTAAATATTCGGCTGTTTTGGCCATATGAAAAATAGTAAATGAATTTTAAAAATTCTGAGAAAAATATATGTTCAATATGGAACTATATTCTGCTAAATCTCAGAAAAGAAAATTTATTTGTACTGATTTAGTATTTTTCATGAAAATGGACTAGTTATGAGTAAATGAATTAAATATGTTATGTGAAGTAAGAAAATTAAAAAATAGGATTTTATGGCTTGAGAATCCTATATGAGGTATATGCAGATTTTGATGAGGGTTTTGGTTATTGGTGAGAAAATCTTATGAGTTTAGTATTTTAGGATGATTAAATGCATTATTTAGTAAAGTGTAAATAATTAAAATAAATTGTTTATATGTTTAAGAAATATTTTTTTTAATATCATTATACCGAAATATTAGTATAGATTTTATTGTGAAATTTCTACCTTTTTCATGTTGGGGTTACTATTCATGAATTACTATTCATGAGTTACTATTCGCGAGTTACTATTCATGGGATACTATTCACGACAAAATTGGTTTTTTTTTCTGATCAAATTATCGTTGATTTATGAATCTTACTCTTGAAATTAAATCCATGTTTTTATCATATTATTTTTTTTATCATATATAACATTTTTATAATCCTGGTGAAGAAATTTCTCTTTGACTTGAGTGTAAAGATGTGTAGATTATTGGTATGATCATGACTATGGGTTCTCTTTGGCCAGTAGTGCAAAGTTAAATTGTTGACTGGTATGATCATGACCATTGAATTTACAATTGAATATTTTTAGCTTAAGTACAAAGGTGAAAGGATCAACATGGTTATAATTATGGTTTATATAAATTCTGAAATGATTATGTATTTCTTTGAGTTTTGAATATCTTTGGCATGTAGTGCAAATATGATCTGTTGTTGAATATCTTTAGCCTGTAGTGCAAAGATGACCTGTTTATGAATATCTTTGGCTCGTAGTGCAAAGATGACTTGTTGATGAATATTTTTGGCCCGTAGTACAAATATGAATTTATTAGTATGATTATGAACAGGAACTGTAATTTGGTATAACCATGATCTTTGATGTTTCAGGTAAAGACATGTGATGAAAATTATCTTCGTCCTGGATGCGAAGAGGAATTTAGAATCATAATTATGATTACGAGTTGTTTATATGATTGTGGACCAGAACTGTTGATTGATGTTACAGGGATAAAACATTGCTGGTGGATTTTTAACATGGAGAAGATAATAGACTTTATGGTCTATTTGACTCTTTTAATGGATTGCTCGTTCCGCTGTAACTATGGTTGAAAAGTTTTATCATCTACTATATGTTTTAAATCTTTGGTAACAGGAAAATAGAACGGTGGTCTCTAGCTATAGAGGTCTAAACAGTATAGAAAAGTGTGTTGTATTTTATACATCATTTAGTAGTTATATTTGGTGAATCAAATAGGATGAGGCGAACCCAACGTTGGAAGGGTGTTTTGCCACTATCATACAAGATGTCTAATGACATACAACCTCGTGTCATCATAAGACAGAGTTATGCACGTCCACTTGTTGAGTATATCTACGAGCACTACCTATATAATCTTGGTGTTTGGTTGAAGTATAACTCTCAATTAGAGACAATGGAGATAATGATATGTCAAGAGAAGACTCACCATTGGAAAGAATATGATAGTAATCTTCTCGTTTTTTTTGGGGTCTATTGGGTCAACCAAGGATAATTCTGTGGACATATGATATCTATCATAACCTACACGCATGGGCTTCCATGTACGAAGGTTTCCTTGAGCACTTGCCAAAGATTCTAATTTCTAAAATAGTTTTTGACTATACCTTTATGTAAGGTGCCATTGTGACGTGCTATCCAAGGTTGGGATGAGAGTCACAGTTAGTATATATTTGTATCAAAACTCACAGCATATATGTTGTTGTATTTTGCACGACAATTGTTATAATAAAGTTGTAGTTATTTTATGTACCATGTATTTGGCGACTCAGAATAGGTTGGGTGGAATAGACCTATTTTGGGGTCGTCACGGTTGGTATTAGAGCTTAGGGATATGGTCTCTAGCAGAGATCGGGAAATAGAACTAGGAGGGGAGAGATGAGTAAATTCTTCGCTAGTGTGTCCTACCTAAGCTTATTTATTGGTCGGTCATAATATACGGATATTTTGTGATACGTTAATTTGTTTAATTAACCCTTATTTTATGGCAGTATTTGAGAATGTCAGCTGAGAATGTTAACAATGGAGTGAGTGAGACCGTGGAGACACCTCTAATCACCAACCATGATAATGTGATGTCAGGCGAAGAAGGAATTAGAGATATTCTTGTGGTAAGGGAAGAATTAATAGTTGCACCCGAGCTAGTTGCAGAGGTAGCAGCTGAGAGTGAGGAAGAAGAGGAACCTGCAGAGAATTTATTAGAAGAATTTTATGATCGAAATGTGGAATTGCAAAATCGTATTCATGAGTTAGAAGAGCAGGCTGACGAGCGGGAGGCGGTCATGGTGTAAAAGGATGCAACGATTAAAGCTTGTGTTACCCGATATGTGATGCTTGAACAGAAGCACTCTTTGGCAGAGTATAAGATGATAAAGATGGAATCTGAGCTGGAAGAAGAAACAACTGAACAAGTGCGAATGAGTGATGCATGGGTAAAAGCCGCACGACGCGTTGATATTGTGGAGAGAGATGTCTGATCTAAGAAGGCTAAAATAGATGATATGTATTTCTCTTTTTGGACAACAATTGAGAGAACCCAACATCGAGTTTTGAATTACCCTGCACATTGCGGTCAACCCCAATTCGATATGGATCGAAGATTAATGAATCAGATCATGAAATAGGAGTACGACGAAGCAGTTGAGGGTGGAATATGCCCTATAGAAAAGTATATTCCAACGGTAATGATGACGCCAAATGCTACCCCAGACAAGTCAAATCGGGGTAGTTCAAGGGAAAGCGGTTGTGATGACTTCCCAACAAATGAGGAACCCAAATGAAGTTATCACGGGAGATGAACAACGAAGAAATCATGATGACCCGGGAGATAGAATCTGAAATAAAAGCAAGGTATTCTCAACTTTTCGAAATATCAGGTACGTAAATTTCGGGGACGAAATTTCATAAGGAGGGGAGGTTGTAAGACCCCAACTTTTTAATGAATAAAATTAAATTTCCTCTATTTATTATTATGAATAATAAGGTGTTAATTTGATATAATGCTTTGGTTATGGGTGAAATGTGTAAATTTTTCAAAATAAGCTAGTGGTTATAAAATATTCATTGTTGTCGGAGAATATTCGTTTGGTCGTGAATATTCTTTCTATCGGGGAATATTCTTATGACGGCGCAGCCTTGTGTGGGCTCCATAACGGAAAACGATTGGATGAAGAAAACGACAAGTATAAGTTGTTTATAAATAACGGCGTAGTTATTACCGTTAATACTGTTGGAATACCCGGTGGTTAAAACACAGTAGCACACGATATTGCACCAATTATTGATTCTTACGTAAGAAGGCACTACTCAATAATTGTTACAGTAATTACTATTTAATATTTTATTTTATTGATTCAATAATTGCTACATTGATATTTTATATTATTGTTGTTTTAATAATTGTCGCTGCACAGTATTTTTCATTATCAGATCAATAATTCATATTATTTAAATAATATTATTAGATAACATTATTGGCAATGTCTAGAAAGTTCTGTCTAAGGAGAGATTTGGTCATCTAATTGCGCGCCAATAAGGAGAAATCCTTATTAGAAAGCCCCCTCTTTCCTGGGAACGACCTGGTTGTCATAATTGTGATTCTGTAATATTATTTGTGAATAATTAGTTATTGATTTATATGATAAGAAAATATTTATTTAATGCGGATATAAATGATGGATTTGTTTATGTGTTTATAAATGAAGGAATTAATGTTGAGGTATTTTATCAGTATTTTTTCGGATTGGAGGTATTATTAGAAAAAACTAGTGTTCTTGAGATATATTGCGTGAGTTATAATTTTTAATCCGACCGTTGGATCGTTGTGATTTTTGGATATGTTATACGTATATAAGTTGAGTAGATGTCCACAAATTTTGAACTGTTAAAAATGAACGTATGATTTATTATGAATTTTAAGAGGTGACTGGTTAAAAAATTGTTGAAGTTTCTGAATTTATCATTTTGGTGGAAAATTCTAGAATGAGTGGGCCCCACCTATGGTTGGTGAAGAAATGTGTTGGAATTTTATTTCAAATGTGGTGGGTGGGAATAGTAGCTGGTAAAGCCATCAAGTTACAGGTCATGTCTGCTTTGGTGTTCTAATATTTTTCTATAAATAGAATGCTAAGTTAGAATTGAAAAGCACACCAGAAACAAGTTTTCTCTCTTTCTCTCTCTATATTATCGAGCGTATTTTATGAGTATTTAGATACTTTGTGAGTTGCTATTCAACAGTGCAAGTTTCCTTCAGCCTTATACCTGATATTTCAGCCGGAAGTACGGTTCTTTTGAGGTAGGGGATTTTAAGGGTTATTATGTTTTTCAGTTTAGTAATTTTTTTGACCCTCAAAAATTCTGAAAAAAAATTGAAATGATAATTTGATGAGTTTTCTAGATTGTGTCCAAAAATGGCGATTTTTGGATGTTTAGATTAAGAGTTATGAATTTTATGGGAAAAGACTATTTTAAAAGTAAACCCTTATAACTCCTTGTGGTTAACTCCACAATTGGTAAAATTTTTATTGGGAGTACATGTATATAACAGAAGTATACTTTATAAATTTCGAAATTTGTGCTTTATGATTCTCGCTAAGACATTAGTGATGATTTTGGTAATTTGCATGATATCGACAGAAGAATTGTAGATTTACACCTAAATATATTAGCATGTGATTGTAGGTTTCGACTGCATATGTTGTGCGTAGAATAGACATATCTCTATGCGCCACGTGCGACCTGATAGAGAACTTATGCTTAAATCCTTGTTATGATTAATTCGCATAGACATATGTAGGATTGTATCTAGCTTGGACGTTCTTTTCTGTTCTATTCCCTTTTGGGTGGATCTGGAGAGGATATGTTTGTGGATACCTTGACAGAGGTGCATAGACACCTGTGCGTTCTCGGTCGACAAATTATCGTGACCATTAAGACCAAAGAGAGAAAGGGTAGCTAGTTTGATGAAACATAACGCGCCAGGTGTTCGATAAAATGCCTGTGTGGGGGTAAAGTTGTGACCTTAGCTTGTAATTCCTTAGATTTCCATTCGTTATCCAATTACTTTCTTTGTTAATTAGTATAATTAGATTAATCATACTTTCATTTACTGCTGTTCGAGTAAGACTTTAGCGATTCAAAGTCGGTACTTGGTAAATATTAGTCATAGTTCTTCGTAGGTACGACACTCTCCTTATCACTGTATTACTTGTTAGACCGCGTATACTTACGCGTGTTTAGTGATCGGTTTTTCGACCAACAGTGGGAATAGTAGCAGGTAAAGCCATCAGGTTACATGTCAAGTCTGCTTCGGCGTTATAATATTTTCTTATAAATAGAGTGCTAAGTTAGAATTAAAAATCACACCAGAAACAAGTTTTCTCTTTTTCTCTCTCTATATTATCGAGCATATTTTATGAGTATTTAGATATTTTGTGAGTTGCTATTCAACAGTGCAAGTTTCCTTTAGCCTTATATCTGATATTTCAACTGGAAGTACGGTTCTTTTGAGGTAAGGGATTTTAAGGGTTATTATGTTTT
The DNA here is from genome assembly GCA_016801055.1 of Panax notoginseng. Classification (NCBI taxonomy): domain Eukaryota; kingdom Viridiplantae; phylum Streptophyta; class Magnoliopsida; order Apiales; family Araliaceae; genus Panax; species Panax notoginseng. Next base: position 85,098,794 of record CM029017.1, on the reverse strand, counting down.
TTAGTTTTGTAATTTTTTTGACCCTCAAAAATTTTAAAAAAATTTAAAATGATAATTTGATGAGTTTTCTAGATTGTGTCTAAAAATGGCAATTTTTGAATGTATAGATTAAGAGTTATGAATTTTATGGGAAAGGACTATTTTAAAAGTAAACCCTTATAACTCCTTGTCGTTAACTCCACAATTGGTGAAATTTTTATTGGGAGTACATGTATATAACAGAAGTATACTCTATAAATTTTGGAATTTTTGGATAAAAGTACAGTTTATGATAAATGTCTAAATATTCGGCTGTTTTGGCCATATGAAAAATAGTAAATGAATTTAAAAAATTCTGAGAAAAATATATGTTCAATATGGAACTATATTCTGCTAAATTCCAGGAAAGAAAATTTGTTTGTACTGATTTTGTATTTTTCATGAAAATGGACTAGTTATGAGTAAATGAATTAAATATGTTATGTGAAGTAAGAAAATTAGAAAATAGGATTTTATGGCTTGAGAATCTTATATGAGGTATATGTAGATTTTGATGAGGGTTTTGGTTATTGGTGAGGAAATCTTATGAGTTTGGCATTTTAGGATGATTAAATGCATTATTTAGTAAAGTGTAAACAATTAAAATAAATTATTTATATGTTTAAGAAATGTTATTATTTCAATATCATTATACTGAAATATTGGTATGAATTTTATTGTGGAATTTTTACCTTTGTCATGTCGGGGTTACTATTCATGAATTACTATTCACGAGTTACTATTCATGGGGTACTATTCACAACAAAATTGGTTTCTTTTTCTGACCAAATTATCGTTGATTTATGAATCTTACTCTTGAAATTAAATTTATATTTTGATCATATTGTTTTTATTATCATATATAACATTTTTATAATCCTGGTGAAGAAATTTCTCTTTGACTTGAGTGTAAAGATGGGTAGATTATTGGTATGATCATGACTATGGGTTCTCTTTGGCCAGTAGTGCAAAGTTAAATTGTTGACTGGTATGATCATGACCATTGAATTTATAATTGAATATTTTTAGCTTAAGTGCAAAGGTGAAAGGACCAACATGGTTATAATTATGGTTTATATAAATTCTGAAATGATTATGTATTTCTTTAAGTTTTGAATATCTTTGGTCTGTAGTGCAAATATGATCCGTTGTTGAATATCTTTGGCCTGTAGTGTAAAGATGACCTGTTTTTGAATATCTTTGGCTCGTAGTGCAAAGATGACTTGTTGATGAATATCTTTGGCCTGTAGTGCAAAGATGAATTTATTAGTATGATTATGAACAGGAATTGTAATTTGGTATAACCATGATCTTTGATGTTTCAGGTAAAGACATGTGATGAAAATTATCTTCATCCTGGATGCGAAGAGGAATTTAGAATCACAATTATGATTATGAGTTATTCATATGATTGTGGACCAGAACTGTTGATTGATGTTACAGGGATAAAAAATTGCTGGTAGATTTTTAACATGGAGAAGATAATAGACTTTACGGTCTATTTGACTCTTCTAATGGATTGCTCGTTCTACTGTAACTATGGTTGAAAAGTTTTATCATCTAATATTTGTTCTAAATCTCTGATTTATTACTGATGAAGGTTATTGATAATTTATTTATCTTTAGTCATGATATTCTTTACTGGGCTAGTTGAGGTCACCCTTTTGCTTCACAATTCCTTTCAGGTAATAAGAGTGTAGCTGGGTTGAGCGAGGGTAACAGGAAAATAGAACGGTGGTCTCTAGCTGTGGAGGTCTAAACAATATGGAAAAGTGTGTTGTATTTTATACATCATTTAGTAGTTATATTTGGTGAATCAAATAGGGTGAGGCGAACCCAACGTTGGAAGGGTGTTTTGCCACTATCATACAAGATGTCTAATGACTTACAACCTCGTGTCATCATAAGACATAGTCGTGCACATCCACTTGTTAAGTATATCTACGAGCACTACCTATATAATCTTGGTGTTTGGTTGAAGTATAACTCTCAATTAGAGACAGTGGAGATAATGATATGTCAAGAGAAGACTCACCATTGGAAAGAATATGATAGTAATCTTCTCATTTTTCTTTGGGGTCTATTAGGTCAACCAAGGATAATTCTGTGGACATATGATATCTATCATAATCTACACGTATGGGCTCCCATGTACGAAGGTTTCCTTGAGCACTTCCCAAAGATTCTAATTTCTAAAACAGTTTTTGACTATACCTTTATGTAAGGTGCTATTGTGACTTGCTATCCAAGGTTGGGATGAGAGTCACTGTTGGTATATATTTGTATCAAAACTCATAACATATGTATTGTTATATTTTGCACGATAATTGTTGTAATAAAGTTGTAGTTATTTTCTGTACCATGTATTTGGTATCTCAGAATAGGTTGGGTGGAATAGACCTATTTTGGGGTTGTCACACATCATACGTACATTCTCTGCTGGATTCCTTTTCCAATTTTCGAACAGGTGCTGGGTCATCCATCTGTTTGGATTGATGGACTCTCCTTCATTGTGCCCAATCTTATCACCCAAAGCATACTATAGGATGATGCTTATAAATCGCCCATAGAACATCTTTTGAGAGCTCTTTATCTTCTTCGAGCTAAGAATCCATTTTCCAATCTATTCAAGTAGTAGGACTCCAAAGTTAAGTTGTATCCCACAAATTATGGCTGTCATGAGCTTGAGCTGCACCTCATTTACAGAATCATGGCCGTAGCTCTTACAACATATACACTTCCCAATAATATCGGCCAAAAATTCATACCTCCGAGGAAACTCCTTCTTCTTGTATCCTTTGACAGTGGGGAATTTCTTGTGATGCATCTTCTTTAGGCCTTCATGGAAGTCAATGCCCTCTATAAACGAAAACCCTTCAGATTTAAAACCTAGGGCTAGGTTGATATCCTTAGTTTTGAGTTTGATTTCCACCTCCTTGACCCTCGTAGTGATGAAATTATTTTCGAACGCCCCAGTTCGGTAGAACTCCTTTATCAGCTTGGGGTAGATCTAAGTGCTCGTACCTAGAGCTTCTTCAAGACCAACTTTCTTTATCAACGACAGAGTTTTGTGAAACTTGGGTTCAGCTGTCTTGAACTCATCAAAACAGAGTCTGTAGCCAGAGATGACGTTGGAGGCTGCCATTGATTTCTTTGCAAGGAGTGTGGTTGATTGATCTATCTGAAAAGTTAGGGTTTCTTCTTGTAGAGAGAGATAGAGATGAGCTTTTTAAACTTCTGATTTCAAAAAGGCATTTTTAAACTGTACGTGTAACTTCCCTCTCTCCATTTGCTTAGTGGGGCAGGTGTCAAATTTTTCTTGGCTCTACGAATTTGATTGAAGAGGAATGTACTGATTTGCCCTTAGCTCCCTCTGAGCTAATGTATGCATTGGGAGGACTACGATCGTTGAGATAGTCTTTATGATCGTTGAGTCTGCCCTGCATTCGTCGTGTTTGTTCTACATTCGTCGTGTCTGAACTGCGATCGTCGTGTCTGTTCTGCATTCGTCGAGTCTGAATTGCGATCGTCGTGTCTGTAATAATCAAAATTTATGTGATACATTGTAAATAAATATATTAAATAATCTGTAATATATTATGGATGATTAAGTGATTACGTGAATAATGTGCTATAATATTTTAAAGGAAGTCTCACTAATAAGTTAAATAAGTTAGTGAACTAACCTAAGTATTTTAATAATCTATAAAATAGATTTAAGGTGTAAAACCTAATTAAGTACTCAATAAACTTAAATAAGACAAGTCTAATTGGGTTATGTAAGTTAATTAACATTATTGATTGATGAGAATGTGCAAATATCAATAATAATGAGTAATAGTTCATGTGATAATAGGGTTAATATTACTAAGGATGGCACGTAGTTTAAACAAGCCAAAGAATTTATTTAAGCATTGGACTTGTAGATAATTTGATTGTTAAGCTAGCCCACTATTAAATTTAATGGGCAAGTATGCTAGTAGCACAATTATTTAATTGTGGAGGCCTAAGTTCATGTTAATTAGTAAGCTAAACTAGTTAATTAAAAGCTCCAAAAGATGAAATTGATGGCCCAACTTGTAGCCCAATTGAAGAGGGTACTTTAGACATTTTGTATACTACATATTTCAATAAAAACAAAAGCAAGACTTGGAGATATGGAGGCCACTTGGCTGGCCAAGCAAGGAGAGGAAAAAGGGGGATGGATCTAATTATTACATGCTCCACATCTTCCAAAATATATTTACTTAACGGGCTAGGTGTCATTTTGTTTATGGAGCCAACATATTAGTATGTAATCTTGTAATAATTAAGAGATAGAGAGAGAGAGAGGAGATAGGCTAGCAGAAAATGTATAGATATACTAATGTATCTATAGATCTTTGTCCAACACATTAAACCATATTCTGTTTCATCTTTTAGTTTATTTCATCTTACTTTCTCTTTAGCTAATCAAGAAAAAAAAACATAAGAGAGAGAGAGGGAGAGAAATTTGTTGGAGAGGAAGAGCAGAGAGAGAGAGGAAGGAGTTTTACCATTGATGCATCCAAAGTTTACCTTCTACTTTGGAAGAGAAAGAAAGTGTGCCCGAAAATCAAGGTGAAAACTAAACTAGCTTATTCTTTTTATTTTGTTTGATTTTGGAGATTTAAAGTTTATGATCATGAGGTCTAAAACCATCTATCTACATATTTTATATGGTTTTATGTATGAATCTAACATATTTGAGTGTTAGAAAGTGAATCAAAAGGATATAAGAGAAACTAGTTTTGTTTTGTTAGAAAACTCTAGTTTTTTTCACTTCCTTTGATCGACTACCATTTTTGATCTACACCTTATTTTTGTGATCCGTAAAAGAGAGGTACTAGATATGTAAGTTAAATACTAAACCCAAGTGGTAGCACTCAAAAATGTTGAATACACAAGTTGTAGCAACTGTTTTAGCAAAAACTGTTTTGTCTTTAGAAAGAAAAACAAACTATTTTTGGACAATCAATGCTAGAGGCATTTTCATCATTTTTCTGACATTTAAAAATTTTGGAAAACTTTGGGACGATAATATGACGAGTTATCTTTCAAACCCAAGTGGAATCATAGAAAAAGGAGTTGTATATTTTCGTATGGACTGATTTTAGCAAAGTAGGTAAAAGCCGAAAATCCCAAAAATAATCTGCCCAAACTTTTGCAAGGGCAGTTTCGGCCACTTAAATTATGGAATAAATTCCGGCCTTTTGGGGAATGAACATATATGGTATAAAGTAGCTACTGTCCAAAAAATGAACCCATTCCGACTTAAAATGACCAAGTTATGACCATTTCAATATTTAGGTTTTTCGGACGAAAATCGCTATAACTGGAGTTCTATAACTCCGATGGCTACGGAATTTAAACTGGAGGGTCACGTTAACATGTATAAGATTATGCCAAGAGGTGGGAATTTCTGGAGTTGAGCATGATGGGGCTAATTTCTTAAGCCACACACTAAAAATGATTTTTGAAAAATAGTAAAAGAAATTGAAAAATTATGGAAAAATACTTTTTTTTTTGTATGAAATACATGTATATATGTTTGGCCAAAGGATAGAAAAATAATAAGTTGATTTGGTATTTTCATGAAAAAGAATAGTGAATTCAGGCTGTTGAAATGGAAGATTATGATTTCAAAATACTAAAATATATTTTTGTTTACTGAAATGTTATTTCAGTTTACTGACATGTTATATAGCTTATTAAGATGACATATAGAAGGGATAACTAATAGGTACAAGTTATGATGTGATTAAAGGACTATCAAAGTACAACAATAACATTAAGACTTAAGCGTAATGTCTAATACTTAACTATATGTTTAAATGTTAGATACTTTAATATAAGATGATAAGTTTTTAAGTGAGTTATGTTATGATTAATCGAAAGATCAATTATAGGTCTTTTCTCCAAAGAAGTTAAAGTAAATTGCTTAGCAGTAGACTGCGATTGAGTCAAGTTCTCTAACTCAAATTTGAGTTATTACTTTCAAAGCATGTTAGTAAATAATTATTGTTTATTATTCACATCTATATTGATTATTGATACTCGCACTCAGTGTAATTAAATTCCTATTATGTTATTATTGAACTGTGAATTAGATAAAGTTCTTTTATTCATGAACTGTTTAAGATATGGATCTATGCTAATTGTATCAGCTATATCAAGTATGTTTAAATTTGTTAAATCAAATATATTGTTAAACGTTGTTCTTCACCAATTGATTTGGTAAGGACTCAAGACTGAGAAAAAGAACAAGTTGACTAAAGCATTATTGAAAAATAATTATTGCTCGTATATTAAGTGTTTATGCATAATACACCGGGTATGAAAGGCTGATCCCCTTGATTACCAAAACTTATTAAAAGTTCCAGTTTAAATACTGACAACCTTAGTATATGTTCATGGTCATTATGAACACTCAGAATTCTGTTATTCAAATATTCGAATATTCAGTTATCAAGACTTAATTCATGTTATTTCATAATTGATTCCTATTGTTGAACATTGAACGATAAATTTCTTGTTAAGCATGATATATTTTCTTCGAATTTAAACTTGCTAAGAAAATTAGTTGCTTACCCTTGCTATATCATGGCATTTATTTTCAGCTATGCCAGAGACGTCCAAGAAGGACAAAGGCAAAGGAAAAGTGCAAGAATAGATAATAAGAATGTTTATGTATTATATTATATTATGTACATTGGTAATGTAAACCTTTTGTGTTACTAAGGGTAACTTAATTAAGGTATGTATAAGTTAAGGTTAATAGACCTTGGGATAATGTTGGAATACTTTATTATAATGAACAATGTATGTTTATTATTCCATAATAGTTTATAGAATGCTTATGATGATGATGGATTGTGTGCACCAAACCTGAGGTTTGAGAACCCGGATTTGGGGGCGTCACAGATTGGTATCAAAGCTGTAGGTTATAAACTTTAGGATGCGAAACCTCGGTTATAACCTAAGAAGAAAACTCTTATAGAGTATGTTAGGAGATGAACGAAGGAAATTCATCGAGTTTTGGTTGTACTTAATAAAATATCATTTTATTTTATCAATGAATATATTTTATTATGGTACTGATGTTGTTTATTGTTTGTGATTGTAGGATGTTTGAGGAGAGGCAGGATAGTCATACTGTGGAGCAGGAGCAGAGGAATCCTATTGAGGAGCACATCGAGAATGAGGACTATGATGAGGATTTGATGGTGGTAAATTTGTTTGAGGAGAATGTAGCATTGGGAAACAGAATTTCTCAACTGAAGGAAGAAAATTTGACCCATCAGTTTAATGAGACGCAGTATAAAGAGTTAGCATATCAGGCTCAGCTAGACCTAGTAGAGATGAAAGCCCGACTAGAGCAGGAGGAGAATAAATTTGCAATATTGAGTATTGAACATCAGGTGTTGCACATGAGGTTGGACTTAGAGATCGCTAATAGGATCCGAGTTGAGGATGCCTAGGTCCGATCAGCAAGAAGAGTGGATCAGTTAGAGATCGAGGCGAAGGCTGGATGAGTTAGAATGGAGTCCTTGGGACGAGCTTTAGATGCAGCATATTTGAGTCCCTAAGTAGGAGAAAGGAGGTCGTATTTCGAGATTGGTGAGTCTACCCGCCCCGTTCGACGTCGCGTGAATGGAATTGCACCTCATGAGCATACTCAGACCGAGGAGGCTTAGTCGGGCAGTCAGTGAGGTGTTAGCTCGGATGATATGTAGATAGATGCTGTAGTACCCCTTTTGTTTATTAGGGTTGTATATTTGATGTAAACCTCAGTAGGTGTGAGGTAGTATATAAATATGATGTATTCCCATCTTATGTGAATAAGGGAGTATGTCTTTTGGTAGATCCCATCTTTTGATGTTTAAATATGGAATAGTTAACGTTTATAAAAATATGCCAAGTATGTAAGTGTATGATGCTAAAATTTGGTATATGAATATAAATGCAGTGTTATAATTACATGTTTGATCAAATAGATAGTATTAAGAATTAAAATGAGAAGCTATTTGTTGATGATTTGAAAAGTCGGTTAATCGAATATGTTAATTCAGCAAGCTGAATGTGTTATTCATCAAGGTGAATTAGTCAATTCAGCAGGCTGAATTCGTTAATACAACATTATGATAATATAATTGTTAGAGTTTAAATTACATGTTATATTTTAAACACCTAGAAGATATACCATATAAATAAACTCGATGTAATAAATTAAGGTTTTGTTTAATCAGATAATGCCACCAAGACGTCAAAATCATAACCAGAGGGAGGAACGTTCTGTGAACAATGAAAGGAATCAAGATGACCCAATGCAGAACTTCGCTGATATCATAGCTCAAGCTATGCGAACTCGTACACCTGCAGCAAGGGGCAAGCGAATAATAGATTGGCAAATTTTAACGATTTTAAAGCTGTAGGACCACCATAATTTAGCAGAACTACGGACCCCATAGCAGCTCAGACATGGGTAAAAGAGATGGAAAAGGCCTTTATCATTGCTAGGGTAGCTGAAGAGCAAAAAATGGCTTTTGCTACCTACTTGATGAAAGGTGAGGCTAATTACTGGTGGGAGACGAACCAAGCTAGAGCCGGAATGGAGGTAGTGACATGGACCAGGTTTAAGGAGTTGTTCTTAGAAAGTTATTTCTCAGAGGCCATGCAAGCTAGAATGGAAGTGCAGTTTCTTGAATTAAAGTAAGAAAACATGTCAGTTGCCGAATATGCAGTAAAATTCAATGAGCTAGCCAGATTCGCACCTCATCAGGTGGATACAGAAATACAAAAGGCGCGTAGGTTTGAAAATGGGCTGAAACCATGGATTCATAGCAAAGTTACAGTGTTGCAAATTGCTACATTCTCAACACTGTTAGAAAAAGCCATCATTGCAGAATGTAGTAGTGAGGCAGTTTCTAGATTCAACCGAGAGAAGAATAAGAAGAAGATTGAAAGTGGTCGTCAGGGTGCGAGCATTGGTGGCTGTAACAGCAAGAAATGCAAGTGGAACAACAGTGGCAATGAATCAGGAACGCAACAAGGGAATACTTAACAGAAGAAGCCAGCATGTTAAAAGTGTGGAAAGAATCACTCAAGAGAGTGTATGAAAGGGAAAAACGTCTGTTATAATTGTGGTCAAGAAGGATATATTTCACCAAATTGTCCTAAGTCGAAGAAAAGTGGTTGTTTTTCTTGTGGAGGAACGGGGCATCGATTCAAGGATTGTCCATTGAGGAAGAATACTGATGGAGGAAGTGGAAACAAGAGCAGTTCTACAAAGTTAACCAGTGGAGGACCAATTCAGCAGAGTAAGCCGATAGCAAGAACGTTTAACATGACTGTACAAGACGCAGTTACATCAAAGGAGGTGGTGTCAGGTATTATTCTGATCAATAATATAAATGCCTACGTATTATTTGATTCGGGAGCTACCTGTTCATTTGTGCCTGATGAATTTGCTAGAAGATTAAACTTACCATGTGAAAAGTTAAAGAACCCAATGAATATAGAAGTTGCAAACAAAGAAGTGATCCCTGTAGAGTTTATCAAAAACAATTGTGGTATCGAAATAAGGGGACATAAGTTAAGCGTGAATTTAATTCCGATACGCTTAGGAGAATTTGATGTTATCTTAGGGATGGATTGGTTGTTTAACCACGAGGCAGTTTTAGATTGCCAGAAAAAAAGCATACGGCTTAAGACACTAGATATGCCTAAGGTTGTATTTTATGGTAGCAAGTCGCCAAGGCAAACAAGTTGTCCGACGATGATGCAGGCCAGGAGAATGTTACAAAAAGGCTGTGAAGGTTATTTGGCTCATGTAGTGGATACACGGGTTATGAATTCGGACATGGGGCAGATACCTATAGTTAATGAGTTTGGGGATGTCTTTCCAGAAGAACTTTCGGGCATCCTCCAGACAGAGAAATAGAGTTTATGATTGATTTAGTACTGGGGACAACGCCGATATCGAAAGCGCCGTATCGAATGGCTTCGGTAGAAATGAAAGAGTTGATGATCCAGCTAAAAGAGTTATTGGATAAGAATTACATCCAACCTAGTGTATCTCCGTGGAGAGCACCGGTGTTGTTTGTAAAGAAGAAGGATGGGTCGATGAGGTTGTGTATGGATTATAGAGAGTTGAATAAGGTGACAATCAAGAATAAATATCCTTTACCAAGAATAGATGATCTGTTTGATCAACTTAAGGGAGCAAAATGTTTTTCGAAGATTGACTTAAGGACCGGTTACCATCAGTTGAAAGTGAGGACAGAGGATGTACCAAAGACATCATTTAGAACTCGTTACGACCATTATGAGTTCCTAGTGATGTCGTTTGGACTGACAAACGTACCAACTGCTTTTATGGACTTGATGAACAGAGTATTTAAACTGTATTTGGATAAATTTGTGGTTGTGTTCATTGATGACATTTTGTTGTATTCGAAGACTGAAGAAGAGCATGCCGAACATCTGCGAATTGTATTAGAAACCTTAAGGGAAGAGAAGTTATATTCTAAATTTTCAATTTCTGGGATATGTCATCGACAGCGAGGGAATTTCTGTTGATCCAGCGAAAGTAGAAGCGGTGAAAAATTGGGGACAACTGAAGACGCCAACAGAGATAAGAAGTTTTTTAGGATTGGCAGGATATTACCGAAGGTTTATTCAGGATTTCTCGAAGATAGTGACACCATTAACTAATCTAACGAGGAAGACTGCTAAGTATGTGTGGACAGAGAAGTGTGAACAGAGTTTTTAGGAATTGAAGAAAAGTTTAAGTGAAGCACCCATGTTATCTTTACCAGATAGTACAGGGGGTTTTACAGTGTATAGTGATGCGTCACACAAGGGACTTGGTTGCGTGTTAATGCAGAATGGTAAAGTCATTGCGTACGCGTCACGACAGTTAAAAGACTATGAGAAGGGATACCCTACCCATGACCTTGAACTGGCTGCGGTAGTATTTTCCATTAAGATTTAGAGATATTATCTCTACGCAAAAGGTGTGAGATATACACAGACCACAAAAGTGTGAAGTATATCTTTACACAAAAGGAGTTAAACATGAGGCAGAGGAGATGGTTAAAATTGATCAAAGACTATGACTGTGATATTCTATATCATCCGGGAAAGGCTAATGTAGTGACAGATGCTTTAAGCAAGAAGAGCCAAGAAAAATTGTTTGTATTAATAGAACAGGAAGAATTAGTAAGAGAAATAGAGAAACTGGAGTTGGAGGTGAAAAATTCGAAGGATTCAGATAAAGTAATAGAAATGGAAGCAAGTCTGACTTTATTAGACAAGGTGAAAGAATCATAAGTGAATGATGATGAATGTGGTAACATAAAGAAGTAGTTGGCTGAAGGCGAAGAGCTGAAGTATAAGATCAATGGCACTGGATTGCTGAGATTTGAAGGAAGAATTTGGGTACCTGCAGTACCTGAGTTAAGAGAAGAGATTCTTTAAGAAGCGCACAATACAAGATACTCAATACACCCAGGAAGCACGAAGATGTATCAAGATTTGCGTCAATATTATTGGTGGCCAAACATGAAGAGAGAGGTTGCTGAATGCGTTAACCGCTGTTTAACTTGTCAAAGAGTCAAGGCAGAGCATCAGCGACCAATTGGACTATTACAGCCGTTGGAAATTCCGAAATGGAAATAGGAGCACGTCACGATGGATTTTGTGGTAGGACTTCCAGCGACACGGAAGGGTTATAACGCTATAACCGTCTTACAAAGTTAGCACACTTTTTGCCGATTAAGATCAGGTATACTATGGATCAGTTAGCCAAGTTGTATATCAAGGAGATAATTTTGAGACATGGAGTGCTAGTATTAATTGTGTCTGATAGAGATCCGCGCTTCATGCCAAACTTTTGGAGAAGTCTTCAAGAAAGAATGGGGACACAATTAAGGTTGAGTACTGCGTATCATCCACAGACAGATGGGCAAAGTGAGAGAACGATTCAAACATTAGAAGACATGCTCAGAGCTTGTGTGATGGATTTCAAGAGAAGCTGGGAAAATCATCTTCCATTAGTGGAGTTTGCGTATAACAGTAGTTATCATGCAAGCATTAGAATGCCACCGTATGAAGCCCTATATGGGAGAAATACGGAATGCCCTTATGTTGGGACGAAGTAGGTGAAAGAAGATTGCTGGGGCCAGAATTGGTGCAGCAGACTGTGGAGATCATCAAAGTGATAAGAGCTCGACTGGTAGCAGCTCAGGATCGACAAAAGAAGTACGCATATATTCATCGCAAGAAAATAGATTTCGAAGTGGGAAGCTATGCATTTCTAAAGGTATCTCCTTGGAAGGGGAAGATAAGATTTGGGAAGAAAGGCAAACTGAGTCCAAGGTTTATTGGACTGTTTGAAATACTGAAGAAGATAGGGGAAGTGGCGTACGAGGTAGCTCTACCTCCTGAACTGGAACATATTCACAATACACCTGAGCTAATATCGAAGCCAATAGCTAAAATAAAGGCTCACAATGAAACCAACTCGGACGAGGTGGTTATTGTGGAAAATGTAGTACCAGATCTGAAAATGGTGGAACTGACAGATAGTGGTTCGGACACTAAAGTTGAAGTTGATCAAGCATCAACGGAGGTGCAGGATTTGAGGAACAAGGTTTCTTCTTTGAAAAAGCTGTGGGAAATAGAAAAGTTGTTGAATATTCAACTGCGTCAGGCGTTAATAGAAACAATGAAAGAACAGGATAAGCTTAAAATCCAAATTGATCAGATAGGAGCCTCAAGCAACACATCGTGTGCAGCTCCGAGAGATAATGGAAAAAGAAAGATAGAAGACTATGACTTAGAAAGACCCAGTAAGAAGAAAAGGAAAATGATATGTTATAATTGCGGACGTGAAGGACATACTTCTCCTTATTGTCCTTACCTTGAACCAGGTTCATGTTTTATTTGTGGGAGGAAAGGTCATCAAGCGAAAAGATGTCCAAGAAAAAGCTTTAGGTTATGTTGAGTAGGTATGTTTAATATAATATGTGTGTTGGTCAAGTTTGTAAATCCTGATTTTTGTAGTCACAAAGGGATAGCTGGTGTTTAAAGCAGTATGTGCTATGTTATGTAAAATATTCGATGAATGAATATGAATCTAAGTTTGAGAAATGAAACAAGTTTAATATATTAATCTTATGCAATAAGGTTTAGAATGTAAGTTAATAAAGTATAATTTATGGTTTAACTTAACCAGATAATGCCGCCAAGACGTCAAACTCGAAACCAAAGGGTAGAAGAATCTCTCAGCAACACTGAGGAACAACAACAAGACCCGATACAAAACTTTGCAAACATGGTAGCTCAGGCTATGCAACAGGGAATACCAGCCGCAGAAAACCGGTCAGATAATCGCTTGGCAAAATTTAAAGACTTCAAAGCAGTAGGACCACCAGAATTCAAAGGATCAGCTGACCCTATAGAAGCCCAGACATGGGTTAATGTAATAGAAAAGGCGTTCGTAATTACTAGGGTAGATGAGGGGCAAAAGACTATTTTTTCCACTTATATGATGAAAGGGGAAGCCAACTTTTGGTGGGAGGCAAATAAAACTAGGGCAGGAGAAGGAGTAGTTACTTGGGATAGGTTTAAGACTTTATTTTTCGAAAACTATCTCTCAGCTAGTATGCAAGCTAGGATGGAGGTTAAATTTCTGAATTTAAAGCAGGAGAACATGACTGTTGCGGAGTATGTCGCAAAGTTTAATGAGTTGGCTAGGTTTGCTCCACATCAAGTTGATACGGAGGCTAGAAAGGCAAGGAGGTTTGAGCTGGGCTTAAAACCCTGGCCCTACAATAAGGTGGCAGTATTGCAAATCAATAGTTTTGCAGCACTCATGGAGAAGACTATCATAGCTGAGGAGGGGAGTGAGGCCATGAGCCTCTACAACAAGGAGAAGAAGAACAAAAGCAAGGCAGAAGGATCTTTGAAGGTGGAAGGAAATAGTAGAAATAGGGGTGAGAAAAGAAAGGAAAATTTTTCTGGGAATGTTCAGGTGAAACAGGAAGGTGTGAAGAAGCAGGTAGTGCAGTGCAAGAATTGCGGGAAGAATCACTCTGGTGAGTGCCTGAAGGGTAAGTTTGTATGTTACAAGTGCGGGCAGGAGGATCATATCTCTCCCAACTACCCCAACCCAAGGATGAACAGTGGGTGTTTTATATGTGGATCGACTGAACATAAGGTGAAGGATTGTCCAAAGAGGAGAATGGAGGCAGGAAATGTAACCACGGGGAAAGGCAGTGGGACTTTAGCAATCACAGGACCGACCTCAACCAATAACCCAACAAAAGCAACTCCGAGGGTCTTCAACATGACGGTCCAGGATACTGTGGCAGCTGGAAATGGAACTCCAGGTGTTATTCGAATAACTTATATATCTTATATGATTTTCTTATATATATAGTAAATTAATTTATAAAGAAATTTTGAATGAAGAATTTGAGTCCTTTTAAAAATCAAACTTCTGTTTAATCAGGTAGACAAGCGTTATGCTGAATAGTAAAAGATCAGTTCGATCAATTATGATCGAGGTCTACTTGCAATGATTATATATGCTATGTACCCTTGTATATATGAGTTTTAAAACGATGATTCCGGGGACGGAATCCTTATAAGGGAGGGTGAATGTAATAACCCGATATTTTCTATAAAAATAAATAAGGAATTTTTGCATATGAATTTTTTTTTTTAGAATAAGTGTCAAGTAATGTGTACGATAAATGCAAATATATTTATTACTTGAAAAATTAGAAATAATTTTTAGAATTATTAATTACTACAAATTATATTCTTATGATAATTAATTTCTGTAAGCAGAAATATTTTTATTAATTATTTTCCATGAAAACATGATTGGATATTATTTAAATAATATATGAAGAGACAATTAGAATTATGATAATAAATATTTTATTATATGAATCTGTTCAGAATATTTAAGTTAATTATTTTAACTTGATTATTGATGTTGTATACGATGGATAAGTCAGTTATGGAATCCAAACCCTAAATTGGATTTTTATCAAGAGATGAGAATAATAATATAATATTATATATATTTTGAATTTTCAGTGCTATATATATGTACTGTATATGTGTGGACAGATAATGATTGGTTAATTATGATAAATTTATATCATGAACCTTATATCGTATTTTTAAGCCTTAATTGTTAAACTCAGTTGTGAGTTCAAGACTGAGTAGAAATTTCGTTATATGAATTTTATTGTGTATATTAGAATTTCCGTAATTAGGAGAAACCCTAATTATTATTTAAATAACCCTAATTGGTTGAAATTAGAAATCGTAATTAATGTGTTAGTAAAATATACAGACAATTAGGAATCCCTAATGGTTAATTAGGAAACCCTAATTGTTAATATTAAGAAACCCTATTTTTCTAATTAAAAACCCTAAATTTTAAATTAACGGGTTTAATTAGAATTTAATTGTACAATTACTGTTAAATTGTCCAACGCTTGGAAATCATTTGGGAAATTATGAGAATTATAATTTAATGGTTTAATACTATATTTAATTATATCGGACGAAATTGCTCTTGAGATTTAAGGTGAAATTACCAAAATGCCCTTTAGTGTATTATTTGAGCATTGTTGCTAGAATCTCCAAATAGTTGGCCATCTAGAATTCACCTAGACACTATAACAATTACCAGCAATAATCAGCCACCAATTGAGCATCCAAAGCCTCTAAAATCATTCTATAAATAGATTGGAAAAGAAGAATTATTTTTTTACACTAACATTTTCAACTATACTCATCCTACACTCTCTCAAGCTCCTAGCTACGAAATTCTCTAGCAAATCAGTCCCTAAGATCAGCCCCACGACCAGCCAAAACAAACAAAAGCCAGAAATCAAAAATTGATCAAAGAAAGGTATTAAATTCTATGTTAATTTCTGCCCATTTTTAATTTTTTGATGTTATGATTAAGTATTAGAATATGTGTTATAAGTTGTTTAATGATGATTTGGGTTAGTATATGTTAGATCCATAACATCAAAGTACACGAAATTTGAATTTTTAAAAATCTGGGAAGAACAGTTTTTGAAGTCTGACAAGCTTTTGCAAGCCTTTGATCTTGCAGTGGTGTTATGTTTTGGCCATGTTGTTGTTTTCAGATTGTAGCCTGACATTAGTACTACATGTTACAAGCTTAGAATCACCTAGATCATCAACAGGAACGAATCTATTAGTGGTCAAACTGAGTTGACCGTTCAGCCGGAAGAACAATCTGGAAAACCCAGATTGTTCATACTCTGTGATTTTGGTAGGACTTTGACCAGCTTAGATCTTGTGGTACAAACGTTTTTATTATGTTTTTATGTAATAAACCTCTATAGTTACATGTTGGGTACACACTGAAACAATTAGATCACAAAAACAGTTCGCAGGTTGCAAGTTGCTGGCGATCAAAAGTGGTCAGTCAGTCTGTTCTTCAAATCTGGGCAACCCAGAAAACGAAGAACAGTCTTGACAGCCACTTTGGACGCTTATATCTGCTATATTATGATTGTTATGTTGTTGTTGTTTGTTGGATCATGTAGTGATGCACTAATAATACAACTTTAATTTGAATTTCAAGTCCAGAAAACATCAAGAACACAGTTGAATTAATGGTCAAACGTGCACCCTTGAACACTGCCTTGTCAGTGTTCTTGAGCTCAAGAACACCTATAGCGACAGACAAGCGTCGCTATAGGCCTTTAGCGACAGACTTATTTTCCTATTTTCTGGAAATTGATTTAAAAATTAGAAAAATTAGTTTTTAATTATTAAAAATACCAAATAAATTCCGAAAAAAATTTTAAATTATGAAAAATAGTTTTTAATTATTTAGAGTATATTTCATAAATATTTAATATTTTTGGAATATAAAAAGTATTTATTTATTTAATAATTATATTAAATAAATTATTGAAAAATAGTTTTTAATTCATGAAAAATCATGAAAAATAATATTATTGTGTTAGAATATATTTGAGAATATCTGTGGTGAATTTTAATATTTTGTGATAAAATTTCACTATTTAATTGATATTAATGGTGTTTAAATATTTATTTAATACATTAAATAAATTATGGAAAATAGAATAAATGATTTTAAAAATCATTTAATGTATTATAAAAATATTTTAAGTTATAAAATATAACTTTTGATATTTTGTCATAAAAAAATATTATTAATTTAATATTAATGATATTAATTTGATATTAATGATATTTAGTTTATTTAATATTTATATTAAATAAATAGTTTTAAAATGATTTTATTTATTTAAAAAAATCATTTAAAAGGGATATTTATGAATTAAAAATATTTTAAGTTATAATTAATAACTTTTAATATTTGGATAAATAGTGCATTAATACTTTAATATTAGTGATAATTACTTAAAAATGAATTTAAATGTTTTAAAAATCATTTAAGTGTATTATAAATGTTTTAAAAATATTTAGAGTTATTATAAATAACTTTTATATTTTGACAATGATTTCATTAATAGTTTAATATTAATTGAATATTAATGATAATAGAATTGATTGATGTTTAAATCATTTAATTATGATTCCGATTGCATGACAAATTATGATAAATGTTTTAAAATTATTTTAAGTCATTTAAAAATAATATGACTACTATGTATGGATATTGAGATACGGATTAGAGTCTTAGACTCAAGTATTACATGACTAAGCTGTCGATACACCGACATGCCTCAGAATTTTACCCGAACTTAGATATTCTGACTGTGTTAAGGTTTATTTTGAATAAATGATTGTTAAACATATGTGATAACATGATTAGGTTATGTACTAACTGTAATAGACAATGTTATGTGATATTATATACTGTTCTAATCGAACGAACGATCTCATTAATGATAGGTCGTGAGAAAAGCGATAAATCTTAATTACAAATCTGTAAGCAGCGTATCAGGCAAGTATCCTACCTTTGCATTTCCTTTATGCAATGGACATGAGTAAGAAGTTTCAGAATTAAATTATTATTATGCTATATTATCAACTCTACTGCGACATAATCTATATCCGCTCATTGTTTATCAACATGTTAGTATATGGTAATTCAGATATATATTATGTTCGTCAATTTCTATAAAATGGTTATATAAGTGTCCCCACTTTGATAATCATTACAGTGAAGCACATGTTGATATACCTTTGTCAATTACCCTTATATATATATATATATATATATATATAGGTTGAATTATAGATTATTGTTGAACAAGATAAAACCTTTGCTTTAGAACCAAGACAAGTATGAACATCCCTTACATAGGGAAAACTTTTATGCGCCCAAGGCGGAGAGAGTTCTTAAAATGTAGTATTGATCAATGCAGGACACAACGAGTTGATCACCCCCGTGTCCGTAAGTTATGACGGTTTGCAGATGAATTTCTGTTTAACCTTTTCGAAAAAAAAATAATAATGTTCATAATATGTCACTTAACCCTACTTATAGTCAATACGTAGTTTCAAAAATGTGAAAGAGAGTTGTTATGTTATTATTATTCTTGGTACAGCTTACTTCAGAACTGTTGATTCGTTGTAGAAGTGTCTTTCAAAGAAAACATTTAATTCTTTCAGCTAAAATATATAATTGTTATTACTTGCTGGGCACTCAAATGCTCACCCTTGCTTAAATCTAAATGTTTTCAGTTAAGTATGAAGAACCAGAGAGCTCAAGCAGAAACAAAGGAAAGGGAATACTACATGAATAAGTTTGCGTTATTTGCTGTAATAGCTTGGCGTTTTTAAGACAATGATTTATGTATCATGTATTGTAAGGTTTGTATTTTAAGGTCTCGTACCTGGGAGATAGACTCTGATGTATATGTACATTAAGTTTAAAATGTATAATATTGTTATTATTAGACTTCCGCTCAGAGAAATGATATCGTGAAGCACCGAGTTCGGGTTTCAAGTACTCGAATTTGGGGGCGTCACAGGTTGGTATCAGAGCTATAAGCATGAATTTGCGAAGAGCCCCGAGCCTCTCGCTGGTGACTTCCTTGTGTGGAATGCACCGAAGCCAGACTCTCCGTAGGGGACGCCGAGCCAGTCGGTGGCAAGCTGATAGGTACCACTGTGAGGTGCTATGGTTGGAAGCACCATGAAAGTCACAGGTTGGTATCAGAGCATTAGGGTTAGAAACCTTAGGTGGGATCGACCATAGGCTATAACCTTAGGACATGGGGAAACGTTAAAAATACAAATAACTCATATAGAGTTTTAAAAGGAGATGAATTGAATAAATTCATCGTTGAACAAAATAAAAGATAACTCTTATAAAACTATTGTTTGCTGTGTGTATATACTATATGCTATTCAGGATAATTTATGTGTGTAGATGTCTGATGGAAAAGGATTGTTATGGGCTTATAACTTGAAGAAGAATCAGATCCATACACCTGAGCTAATATCGAAGCCAATAGCTGAAATAAAGGCTCACAATGAAACCAACTCGGACGAGGTGGTTATTGTGGAAAATGTAGTACCAGATCCGAAAATGGTGGAACTGACAGATAGTGGTTCGGACACTAAAGTTGAAGCTGATCAAGCATCAACGGAGGTGCAGGATTTGAGGAACAAGGTTTCTTCTTTGAAAAAGCTGTGGGAAATAGAAAAGTTGTTGAATATTCAACTGCGTCAGGCGTTAATAGAAACAATGAAAGAACATGATAAGCTTAAAATCCAAATTGATCAGATAGGAGCCTCAAGCAACACATCGTGTGCAGCTCCGAGAGATAATAGAAAAAGAAAGATAGAAGACTATGACTTAGAAAGACCCAGTAAGAAGAAAAGGAAAATGATATGTTTTAATTGCGGACGTGAAGGCCATACTTCTCCTTATTGTCCTTACCTTGAACCAGGTTCATGTTTTATTTGTGGGAGGAAAGGTCATCAAGCAAAAAGATGTCCAAGAAAAAGCTTTAGGTTATGTTGAGTAGGTATGTTTAATATAATATGTGTGTTGGTCAAGTTTGTAAATCCCGACTTTTGTAGTCACAAAGGGATAGCTGGTGTTTAAAGCAGTATGTGCTATGTTATGTAAAATATTCAATGAATGAATATGAATCTAAGTTTGAGAAATGAAATAAGTTTAATATATTAATCTTATGCAATAAGGTTTAGAATGTAAGTTAATAAAGTATAATTTATGGTTTAACTTAACCAGATAATGCCGCCAAGACGTTAAACTCGAAACCAAAGGGTAGAAGAATCTCTCAACAACACTGAGGAACAACAACAAGACCCGATACAAAACTTTGCAAACATGGTAGCTCAGGCTATGCAACAGGGAATACCAGCCGCAGAAAACCGGTCAGATAATCGCTTGGCAAAATTTAAAGACTTCAAAGCAGTAGGACCACCAGAATTCAGAGGATCAGCTGACCCTATAGAAGCCCAGACATGGGTTAATGAAATAGAAAAGGCGTTCGTAATTACTAGGGTAGATGAGGGGCAAAAGACTGTTTTTGCCACTTATATGATGAAAGGGGAAGCCAACTTTTGGTGGGAGGCAAATAAAACTAGGGCAGGAGAAGGAGTAGTTACTTGGGATAGGTTTAAGACTTTATTTTTCGAAAACTATCTCTCAGCTAGTATGCAAGCTAGGATGGAGGTTAAATTTCTGAATTTAAAGCAGGAGAACATGACTGTTGCGGAGTATGTCGCAAAGTTTAATGAGTTGGCTAGGTTTGCTCCACATCAAGTTGATACGGAGGCTAGAAAGGCAAGGAGGTTTGAGCTGGGCTTAAAACCCTGGCTCTACAATAAGGTGGCAGTATTGCAAATCAATAGTTTTGCAGCACTCATGGAGAAGACTATCATAGCTGAGGAGGGGAGTGAGGCCATGAGCCTCTACAACAAGGAGAAGAAGAACAAAAGCAAGGCAGAAGGATCTTTGAAGGTGGAAGGAAATAGTAGAAATAGGGGTGAGAAAAGAAAGGGGAATTTTTCTGGGAATGTTCAGGTGAAACAGGAAGGTGTGAAGAAGCAGGTAGTGCAGTGCAAGAATTGCGGGAAGAATCACTCTGGTGAGTGCCTGAAGGGTAAGTTTGTATGTTACAAGTGCGGGCAGGAGGATCATATCTCTCCCAACTACCCCAACCCAAGGATGAACAGTGGGTGTTTTATATGTGGATCGACTGAACATAAGGTGAAGGATTGTCCAAAGAGGAGAATGGAGGCAGGAAATGTAACCACGGGGAAAGGCAGTGGGACTTTAGCAATCACAGGACCGACCTCAACCAATAACCCAACAAAAGCAACTCCGAGGGTCTTCAACATGACGGTCCAGGATACTGTGGCAGCTGGAAATGGAACTCCAGGTGTTATTCGAATAACTTATATATCTTATATGATTTTCTTATATATATAGTAAATTAATTTATAAAGAAATTTTGAATGAAGAATTTGAGTCCTTTTAAAAATCAAAATTCTGTTTAATCAGGTAGACAAGCGTTATACTGAATAGTAAAAGATCAGTTCGATCAATTATGATCGAGGTCTACTTGCAATGATTATATATGCTATGTACCCTTGTATATATGAGTTTTAAAACGATGATTCCGGGGACGGAATCCTTATAAGGGAGGGTGAATGTAATAACCCGATATTTTCTATAAAAATAAATAAGGAATTTTTGCATATGAATTTTTTTTTAGAATAAGTGTCAAGTAATGTGTACGATAAATGCAAATATATTTATTACTTGAAAAATTAGAAATAATTTTTAGAATTATTAATTACTACAAATTATATTCTTATGATAATTAATTTCTGTAAGCAGAAATATTTTTATTAATTATTTTCCATGAAAACATGATTGGATATTATTTAAATAATATATGAAGAGACAATTAGAATTATGATAATAAATATTTTATTATATGAATCTGTTCAGAATATTTAAGTTAATTATTTTAACTTGATTATTGATGTTGTATACGATGGATAAGTCAGTTATGGAATCCAAACCCTAAATTGGATTTTTATCAAGAGATGAGAATAATAATATAATATTATATATATTTTGAATTTTCAGTGCTATATATATGTACTGTATATGTGTGGACAGATAATGATTGGTTAATTATGATAAATTTATATCATGAACCTTATATCGTATTTTTAAGCCTTAATTGTTAAACTCAGTTGTGAGTTCAAGACTGAGTAGAAATTTCGTTATATGAATTTTATTGTGTATATTAGAATTTCCGTAATTAGGAGAAACCCTAATTATTATTTAAATAACCCTAATTGGTTGAAATTAGAAATCGTAATTAATGTGTTAGTAAAATATACAGACAATTAGGAACCCCTAATGGTTAATTAGGAAACCCTAATTGTTAATATTAAGAAACCCTATTTTTCTAATTAAAAACCCTAAATTTTAAATTAACGGGTTTAATTAGAATTTAATTGTACAATTACTGTTAAATTGTCCAACGCTTGGAAATCATTTGGGAAATTATGAGAATTATAATTTAATGGTTTAATACTATATTTAATTATATCGGACGAAATTGCCCTTGAGATTTAAGGTAAAATTACCAAAATGCCCTTTAGTGTATTATTTGAGCATTGTTGCTAGAATCTCCAAATAGTTGGCCATCTAGAATTCACCTAGACACTATAACAATTACCAGCAATAATCAGCCACCAATTGAGCATCCAAAGCCTCTAAAATCATTCTATAAATAGATTGGAAGGGGAAAATTATTTTTGTACACTAACATTTTCAACTATACTCATCCTACACTCTCTCAAGCTCCTAGCTACGAAATTCTCTAGCAAATCAGTCCCTAAGATCAGCTCCACGACCAGCCATAACAAACAAAAGCCAGAAATCAAAAATTGATCAAAGAAAGGTATTAAATTCTATGTTAATTTCTGCCCATTTTTAATTTTTTGATGTTATGATTAAGTGTTAGAATATGTGTTATAAGTTGTTTAATGATGATTTGGGTTAGTATATGTTAGATCCATAACATCAAAGTGCACGAAATTTGAATTTTAAAAATCTGGGAAGAACAGTTTTTGAAGTCTGACAAGCTTTTGCAAGCCTTTGATCTTGCAGTGGTGTTATGTTTTGGCCATGTTGTTGTTTTCAGATTGTAGCCTGACATTAGTACTACATGTTACAAGCTTAGAATCACCTAGATCATCAACAGGAACGAATCTATTAGTGGTCAAACTGAGTTGACCGTTCAGCCGGAAGAACAATATGGAAAACCCAGATTGTTCATACTCTGTGATTTTGGTAGGACTTTGACCAGCTTAGATCTTGTGGTACTAATGTTTTTATTATGTTTTTATGTAATAAACCTCTATAGTTACATGTTGGGTACACACTGAAACAATTAGATCACAAAAACAGTTCGCAGGTTGCAAGTTGCTGGCGATCAAAAGTGGTCAGTCAGTCTGTTCTTCAAATCTGGGCAACCCAGAAAATGAAGAACAGTCTTGACAGCCACTTTGGACGCTTATATCTGCTATATTATGATTGTTATGTTGTTGTTGTTTGTTGGATCATGTAGTGATGCACTAATAATACAACTTTAATTTGAATTTCAAGTCCAGAAAACATCAAGAACAAAGTTGAATTAATGGTCAAACGTGCACCCTTGAACACTGCCTTGTCAGTGTTCTTGAGCTCAAGAACACCTATAGCGACAGACAAGCGTCGCTATAGGCCTTTAGCGACAGACTTATTTTCCTATTTTCTGGAAATTGATTTAAAAATTAGAAAAATTAGTTTTTAATTATTAAAAATACCAAATAAATTCCGAAAAAAAATTTTAAATTATGAAAAATAGTTTTTAATTATTTAGAGTATATTTCATAAATATTTAATATTTTTGGAATATAAAAAGTATTTATTTATTTAATAATTATATTAAATAAATTATTGAAAAATAGTTTTTAATTCATGAAAAATCATGAAAAATAATATTATTGTGTTAGAATATATTTGAGAATATCTGTGGTGAATTTTAATATTTTGTGATAAAATTTCACTATTTAATTGATATTAATGGTGTTTAAATATTTATTTAATACATTAAATAAATTATGGAAAATAGAATAAATGATTTTAAAAATCATTTAATGTATTATAAAAATATTTTAAGTTATAAAATATAACTTTTGATATTTTGTCATAAAAAAATATTATTAATTTAATATTAATGATATTAATTTGATATTAATGATATTTAGTTTATTTAATATTTATATTAAATAAATAGTTTTAAAATGATTTTATTTATTTAAAAAAAATCATTTAAAAGGGATATTTATGAATTAAAAATATTTTAAGTTATAATTAATAACTTTTAATATTTGGATAAATAGTGCATTAATACTTTAATATTAGTGATAATTACTTAAAAATGAATTTAAATGTTTTAAAAATCATTTAAGTGTATTATAAATGTTTTAAAAATATTTAGAGTTATTATAAATAACTTTTATATTTTGACAATGATTTCATTAATAGTTTAATATTAATTGAATATTAATGATAATAGAATTGATTGATGTTTAAATCATTTAATTATGATTCCGATTGCATGACAAATTATGATAATGTTTTAAAATTATTTTAAGTCATTTAAAAATAATATGACTACTATGTATGGATATTGAGATACGGATTAGAGTCTTAGACTCAAGTATTACATGACTAAGCTGTCGATACACCGACATGCCTCAGAATTTTACCCGAACTTAGATATTCTGACTGTGTTAAGGTTTATTTTGAATAAATGATTGTTAAACATATGTGATAACATGATTAGGTTATGTACTAACTGTAATAGACAATGTTATGTGATATTATATACTGTTCTAATCGAACGAACGATCTCATTAATGATAGGTCGTGAGAAAAGCGATAAATCTTAATTACAAATCTGTAAGCAGCGTATCAGGCAAGTATCCTACCTTTGCATTTCCTTTATGCAATGGACATGAGTAAGAAGTTTCAGAATTAAATTATTATTATGCTATATTATCAACTCTACTGCGACATAATCTATATCCGCTCATTGTTTATCAACATGTTAGTATATGGTAATTCAGATATATATTATGTTCGTCAATTTCTATAAAATGGTTATATAAGTGTCCCCACTTGGATAATCATTACAGTGAAGCACATGTTGATATACCTTTGTCAATTACCCTTATATATATATAGGTTGAATTATAGATTATTGTTGAACAAGATAAAACCTTTGCTTTAGAACCAAGACAAGTATGAACATCCCTTACATAGGGAAAACTTTTATGCGCCCAAGGCGGATAGAGTTCTTAAAATGTAGTATTGATCAATGCAGGACACAACGGGCTGATCACCCCCGTGTCCGTAAGTTATGACGGTTTGTAGATGAATTTCTGTTTAACCTTTTCGAAAAAAAAATAATAATGTTCATAATATGTCACTTAACCCTACTTATAGTCAATACGTAGTTTCAAAAATGTGAAAGAGAGTTGTTATGTTATTATTATTCTTGGTACAACTTACTTCAGAACTGTTGATTCGTTGTAGAAGTGTCTTTCAAAGAAAACATTTAATTCTTTCAGCTAAAATATATAATTGTTATTACTTGCTGGGCACTCAAATGCTCACCCTTGCTTAAATCTAAATGTTTTCAGTTAAGTATGAAGAACCAGAGAGCTCAAGCAGAAACAAAGGAAAGAGAATACTACATGAATAAGTTTGCGTTATTTGCTGTAATAGCTTGGCGTTTTTAAGACAATGATTTATGTATCATGTATTATAAGGTTTGTATTTTAAGGTCTCGTACCTGGGAGATAGACTCTGATGTATATGTACATTAAGTTTAAAATGTATAATATTGTTATTATTAGACTTCCGCTCAGAGAAATGATATCGTGAAGCACCGAGTTCGGGTTTTAAGTACTCGAATTTGGGGGCGTCACAGTATCTATAGATCTTTGTCCAACACATTAAACCATATTCTCTTTCATCATTTAGTTTATTTCATCTTACTTTCTCTTTAGCTAACCAAGAAAAAAAAACATAAGAGAGAGAGAGGGAGAGAAATTCGTTGGAGAGGAAGAGGAGAGAGAGAGGAAGGAGTTTGACCATTGATGCATCCAAAGTTTACCTTCTACTTTGGAAGAGAAAGAAAGTGTGCCCGAAAATCAAGGTGAAAACTAAACTAGCTTATTCTTTTTATTTTGTTTGATTTTGGAGATTTAAAGTTTATGATCATGAGGTCCAAAATCCTCTATCTACATGTTTTATATGGTTTCATGTATGGATCTAATATATTTGAGTGTTAGAAAGTGAATCAAAAGGATATAAGAGAAACTAGTTTTGTTTTGTTAGAAAACTCTAGTTTTTTTCACTTCCTTTGATCGACTACCATTTTTGATCCACCTTATTTTTGTGATCTGTAAAAGAGAGGTGCTAGATATGTAAGTTAACTACTAAACCCAAGTGGTAGCACTCAAAAATGTTGAATACACAAGTTGTAGCAACTGTTTTAGCAAAAATTGTTTTGTCTTTAGAAAGAAAAACAAACTGTTTTTGGACAGTCAATGCTAGAGGCATTTTCATCATTTTTCTGACATTAAAAAATTTTAGAAAAATTAGGAACGATAATATGATGAGTTTTCTTTCAAACCCAAGTCGAATGATAGAAAAAGGAGTTGTAGATTTCCGTATGGACTGATTTTAGCAAAGTACGTAAAAGCCAAAAATCCCGAAAATAATCTGCCCAAACTTTTACAAGGGCAGTTTTGACCACTTAAATTATGGAATATATTCCGGCCTTTTGGGGAATGAAAATATATAGTATAAAGTAGCTCCTGTCCAAAAATGAGCTCATTCCGACTTAAAATGACCAAGTTATGACCATTTCAATATTTAGGTTTTTCGGACGAAAATCGCTATAACCGGAGTTCTATAACTCCAATGGCTATGAAATTTAAACTGGAGGGTCACGTTAACATGTATAAGATTATGCCAAGAGGTAGAAATTTTTGGAGTTGAGCATGATGGGACTAATTTCTTAAGCCACACACTAAAAATGATTTTTGAAAAATAGTAAAAGAAATTGAAAAATTATGAAAAAAATATTTTTTGTGTATGAAATACATGTATATATGTTTTGCCAAAGGATAGAAAAATAATAAGTTGATTTAGTATTTTCGTGAAAAAGAATAGTGAATTCAGGCTGCTGAAATGGAAGATTATGATTTCAGGATACTGAAATATATTTTTGTTTACTGAAATGATATTTCAGTTTACTGACATGTTATATAGCTTATTAAGATTACATATAGAAGGGATAATTAATAGGTACAGGTTATGATGTGATTAATGGACTTTCAAAGTACAACAATAACATTAAGACTTAAGTGTAATGTCTAATACTTAACTATATGTTTAAATGTTAGATACTTTAATATAAGATGATAAGTTTATAAGTGAGTTATGTTATGATTAATCGAAAGATCAATTATAGGTCATTTCTCTAAAGAAGTTAAAGTAAATTACTTAGCAGTAGACCGCGATTGAGGCAAGTTCTCTAACTCAAATTTGAGTTATTACTTTCAAAGTATGTTAGTGAATAATTATTATTTATTATTCACATCTATATTGATTATTGATACTCGCACTCAGTGCAATTAAATTCCTGTTCTATTATTATTGAACTGTGAATTAGATAAAGTTCTTTTATTCATGAACTGTTTAAGATATGGATCTATGCTAATTGTATCAGCTAGATCAAGTATGTGTTTAAATTTGTTAAATCAAATATGTTGTTAAATGTTGTTCTTCACCAATTGATTTGGTAAGGATTCAAGACTGAGAAAAAGAACAAGTTGATTAAATCATTATTAAAAAACAATTATTGCTCGTATATTAAGTGTTTATGCATAATACACCGGGAATGAAAGGCTGATCCCCTTGATTGCCAAAACTTATTAAAAGGACCAATTTAAATACTGACAACATTAGTATATGTTCATGGTCATTATGACCACTCAACATTCTGTTATTCAATTATTCGAATATTCAGTTATCAAGACTTAATTCATGTTCTTTCATAATTGATTTCTATTGTTGAACATTGAACGATAAATTTCTTGCTAAGCATGATATATTTTCGTCGAATTTAAAATTGCTAAACAAATTAGTTGCTTACCCTTGTTATATCATGGCATTTATTTTCAGCTATGCCAGAGACGTCCAAGAAGGACAAAGGCAAAGGAAAAGTGTAAGAATAGATAATAAGAATGTTTATGTATTATATTATGTACATTGGTAATGTAAACCTTTTGTGTTACTAAGGGTAACTTAATTAAGGTATGTATAAGTTAAGGTTAATAGACCTTGGGATAATGTTGGAAGACTTTATTATAATGAACAATGTATATTTATTATTTCTCAATAGTTTATAGAATGCTTATGATGATGATGGATTATGAGCACCAAACCTGAGGTTTGAGAACCCAGATTTGGGGGCGTCACAGTGTCTGTTCTGCATTCGTCGAGTCTGAACTGCGATCTTTGTGTCTGTTCTGCATTCGTCGAGTCTGAACTGCGATTGTTGTGTCTGCCTGGGTCCTTGTGATGAACTTTTGATTTAGCATTCTTCTTAGTTTAAGGTAGCTCAGGAAGGGCCAACCTCACAGAGTGAATCAAGGGTTAGGTTTGTTCCTGAGGCGCTTGATAGAGAGTATGCTTTGATTTGTTTAACATTGTCATCACAGGATGCTTCTTTATTCTGTTTATAGAGCTCTGCGATCCTTGAGTTTACACTGCGATCGTTGAGTCTGTTCTACGATCGTTATCTTTCGTGTTACTGCAACTCTACGATCGTGGACTTCCTTTGGTCATGTCTACGATTTCAAACATAGCCTAATCTGCATGGTTAGCACAAACTAGAGCATAGATTTCAGGTTGTAAATTTAGCATGCCTAGCTCACTTATTAACTTGTTAAACCTGGATTCATCTAGAGGCTTTGTAAAGACATCAACAAGTTAATTTTCAGTAGGGATATATTGTAAAGATATGGTTCCATTTTGCACATGATCCCTAATGAAATGATACCTTATTTCTATATGCTTAGTCCTAGAATGCATGACAGGATTATGTGTTATTGCTATGGCACTTGTGTTATCACAATGAACATGTATAGCTTTAAAATCAAACCCATAGTCTGCTAGCTAATTTTTCATCCATAGGATTTGAGCACAACAGCTGCCAGCAGTAATATATTCAGCTTCTGCTGTTGACGTAGACACTGAGTTTTACTTCTTGCTAAACCAGGACACTAGTCTGTTTCCTAGCAACTGACAGGTGCCATTGGTACTCTTTCTATCTATTTTACAGCCTACAAAATCAGCATCTGTATATCCTGTTAGTTCAAATGAGGACTCCTTGGGATACCTAAGCCCCAAGTGAGGTGTACCCTTGAGATACTTGAAAATCCTCTTTACTACAGTTAAATGTGATTCCTTATGATTAGCCTAAAATCTAGCACATATGCATGTTGCAAACATTATGTCTGGTCTACTGGCAGTAAGATATAGAAGAGAGATTATAATACCTCTGTATTGAGTTATATCAATACTTTTACCATTTTCATCCTTGTCAAGCTTGGTTGCAGGAGCAATTGGGATTTTCATGGGAGATGCTGATTCCATGCAATACTTCTTAAGTAAGTCTTTAATGTACTTGGCTTGGTTTATGAAGATTCCTTCATCAGTCTGCTTTACTTGCAGCCCAAGAAAGAAGTTCAGCTCACCCATCATGCTCATTTCAAACTTGCTCTGCATAAGCTTGGATAATCTCTTACATAACTTTTCATCAGTAGATCTAAAAATAATGTCTTCAACATATATTTGAACTAATAAGACTTTGTCTTTATGCTTTCTAAGAAATAATGTGGTGTCTACTCTACCTCTAGTGAACCCATTTTCAATAAGAAAGTTAATTAGTGTTTCATACCATGCTCTAGGTGCTTGTTTAAGACCATATAAGGCTTTGTCTAATCTATAGACATAATTGAAAAGAGATGGATTGATGAAACCTAGAGGTTGCTCTACATATACTTCTTCTTGAAGTTCACCATTTAGGAATGCACTTTTGACATCCATCTAAAAGACTTTAAACTTCATATGAGAAGCAAAGACAAGAAATTTTCTGATGACTTCTAGTCTGGCAACAGGTGTAAATGTCTCATCGTAGTCAATGCCTTCTTCCTGAGAGTAACCCTTGACTACTAGTCTTGCCTTATTCCTGGTTATTTCTGCATCTTCATCTATCTTGTTTCTGAAGACCCACTTGGTTCCAATGACAGGATGACTTTTTGGTCTTGGAACCAATCTCCATACTTTACTTCTTTCAAACTGATTGAGTTTCTCCTGTATGGCTTCTATCTAGCTGGAGTCTTCCATAGCATCCTCTATCTTCTTAGGTTCCATTTTTGACAAGAAGCTTAGATAAAAACATTCATTTTGGGTGGCAGCTCTTGTTTTGACTCTTGCACTAGGATCTCCAATGATCAAGTCTTGAGTGTGATCTCTTGCCCATCTGTTCCCTATTGGAACATCTGTCCTGATGTCTTCTTGTTTGGGATCTTCAAGATCAATTTATGCTTCCTGACGTGGAGGTTCGTTGTCTTGTGCAGACCTCTCTACGATCTCACTTCCTTGCTCAACGATTTCATTGTCTGGCACTACGATCGTAGTGTTGGGCTCGACGATTTCATTCGTTGAGTTTGGACTGTCGTGCGTAGTGTCTTGAGACAATGTTTTGTCCAGGTCTGTTTCATCAAAGATGATGTGGATCGAGACTTCCACACTTAGTGTTTTCTTGTTGAACACTCTATAGGCCTTAGTTTCTGTGGCATATCCAAGAAAGATTCCTTCGTCTGACTTGGGTTGGAACTTTGTCAGATATTGCTTCCCATTGTTGAGAATGTAGCATGCACAGCCGAATATATGGAAGTAGCTGACATTTGGTTTTCTTCCTTTCCACAGTTCGTAGGGTGTCTTCTTAATCGTAGAGTGTATCAGTGATCTGTTCTGAGTGTAGCATGCAGTGTTGACAGCTTCTGCCCAGAAGTATTCAGGAAGATGGGCTGCTGCTAGTAGAGTTCTTCCAACCTCTATCAATGTTCTGTTCTTTCTCTCAACTACTCCATTTTGTTGAGGAGTTCGTGGAGCTAAGAAGTTATGACTAATGCCATTGTCTGTGCAGAACTAGTCCATTTCTGAGAAGTCAAATTCTTTGCTATGATCACTCCTTATAGCCTTGATTTTCTCCCCTTTTTTGTTCATCACTAGTCTGAACATCTTGATCAATTTGGAGCTTGTTTCATCTTTCGAGGTTAGAAAGAATACCCATATAAATCTGGTGTAATCGTCCACTACGACCAGTGAGTATCTCTTCCCTCTAAGGCTCGTTGTAGGAATTGGCCCAAATAGATCCATGTGAAGCAACTGCATGGGCTTGTCGATTGAGTTGGCAGTTTTGCTTTTGAATGAGCTTCTGGTCTACTTTCCAAGTTGACAGGCATTGCACAACCTTTCTTTGACGAAGCTAAACTTGGGTAAGCCTGCAACTAGATCTTTTGAGGCTAGTTTGGACATGCTTTTGAAGTTGAGATGAGGCAGTCTTCTATGCCATAGCCAACTCATTTCTTTAGATGCTTTAGCCAGAAAGAATATTGTCTTGTCTGAGCTTAGTTGTCCAAGATTTACTGTGTAGACATTTCCTTCTCTTGTCCCGGTTAGCTTTACAGCAGATGTCTTCAAGTCTCTGACTTGACATTGATTGTTTATGAATGTTACTTGATGACCCTTGTCGTAGAGTTGGCTAATGCTCAGAAGATTGTGTTGTAGTCCTTCCACATAGGCCACTTTACTGAAGGACACTGCACCATTTCCAGCTGAGCCATATCCTCTTGTCTTGCCAGACCCATTGTCTCCAAAGATGATTGAGGGACCCTCCTTCTCTATGTAGTTAGACAGAAGGGCTTTGTTCCCAGTCATGTGTCTTGAGCATCCACTGTCCAAATACCAGGTTATGATCGTGGAGCTCTTTTCCTATGGTAACATAAAACTTTTATTTTGGTACCCATACTTGCATGGGTCCTACTTTGTCAGTATCATTGGGAACCCAAATCTGCTTGATTTTGGGTCTCACGTGCGTAGAATTATAATAGCATTTTACAGCCTTGTGACCAACCTTATTGCACACAAAATATCTAATATGATGCATGCTTGTGTGTGTGTGAGGATTCTTCTTCCATTTGAACTTTTGTGGATCTTTAGTTATCCTTCTGTTAAACTGATTCTCCTTCTTTCATGTGTACTTGTGTTTCATGATTTATGAGGAGTGTACCTTTCATCTACTATTCCTTCCCAGTTGGTTCGTGTAGTTGATTTTACTCGACTGTACGATCCTTCGAGGTTGGTGAGTAGTGGCTGGGTTACTCTTTTCTTTTATGAAACCCAGACCAGTATGAGATCCTTTACTCCTTGGAATATGGATTGAATCAGCAGAATAGGGTTGGGCCAGTTCTTCCTTCTGTTAGGATTTCACAAATATAATGCCTGTACTAAAATTTGAAGCATTACTAGTGCTAGTTTCCTTTACTTTTTCCACATATGACTCTTAAGTGGATTCCCCAAAGCCTAAACCTATTCTGTCAGAAGCACTTCTCTGACTGGAGAGCAGGGAGTCCATGGATGAAGATGATTTATTCCATGTAGAGATTGCCTTTTCTAGTTCCTCAATTTTAGAGGTTAAATTTGACTTTCTTTCTGCATTAAGCTCATTGGTCTGTTTTAGGAGCTTATTCTCAGTCTCAAGCTTAGAGAGAGAGTTAGTACTTATAAGGACTGTTTCCAGTTCTTCTTGAACTTTCTTTTTCTCCTCTTGAAGAAGTGAATAATCCTTGGACAGAACTCTGAACCATTTCATGTATTGATGCAGATCAGATGTTATGCCATGCAGTGCAGTTCTTAAATCATCAATGTCTACATCAGGAGAGTTAAAGTCAAATACCTCATCGATACTTACTTCATGTATGTTGGAGTTCTGTTTGTCCTTTGCATGCTTGGCCATCAGGCATAAATTTGCCATTTGAGGATCTTCATTATCTCTAGATTCGGGAGTTAAGTCATTGTCTGAATCACTCCACGATCCTCCAACTACAAGACCTTTATCTTTCTTCTGAGGCCTTTTATTGCCTTTGTTTTTCTTCTTTGGATGTGATTTCTTCTTTAGTTCTTTTTTGAGTGATTTGTTGCAGTTAGCAATGAAATGGCCAGGCTTCTTGCAATTGTAGCATAGATCATTCATCTGCTCCTGGCTGCTGTAATTGTTGACTTTCTTTGGCTTGCTGGTTTTGCCTTGACGCATGAACCTTCTGAGTCTTTTCACCAGCATTGCAAAGTCCTCATCATCATCTTTATCATAGTCAGAGTCAATTTCAGTGTTGACTTTGGAGGTGTTTTCAGTTGCTTTGAGGGCAACACTCTTATCCTTCTTTCTTC
Source organism: Panax notoginseng (assembly GCA_016801055.1). NCBI lineage: Eukaryota > Viridiplantae > Streptophyta > Magnoliopsida > Apiales > Araliaceae > Panax > Panax notoginseng. Next base: position 85,065,112 of record CM029017.1, on the reverse strand, counting down.
CTTCAGATAAAGTTTCTGCTCGTTGAGTCAACTCCAGTTCGTATGTAAGAAGGTTACCATATAATTGTTGAACAATCATTTCATGGAGATTCTTTGACTCTCTTATCGTAGTGGTTTTGGCATCCCACTTGCTTGGTAAGGCTCTCATAAACTTTATAATTAGATCTTTATTTAGGTAGATCTTTCCATAGGCTCGTAGAGAGTTGAGCAGTACGTTGAATCTCTCATAGGTGGCAGTGACGTTTTCTCCTTGAACGTGAGCAAACATCTCATATTTCTGAGTCAAGAGAGATTTTTTATTTTCTCTAACTTCTTCTGTTCCTTCATGCATGATGAGCAATGCTTCCCAAACCTCCTTTGCTATTTTGCTGTTGACCACATTTTCGAACAAGTCATCTTCTAATGATTGGAATAAGATGTTCTTGGCCTTTTTGTCGAGTTGAACAGCTCTCTTTTTGTTATTTGTCCATTCCTCCTTGACTTTGATTTGTATTTTGTTTGAATCGTCTGTAGTTGGTGCAAGCTTTGTTGGAACGTAGGGCCCATTCTAAATAGTTTCAAATAGATCTTCATCTATTGAATCCATGTATGCTTGCATCCAAACTTTCCAGTTTACGAATTTATCTTTGTTGCACATGGGTGGCTTGCTGCCTCCTCCAGTCTTTGATTCGCTTGGTAGATGTGCCATTGGATCTACTTAAGCTTTGTAGGCTATATGGTAGAACTTGCTCTGATACCAATTGTTAGTTCCCGGAGGCATAATAGTTATCTAAAAGGGGGGGGGGTTGAATAGATATTTAAAATTATTTTCGAAATACTTTGTTAGTTTTGTTAACGATTTAAACATAGCGAAATTATGATTTGTTTACTCTCCCTTTTAGATATGATGAGTTAATGAGAGTGAGACATTTATAACAGTTATAGCAAGAATATAAGAGACACATCAGTTTTAAGTGGTTCAGAGCACTTAAAGCTCCTAGTCCACTCTTCTACTCCTTGAGTAGGAAATCCACTAACGATATCTTTACACTTTTTGAATCTCACAGATTCCTTCTAGACCAATAGTCTAGGTACTTCTTAGTTCAATCTTGAACTCTTCAAGTCCAGCAGACTTGGTTCTTCTCAGTTCACTTAGAACTCTTCAAGTATTTCTGACTTGGAACTTTTACTTCAGTTGATTGGTAGTTGTTGAGTTCTTGGTTGGTGCTACTCAGTTGCCATTAAGCACTTGTTCGAAAGAACTGAGCAGCTGACCAAGCTTTCTCTTTTTCTCAGATCGTAGAGTTGAGCGTTGAGTGTTCTTCAGCGTTTTGTTCAATACTTGCATAGTTCTTCATCTGTTGGTGTTTTGCATATATGTGATCCTTGAAATCTATCCGTTGGATCCATCCATTGAAGCATTAAATGCGTTTGACATTTCTGTACTTTGATGGAGACTTTTCTGCACATCTTCTGAATTGCATTCTGGCCCACTGACATAGCAAACTGCTTTCTCACCTAACACCTGAAAAGGTGTTTTCCTCTGACCGATGGTACTTTCCTTAGCTTCTTCAATACGCTTCGTTGTTGCATACTAAGGATATCTTTTATGTCATTGGGACTGGTGAGTACTTCAACGTTTATAACCCATTCCTCATTTATTGAGGTTTATCTTTAAACAAATGAGCGAGGCTCGATGCTTCTGACACATACAAATGATACTCTACGATTCAGATCGTGGTGTCTTGCCACCTTTGCTTGACTAACAAATGAGAACACTACGATTTCTCTTAAGAGCTGGCACACTACGATCTTTGCTTGCTTGCCTTGCAAACTCTATATTTCTGAGAGCACACTACGATCTCTGAGTTGGCTCGGCAAACGTTGGGACCACTCTATGATTTTTGAAGAGGCCCTTCAAGGCAGGCACACTACGATCCTTGATGCTCTACGATTCTACCTTGGCTTCTGCAATCTCTTGATCTACTCGATAGAATACTATCTCATTGAAGCCTATCTATTACATCTCAAGATATAGATCAACCTAACATCTTTGATCTCTTCATCTATACATTCATTTACAGAATGATAAACATTAAAACCTTAGATCAACCTAACAAATTTGATCTATCACTAAGTCCTTGTACATATATTCCTTGAAGGACTTTACATATAATCATGAGCAATTACTTTAAACATCAAATCAAAATATGCACTCTCCCAACAATCTTCCCCTATTTGATGTTGACATAACCGAGGAGATTTGTTGTCATGATTATTAGTTTCTAGATGCATTTGCAGGAAAGTAAATATGACTTAGTATTTCAGTGAGCAGTTGAAATTTCTAGAGAATAAGCATGAATTTATTGATGTTTGAAGGATAGACATTACAATTAAGCTTTACATCAATAAGAATATAAAGTTCAACTTATCTCTATTTATTTGATCTTTTTCGTGGAGGATTGGCATACTCCTCATCTCTTCTTTTCCTGCTTGCTTCTTCTCTCACGGCTAGATCTTCCAGCTCACTTGGGCTTATCCTAGGACTGTGATCATGCCTATTCATGAATGCAGGATCTCCAATTGGCATTCTTAGGCCCGTGGTGGTCACGATTTGTGAGCTGGTAGTTGGCCCTAGACTCCTTAATGGTTGAGCCATGATAATTGGCTCTTGATTAGATCGTTGAGTTTGATGGTCAGATCGTGGAGTCTATTGGTGATATTGCCTTAGAGGAGGACTCCTTGATGAAGGAGCTAAGAGTTTGCCTCTGCCTTTGCCTCTGCCTTTGCCTGGATCTCCTTTCCCTTTATTCTCCCCCTTTATGTCAGCATCAAGGGTTCGAATGTCTTCTGAGAGGCGAGTCACTCCTTGGACAAGCTCATTGAGTTGACTCTAGGTTTGAGCAATGTCTTCTCGATTCTCTTTGATTAGAGTATAAGATCGAGCTTCCCTTCGTTGGAGGATGTTCAGGACATTGTCAGACTGCTGTCCTTGGCTTACGAATTTTTTTTGGAATTCTTTTACGGCAGTTTCCAGATTGATGATGCTTTCCAACATAAGTTTGTTCTGGGTCTCTTGAGTCGTTTATAAGACGAGAATAGCATCTCGGTGTCTTTTAGCTGCTTGAAAGTGTATCTGATCCCTGTCATTTATGCTGTTTACCATTTCTTTTACGATCTCCCTAAGTTTCTTTGTGAGCTCTGAGCTTAGGGTGCCTGGGAGAGCATTTGCAGTAGTGATCATCTTAGTCAGTCTCAGTTGAATGAGTTCAGTGTGAGCTTCAAGACTATCATCGATGTCCTTGACCACTTTCTTTGACACTTCTGTCAACTCAGCTTTGGTTGGCAGATCTGAGAGTAATTCACAGAGTTGTGGATTATTTGGAGGAGGAGGAGGTGCTCTTGTGTATTGATCTTGCAAGTTGTAGAGAGCAAGATCAAGGTTGAAGTATTCATTAGAGGACGAGGAGGGAATATCTGATAGAGGGGCTTGTGTTTGGGCTTCTTGAGTGGGTGGCTCTACGATTTGAACGTGTGACTCTACGATTGGGCTCGAGTCAGTAATCATAGAGATGAAAGGAGATGGGATCAAAATGAAGTTGGGCATATTTGGTTCATCAGTTATAGAATGTTGGGATTCTGTAACTGGGAATTGATTAAGTGGGTTTAGGATCACTTCCAACCATCTTGGGAATTCATAGAATTGGCTGAAAAATGATGGTGGAAAGTGATTAATTCTGAACGAGATTGGGATAGAGAGTACCTAATGCTCATTCTTCGAAGAAGGGCCATTTGTGATTAGCTGTTTGGCAAAATTGAAGTTTCCTGGGAATCTATAAGCTAACATTGAGATTGCTGGATATGCTTTGAAGCTCCAGAACATGTGATTCCAGGAATTAAGAATTTGAGCTCTATGAAAAGGCATCATGGGTAGATAGGAGAACAACTGATTATAGTTAGCTCTCCTATACCCATCACAACCCACAGCTATGATCTCGAGCTCATCATCATCATCATCTTCTTCTCCTTCTCAATCTTCTTTTGAGGACTCTACTATATCAATGACCTCCTTTTAACTTTCTTGCTCAGGTGCTCTTTCATTCTCTTCTGGAGCAACTTCTTTTGATATAGGGATGTCATGAGGCTCCTCCTCAATATGATCATTCATCTGTATTTCAAGTGGCTCCCCCTCAACTGAGGCATTCTCTAAAGTGAGAGACTCATGTAGCTCCCCCTCAGCTGTAGCATTCTCAGTAGCCATCTTCATGTCTTCTTCCTTAAGTACTCCTTCATTGATAATGATGTACTTTTTAACCAATTTTCTTCTTGGCTTTCCAAGCTGATCCACAACCTCAGGACTTCCTTCAGCTTAGCTCTAAACTGTTGATCAACCATGGTATCTGTTGCAGCAATTTCTTTGGGAGAGGCTTCTAATCTGGTCTCTACGATCGGTAGAGACTCTACGATCGAGGAGATAGATTGCCTCTTGGGCTTGTGGTTGTGTTTACTCTTTTTCTTCAGCAGCTGAGCAATAGTGGCTCTGTCTTCATCAGCCACAGCCTGCTATTCCTTCCTTCTCAAAATCTTTAGAGTTTCAATGTCAGAAAGCTCTTGAGGTATATCAGGGTTGACCCCTGGGGTTCATCTGCCATATGAGCCTTCAACTTTCTTTTGCCCTTGCTTTTTCTGATTAAAGCAATGGGTTCTTCTTTGTTGATCTCTTCCTCTTCTTCTTCAGTCTCTTTGACGACTGACATGTTTCCTGGAATCCCTGATTCCTTTACATCGCCAGTCCTTCCACTGGATTCAGACATCATGTAAGACTCCAACTTTTTAATGAATAAAATCAAATTTCCTCTATTTATTATTGTGAATAATAAGGTGTTAATTTGATATAATGCTTTGGTTATGGGTAAAATATGCAAAATTTTTCAAAATAAGCAAGTGGTTATAAAATATTCATTGTTGTCGGGGAATATTCGTTTGGTCGTGGAATATTCTTTCTGTCGGGAAATATTTGTACGACGGCGCAACCTTGTGTGGGTCCCATAACGGAAAGTGATTGGATGAAGAAAATGACAAGTATAAGTTATTTATAAATAACGGCGTAGTTGTTACCGTTAAAATTATTGGAATACCCGGTGGTTAAAACACAGTAGCACACGGTATTGCACCAATTATTGATTCTTACGTAAGAAGGCACTACTCAATAATTGTTACAGTACTTACTGTTTAATATTTTATTTTATTGATTCAATAATTACTACGTTGATATTTTATATTATTGTTGTTTCAATAATTATCGCTGCACAGTATTTTTCATTATCAGATCAATAATTCATATTATTTGAATAATATTATTAGATATCATTATTGGCAATGTCTAGAAAGTTTTGTCTAAGGAGAGGTTTGGTCATCTAATTGCGCTCCAATAAGGAGAAATCCTTATTGGAAAGCCCCCACTTTCCTAGGAACGACCTGGTTATCATAATTGTGATTCTGTAATATTATTTGTGAATAATTAATTATTGATTTATATGATAAGAACATATTTATTTAATGCGGATATAAATGATGGATTTGTTTATGTGTTTATAAATGAAGGAATTAATGTTGCGGTGTTTTATCAGTATTTTGTCGGATTGGAGGTATTATTAGATCAAACCAGTGTTCTTGAGATATATTACGTGAGTTATAACTTTTAATCCAACCGTTGGATCGTTGCGATTTTTGGATATGTTATACATATATAAGTTGAGTAAATTTCCACAAATTTTGAACCGTTAAAAATGAACGTATGATTTGTTATGAATTTTAAGAAGTGACTGGTTTAAAAATTGTTGAAGTTTCTGAATTTATCATTTTGGTGGAAAATTCTAGAATGAGTGGGTCCCACCTATGGTTGGTGAAGAAATGTGCTGGAATTTTATTTCAAATGTGGTGGGTGGGTGATGAGTGGGATGTATACCTACGAATCAGTTCCTTTGTGGCTTAAGTTATTGCCTGTTTTCAGTCTCTTAGCTAGCTTCTAGTTATATTTTCATTGTTATTATGTCTAAGTTCTATTATACAATCTTTGGAGGTGGTTTGTGGCATTTCAGGTCATTTTCACCTTGCTGGCACCGCAGCGCCAAGGTTGCTCTTAGAGCTCGCGCCCCAGCCCCACATCCGGCGCCCTAGCGCTCCAGCTCGCACCCAAGCGCCAATGCTAGGCAAAGATACTGACTTTTGGCGCCTCGCTTGAGCTACGTGTGGCAACCCAACGCTAAGGCCGGCGCCAGACTCGTGCCCCAGCGCCATTAACTGCGCCCCAGCGCCGATTGTTAAGCCTATGCTCGCGTCGCAGCGCGATCTTCGGTGACCAAACAGTAAAGAGCTTTTTAATGACCTAAAAGGGAGGAGACACATATATAAGCGAGGAGCAGCCGCCTGCATCGAGAGGGAGGGGGAGAGCGAGCTTAGCTTAGATTAGTTTTATTCTGTAATTTCTTTCCCTTAGATTCTCTGTACATATAGATTAGGTAGATTTAGGGAGAAGTCTGCATTTCTTTGGAGCACAAGAGCAACGAGCGACACGGATTGGAAAGCTTGAAAGGAGCGGATTGCTTGGTGACTGAAGGGCTTTGACAGAGTTCCTTCTTATCCATTTATTTACTCTATTATTGTAATCCATACATGTTGTCTTATTTGCTACTTGTATTTGGTTTATTGACTATGAACTGAATATTGGCTCTAAGGTTATAATGAATCCCTTTGTTATTTGAATTGATTATCTTTATCTCTTTGGTTGGCACCATATGATTTGGTTTAATATATTTGTGCTTTATGATTCTCGCTAAGACATTAGTGATGATTTTGGTAATCTGCATGATATCGACAGAAGAATTGTAGATTTACACCTAAATATATTAGCATGTGATTGTGGGTTTCGACTGCATAAGTTGTGCGTAGAATAGATATATCTCTGTGCGCCACGTGCGACCTGATAGAGAACTTATGTTTAAATCCTTGTTATGATTAATTCACATAGACATATGTAGGATTGTATCTAGCTTGGACGTTCTTTTCTGTTCTATTCCCTTTTGGGTGGATTTGGAGAAGATATGTTTGTGCATACCTCGACAGAGGTGCATAGGCACCTGTGCGTTCTCGGTCGACAAATTATCGTGACCATTAAGACCAAAGAGAGAAAGGGTAGCTAGTTTGATTAAACATAATGCGCCAGGTGTTCGACAGAATGCCTGTGTGGGGGTGAAGTTGTGACCTTAGCTTGTAATTCCTTAGATTTCCATTCGTTATCCAATTACTTGCTTTGTTAATTAGTATAATTAGATTAATCGTACTTTCATTTACTGCTGTTCGAATAAGACTTTAGCGATTCAAAATCGATACTTGGTAAATATTAGTCATAGTTCCTCGTGGGTACTACACTCTCCTTATCACTGTATTACTTGTTAGACCACGTATACTTGCGTGTGTTTAGTGATCATTTTCCGACCAATAAGTTTTTGGCGCCGTTGCCGGGGAACTAGTATTCTAATATTGTCCAATATGGATTTAAATCAATTTAGTCTTACTTTGAACTTGCATATATTTATTTCTTTTATTTGTTTGATCTTCCTTTCTTTTTGTTTTTAAGTCTACAGATTATGGACAACCAATGTTATCAATGGCCTTATGAGGGGACAACACAACCAAGCTCGGAAGAAGGACTCGAGAGATTACAACTTCAAATTGCTAATGCCTTGAGGTTTTATGACAATCTTGAGTGTCAGTCCACTCAAAACACCTATTGTCAGGATCGAGCTGACTTTGAACCGATTCCCTACCATCCAAATAGCTAGGGTTATCCAAACTCTTGGGGCTGCAGTCAGGAGTCATATCATGATCCGAATCATGCCTCCCAGTTCGACTATCAGTCTCAGCCGCATTATGAGTTGACGTCTCAACCCAATAAGAGCTTTTACGAGACCTCAGCACGAGAAGAAGAGAACCGGCTTGAGGAGCTTCTCACCGACTTTATTCAGAGAAATGAGGTTCGGATGGCAAGCCAAGAAGCCGCATTGCACAGCCTTGAGAAGCAATTGGGGCAACTCGTCAATGCCATCACAAATCCACCGCAAGGCAATCTTTCGATCGTAATTGATCTCGACAATGAAGCAGTAGAGCATTGCATGGTGGATACGTAAGGGAAATGCAATGAGTATCGTATAGCTGTTGAGGAAAATGTCAATGTACAACTTGACCAACCTGCGGAGGCTGAGCTAGCAGAAGAGGGGATCACCAGTGGGTACACTGTCAAGACTGATCAACAACCAGAACCCACGATCACGACTGTGGAAACCCGAAAGGGACCAATAGAGCACAAAGAACGCTTTCGATTTAATGAACAAGGCAAATTGGTGGATAATTCCAGTGGCGAGCGATTCTTTATGCTAAATGATGACTGAATGGATAAGGAGAACGAGGATGACCAATCATCCATGTCTGCCAAGAATCTAGAAGAATTGACTAATAGGCGGTATGAAAAGGTCATTTTCGCTTATGAGCCGGATTGAACGACATCGGTATAGTCAAGCCGACGACTTTAAAACAAGCGCTTGGTGGGGAGGCACCTCCATCTTGGTATAAATTTTATCTGTTTTCTTTACATATGTCTAGTTCACTTTGTAGTTAGTTATTATATTATTTGGAATAATGCTTATTTGCTTTGTAATGTAATTTTTGTTCTTTTTCTTGGAATGTGCAGATAACATATAGAAAAATTTCAGAAAATGGCACATAAGAGGCAACGCCTTAGCATGGGAGGATCATCGTCTGCGGCACCACCTACGCCATGGGGCATCACAAAATTTATTAGCGATGAGGCATGGTTCCTGGAGCCTCCTGTCTTCCCACCTTACCCTCCCCCATCACCGCCAGCCGAGGCTGACGAGGATGAGACCGCTGCTGAGTGAGCCACTTCAGGGAATCCCTCTTGTATCATTTTCTTTATGTTTAGCAATGAGGGCATTGCTCACCTCAAGTTTGGGGGTGCTTTTAGCTATTATCTATCTATTTTTTTACTGCCATGACTAGATTGCATACTTTAGTACCTTATTATGTTTTTATCATCAGTATTGTGGTGCAGTCGTTTTGAACTGCGGGATTATGCTTGGATTTTTTATGCCATGAATTGTTTTTGGTTTTTATTTTTAATGCTTTGATTATTATCAGCATATTTGTGGTTTATAGCCATCTTTTTGGGGCTTTTACTGATTAGATGCTTGTGCCATTTGAATGGCCTTTTTACCCTATTTTGAGCTGCTATTTAGCAAGGGTGTTATAGTTTTCAGTAATTTTTTTTATTGTGGTTGATGACAAGCGTTAAGTATCTATGCATATCTCTTAGAGTCGTGCCAAGCATGTATGAGCTAGGGGTTGTTCAATTGATAAGTTTAGACTATTATTGATCTGTCCTTCTTAGCACGCATCGACCAACTGTGTTAACTCGCTATTTTTTAAAATTTAGTTCGCGTGTTTATTGCTTTGAAAATTTGCTCACTCTTATAAACTTTCATTTGTACAAGGTAATATAAGACTTAGACGTTTATACAATTTTGGATCTTGGATTCTAGCATGTTGACATATAAAAAAAATGAAAAGAAAAATGAATGAAATGAGAATAAAAAGAGAAAAGAAGAGTTTATATCGAAAGTTTTGCGGTGGGTCGAGATGGAGCATAAAACATACTCGCCCATAAATGCAGGACCGATATCGAGATGGAGCATAAAATGCTCTCGCTAAATATTCTTCATTTTTGTTGTAAAATCTCAGTGGCTTATGTTGATTACGTGGCCTTTATTGCTCGAGTTATTAGATTCACAGGGGTGTTCTACACCTAGTGCCCTAAAGTCGTCTGGCTTGGGAGTCACTGATCAAAAGCTCATTCATGGGTTCTGAATAGCCTAAGGTAATCAAGGACTGTCCGAGTCAGATTTTGCTGTCGTCATGCTAGAGTCTTTTGATCTTTTCCTGCATTTGCATCTTATTCTTAATGCTTGCGGAATGCTTAAGTTGCGGAGTATGCATATTGGTATTAGCAATCGACTGTACGAGCTTATTTGAGCTATGATTAGTTAGGATGGTTGGTCTCCACACACACATATAGAATGGATCAAATACAGTCTTATGCTTGAAATTGAATGAACCCTTATTCATATCTGTGTTTCCCTGTTCTTTGGGAGTAGCTATGATCGAGCTTTGAAGCCATGATACTACTTTACTGTTTTATTTTTCTTTTGCGTGTGTTTTACTATTGTTAGTGTTGTGTTAGATTATTTGCTTGAGGACATGCAAAAGCTTAAGTTTGGGAGTATTTGACGAGTGGGATGTATACCTACGAATCAGTTCCTTTGTGGCTTAAGTTATTTCCTGTTTTCAGTCTCCTAGTTAGCTTCTATTTATATTTTCATTGTTATTATGTCTAAGTTCTATTATACAATGCTTTGGAGATGGTTTGTGGCATTTCAGGTCATTTTCACCTTGCTGGCGCCGCAACGCCAAGGTTGCTCTTAGAGCTCGCGCCCCAGCGCCACATTCGACGCCCCAGCGCCCCAGCTCGCGCCCCAGCGCCAATGCTAGACAAAGATACTGACTTTTGGCGCCTCGCTTAAGCTACGTGTGGCGCCCCAGCGCTAAGGCCGTCACCAGACTCGCGCCCCAGTGCCACCACTCGCGCCCCAGCGCCAATTGTTAAGCCTATGCTTACGCCGCAGCGCGATCTCTGGTGCCCAAACAGTAAAGAGCTTTTTGATGACCTAAAAGGGAGGAGACGCATATATAAGCGAGGAGCAGTTGCCTGCATCGAGAGGGAGGGGGAGGGCGAGCTTAGCTTAGATTAGTTTTATTCTATAATTTCTTTCCCTTAGATTCTCTGTACATATAGATTAGGTAGATTTAGGGAGAAGTCTGCATTTCTTTGGAGCACAAGAGCAACGAGCGACACGGATTGGAAAGCTTGAAAGGAGCGGATTGCTTGGCGACTGAAGGGCTTTGACAGAGTTCTTTCTTATCCATTTATTTCCTCTATTATTGTAATCCATACATGTTGTCTTATTTGCTACTTGTATTTGATTTATTGACTATGAACTGAATATTGGCTCTAAGGTTATAATGGATCCCTTTGTTATTTGAATTGATTATCTTTATCTCTTTGGTTGGCACCATATGATTTGGTTTAATATATTTGTGCTTTATGATTCTCGCTAAGACATTAGTGATGATTTTGGTAATTTGCATGATATCGACAGAAGAATTGTAGATTTACACCTAAATATATTAGCATGTGATTGTAGGTTTCGACTGCATATGTTGTGCGTAGAATAGACATATCTCTGTGCGCCACGTGCGACCTGATAGAGAACTTATGCTTAAATCCTTGTTATGATTAATTCGCATAGACATATGTAGGATTGTATCTAGCTTGGACGTTCTTTCCTGTTCTATTCCCTTTTGGGTGGATCTGGAGAGGATATGTTTGTGGATACCTCGACAGAGGTGCATAGGCACCTGTGCGTTCTCGGTCGACAAATTATCGTGACCATTAAGACCAAAGAGAGAAAGGGTAGCTAGTTTGATGAAACATAACGCGCCAGGTGTTCGATAAAATGCTTGTGTGGGGGTGAAGTTGTGACCTTAGCTTGTAATTCCTTAGATTTCCATTCGTTATCCAATTACTTGCTTTGTTAATTAGTATAATTAGATTAATCATACTTTCATTTACTGCTGTTCGAGTAAGACTTTAGCGATTCAAAGTCGGTACTTGGTAAATATTAGTCATAGTTCCTCGTGGGTACGACACTCTCCTTATCACTGTATTACTTGTTAGACCGCGTATACTTACGCGTGTTTAGTGATCGATTTTTCGACCAACAGTGGGAATAGTAGCAGGTAAAGCTATCAGGTTACATGTCAAGTCTTCTTTGGCGTTATAATATTTTCTTATAAATAGAGTGCTAAGTTAGAATTAAAAATCACACCAGAAACAAGTTTTCTCTCTTTCTCTCTCTATATTATCGAGCATATTTTATGAGTATTTAGATAATTTGTGAGTTGCTATTCAACAGTACAAGTTTCCTTCAGCCTTATACCTGATATTTCAGCCGGAAGTACGGTTCTTTTGAGGTAAGGGATTTTAAGGGTTATTATGTTTTTTAGTTTCGTAATTTTTTTGACCGTCAAAAATTTTGAAAAAATTTAAAATGATAATTTGATGAGTTTTCTAGATTGTGTCCAAAAATGACAATTTTTGAATGTATAGATTAAGAGTTATGAATTTTATGAGAAAAGACTATTTTAAAAGTAAACCCTTATAACTCCTTGTGGTTAACTCCACAATTGGTGAAATTTTTATTGGGAGTACATGTATATAACAGAAGTATACTCTGTAAATTTTGGAATTTTTGGATAAAAGTACAGTTTATGATAAATGTCTAAATATTCGGCTGTTTTGGCCATATGAAAAATAGTAAATGAATTTTAAAAATTCTGAGAAAAATATATGTTCAATATGGAACTATATTCTGCTAAATTCTAGAAAAGAAAATTTGTTTGTACTGATTTGGTATTTTTCATGAAAATGGACTAGTTATGAGTAAATGAATTAAATATGTTATGTGAAGTAAGAAAATTAGAAAATAGGATTTTATGGCTTGAGAATCCTGTATGAGATATATGCAGATTTTGATGAGGGTTTTGGTTATTGGTGAGGAAATCTTATGAGTTTGGTATTTTAGGATGATTAAATGCATTATTTAGTAAAGTGTAAACAATTAAAATAAACTATTTATATGTTTAAGAAATGTTATTATTTTAATATCATTATATCGAAATATTTGTATGAATTTTATTGTGGAATTTCTACCTTTTTCATGTCGGGATTACTATTCATGAATTACTATTCACTAGTTACTATTCACGAGTTACTATTCACGGGATACTATTCATAACAAAATTGGTTTCTTTTTCTGACCAAATTATCGTTGATTTATGAATCTTACTCTTGAAATTAAATCCATGTTTTTATCATATTATTTTTATTATCATATATAACATTTTTATAATCCTGGTGAGAAAATTTCTCTTTGACTTGAGTGTAAAGATGGGTAGATTATTGGTATGATCATGACTATGGGTTTTCTTTGACCAGTAGTGCAAAGTTGAATTGTTAACTGGTATGATCATGACCATTGAATTTACAATTGAATATTTTTAGCTTAAGTGCAAAGGTGAAAGGATCAACATGTTTATAATTATGGTTTATATAAATTCTGAAATGATTATGTATTTCTTTGAGTTTTGAATATCTTTGGCCTGTAGTGCAAAGATGATCTGTTGTTGAATATCTTTGGCCTGTAGTGCAAAGATGACCTATTTTTGAATATCTTTGGCTCGTAGTGCAAAGATGACTTGTTGATGAATATCTTTGGCCCGTAGTGCAAAGATGAATTTATTAGTATGATTATGAACAGGAACTATAATTTGGTATAACCATGATCTTTGATGTTTCAGGTAAAGACATGTGATGAAAATTATCTTCGTCCTGGATGCGAAGAGGAATTTTGAATCACAATTATGATTATGAGTTATTCATATGATTGTGGACCAGAACTGTTGATTGATGTTACAGGGATAAAACATTGCTGGTGGATTTTTAACATGGAGAAGATAATAGACTTTATGGTCTATTTGACTCTTTTAATGGATTGCTTGTTCCGCTGTAACTATGGTTGAAAAGTTTTATCATCTACTATATGTTCTAAATCTCTGATTTATTACTGATGAAGGCTATTTATAATTTATTTATCTTTAGTCATGATATTCTTTACTGGGCTAGTTGAGGTCACTCTTTTGCCTCACAATTCCTTTCAGGTAATAAGAGTGTAGCTGGGTCGAGCGAGGGTAACAGGGAAATAGAACGGTGGTCTCTAGCTATGGAGGTCTAAACAGTATAGAAAAGTGTGTTGTATTTTATACATCATTTAGTTGTTATATTTGGTGAATCAAATAGGGTGAGGCGAACCCAACGTTGGAAGGGTATTTTTCCACTATCATACAAGATGTCTAATGACATATAACCTCGTGTCATCATAAGACAGAGTTGTGCACATCCACTTGTTGAGTATATCTACGAGCACTATCTATATAATCTTGGTGTTTGGTTGAAGTATAACTCTCAATTAGAGACAGTGGAGATAATGATATGTCAAGAGAAGATTCACCATTGGAAAGAATATGATAGTAATCTTCTCATTTTTCTTTGGGGTCTATTGGATCAACCAAGGATAATTCTGCGGACATATGATATCTATCATAACCTACACGCATGAGCTCCCATGTACGATGGTTTCCTTGAGCACTTCCCAAAGATTCTAATTTCTAAAATAGTTTTTGACTATATCTTTATGTAAGGTGCCATTGTTACTTGCTATCCAAGGTTGGGATGAGAGTCACAGTTGGTATATATTTGTATCAAAACTCACAGCATATGTGTTGTTGTATTTTGCATGATAATTGTTGTAATAAAGTTGTAGTTATTTTCTGTACCATGTATTTGGCGACTCAGAATAGGTTGGGTGGAATAGACCTATTTTGGGGTTGTCACACATCATACGTACATTCTCTGCTGGATTCCTTTTCCAGTTTTCGAACAGTTGCTGGGTCATCCATCTGTTTGGATTGATGGACTCTCCTTCATTGTCCCCAATCTTATCACCCAAAGCAGACTGTAGGATGATGCTTATAAATCGCCTATAGAACATCTTTTGAGAGCTCTTTGTCTTCTTCGAGCTAAGAATCCATTTTCCAATATATTCAAGTAGTAGGACTCCATTGTTAAGTTGTATCCCACAACTTATGGCTGTCATGAGCTTGAGCTGCACCTCATTTACAGAATCATGGCCGGAGCTCTTGCAGCATATACACTTCCCAATAATATCGGCCAAAAATTCATACCTCTGAGGAAACTCCTTCTTCTTGTATCCTTTGACAGTGGGGAATTTCTTGTGATGCATCTTCTTTAGGCCTTCATGGAAGTCAATGCCCTCTATAAACGAAAACCCTTCAGATTTGAAACCTAGGGCTAGGTTGATATCCTTAGTTTTGAGTTTGATTTCCACCTCCTTGACCCTAGTAGTGATGAAGTTATTTTCGAACGCCCCATTTCGGTAGAACTCTTTTATCAGCTTGGGGTAGATCCAAGTGCTCGTACCTAGAGCTTCTTCAAGACCAACTTTCTTTATCAGTGACAGAGTTTTGTGAAACTTGGGTTCAGCTGTCTTGAACTCATCAAAACAGAGTCTGTAGCCAGAGATGACGTTGGAAGCTGCCATTGATTTCTTTGCAAGGAGTGTGGTTGATTGATCTATCTGAAAAGTTAGGGTTTCTTCTTATAGAGAGATAGAGATGAGTTTTTTGAACTTCTGATTTCAAAAAGGTATTTTCAAACTGTACGTGTAACTTCCCTCTCTCCATTTGCTTAGTGGGGCAGGCGTCAAATTTTTCTTGGCTCTACGAATTTGATTGAAGAGGAATGTACTGATTTGCCCTTAGCTCCCTCTGAGCTAATGTATGCATTGGGAAGACTACGATCGTTGAGATAGTCTTTATGATCGTCGAGTCTGCACTGCATTCGTCGTGTCTGAACTGCGATCGTCGTGTCTATTCTGCATTCGTTGAGTCTGAACTGCAATCATCGTGTCTGTAATAACCAAGAATTTATGTGATACATTGTAAATAAATATATTAAATAATTTGTAATATATTATGGATGATTAAGTGATTACGTGAATAATGTGCTATAATATTTTAAAGGAAGTCTCACTAATAAGTTAAATACATTAGTGAACTAACCTAAGTATTTTAATAATCTATAAAATAGATTTAAGGTGTAAAACCTAATTAAGTACTCAATAAACTTAAATAAGATAAGTCTAATTGGGTTATGTAAGTTAATTAACATTATTGATTGATGAGAATGTGTAAATATCAATAATAATGAGTAATAGTTCATGTGATAATAGGGTTAATATTACTAAGGATGTCAAGTAGTTTAAACAAGCACAATAATTTATTTAAGCATTGGACTTGTAGATAATTTGATTGTTAAGCTAGCCCACTATTAAATTTAATGGGCAAGTATGCTAGTAGCACAATTATTTAATTGTGGAGGCCCAAGTTCATGTTAATTTGTAAGCCAAACTAGTTAATTAAAAGCTCCAAAAGATGAAATTGATGGCCCAACTTGTAGCCCAATTGAAGAGGGTACTTTAGACATTTTGTATACTAGATATTTCAATAAAAACAAAAGCAAGACTTGGAGATAAGGAGGCCACTTGGCTGGCCAAGCAAGGAGAGGAAAAAGGGGGATGGATCTAATTATTACATGCTCCACATCTTCCAAAATATATTTACTTAATGGGCTATGTGTCATTTTGTTTATGGAGCCAACATATTAGTATGTAATCTTGTAATAATTAAGAGATAGAGAGATAGAGGAGATAGGCTAGTAGAAAATGTATAGAAATACTAATGTATCTATAGATCTTTGTCCAACACATTAAACCATATTCTCTTTCATCTTTTAGTTTATTTCATCTTACTTTCTCTTTAGCTAACCAAGAAAAAAAAACATAAGAGAGAGAGAGGGAGAGAAATTCGTTGGAGAGGAAGAGGAGAGAGAGAGAGGAAGGAGTTTTACCATTGATGCATCCAAAGTTTACCTTCTACTTTGGAAGAGAAAGACAGTGTGCCCGAAAATCAAGGTGAAAACTAAACTAGCTTATTCTTTTTATTTTGTTTGATTTTGGAGATTTAAAGTTTATGATCATGAGGTCTAAAACCCTCTATCTACATGTTTTATATAGTTTCATGTATGGATCTAATATATTTGAGTGCTAGAAAGTGAATCAAAAGGATATAAGAGAAACTAGTTTTGTTTTGTTAGAAAACTCTAGTTTTTTTCACTTCCTTTGATCGACTACCATTTTTGATCTACACCTTATTTTTGTGATCCGTAAAAGGGAGGTGCTAGATATATAAGTTAACTACTAAATCCAAGTGGTAGCACTCAAAAATATTGAATACACAAGTTGTAGCAACTGTTTTAGCAAAAATAGTTTTGTCTTTAGAAAGAAAAACAAACTGTTTTTGGATAGTCAATGCTAGAGGCATTTTCATCATTTTTCTGACATTTAAAAATTCTAAAAAACTTTGGGACGATAATATGATGAGTTATCTTTCAAACCCAAGTGGAATCATAGAAAAAGGAGTTATAGATTTCCGTATGGACTGATTTTAGCAAAGTAGGTAAAAGCCGAAAATCCCAAAAACAATCTGCCCAAACTTTTGCAAGGGCAGTTTCAGCCACTTAAATTATGGAATAAATTCGGCCTTTTGGGGAATGAAAATATATGGTATAAAGTAGCTACTGTCCAAAAAATGAGCTCATTCCGACTTAAAATGACCAAGTTATGACCATTTCAATATTTAGGTTTTTTGGACGAAAATCGCTATAACTGGAGTTCTATAACTCCGATGGCTACGAAATTTAAACTGGAGGGTCACGTTAACATGTATAAAATTATGCCAAGAGGTGGGAATTTCTGGAGTTGAGCATGACGGGGCTAATTTCTTAAGCCACACACTAAAAATGATTTTTGAAAAATAGTAAAAGAAATTGAAAAATTATGGAAAATACTTTTTGTGTATGAAATACATGTATATATGTTTGGCCAAAGAATAGAAAAATAATAAGTTGATTTGGTATTTTCGTGAAAAATAATAGTGAATTTGGGCTGCTGAAATGGAAGATTATGATTTCAGGATACTGAAATATATTTTTGTTTACTGAAATGATATTTCAGTTTAATGACATGTTATATAGCTTATTAAGATGACATATAGAAGGGATAACTAATAGGTACAAGTTATAATGTGATTAAAGGACTATCAAAGTACAACAATAACATTAAGACTTAAGCTTAATGTCTAATACTTAACTATATGTTTAAATGTTAGATACTTTAATATAAGATAATAAGTTTATAAGTGAGTTATGTTATGATTAATCGAAAGATCAATTATAGGTCTTTTCTCTAAAGAAGTTAAAGTAAATTGCTTAGCAGTAGACCGCGATTGAGACAAGTTCTCTAACTCAAATTTGAGTTATTACTTTCAAAACATGTTAGTGAATAATTATTGTTTATTATTCACATCTATATTGATTATTGATACTCGCATTCAGTGCAATTAAATTCCTGTTCTATTATTATTGAACTGTGATTTACATAAAGTTCTTTTATTCATGAACTGTTTAAGATAAGGATCTATGCTAATTGTATGAGCTAGATCAAGTATGTTTAAATTTGTTAAATCAAATATGTTGTTAAACGTTGTTCTTCACCAATTGATTTGGTAAGGACTCAAGACTGAGAAAAAGATCAAGTTGATTAAAGCATTATTGAAAAACAATTATTGCTCGTATATATTAAGTGTTTATGCATAATACACTGGGTATGAAAGGCTGATCCCCTTTATTACCAAAACTTATTAAAATGACCAGTTTAAATACTGACAACCTTAGTATATGTTCATGGTCATTATGATCACTCAACATTCTGTTATTCAATTATTCAAATATTCAGTTATCAAGACTTAATTAATGTTCTTTCATAATTGATTCCTATTGTTGAACATTGAATGATAAATTTCTTGCTAAGCATGATATATTTTCTTCGAATTTAAACTTGCTAAGAAAATTAGTTGCTTACCCTTGCTATATCATGATATTTATTTTTAGCTATGCCAGAGACGTCCAAGAAGGACAAAGGCAAAGGAAAAGTGCAAGAATAGATAATAAGAATGTTTATGTATTATATTATATTATGTACATTGGTAATGTAAACCTTTTGTGTTACTAAGGGTAACTTAATTAAGGTATGTATAAGTTAAGGTTAATAGACCTTGGGATAATGTTGGAAGACTTTATTATAATGAACAAAATATGTTTATTATTCCGTAATTATTTATAGAATGCTTATGATGATGATGGATTGTGAGCACCAAACCTGAGGTTTGAGAACCCGGATTTGGGGGCGTCACAGATTGGTATCAAAGCTGTAGGTTATAAACTTTAGAATGCAAAACCTAGGTTATAACCTTAGAAGAAAACTCTTATAGAGTATGTTAGGAGATGAATGAAGGAAATTCATCGAGTTTTGGTTGTACTTAATAAAATATCATTTTATTTTATCAATGAATATATTTTATTGTGGTACTGATGTTATTTATTATTTGTGATCGTAGAATGTCTGAGGAGAGGCAGGATAGTCATACTGTGGAGCAGGAGCAGAGGAATCCTGTTGAGGAGCACATCGAGAATGAGGACTATGATGAGGATATGATGGTGGTAGATTTGTTTGAGGAGAATGTAGCATTGGGAAACAGAATTTCTCAATTGGAGGAAGAAAATTCGACCCATCAGTTTAATGAGACGCAGTATAAAGAGTTAGAATATCAGGCTCAGCTAGACCTAATATAGATGAATGCCCGACTAGAGCAGGAGGAGAATAAGTTTGCAATATTGAGTATTGAACATCAGGCGTTGCACCTGAGGTTGGACTTAGAGATCGCTGATAGGATCCGAGTTGAGGATGCCTGGATCCGAGCAGCAAGAAGAGTGGATCAGTTAGAGGTCGAGGCGAAGGCTGGACGAGTTAGAATGGAGTCCTTGGGACGAGCTTTAGATGCAGCATATTCGAGTCCCTAAGTAGGAGAAAGGAGGCCGTATTTCGAGATTGGTGAGTCTACCCACTCCGTTCGATCTCGCGTGAATGGAACTACACCTCATGAGCATACTCAGACCGAGGAGGCTCAGTCGGGTAGTCAGTGAGGTGTTAGCTTGGATGATATGCAGATAGATGCAGTAGTACCCCTTTTGTTTATTAGGGTTGTATGTTTGATGTAAACCTCAGTAGGTGTGAAGTAGTATGTAAATATGATGTATCCCCATCTTATGTGAATAGGGGAGTATGTCTTTTGGTAGATCCCATCTTTTGATGTTTTAAAATGGGATAGTTAACGTTTATAAAAATATGCCAAGTATGTAAGTGTATGACGCTAAAATTTGGTATATGAATATAAATGCAGTGTTATAATTACATGTTTGATCAAATAGATAGTATTAAGAATTAAAATGAGAAGCTATTTGTTGATGATTTAAAAAGTAGGTTAATCGAATATGTTAATTCAGCAAGCTGAATGTGTTATTCAGCAAGCTGAATTAGTCAATTCAGCAGGCTGAATTCGTTAATACAACATTATGATAATATAATTGTTAGAATTTAAATTACATGTTATATTTTAAACACCTAGAAGATATACCATATAATTAAACTCGATGTAATAAATTAAGGTTTTGTTTAATCAGATAATGCCACCAGGACGTCAAAATCATAACCAGAGGGAGGAACGTTCTGTGAACAATGAAAGGAATCAAGATGACCCAATGCAGAACTTCACTGATATGATAGCTCAAGCAATGCAAACTTGTACACCTGCAGCAAGGGGCAAGCGAATAATAGATTGGCAAATTTTAAAGATTTTAAAGCTGTAGGACCACTAGAATTTAGCAGAACTACGGACCCCATAGCAGCTCAGACATGGGTGAAAGAGATGGAAAAAGGCCTTTATCATTGCTAGGGTAGCCGAAGAGCAAAAGATGGCTTTTGCTACCTACTTGATGAAAGGTGAGGCTAATTACTGGTGGGAGATGAACCAAGCTAGAGCCGGAACGGAGGTAGTGACATGGACCAGGTTTAAGGAGTTGTTCTTAGAAAGTTATTTCTCAGAGGCCATGCAAGCTAGAATGGAAGTGCAGTTTCTTGAATTAAAGCAAGAAAATATGTCAGTTGCCGAATATGCAGTAAAATTCAATGAGCTAGCCAGATTCGCACCTCATCAGGTGGATACAGAACTACGAAAGGCGCGTAGGTTTGAAAATGGACTGAAACCATGGATTCATAACAAAGTTACAGTGTTGCAAATTGCTACATTCTCAACACTTTTAGAAAAGCCATCATTGCAGAAGGTAGTAGTGAGGCAGTTTCTAGATTCAACCGAGAGAAAAATAAGAAGAAGATTGAAAGTGGTCATCAGGGTGCGAGCAGTGGTGGCTGTAACAGTAAGAAACGTAAGTGGAACAACAGTGGCAATGAATCAGGAACGCAACAAGGGAATACTCAATAGAAGAAGCCAGCATGTTAAAAGTGTGGAAAGAATCACTCAGGAGAGTGTATGAAAGGGAAAAACGTCTGTTATAATTGTGGTCAAGAAGGACATATTTCACCAAATTATCCTAAGCCAAAGAAAAGTAGTTGTTTTTCTTGTGGAGGAACGAGGCATCGATTCAAGGATTGTCCATTGAGGAAGAATACTGATGGAGGAAGTGGAAACAAGAGCAGTTCTACAAAGTTAACCATTGGAGGACCAATTCAATAGAGTAAACCGATAGCAAGAACGTTTAACATGACTGCATAAGATGCAGTTACATCGAAGGAGGTGGTGTCAGGTATTATTGTGATCAATAATATAAATGCCTACGTATTATTTGATTCGGGAGCTACCTGTTCATTTGTGTCTGATGAATTTGCTAGAAGATTAAACTTACCATGTGAAAAGTTAAAGAACCCAATGAATATAGAAGTTGCAAACAAAGAAGTGATCCCTGTAGAGTTTATCCATAACAACTGTGGTATGGAAATAAGGGGACATAAGTTAAGCGTGAATTTGATTCCGATACGCTTAGGAGAATTTGATGTTATCTTAGGGATGGTTTGGTGTTTAACCATGGGGCAGTTTTAGATTGCCAGAAAAAGAGCATACGGCTTAAGACACCAGATAAGTCTAAGGTTGTATTTTATGGTAGCAAGTCGCCAAGGCAAACAAGTTATCTGACGATGATGCAGGCCAGGAGAATGTTACAAAAAGGTTGTGAAGGTTATTTGGATCATGTAGTGGATACATGGATTATGAATTCGGACATGGGGCAGATACCTATAGTTAATGTGTTTGGGGATGTCTTTCCAGAAGAACTTCTGGGACTTCCTCCAGACAGAGAAATAGAGTTTGTGATTGATTTAGTACTAGGGATAACGCCGATATCGAAAGCGCCGTATCGAATGGATCCGATAGAAATAAAAGAGTTGATGATCCAGCTACAAGAGTTGTTGGATAAGAAGTACATCCAACCTAGTGTATCTCTGTGGGGAGCACCAGTGTTGTTTGTAAAGAAGAAGGATGAGTCGATGAGGTTGTGTATGGATTATAGAGAGTTGAATAAGGTGACAATCAAGAACAAATATCCTTTACCAAGAATAGATGATCTGTTTGATCAACTTAAGGGAGCGAAATGTTTTCCGAAGATTGACTTAAGGATCGGTTACCATAAGTTGAAAGTGAGGACAGAGGATGTACCAAAGACAGTATTTAGAACTCGTTACGACCATTATGAGTTCCTAGTGATGTCATTTGGACTGACAAATGCACCAGCTACTTTTATGGACTAGATGAATAGAGTATTTAAACCGTATTTGGATAAATTTGTGGTTGTGTTCATTGATGACATTTTGGTGTATTCGAAGACTGAAGAAGAGCATGCTGAACATCTACGAATTGTATTAGAAACCTTAAGGGAAGAGAAGTTATATGCTAAATTTTCAAAGTGTGAGTTCTGTTAAAGAGAGTTCAATTTTAGGGACATGTCATCGACAACGAGGGAATTTCTGTTGATCCAGCGAAAGTAGAAACTGTGAAAAATTAGGGGCAACCGAAGACGCCAACAGAGATAAGAAGTTTATTAGGATTGGCAAGATATTACCGAAGGTTTATTCAGGATTTCTCGAAGATAGCAACACCATTAACTAATCTAACGAGGAAGACTGTTAAGTATGTGTGGACAGAGAAGTGTGAACAGAGTTTTCAGGAATTGAAGAAAAGATTAAGTGAAGCACCTATGTTATCTTTACCAGATAGTACAGGGGATTTTACAGTGTATAGTGATGCATCACACAAGGGACTTGGCTGCGTGTTAATGCAGAATGGTAAAGTCATTGTGTACGCGTCACGACAGTTAAAAGACTATGAGAAGGGATACCCTACCCATGACCTTGAACTAGCTACGGTAGTATTTGCCCTTAAGATTTGGAGATATTATCTCTACGGAGAAAGGTGTGAGATATATACAGACCACAAAAGTCTGAATTATATCTTTACACAAAAGGAGTTAAACATGAGGTAGAGGAGATGGTTAAAATTGATCAAAGACTATGATTGTGATATTCTATATCATTCAGGAAAGGCTAATGTAGTGACAGATGCTTTAAGCAAGAAAAGCCAAGAAAAATTGTTTGTATTAATAGAACAGGAAAAGTTAGTAAGAGAAATAGAGAAAATGGAGTTGGAGGTGAAAAATCCAAAGGATTCAGATAAAGTAATAGAAATGGAAGCAAGTCTGACTTTATTAGACAAGGTGAAAGAATCACAAGGGAATGATGATGAATGTGGTAACATAAAGAAGCAGTTGGCTGAAGGCGAAGAGCTGAAGTATAAGATCGACGGCACTGGATTGCTGAGATTTGAAGGAAGAATTTGGATACCTGCAGTACTAGAGTAAAGAGAAGAGATTCTTTAAGAAGTACACAATACAAGATACTCAATACACCTAGGAAGCCCAAAGATGTATCAAGATTTGTGTCAACAATATTGGTGGCCAAACATGAAGAGAGAGGTTGCTGAATGCGTCAGCCGCTGTTTAACTTGTCAAAGAGTCAAGGTAGAGCATCAGCGACCAATTGGACTATTACAGCCGTTGGAAATTTTGAAATGGAAATGGGAGCACGTCACGATGGATTTTGTGGTAGGACTTCCAGCGACACAGAAGGGTTATAACGCTATATGGGTGATTGTCGACCGTCTTACAAAGTCAGCACACTTTTTGCCGATTAAGATCAGGTATACTATGGATCAATTAGCCAAGTTGTATATCAAGGAGATAATTTCGAGACATGGAGTGCCAGTATCAATCGTGTCTGATAGAGATCCGTGCTTCACGTCAAACTTTTGGAGAAGTCTTCAAGAAAGAATGGGGACACAATTAAGGTTGAGTACTGCTTATCATCCACAGACAGATGGGCAAAGTGAGAGAACGATTCAAACATTAGAAGACATGCTCAGAGCTTGTGTGATGGATTTCAAGGGAAGCTGGGAAGATCATCTTCCATTAGTGGAGTTTGCGTATAACAATAGTTATCATGCAAGCATTGGAATGCCACCGTATGAAGCCCAATATGGGAGAAAATGTAGAACGCCCTTATGTTGGGACGAAGCAGGTGAAAGAAGATTGCTGGGGCCAGAATTGGTGCAGCAGACTGTGGAGATCATCAAAGTGATAAGAGCTCGACTGGTAGCAGTTCAGGATCGACAAAAGAAGTACGCAGATATTCATCGTAAAAAAATAGATTTCGAAGTGGGAAGCTATGCATTTCTAAAGGTATCTCCTTGGAAGGGAAAGATAAGATTTGGGAAGAAAGGTAAACTGAGTCCAAGGTTTATTGGACTGTTTGAAATATGGAAGAAGATAGGGGAAGTGGCGTACGAGGTAGCTCTACCTCGTGAATTGGAACATATTCACAATGTGTTTCATGTGTCAGTGTTGCGTCTGTACAAGCCGGATTACAAGCATGTGATATCCTATGAGCCGATTCAAGTTGAGAAGGACTTATCGTACGAGGAGGTTCCTATAGAAATTTTGGATAGGAAAGAGCAGAAATTGAAGAATAAGGTTATACATTCTGTCAAAGTGCTCTAGAGGAACCACAATGCTGAGGAAGCTACGTGGGAACTCGAGAAAAAGATGAGGAAAGAGTTTCCAAATCTTTTTGAGTAACCTTAATAAAATCCCGGGGACGGAATTCTTATAAGGAGGGGAGAATGTAATAACCAAGAATTTTTGTGATACATTGTAAATAAATATATTAAATAATCTGTAATATATTATGGATGATTAAATGATTACGTGAATAATGTGCTATAATATTTTAAAGGAAGTCTCACTAATAAGTTAAAAAAGTTAGTGAACTAACCTAAGTATTTTAATAATCTATAAAATAGATTTAAGGTGTAAAACCTAATTAAGTACTCAATAAACTTAAATAAGACAAGTCTAATTGGGTTATATAAGTTAATTAATATTATTGATTGATGAGAATGTGTAAATAACAATAATAATGAGTAATAGTTCATGTGATAATATGGTTAATATTACTAAGGATGGCAAGTAGTTTAAACAAGCCTAATAATTTATTTAAGCATTGGACTTGTAGATAATTTGATTGTTAAGCTAGCCCACTATTAAATTTAATGGGCAAGTATGCTAGTAGCGCACTTATTTAATTGTGGAGGCCCAAGTTCATGTTAATTAGTAAGCCAAACTAGTTAATTAAAAGCTCTAAAAGATGAAATTGATGGCCCAACTTGTAGCCCAATTGAAGAGGGTACTTTAGACATTTTGTGTACTAGATATTTCAATAAAAACAAAAACAAGACTTGGAGATAAGGAGGCCACTTGGCTGACCAATCAAGGAGAGGAAAAAGGGGGATGGATCTAATTTTTACATGCTCCACATCTTCAAAAATATATTTACTTAATGGGCTAGGTGTCATTTTGTTTATGGAGCCAACATATTAGTATGTAATCTTGTAGTAATTAAGAGATAGAGAGAGAGAGGAGATAGGCTAGTAGAAAATGTATAGATATACTAATGTATCTATATATCTTTGTCCAACACATTAAACCATATTCTTTTTCATCTTTTAGTTTATTTCATCTTACTTTCTCTTTAGCTAACCAAGAAAAAAAACATAAGAGAGAGAGAGAGGGAGAGAAATTCATTGAAGAGGAAGAGGAGAGAGAGAGGAAGGGGTTTTACCATTGATGCATCCAAAGTTTACCTTCTACTTTGGAAGAGAAAGAAAGTGTGCCCGAAAATCAAGGTAAAAACTAAACTAACTTATTCTTTTTATTTTGTTTGATTTTGGAGATTTAAAGTTTATGATATTGAGGTCTAAAACCCTCTACCTACATGTTTTGTATGGTTTCATGTATGGATCTAACATATTTGAGTGTTAGAAAGTGAATCAAAAGGATATAAGAGAAACTAGTTTTGTTTTGTTAGAAAACTCTAGTTTTTTTCACTTCCTTTGATCGACTACCATTTTTTATCAACACCTTATTTTTGTGATCCGTAAAAGAGAGGTGCTAGATATGTAAGTTAACTACTAAACCCAAGTGGTAGTACTCAAAAATGTTGAATACCCAAGTTATAGCAAATTTTTTATCAAAAATAGTTTTGTCTTTAGAAAGAAAAATAAACTGTTTTTGGACAGTCAATGCTAGAGGCATTTTTGTCATTTTTCTAACATTTAAAAATTTTGGAAAAATTTGAAACGATAATATGATGAGTTGTCTTTCAAACCCAAGTGGAATCATTGAAAAAGGAGTTGTAGATTTCCGTATAGACTGATTTTAGCAAAGTAGGTAAAAGCCAAAAATCCCAAAAATAATCTGCCCAAACTTTTGCAAGGGCAGTTTCGGCCACTTAAATTATGTAATAAATTCTGGCCTTTTGGGGAATGAAAATATATGTAGAAAGTAGCTCCTGTCCAAAAATGAGCTCATTCCGACTTAAAATGACCAAGTTATGACCATTTTAATATTTAGGTTTTTCGGACGAAAATTGCTATAACCGGAGTTCTATAACTCCAATGGCTACGAAATTTAAACTGGAGGGTCACGTTAACATGCATAAGATTATGCCAAGAGGTGGGAATTTCTGGAGTTGAGCATGATGGGGCTAATTTCTTAAGCCACACACTAAAAATGATTTTTGAAAAATAGTAAAAGAAATTGAAAAATTATAGAAAAATACTTTTTGTGTATGAAATACATGTATATATGTTTTGCCAAAGGATAAAAAAATAATAAGTTGATTTGTTATTTTCGTGAAAAAGAATAGTGAATTCAGGCTGCTGAAATGGAAGATTATGATTTCAGGGTACTGAAATATATTTTTGTTTACTGAAATGATATTTCAGTTTACTGACATGTTATATAGTTTATTAAGATGACATATAGAAGGGATAACTAATAGGTACAAGTTATGATGTGATTAAAAGACTATCAAAGTACAATAATAACATTAAGACTTAAGCGTAATGTCTAATACTTAACTATATGTTTAAATGTTAGATACTTTAATATAAGATGATAAGTTTATAAGTGAGTTATGTTATGATTAATCGAAAGATCAATTATAGGTCTTTTCTCTAAAGAAGTTAAAGTAAATTGCTTAGCAGTAGACCGCGATTGAGGCAAGTTTTCTAACTCAAATTTGAGTTATTACTTTCAAAGCATGCAAGTGAATAATTATTATTTATTATTCACATCTATATTTATTAATGATACTCGCACTTAGTGCAATTAAATTCATGTTCTATTATTATTGAACTGTGAATTAGATAAAGTTCTTTTATTCATGAACTGTTTAAGATATGGATCTATGCTAATTGTATCAGCTAGATCAAGTATGTTTAAATTTGTTAAATCAAATATGTTGTTAAACGTTGTTCTTCACCAATTGATTTGGTAAGGACTCAAGACTGAGAAAAAGAATAAGTTGATTAAAGCATTATTAAAAAACAATTATTGCTCGTATATTAAGTGTTTATGCATAATACACTGGATGAAAGGCTGATCCCCTTGATTACCAAAACTTATTAAAAGGACCAGTTTAAATACTTACAACCTTAGTATATGTTCATGGTCATTATGACCACTCATCATTCTGTTATTTAGTTATTCGAATATTCAGTTATCAAGACTTAATTCATGTTCTTCTATAATTGATTCCTATTGTTGAACATTGAACGATAAATTTCTTGCTAAGCATGATATATTTTCTTCAAATTTAAACTTGCTAAGCAAATTAGTTGCTTACCCTTGCTATATCATGACATTTATTTTCAGCTATGCCAGAGACGTCCATGAAGGACAAAGGCAAAGGAAAAGTGCAAGAATAAATAATAAGAATGTTTATGTATTATATTATATTATGTACATTGGTAATGCAAACCTTTTGTGTTACTAAGGGTAACTTAATTAAGGTATGTATAAGTTAAGGTTAATAGACCTTGGGATAATATTGGAAGACTTTATTATAATGAACAATGTATGTTTATTATTCCGCAATAGTTTATAGAATTCTTATGATGATGATGGATTGTGAGCACCAAACCTGAGGTTTGAGAACCCAGATTTGGGGGCGTCACAGTGTCTGTTCTGCATTCATCGAGTCTGAATTGCGATCTTTGTGTCTGCTCTGCATTCGTCGAGTCTGAACTGCGATCATCGTGTCTGCCTGGGTCCTTGTGATGAACTTTTGATTTAGCATTCTTCTCAGTTTAAGGTAGCTCAGGAAGGGCCAACCTAACAGAGTGAATCAAGGGTTAGGTTTGTTCCCGAGGCGCTTGATAGAGAGTATGCTTTGATTTGTTTAACTTTGTCATCACGGGATGCTTCTTTATTCTGTTTATGGAGCTCTGCGATCGTTGAGTTTACACTGATATCGTTGAGTCTTTTCTACGATAGTTATCTTTCGTGTTACTGCAACTCTACGATCGTGGACTTCCTTTGGTCATGTCTACGATTTCAAACATAGCCTAATCTGCATGGTTAGCACAAACTAGAGCATACATTTCAGGTTATAAATTTAGCATGCCTAGCTCACTTATTAACTTGTTAAACCTGGATTCATCTAGAGGCTTTGTAAAGACATCAACAAGTTGATTTTTAGTAGGGATATATTATAAAGATATGGTTCCATTTTGCACATGATCCCTAATGAAATGATACCTTATTTCTATATGCTTAGTCCTAGAATGCATGACAGGATTATGTGTTATTGCTATGGCACTTGTGTTATCACAATGAATAGGTATAGATTTAAAATCAAACCCATAGTTTGCTAGCTAATTTTTCATCCATAGGATTTGAGCACAACAGCTGCCAGCAGCAATGTATTCAGCTTTTACTGTTGACGTAGACGCTGAGTTTTACTTCTTGCTAAACCAGGACACTAGTCTGTTTCCTAGCAACTGACAGGTGCCATTGGTACTCTTTCTATCTATTTTACAGCCTGCAAAATCAGCATCTGTATATCCTATTAGTTCAAATGAGGACTCCTTGGGATACCTAAGCCCAAAGTGAGGTGTTCCCTTGAGATACTTGAAAATCCTCTTTACTGCAGTTAAATGTGATTCATTAGGATTAGCCTAAAATCTAGCACATATGCATGTTGCAAACATTATGTCTGGTCTACTGGCAGTAAGATATAGAAGAGAGCCTATTATACCTCTGTATTGAGTTATATCAATACTTTTACCATTTTCATCCTTGTCAAGCTTGGTTGTAGGAGCAATTGGGGTTTTCATGGGAAATGTACTTGGCTTGGTTTATGAAGATTCCTCCATCAGTCTGCTTTACTTGTTGCCTAAGAAAGAAGTTCGGCTCACCCATCATGCTCATTTTAAACTTGCTCTGCATAGGCTTGGATAATCTCTTACATAACTTTTCATTAGTAGATCCCAAAAATAATGTCATCAACATATATTTGAACTAATAAGACTTTGTCTTTATGCTTTCTAATAAATAATGTGGTGTCTACTCTACCTCTAGTGAACCCATTTTCAATAAGAAAGTTAGTTAGTGTTTCATATCATGCTCTAGGTGCTTGTTTAAGACCATATAAGGCTTTGTCTAATCTATAGACATAATTGGAAAGAGATGGATTGATGAAACCTGGAGGTTGCTCTACATATACTTCTTCTTGAAGTTCACCATTTAGAAATACACTTTTGACATCCATCTGAAAGACTTTGAACTTCATATGAGAAGCAAAGGCAAGAAATATTCTGATGGCTTCTAGTCTGGCAATAGGTGCAAATGTCTCATCGTAGTCAATGCCTTCTTCTTGAGAGTAACCCTTGGCTACTAGTCTTGCCTTATTACTGGTTATTTCTCCATCTTCATGTATCTAGTTTCTGAAGACCCACTTGGTTCCAATGACAGGATGACTTTTTGGTCTTGGAACAAATCTCCATACTTTGCTTCTTTCAAACTGATTGAGTTTCTCCTGCATGCCTTCTATCCAGCAGGAGTCTTCCATAGCATCCTCTATCTTCTTAGGTTCTATTTGTGACAAGAAGCTTAGATAAAAACATTCATTTTGGGTGGCAGCTCTTGTTTTGACTCTTGCACTAGGATCTCCAATGATTAAGTCTTGAGTGTGATCTCTTACCCATATGTTCTCTATTGGAACATCTGCCCTGATTGTGACGCCCCCAAAATTAGGTATACATCACCCATCTTGGGTCGTCAGATACATGGTACAAAATACAAATACAACTTACTAATACAACTGTCGTGTACAATACGAAAAAACATAACTGTGAGTTTGAATACAATTATTGTCTACTAGAGACTATACAAACTCAAAAGG
This sequence comes from Panax notoginseng, assembly GCA_016801055.1. Taxonomy (NCBI): domain Eukaryota; kingdom Viridiplantae; phylum Streptophyta; class Magnoliopsida; order Apiales; family Araliaceae; genus Panax; species Panax notoginseng. Next base: position 85,034,483 of record CM029017.1, on the reverse strand, counting down.
AGTCCTCATTATAATTATTGTCACACTATTTAATAGAATAGTGAGTACTAATACTATCATCTGGTCCATCACTCCGTTCCCCGACTCGTCCCAGCTATATTCTCATTTCCTGAAGAGAACAGTGAAAGAAAGGGTGAGCTCAACTAGCCCAGTAAGAAATATTATGACTAAGATAATGTAGAATAAATTATCATTAGCCTTCAACAGTGTTAAACTGATAAAATATAACGAACATCAAGTTTAACTGTAGCGGAACAAACAATCCATTAAAAGAGTCAAGTAGAGATTAAAATCTACTATCTTCTATGATTTAAAAGGTTTTTCAACACTGTTATCGCTGGGACTCAGCCTAATAAAATAATTCACATCATCGAATCACCCTTGCACTACGGCCAAAGATATTCGTGTATTCATTAATGGTCATGATCATGCCAACAACTGTCCATCAATGTACTACGGGCCAATGAGGACTTTTACCACATCTTTTGTAACATTAAGGTCATGATTATACCGAATAATCCCTGGTCATAATCATACCAAGTCCATCTATGCACTACAGGCCACAGATGACTTTCAACATTTTATAAACATGAGGATGATGACAATGATATAAGAATTCAATAAAACAAGTTCAAGAATTAATTTATCCAAGAATTAACAACGTCCAAATTGTCAACATGATACTGCTTTGTGGAGTAAAATTCAAGAATGCTTAGAAGAATATTTTCATGAAAAGATACTGGATGAAACGCAATTATCAAGGATATTCCACAAATTTCATGGAGTATAGAAGTCAAAACTTAACCAACTGAGTATAATAAAGAATGGAATAACAAAAGAAATCACCATGCATGTGATAGACCGCACAGACAGGTTATTCAAACAGAATAATAAATAATGAAACCAGGTCCGGCGTAAAACGCACAAACAGGATATTCCAACAGAATAATAATAAAGACGGAACCAGGTCCGGTGTAAAATACACAGACAGGATGTTCCAACAGAATAATAATAAAGACGGAACCAGGTCTGGTGTGAAACACATAGACAAGATGTTCCAACAGAATAATAATAAAAACGGAACCAGGTCTGGTGTAAACCACACAGACAGGATGTTCCAACATAATAATAATAAAAACGGAACCAGGTCCGGTGTAAAACACACAGATATGATGTTCCAACAGAATAACAGAAGAATGTCACCAAGTATAGGGTAGACCGCGTATACAGGTTATTCCAATAGAATAATAAGAAATGGAACAACAACAGTTCTCTTCATGAATAAGAAATAATAACACCCCTTACCGTTTTAAAGAAGAACTAAAATAAGGAAGTAGTTAAGTAGCAGAATACTTTTCTTCTCTCTCTCTATAGTTTCTCTCTATAGTTTTTCTCTCTAGAGTTCAGTGATAATGAATGAATGAGCTGCTATTTATAGAAAAATAGAATGCATAGTAACTAATCCATGAACGGTCCATATAATATATTCTATTTATAGAATAACTTTAATAAAGTATTCTGTTTTATATTAAAAGATGTTTCTATTTTATTACGTTAATAATACGAATAAAACAAAACTTCATTATCGCTAAATAATTCATATTATTAATTGACAATAATTGAATCAAACGGAGTGACTTCTCACATAAGCATTAACAATCAATACCGTGTGCTACTATTCAACCACACGTATTACTGTACTTTCACGTAAGAACACATGATCTCCTATATCAAATTTCACGTCCTTTCGATGAAGATCAGCATAACTCTTTTGTCGATCTTGTGAGGTTTTTATACGTTGTCGGATCGTTTGAATCTTTTCTGTAGTCATACGTACCAACTCCGGTCCCAACAACGTTGCTTCACCCACCTCATCCCAGCATATTGGAGAATGACATTTTCTTTCATACAATGCTTCGAATGGAGCCATGCTAATACTTTCTTGATAACTATTGTTATAGGAAAACTCCACCAATGGTAAGAACTTGTCCCAACTTCCCTTGAAGTCAAGGACACAGAGTCTTAATAAATCTTCTAGAGTTTGAATAGTCCTCTCTGATTGTCCGTCCGTCTGAGGATGATATGCCGAACTATATCGTAAATCCGTGCCCATAGCTTTTTGTAAACTAACCCAAAATCGTAAAGTGAATCTTGGGTCTCGATCAGAAACTATGGATACTGGCATACCATGCAGTCTTACAATCTCGTTTATGTACATACGAGCAAGACATTCAAGTGTATAAGTTTTTCGTATCGGTAAGAAATGTGCAGACTTGGTCAATCTATCAACAATGACCCAAATCGTATATATACCTTGAGAAACCTTAGGAAGACCGGTAACAAAATCCATGGTAATGTGCTCCCACTTCCATTCTAGAATTTCAAGTGGTTGCAATGGACCTTTTGGTACTTGATGCTCCGCTTTGACTCGTTGACAAGTTAGACGCCTTGAGATAAACAGCGCTATCTCTCTCTTCATATTGCTCCACCAAAATATATGACGAAGATCATGATACATTTTGGTACTTCCAGGATGGATTGCAAACGGTGTGTTGTGCGCCTCCATCATGATTTCATACTTTAAATCAGGGTTGTTAGGAACACAAAGTCTGGAGTTGACTCGAAGTATTCCTTCTTCATCGATTCTTGCTTCCGGCATAGCACCTTCTTGCACTTTCTTCCTCATACACATCAGCTCCAGGTCTGTAGCTTGAGCAGCTTCAACTTTATCGATTAAAGCTGGTTCTACTCGTATATTTGCCATCATCACATGGGTCCCTGGAGTCTTTAACTCTATCTCCATCCTTTGTAAGTCATACAAAATGGGCCTTTGTGTTGACAATATCGCACTCGTACTTGCATATGATCTTCTACTCAATGCGTCAGCTACCACGTTCGCTTTTCCAGGATGGTATTGAATGGTATGATCATAATCTTTCAACAGTTCAAGCCAACATCGTTGTCGCATGTTGAGTTCCTTTTGAGTGAAGAAATATTTGAGGCTTTTATGATCCGTAAAGATCTCCACCTTCTCCCCATACAAGTAATGCCTCCAAATTTTAAGTGCAAAGGCAACAGCTTCCAACTCTAGATCATGAGTAGGATAATTCCTCTCATACTTGAGTTGTCTTGATGCATAGACTATGACTTTTCTATGTTGCATGAGAACGCATCCCAACCCTTTGCTCGAAGCATCACTATAGATGACAAATCCCTCCGAGCCAGATGGTATTGTTAGAACAGGTGCTGAAATGAGTCTCTTCTTGAGTTCTTGAAAACTCTTCTCACATTCTTCGCTCTAACCGAACTTTGTATCTTTCCGAGTCAGCTGAGTTAATTGAGTAGCGATTCGAGAAAATCCTTCCATGAATCTCTGATAATAACCAGCTAAACCAAGAAAGCTACGTACTTCGGTCACTGATTTAGGTTGCTCACAGCTTTGAATAGCTTCAATCTTTGTCGGGTCAACCGATATTCCATGACTTGATACTACGTGCCCAAGGAATGCTACCTCCTCCAGCCAGGACTCGCATTTCTACAACTTGGCATAAAGCTTGTATTCACGAAGCTTTTGGAGTACCAGCCTCAAGTGTTGCTCATGATCTTCACGACTTTTGGAATAAATAAGGATGTCATCAATAAAGACGACCACAAAGTGATCCAAATATTCCTTGAATACCCGGTTCATCATATCCATGAAGGCAGCAGGAGCATTAGTTAATCCAAAGGACATGACTAGGAATTCACAATGCCCGTACCTAGTTCTGAAAGCCGTCTTTGGAATATCCTCAGTTCTAACCTTCAGCTGATGATATCCAGAACGAAGATCGATCTTTGAAAAGAATTGTGCTCCTTGCAACTGGTCAAACAGGTCATCAATACGTGGCAATGGGTACCTATTTTTGATGGTGACATGATTTAACTCCCGATAATCAATACAAAGTCGTATACTTCCATCTTTCTTCTTCACGAATAGAACAGGAGCACCCCAAGGAGAAGTACTAGGACAAATAAAGCCAATGTCTAACAATTCCTGCAGTTGGATCTTTAACTCCTGAAGTTCAATAGGAGCCATTCGATATGGGGCTTTGGAAATGGGTTTTGTACCGGGTTCAAGGTTGATATAAAATTCAATTTCACGCTCTAGGGGTAGGCTAGGAAGTTCTTCAGGGAATACGTCAGGGAATTTATTAATAATAGAAATATCATTCAAAACTGACGTATTTTTGTTTAGATCCGTGACATGAGCTAAGAAAGCTTGACATCCGTTTTTCAATAAACGAATAACTTTATGGCTTGAGATGACAGTGATTGATTTTAATGGTTTGGTTGTTTGAATTCGCATAATAGGTCGATTAGGAATATGAAAGCTAACAACCTTACGAAAATAATCAATTTTTACATGATGAGTAGTTAACAAATCAATCCCTAGAATCACGTCAAATGCAAGTATTTTTAATGAAATAAGATCGACAGGTAATGTGTGGGTACCAACTTGAACCAAACAAGACTTATAAACTGTGGATGTAATGAAGGTTTCTCCCAATGGAGTTTCAACAGATAAGTCAAAGTCTAATTTCTCCGGAGTCAAATTTAATCGATGAGCACAAGTAGGAGAAATAAAAGAATGGGTAGAACCGGTATCAAATAAAGTATAGACTTTGTTAGAGTTTATGATAAGCTTACCCGTGATGACCTCATTCGGGTTCATTACTTTTTGGGAAGCCACAACAAACGCTCTCCCTTGCACTACCGGTTTTGACTTTTCGGGGACGGCCTTTGGTATCTCCATCTTGGCTGAACTTGTTTTTGGTAAACGATAAAATTGAGCTAAATGACCTTCTCTTCCACAATTATAACATGCTTAAGATGGCATCGCACAGTTTGGACTGATGTGTCCCTCCCCTCCGTATTTGAAACATATAATAGGTGGTCGTTCTCCTTCCTTAACAATGGGTGCTGGTGCTGATGTCTTTCCATCATTGTTGAATCTCCTCTTCTTGAAATGACCATTCTTATTGTTTTGGCCCTGATTACCACCGAAGTGGTTACCATTTCTGGCCTGTTGATTCCCTCCACGCTTGTTGTCACCGCTTCGATGACTGCTCTCACTGGTATTATCATTTTGCCGACTGCTCTCTTTTGGTTGTGTTGACTCGTTATCGCGCTCCACTAACTGAGCCCTATTCACAACATCTGAATACAAACAAAATTTATGAGAAATAAGATGTTGACATATCTCAGGTTTCAAACCTCGAAAAAATATTCGCGTCATTCGCTCTTTATTATCCACCAAGTGGGACGCAAATCGGGACAACTCAACAAATTTAGCCTCATACTGCGACACGGTCATATTATTCTGCTCCAATTTGATGAACTCCACCTCCTTCATGTGGCTAACACTTTCGGGAAAATATTTGTCATTGAACAGCGCTTGGAACTTCTCCCAAGACATCTTCAGTGCGGAAGGTTGAGTATGCTTAATCGATTCCCACCAGTAATCTACCTCTCCTCGCAACATAAAGGCGACAAAGGGAACCTTGTGCTCCTCGGAGCATCCCAAGACATCAAATATCTTGGTGATATACTTTATCCATGTTTCCGCTATAAGTGGTTTTGGCTCTCCCTTAAACTCCGGTGGTCCCAGCTCCTTGAACTGTTTAGCGGTGACCGTCCGAGAGTTTTCAGTGTTTCCACCTATATTTTGGATAGGAGCGGCTCTCGCCCACTGTTTTCAGTGTTTCCACCTATGTTTGCATGAGGATTGTCATCTTCCTGATGCACATTATCCTGATTATTGATATGTGGTGAATCAACAGTCGCCTGTGCTCCATTGCTATTCTCAACATTCTCAGATGCCATTTTCAGATACTGCCACAAAACAAAAGTTAATTGATATGTCATATATTATCCTTATATTATGACCGACCAATTAAATACCATGCAAATAAACTTAGGTAGGTCATACTAGCGAAGGAATTCTTCGTCTCTCCCCTCCTAGTTATATTCTCACATCTTAGCCAGGGACCATATCCCTAAGCTCTGATACCAACAGTGACACCCCCAAAATTAGGTATACATCACCCATCTTGGGTCGTTAGATACAAGGTACAGAATACAAATACAACTTACTAATACAACTGTCGTGTATAATACGACAAAACATAACTGTGAGTTTGAATACAATTATTGTCTACTAGATACTATACAAACTCAAAAGGAGTTCTCATTACAATTATTGTCACACTATTTAATAGAATAGTGAGGACTACTAATACTATCATCTGGTCCATCACTCCGTTTCCCGACTCGTCCCAGCTATATTCTCATTTCCTGAAGAGAACAGTGAAAGAAAGGGTGAGCTCAACTAGCCCAGTAAGAAATATTATGACTAAGATAATGCAGAATAAATTATCATTAGCATTCAACAGTGTTATACTGATAAAATATAATGAACATCAAGTTTAACTGCAGCGGAACAAGCAATCCATTAAAAGAGTCAAGTAGAGAATAAAATCTACTATCTTCTATGATTTAAAAGGTTTTTCAACACTGTTATCGCTGGGACTCAGCTTAATAAAATAATCCACATCATCGAATCACCCCTGCACTACGGCCAAGGATATTCGTGTATTCATTAATGGTCATGATCATGCCAACAACTGTCCATCAATGCACTACGGGCCAATGCGGACTTTTATCACATCATTTGTAACATTTTGGTCATGATTATACCGAATAATCCCTGGTCATAATCATACCAAGTCCATCTATGCACTACAGGCCACAGTTGATTTTCAACATTTTATAAACATGAGGATGATGACAATGATATAAGAATTCAATAAAACAAGTTCAAGAATTAATTTATCCAAGAATTAACAACGTCCAAATTGTCAACATGATACTGCTTTGTGGAGTAAAATTTAAGAATGCTTAGAAGAATATTTTCATGAAAAGATACTGGATGAAACACAATTATCAAGGATATTCCACAAATTTCATGGAGTATAGAAGTCAAAACTTAACCAACTGAGTATAATAAAGAATGAAATAACAAAAGAAATCACCATGCATGCGATAGACCGCACAGACAGGTTATTCAAACAGAATAATAAATAATGAAACCAGGTCCGGCGTAAAACGCACAGACATGATATTCCAACAAAATAATAATAAAGACGGAACCAGGTCCGGTGTAAAACACAAAGACAGGATGTTCCAACAGAATAATAATAAAGACAGAACCAGGTCCGGTGTAAAACACACAGACAAGATGTTCCAACAGAATAATAATAAAAACGAAACCAGGTCCGGTGTAAAACACACAGACAGGATGTTCCAACAGAATAATAATAAAAACGGAACCAGGTCCGGTGTAAAACACACAGACATGATGTTCTAACAGAATAACAAAAGAATGTTACAAAGTATAGGGTAGACCGCGTATACAGGTTATTCCAACAGAATAATAAGAAATGGAACAACAACAGTTCTCTTCATGAATAAGAAATAATAACACCCCTTACCGTTTTAAAGAAGAACTGAAATACGAAAGTAGTTAAGTAGAAGAATACTTTTCTTCTCTCTCTCTATAGTTTCTCTCTCTAGAGTTCAGTGAATTCGTAAGAAATAATGAAGGAATGAGTTGCTATTTATAGAAAAATAGAATGCATAATAACTAATCCATGAACGGTCCAAATTGATTACTTTAATCTGACGGTCCATATTTAAAGAAATTTTTTAAAATAAAATATAATATATTCTATTTATGGAATAACTTTAATAAAGTATTCTGTTTTATATAAAAAGATGTTTCTGTTTTATTATGTTAATAATACGAATAAAACAAAACTTCATTATCGCTAAATAATTCATATTATTAACGGACAATAATTGAATCAAACTGAGTGACTTCTCACATAAGCATTAATAATCAATACCGTGTGCTACTATTCAACCACACATATTACTGTACTTTTACTACCGAGTAGTTCAACAGTATCAATGGTAAAACTTCCGCCGTTATTTTTAATAAAATATTTTTGTCGTTTTCTCAATCCGACAATAATTCTGTTGTGGGGTCCACTAATGATTGTGCCGTTATACGAATATTCCCTGTTAAAACGAATATTCCCCGACCAATTGAATATTATATAAGAACTTGCGTACTTTGCAAAATTTATAAATATTACCCACAACTATAACATTATATCAAATTAACTCCATAATATTCAAAAATGATATTTATAGAAAATTTATCTTTATTTATAAAAGTTGGAGTCTTACATTGATGCCTTCTTGTCTGAGATCTTCAAGATCAATTTTTTCTTCTTGACGTGGAGGTTCGTTGTCTTGTGCAGACCTCTCTACGATCTCACTTCCTTACTCAACGATTTCATTGTCTGGCACTACGATCGTAGTGTTGGGCTCGATGATTTCATTCGTTGAGTTTGGACTGTCGTTCGTAGTATCTTGAGACATTGTTTTGTCCAGGTTTGTTTCATCAAAGATGATGTGGATCGAGACTTCCACACTTAGTGTTTTCTTGTTGAACACTCTATAGGCCTTAGTTTCTGTGGCATATCCAAGAAAGATTCCTTCGTCTGACTTGGGTTGGAACTTTGTCAAATACTGCTTCCCATTGTTGAGAATGTAGCATGCACAGCCGAATATATGAAAGTAGCTGACATTTGGCTTTTTTTCTTTCCACAGTTCGTAGGGTGTCTTCTTAATCGTAGAGTGTATTAGTGATCTGTTCTGAGTGTAGCATGCAGTGTTGACAGCTTCTGCCTAGAAGTTGCTGCTAATAGAGTTCTTCCAACCTCTATCAATGTTTTGTTCTTTCTCTCAGCTACTCCATTTTGTTGAGGAGTTCGTGGAGCTGAGAAGTTATGACTAATGCCATTGTCTGTGAAGAACTGGTCCATTTCTGAGAAGTCAAATTCTCTGCCATGATCACTCCTAATAGCCTTGATTTTCTCCCCTTTTTCGTTCATCACTAGTCTGAACATCTTGATCAATTTGGAACTTGTTTCATCTTTCGACGTTAGAAACAATATCCATATAAATCTGGTGTAATCGTCCACTACGACCAGTGAGTATCTCTTCCCTCCAAGGCTCGTTGTAGGAATTGGCCCAAATAGATCCATGTGAAGCAGCTGCATGGGCTTATCGATTGAGTTGGCAGTTTTTCTTTTGAATGAGCTTCTGGTCTGCTTTCCAAGTTGACAGGCATTGTACGACCTTTCTTTGACGAAGCTGAACTTGGGTAAGCCTGCAACTAGATCTTTTGAGGCTAGTTTGGACATGCTTTTGAAGTTGAGATGAGACAGTCTTCTATGCCGTAGCCAACTCATTTCTTTAGATGCTTTAGCCAGAAAGCATATTGTCTTGTCTGAGCTTAGTTGTCCAAGATTTACTGTGTAGACATTTCCTTCTCTTGTCTCGTTTAGCTTTACAAAAGAAGTCTTCAAGTCTCTGACTTGACATTAATTGTTGATGAATGTTACTTGATGACCCTTGTCGCAGAGTTGGCTAATGCTCAGAAGATTGTGTTATAGTCCTTCCACATAGGCCACTTTGCTGAAGGACACTACACCATTTCCAGCTAAGCCATATCCTCTTGTCTTGCCAGACCCATTGTCTCCAAAGATGATTGAGGGACCCTCCTTCTCTATGTAGTTAGACAGAAGGGCTTTGTTCCCAGTCATATGTCTTGAGCATCCACTGTCCAGATACCAGGTTATGATCGTGGAGCTCTTTTCCTGTGGTAACATAAAACTTTAATTTTGGTACCCATACTTGCATGGGTCCTACTTTGTTAGTATCCTTGGGAACCCAAATCTGCTTGATTTTGGGTCTCACGTGCATAGAATTATAGTATCATTTTGTAGCTTTGTGACCAACCTTATTGCACACAAAACATCTAATATGATGCATGCTTGTGTGTGTGTGAGGATTCTTCTTCCATTTGGACTTTTGTGGATCTTTAGTTATCTTTCTGTTAAACTGATTCTCCTTCTTCCATGTGTACTTGTGTTTCATGATTTATGAGGAGTGTACCTTTCCGCTACTATTCCTTCCCAGTTAGTTCGTGGAGTTGATTTTACTCGACTCGACGATCCTTCGAGGTTGGTGACTAGTGGCTAGGTTACTCTTTTCTTTTCTGAAACCCAGGCCAGCATGGGATCCTTTACTCCTTGGAATATGGATTGAATCAGCAGAACAGGGTTGGGTCAGCTCTTCCTTCTGTGAGGATTTCACAAATATAATGCCTGTACTAAAATTTGAAGCATTACTAGTGCTAGTTTCCTTTACTTTTTCCACATATGGCTCTGAGGTGGATTCTCCAAAGCCTAAACCTGTTCTGTTAGAAGCACTTCTCTGAATGGAGATCAGGGAGTCCATGGATGAAGATGATTTATTCCATGTAGAGATTGTCTTTTCTGGTTCCTCAATTTTAGAGGTTAGATTTGACTCTCTTTGTGCATTGAGCTCATTGGTCTGTTTCAGGAGATTATTCTCAGCCTTAAGCTTGGAGAGAGAGAGTTAGTACTTAGAAGGACAGTTTTCAGTTCTTCTTGAACTTTCTTTTTCTCCTCTTGAAGAAGTGAATAATCCTTGGACATAACTTTGAACCATTTCATGTATTGATGTAAATCATATGTTATTCCATGCAGTGCAGTTCTTAAATCATCAATGTCTACATCAGGAGAGTTAAAGTCAAATATCTCATCGATACTTACTTCATGTATGTTGGAGTTCTGTTTGTCCTTTCAATGCTTGGCCATCATACATAAATTTGCCATTTGAGGATCTTCATTATCTCTAGATTCGGGAGTTGAGTCATTATCTGAATCACTCCACGATCCTCCAGCTACAAGGCCTTTATTTTTCTTCTGAGGCCTTTAATTGCCTTTGTTTTCCTTCTTTGGATGTGATTTCTTCTTTAGTTCTTTTTTGAGTGGTTTGTTGCAGTTAGCAATGAAATGGTCAGGCTTCTTACAATTGTAGCATAGATCATTCATCTGCTCCTGGCTGCTGTAGTTGCAAACTTTCTTTGGCTTGCTGGTTTTGCCTTGACGCATGAACCTTCTGAGTCTTTTCACCTGCATTGCAAAGTCCTCATCATCATCTTCATCATAGTTAGAGTCAATTTCAGTGTTGACTTTGGAGGTGTTTTCAGTTGCTTTGAGGGCAACACTCTTATCCTTCTTTCTTCCTTCAGATAAAGTTTCTGCTCGTTGAGTCAGCTCCAGTTCGTATGTAAGAAGGTTGCCATATAATTGTTGAACAATCATTTCATGGAGATTCTTTGACTCTCTTATCGTAGTGGTTTTGGCATCCCACTTGCTTGGTAAGGCTCTCATGAACTTTATGATTAGATCTTTATTTGGGTAGATCTTTCCATAGGCTCGTAGAGAGTTGAGCAGTACGTTGAATCTCTCATAGGTGGCAGTGACGTTTTCTCCTTGAACGTGAGCAAACATCATATTGTTGAGTCAAGAGAGATTGTTTATTTTCTCTAACTTCTTCTGTTCCTTCATGCATGATGAGCAATGTTTCCCAAACCTCCTTTGCTGTTTTGTTGTTGACCACGTTTTCGAACAGGTCATCTTCTAATGATTGGAACAAGATGTTCTTGGCCTTTTTGTCGAGTTGAACAGCTCTCTTTTTGTTGTCTGTCCATTCCTCCTTGACTTTGATTTGTATTCTGTTTGGATCGTCTGTAGTTGGTGCAAGCTTTGTTGGAATGTAGGGCCCATTCAGAACAGTTTCAAATAGATCTTCATCTATTGAATCCATGTATGCTTGCATCCGAACTTTTTAGTTTACGAATTTATCTTTGTTGCACATGGGTGGCTTGCTGCCTCCTCCAGTCTTTGATTCGCTTGGTAGATGTGCCATTGGATCTACTTAAGCTTTGTAGGCTATATGGTAGAACTTGCTCTGATACCAATTATTAGTTCTCGGAGGCACAATAGTTATCTAGAAGGGGGGGGGCGGGTTGAATAGATATTTAAAATTATTTTCGAAATACTTTGTTTGTTTTATTAACGATTTAAACATAGCGAAATTATGATTTGTTTAATCTCCCTTTTTAGATATGATGAGTTAATGAGAGTGAGGCATTTATAACAATTATAGCAGTTATAGCAAGAATGTAAGAGACACATCAGTTTTAAGTGGTTCAGAGCACTTTAAGCTCCTAATCCACTCTTCTACTCCTTGAGTTGGAAATCCACTAACGATATCTTTACACTTTCTGAATCTCACAGATTCCTTCTAGACCAGCAGTCTAAGTACTTCTGAGTTCAATCTTGAACTCTTCAAGTCCAGCAGACTTGGTTCTTCTAAGTTCACTTAGAACTCTTCAAGTATTTCTGACTTGGAACTTTTACTTCAATTGATTGGTAGTTGTTGAGTTCTTGGTTGGTGCTACTCAATTGCCATTAAGCACTTGTTTGAAAGAACTGAGTAGCTGGGCAAGCTTTCTCTTTTTCTTAGATTGTAGAGTTGAGCATTGAGTGTTCTTTAGCGTTTTGTTCAATGCTTGCATAGTTCTTCATCTATTGGTGTTTTGCATATATGTGATCCTTGAAATCTATCCGTTGGATCCATCCGTTGAAGCATTAAATGCGTTTGACATTTCTGTTCTTTGATGGAGACTTTTATGCACATCTTCTGAATTGCATTCTAGTCCACTGACATAGCAGACTGCTTTCTCACCTAACACCTAAAAAGGTGTTTTCCTCTAACCGATGGTACTTTCCTTAGCTTCTTCAATACGCTTCTTCGTTGCATACTAATGATATCTTTTATATCATTGGGACTGGTTAGTTCTTCAACGTTTATAACCCATTCCTCATTTGTTCGGGTTTATCTTTAAACAAATGGGCGAGGCTCGATGCTTCTGACACAGACAAATGATACTCTACGATTCAGAACGTGGTGTCTTGCCACCTTGGTGCTTGACTAACAAATGAGAACACAACGATTTCTCTTAAGAGCTGGCACACTACGATCTTTGCTTGTTTATCTTATAGACTCTATGTTTCTGAGAGCACACTACGATCTCTGAGTTGGCTCGGCAAACGTTGGGACCACTCTACGATTTTCGAAGAGGCCCTTCAAGGCAGGCACACTACGATCCTTGATGCTCTACGATTCTGCCTTGGCTTCTGCAATCTCTTGATCAGCTCGATAGACTACTATCTCATTGAAGCCTATCTATTACATCTCAAGATATAGATCAACCTAACCTCTTTGATCTCTTCATCTATACATTCATTTATAGAATGATAAACATTAAAACCTTAGATCAACCTAACAAATTTGATCTATCACTAAGTCCTTGTACATATATTCCTTGAAGGACTTTACATATAATCATGAGCAATTACTTTAAACATCAAATCAAAATATGCACTCTCCCAACACATTGGAAACAACTTTATTGAGAGATGAAGAATTAGATGATCCGGAATTTGTGGATTACTTGCAGATGCTAGACTCCCTGCCACGAGTTAGCAGATTTAAAGCACCCTTTGAACCATTGCACATGGATGAAAAAGCCACAACAAGGATGAAACCGTCATTGGAGGAGCCACCTACACTTGAACTTAAGCCACTCCCTAAACATCTCAGGTATGCATATTTAGGCATTTCTAATTCTTTACCTATTATTATTTCTGCTGCACTTAACGAATTGTAGGAAGAAAAGTTGCTAAGAGTGCTTAGAGACCATAAATCGACTATATGATGGACAATTGCGGATATAAAGGGAATCAGCCCGTCCTTTTGAATGCATAAAATTCTGATGGAAGACGATGCAAAATCGACAGTGGAGCAACAAATACGGCTCAACCCAATCATAAAAGAAGTAGTGAAGAAAGAAATCCTGAAATGGTTGGACGCGGGTATCATCTACCCAATTTCTTATAGTAAGTGGGTCAGTCCGGTTCAATGTGTGCCAAAAAAGGGAGGAATGATTGTGGTACAAAATGATGACAATGAGCTAATTTCGACAAGGACAATGACTAGTTGGAGGGTTTGCATGGATTACAGGAAATTGAATAAGGTGATCCGCAAAGATCACTTTCCTCTGCCCTTTATCGATCAAATGTTGGACATATTAGCGGGACACGAATACTCTTGCTTATTGGATGGATATTCGGGATATAATCAAATCGTCATTGCTCCTTAAGATCAAGAGAAGACTACTTTCACGTGCCCATACGACACATTCGCATTCAGGAGAATGTCGTTCAGCTTGTGTAATGTACCTGCTACCTTCCAATGGTGTATGATGGTCGTTTTCTTGGACATGGTGGGGGAAAATGTGGAAGTATTCATGGATGACTTTTCTGTCTATGGGGATGATTTTGATGCGTGTCTAGAGAATTTGGTGATGGTTTTACAGAGATGCTCATACACGAATTTGGTCCTTAACAGGGAAAAGTGCCTTTTCATGGTTGAAGAAGGAATAATTTTGCGGCACAAGGTCTCGGCTCAAGGATTAGAGGTTGATAAAGCGAAGCTGGAAATGATTGAGAAGCTTCCTCCACCAAGTTCAGTTAAGGGAATTTGAAGCTTTTTGGGACATGCTGGGTTCTACAGGAGATTTATAAAAGACTTCTCTAAAATTGCAAAACCTTTGTGCAGTCTGTAAGAGAAGGATTCAGTTTTTAAGTTTGATGAGGATTGTAAATTGGCATTCGAGCTACTGAAGAAGAAATTGACTACAGTGCCCGTTATCGTCGCACCAAATTGGAATATGCCTTTCGAGTTAATGTGTGATGTGAGCGACTATGCGGTTGGGGCTGTTTTGGGTCAACGCCGAGATAAGGTATTCCATGCAATATACTATGCTAGTAAAACATTACGGAGACCCAAATGAATTACACAACTACGGAAAAGGAATTACTTGCAATGGTATACACGTTCGATAAATTCCAAGAATATTTGATCGGGACAAAAGTGGTAGTTTATACAGATCACTCGACTATTCGGTACTTAATTTTGAAAAAAGATGCTAAGCCACGCCTTATCAAATGGATTCTCCTTCTACAGGAATTTGACTTGGAAATAAAGGATAGAAAGGGGACGGAGAATCAAGTTGCAGATCATTTGTCTAGGTTGGAAAATCAGGGTAAAAAGGAAGAGGACATATATGTAATCAATGAGTCATTTTCGGATGAGCAGCTATTTGGGATCAATACGGAATTTCTATGGTATGCGGGCTTCGCAAATTATTTAGTGAGCAACATCATTCCCCCTGATCTTACACGACAGCAGAAAAAGAAATTCCTACATGACGTCAAGTGGTACATGTGAGATGAGCCATACCTATTCAAACAGTGCGCCGACAAGATGATTAGAAGATGTGTGCCCTACAGTGAAGTGAAGAACATATTGCATGAATGTCACTCATCTGCATATGGGGGACATTATGGTAGTGAGAGAACAGCAGCAAAAGTGCTTCAAGCCGGGTTTTATTGGCCTACACTATTTAAGGACGCCCACCAGTTTGTTAAAATTTGTGATAGATGTAAAAGGGTGGGCAACATATCGAAAAGGAATGAGATGCCACTACAAACGATCTTGGAAGTTAAAATTTTTAACGTTTGGGGCATTGATTTTATAGGGCCATTTCCTTCATCTTTCAGTAATCAATATATTTTGCTTGCAGTTGACTATGTATCAAAATGGGTTAAAGTCGTAGCACTCCCAACGAACGATGCCAAAGTGGTTCTCAAATTCTTGTAGAAGAATATTTTTACGAGATTTGGCATGCCAAAAGCTATTATAAGTGATGAAGGTAGTCACTTCTGCAACAGATCGTTTACAGCTCTCTTGGAAAAGTATGGGGTCAACCATAAGGTAGCTACAACATATCATCCCCAAACAAGTGGGTAGGCTGAAGTTTCGAATAGGGAAGTGAAGAGAATCTTGGAAAAGGTGGTAAACCCGAACATAAAGGATTGGTCTCTAAGGTTGGACGATGCACTATGGGCCTACCGGACTGCGTACAAAACACCAATTGGTATGTCACCATATCAATTGGTCTATGGGAAAGCATGTCACCTGCCTGCTGAGTTACATCATAAAGCTTACTGAGCTATTCAGAAGCTAAACTTTGATCAAGCAGCTGTGCGTGAAAAGAGACTACTTCAGTTAAACGAGCTCGATGAATTCCGACTTCAAGCTTACGAGAACTCAAAATTATACAAAGAAAAGGACAAGAAATGACACGACCAGAAAATTATGCACCGAACGTTCGAACCGGGACAATTAGTACTACTTTTCAACTCCAGGTTGAGGTTGTTCCCAGGGAAGCTAAAATCACGATGGTCGGGTCTATTTACTATCAAAAGAGTTTTCTCATATGGCGCCGTTGAAGTCTATAGTAAGAATCCATTGGAAACATTCAAGGTCAACGGTCAAAGGATGAAGCATTATTGGGGTGGCGAATACAACATGGATGTCATCACAATCACATTATCCGACATACCATAAGCAGGAAGTAGTCAGGCTGAACGACTTAAAATTAAGCGCTAATTGGGAGGCAACCCAATCGCACTTTTATTCTTCATAATTTTATCTATAGTAGTTTGATGATAGTTTAGAATATTATTTAGTATAAGTCATTTTTAGATAAATCCTACCATCATGCTTAAAATTTCTCAAAATCTACTTATATTTATGTTTCATGGTTGTGCAGGTACTTAATATGATAGTGGTTTGGAATTCCAAGGAAGAAATAAGGAAAACAAAGGCCTTTAACAAGAGGCATACCCCCGCCGGGGCGGGCCCCTTCAAGCACAAACCCCCCGTCGGGGCGGGGGTCTCTCCAGTCCACTTACAGGAAGCAAGCCCACCGAGGTGGGCCTTTTAGGCATACTACCCCCCGCCGAGGTGGGGGTCCTAGAATTCAAACAATCCTTATTTCAGTAGTTACAACTCCCACTCCTTCTTTATGCCCACTACTTCTTCTTCTTCATCAATTACAACTCCCATCCATTATACCCACTATCTACCCACGATTTTGGGAACTTACACTCCATCACCTCACTTCATTAACACAATTATCCACTAACCCATTACTTCACACCACAACCTTGCACCATCCTATCATCTCTATAAATTCAATCCCTCACAACCCAAGTTCACCACATACTTTCAACTCACACTCAAAAAGCTACGAATTAGGGTTATTATTGAGGGAATTCATATTGCACTTGAGAGTGAGTCACTTGTCTTCCAATTCTTCATCTTCTATCACCATAGTAGAAGCAAAATCATCAAGTTTGGGAGATAGAAAAGTGTGCACACCAAGTGTTTGACAGATTATGTGAGTGAAGTTTAGGGGGAAAATCATTGATAAAGCTTACTGTTTTCAATTCAACGGCGTCAAAACGACAATGGGGAGAGAATTCCGGCACCACGCCACCATCACGAACCTTCGATCGCTGTAAATTTAAAAGTACCGCCATCGCCGACCGTTACTACTACATGATGACAAAAGCACTTACACCAGAGCGGGGGTTGGCACCGGACCATGTCGACGGTGAAATGATGCAACAAATATATCATAAAGGTTGGAACAAGTTCACGGAGGAACCCGAGGCCGCCGTTATAAGTGTGGTCAAAGAATTTTATGCTAACGCCGAGGATAAGGCCCCTTTCAACACTTTTGTACGGGGTAGATTAGTTCCATTCAGTGCCGATGCCATCAACACATATTACCAGTTACGAGTGTCTAGAAATTGCTAGTATGCTCACTTACGTGATTTTAATCCTGACTTTGAGGCTATTCTGAAAGAAATGACCAAGTCGGGAACACCATGGATCAAGGGTCAGAAAGGAGGCACGATTTTTCACAGCAAGGATCTCAGCAGGTATGGGAAGATATGGTACGCATTCTTGTGTGCCAAGTTATTCCCGTCCACACACACATCGGATGTGACCAAAGAAAAGGCATTACTGTTATATGCAATTGTGCAAGATTTCATCATTAACGTCGAAGCTATAATCAGTTTTTTAATTCGACGATGCTTATGAGGAAATTTCTCGGGCGGCTTGCCACACCCATCACTCATTTATAGGTTGTGTCGCCAATCGGGTGTTAAATGGTTCGATGATGAACCCACTCAGATGCCGCTTCAGCTACTAGATTCTAGAATAATTGCGTGGTTTGTGGTGTGGGCCGAGGGTGAGTCACATCCTAGAGGGTTAGGCTTTATATTTCCATCTGCTTCGGAGGACGAAGCTGACGCTGAAGACACCTCGGATGATGAGGATGCAGTGATGGGAGAGCAAGGAATAGAGGCGGCACCACAACCCGATGCCATATCTAGCCCTCAGTTTCTTGCATTTCAACGCCAATTGGATGAGCACAACAAGGAAGCACGAAGAGAGATGCGACGACTCAAAGCGAGGCAGGACCATATGTTTTAAGCTATGAATACGTCTTTCACTTCTTTGAATGCGACACTATAAAGCTTTAATCCCAATGCACAATTCCCGTACTAGCAGCCAGCTCCAATGCCAAGGTTTCCACCCAGTGACTCAGATAAAGAAGACCAACCACCACCACTCTAGACTTAGACGATTACATGGAAGTCCTCACACATTTATTGCTTTATCAATACAATGAGGACATTGTAGTTTTTAAGTTTGGGGGATTTAGTTTAATTTTATGTTTGCATGTTTAATGTCATTAGTTAGGTTTACATTTGTTATTGCATTTTTAGTTTTAGGATTTTTACATGTTTGCATACATATTGTCACATAGCTGCATAGTAGCTTAGGAGCAAATAGGTTTTATTTATTTCTGCAATATGTTAGTTTTTATTTATTTTTGCATTATGTTATGTTATGTTTGCCATATATATATATAAAATATAGTTAGAATTGTGTTATTTTGTATATGTCCAACAGTCATTGTAGTTCATTTTATTGTGGCCAATGATGAGGTTAAGATTAAGTAGATAAGTACGGTACGAATTATTAGAACCTTGATGTAGTTTCTATTATGAATCAGATCTCGTGCTTGTTTGAAACTGGTATAAAAAGGGTAACACGTTAATAACATCTGTATCAACTGATTAGTTCAAATTGATACATAAATAGTTTCTAAAGGATAATGCTAGTGTAAATAAGAAAATGACAAGAATAGGCAGTGAAGACGAAGAATTAGGAAAGAACCTAAGTTTGGGGGAAAAAGTGGGGTATATAAGCTTCAGAAAAAGAAAAGGAAAAGAAAAAAAATAGAAAAGAATATCTAGTTGAGTCTTGTGGTGGGTTGAGAAGAAATACTCCCCATAAACACATGCGTGAGATGGAGCGTAAAATGCACTCACCAACCATCTATAAAAAAAATAATAATAAGAGAAAAGACAGGAAATAAGAGCAAAGAGGCCCCATGAATGAAAAAGAAAGCATGAATACCCTTTTTGGACCCCTAATCTTGGTGAATGTTGATGTTAGTTGGAATTCGTCTATTTTTGAATTTTTTGAGTTTGCATTGTTAAATTCCTGATAAGAGATTAGTTATATATTGAATTTGAATTAGTTTCAGTTAGCATAGATGTTGCTTACACACGCACTATATCAGTGATGACGGTCTAAGTTTCGAGGATTGATAAGAAGTTATTGATTAGTTGCAATATGAAGTGTTGTAGTGTTTGCTTGATTTTTTCTGAGGCCGAAGGAATAATTTTGATTCTATGATACTGTTGGATTCGTAGACATATAGATTAGTTACATTACATATCATTGCATTGCATTGCATAGCATGTTAGTTTGTTTTGTGCTTGAGGACTAGCACATTTTAAGTTTGGGGGATTTTGATAAGTGGGTTTTATACCCACGAATCGGTTCCTAATTTAAGTTTAATCGATTTTAATTCCTTATTTTTATGTTTGTTTTTATCTATTTAGTGTTAATTTATTGCGTAGGTATGGTGGTATTGGAATTGATCAATAAAGATGGATTTAAGGTGCATTGTGGCGAAAACTTAGCAAGTATTGGAGCTTAAGGAAATCAGATGACATGAGCCTAGCCCGCTGGGGAGGGCCTATTTAAGCCTACACCCTCGCTGGGGCGGGGGGTCGTCAATCTCAACTAACAGGAGTGAAGCCCACTGGGGCCGGCATTTTCCAAGCTTATACCCTTGCTGAGGCGGGGTGTGCCGAATCTGAGCAGTCCTTGCTTATTTGAAACACTGCTAGGACGTGGACTTTAGTACTTGGAATGCGTTGGGACTCTAAATGGCATGTGATTGCGACCAGAATTCATGTGTTGGATATATATTGAACATAAAACACCAATATCATGATCACACAAGACAATTAACAGAGATTAAGGACAGATTTTCATAGCGAGCTTTGGTGTGAAGATTTTGAAGGAACTTTCATATCAATTGCGGAATAAGGCTAAAGTGAAGGGTGTTCTTCGTTATTCTTCTTCTTTAGTTTTATATTTGTAATTTGGAGGATGATATCTTTAATTTATTCAGTTATTATTTCATTGATGATGAACTAAATACTTTCTAGGCTTATGACAGATCTTTAAGTGGAACGATGATTATGTAACTTTGATTTTCAGTTTAATAAGCTAATATCCAGTTTATCTATATTAATTTGAGCTTAAATTTATGAATTGCCTGATTAATAATTCTTTGTGGACGTGTATGAACTCGAGAGATGAAATACAAGTCTAGACTTAGTTAATATAGCACGTGTTCTTGAATTTTGTGAATGGACAGAATCTTGATGAATGTTAGGGTAGAGATATGCTTGACATCGCATGTAATCAGATAAAGAACTTGAACTTAAACCTTTTTTAATTGTAATTCACATAGAGATATAGTGAGTTAGTTGATTAAGGTGTTTAACTTGATTCTATCTAATTTATGGATTTGAGTTAATACAGTATTAGTACATCGAGAGGTGGCTAGTTCTACATACGTGTTCTTGATTAATAAATTGAAATAGTGAATTAAACTGGAATAAAGGTGTAATAATCAGAGTGATGCTTAAAGTGAAGTCGAAAGCCTAATTCTCCATTATTTATTTGAAAATTCAGTTTTTAGAGTTTGTTGATTATTTGGTGATTTTAATATTTTTAATACTTTTAATTACAAACTTGAAATTGGTTAGTTTAATAAAATTAGGATTAATAGAAAATTGGTAATTGTGAGATTTAATTTCTTACGAGTCGCTGAGGGAATGATACTTTACTTACTATTATATTACTTGTTGATCACGTATACTTGTATGTTGTGCATAATTAGATTTTACCCAACAATGATAGGTCTCAGTATAAAAGATAAAACTAAGTTGCATAATTGTAATCAGCAGCTCAGGCAAGTATCTTAACTTTGCATTTACTTTATGCAATGGACATGAGTAAAAAGTTTCAGAATTATATTATCATTGTGCCTGATTATTAACTTTATTGTTATCGATTTTGTATCCAATCATTTGTATTCATACAAGTTCTTAAATTATTCGATCATTGTTTATCAACACAGTATTATTGAATATTCCAGATATTTATTCTGTTCATTAATGTCTAAATATGATTAGACAAGTGTCCTCACTTGGATAATCATTGTATTTAATCACATGTTGATACATACTTATTGGTTTCAAGTATGTATATGTTGACATAAAAGCCGTCTAGGCTATTTGATTTGGCTAGACACAAACTTAAAAATATTATTGAACAAGATAGAACTTTATTGTATCCAACTAAATTGTTTTGGTTCAGATTCCCGACTAAGTATGAACATCCCGTACATGGGAAACTTTTGTGCGCCAAAGGTGGATAAGATGAACGATAATCTCGTTCTTGCATGTAGTATTGATCAATACAGGGCATAACGGGCTGATCACCCCTCGTGCCTGTAAGTTATGACGGTTTGCAGATGAAGTTCTATTAAACCTTATCGAAAATTGAAAACAAAGTTCATAGTCTGTCGACTGCTCTCCATTTATAGTTAGTACGTAGTTTCAAAAATTTGATATAAAATAGATATGTTGTTATTTTGGTTCAACATACTTCACAACTGTTGATGAATTGTAGAAGTGTCATTCAATGAAAACATTTAATTCGTTCAGCTAACACTTATTGTTTACTATTACTTGCTGGACAATCAAATGCTCATTCTTGCTTAATTTAAATGTTTTCAGCTAAGCGTGATCAACTAGAAGGTTCAGGCAAGAACAACGAGAAAGGAAAGTTGACCGGATATGTTTGTGTTATCTTATGTAATAATTAGAACTTATTAAGACGCTGATATTTATTATCTATCATGTAATGAATGTTTAAAGGTCGCGTACTTGGGATTTAGACTCTGATATATAAATTAAGTTTGGTATTTATATTATTGTTATTATTCCGCTCAAAGAAATGGTATCGTGAAGCACCGAGTTTGGGTTTCAAGTACCTGAATTTGGGGGTGTCACATGTTGGTATCAGAGCTTAGGGTTAGAAACCTTAGGTGGGATAGACCTTAGGCTATAACCTTAGAACAGAGGGAAACGTTGAAAATACAAATAACTCATATAGAGTTTAAAAAGAGATGAATTGAATGAATTCATCGTAAAACCAAATAAAAGGTAACTTATATAAAACTATTATTTGCTGTGTGTATATATTCTATGCTAATCAGGATAATTTATGTGTGTAGATGTCAGGTGGAAAAGAATTAGGATACCTTCAGATCGTAAAGAAGGAGCCAATATCAAAGCCAATAGCTAAAATAGAGGCTCACAGTGCAAGCAACCCTAACAAGATGGTGGTATTGGAAAATATAGAACCAGATCCAGAAATAATAGAACTGACGGATAATGATTCAGACACTAAAGTTGGAGCTGATCAAGCATCAACAGTAGTGTAGAATCTGAAGAATAAGGTTTCTTCTCTGGAAAAGCTGTGGGAAATAGAAGAGCTACTAAATAATCAATTGTGAAAGGCGTTAATAGAAACAATGGAAGAACAAGATAAGCTTAAAATCCAAATTGATCAAATGGGAGCCAAAAGCAACAAGTCGGGTGCTGCTCCGAACAAGAAGGGGAAAAGAAAGATGAAAGACCGCGATATAGAAAATTCCAATAACAACCAAGGGAACCTTAACAGAATAGAAAAGTGTACAAACTGTGACAAGAAACATGAAGGTTTATGTAGGAAAGGGGAAAATGTTTGCTACAATTGCGGACATGAGGGACTCTCCTCATTGTCCCAATTCGAAGCAAGGTGTCTATTTTATTTGTGGGATAGAAGGTCATCAGGCGAAAGGTTGTCCAAGATCCAGAAAAAGGCGTAGTGAACCAGTAGTATAAGTACTGTTAGATTATGCGTGTTCTATGATAAGTATGTCTTTATAATATAATATTCTCAAATTTTGTATAAGTTATAACAGTAAATCCCGACTTTTGTTGTCATTAAGGGATATCAGTATGTGCTATGTTATGTAAAGTACTATGACTTAGTTGAATGAATGTGAATCTATGTTTGATTAATAAAATATTTTTTGTATAAACTTCGTGTTATATGTTAAACTTATACAATAAGGTTTAGAATGTAAGTTTAATTTATGATTTTATTTAATCAGATAATGCCGCCAAGACGTCGAACTCGAAATCAAAGGGCAGAAGAATCTGTCACCAACGCTGGAGGACAACAACCAGACCTGATGCAAAACTTTGCAAACATGGTACCTCAGGCTATGCAGCAGGGAATACCAGCCGCAGGGAACCAATTAGACAATCGTTTGGCGAACTTCAAGGATTTCAAAGCGGTCGAACCACCAGAATTCAGGGGAACAACTGATCCTATAGAATCCCAGACTTGGGTAAAGGAGATAGAGAAGGCGTTCGTGATTGCTAGGGTAGATGAGGGGCAAAAGACAAATTTTGCCACCTATATAATGAAAGGGAAGGCGAACTTTTGGTGGGAGGCAAATCAAACTAGGGCATGAGAAGGTGTAGTTACATGGGCTAGGTTTAAGACATTATTTTTTAAAAACTATCTCTAAGCTAGTATGCATGTAAGACCCCAACTTATTATTAAATAAAATTAAATTTCTTCTATTTATTATTTTGAAATAGTAAGGGTTGCTTTTATTAATGTGGTTAGTTATGGGAAAAATGCGCAAATATTTCAAATAAGCAAGTGGTTATAAAATATTTGTCGATGAATATTAGTTTGGTCGTGGAATATTCTTACTGTCGGGGAATATTTGTACGACGGCGCATCCTTGTGTGGGCCCCATAACGGAAAACGATTGGATTAAGAAAACGACAAGTATAAGTTGTTTATAAATAACGGCGTAGTTGTTACCGTTAATATTGTTGGAATACCCGGTGGTTAAAACACAGTAGCACACGGTATTGCACCAATTATTGATTCTTACGTAAGAAGACACTATTCAATAATTGTTACAGTAATTACTATTTAATATTTTATTTTATTGATTCAATAATTGCTACATTGATATTTTATATTATTGTTGTTTAAATAATTGTCGCTGCACAGTATTTTCCATTATCAGATCAATAATTCATATTATTTGAATAATATTATTAGATAACATTATTGGCAATGTCTAGAAAGTTCTGTCTAAGGAGAGGTTTGGTCATCTAATTACGCGCCAATAAGGAGAAATTCTTATTGGAAAACTCCCTCTTTCTTGAAAATGGCCTGGTTGTCATAATTGTGATTCTGTAATATTATTTATGAATAATTAATTATTGATTTATATGATAAGAAAATATTTATTTTATGTGGATATAATTGATGGATATATTTATTTTATGTGAAGGAATTAATGTTGAGTTATTTTTGTCGGAATGGAGGTATTAAAAATTAAATCACTGTTCTTGAGATATATTGCGTGAGTTATAATTTTTAATCTGACCGTTGGATCATTGTGATTTTTGGATATGTTATACATATATAAGTTGAGTATATGTCCACAAATTTTGAACCGTTAAAAATGAACGTAAAATTTGTTATGAATTTTAAGAGGTGACTGATTCGGAAATTAGATTTATAAATAATTTTAGTAGAAAATTCTAGAATTGAGTGGGCCCCACTTATGGTTGGTGAAGAAATATGCTGAATTTTATTTCAAATGTGGTGGGTGACAATAGTAGCAGGTAAAGCCATCAGGTAGCAGGTCAAGTCTGCTTCGGCGTGCTAACAGTTTCCTATAAATAGAGGGCTAAGTTAGAATTCAAAATCACACCAGAAACATAAGTTTTCTCTCTTTCTCTCTCTATATTATCGAGCGTATTTTGTGAGTATTTAGATACTTTGTGAGTTTTTATTTATCAGTGCAAGTTTCCTTCAGCCTTATACCGATATTCCGAACAGAAGTACTGTTATCTTGAAGTAAGGGATGTTATTTTCTTCTTAAATAATATTATTTTCTTTAATATCATTATGCTGAAATATTATGAACTTTTTATCAAATTTGGAACTTTTTGTGTCGGGATTACTATTCACGTATATGAAACTATTCACGTATACGGCACTATTCACGAATATGGCACTATTCATCGAAAAATAAAATTTTTCCTTTTTATCTAATATGGCTATTATGGTTACTATCATTGATTGTATCCATGTTTTGATCTTTATTATTGAATTCTACTTCACAATTGGTTATTATGGAGTATTATTGCACTTGGATAAACTGTAATACGAATTCCTAATATTTGTCCTTCTGTCTCACTGGATTCGTTTTCTTTAAAATATTTTTCATCATCCTCAGTCCTAAATGATGATATTACTAAATATCTTTGGCATGTAGTGTAAAGATGAATGATTAACTGATGAATATCTTTGGCCCGTAGTGAAAAGATGAATAGGTGTTGAGATGAACATGACCGACTGGTGATACAAATGAATATCTTTGGCCTGTAGTGCAAAGATGAATATTTGATTCAAGATGTATATTGATTGATGTTACAGGGATAAAATATCGTTGATGGGCTTTTAAATCTTAGAAGATAATAGAATTCATTCTCTACTTGACTCTTCTAATGGTTTGCTATTTCCGCTGCAGTTGGTGATCTAAAACTTGTTGTCTATTATATTTTATCAGATTTTTTCCCTATTGAAGACTAATGATAAGTTGTTGTATATTATCTTAGTGATAATATTCTTTTCTGGGCTAGTTGAGCTCACCCTTTTCTTTTTTGTTCTATTTTTCTCAGGAGGAGAGAATATAGCGGGAACTAGTCGGGGTGTGGAATGATGTTTCTAATCAGTTGTGTTAGCAGTCCTCACTATTTTATAAAATAGTGTTTCAATAATTGTAATGAGGACTTATTTGAGTGTGGATATTGTCTAGAAGACAATATTTGTATTTAAACTCCCAGTATTATGTTGTCGTATTTTACACGACAAGTGTTTTAATGAAGTTGTATTTGTTTCTGTACCATGTATTTGGCGACTCAGAATGGGTGATGTATACCTATTTTGGGGGCGTCACAGTTGGTATCAGAGCTTAGGGATATGGTCTCTGGCGGAGATCGGGGAATAGAACTAGGAGGGGAGAGACGAGTAAATCCTTCGCTAGTGTGTCCTACCTAAGCTTATTTGTTGGTTGGTCATAATATAGGGATATTATGTGATATGTTAATTTATTTAATTAACCCTTGTTTTATGGCAGCATTTAGGAATGGCTGCTGAGAACGTTAACAATGGAGTGTATGAGACTGTGGAACAACCTTTAGTCACAAACCAGGAGAACCTACAACAGGAAGGCAATATTCATCCTGTAAACAACACTATCGAGCAAACGATGAATGATGGAATGTTTAGGAGCTTTTTACAGTTCATGCAAAATTAGACAAGGGAGACTCGTGTGCAGAATATGGGTGAAAATGATAACAACGCGCGGTTTGTCACGACCAAGTAATTCAAAGAGTTGGGACCACCAGAATTCTAGGAAAGCCGGATCCGATTAAGGCGGAAACGTGGGTCAAGTAAATTACCAAGATATTTGATGTCTTGGGATGCACGGAGGAACAGAAGGTTCCATTCGCCACTTTTATGTTTTGTAATGAGGCAGATTACTGGTGAAAATCTGTGAAACGTACCCATCCAACTGCACTCAACATGTCTTGGGAAACGTTTCAGAAACTGTTTAATGACAAGTACTTTCCTGAAAGTATTCGTCATATGAAGGAGGTAGAGTTTATTAGACTGGAACAAAATAACATGACGGTGTCCCAGTACGAGGCGAAGTTCGCGGAGTTATCCAGGTTTGCACCTCATTTGGTGGAGAACGAGGAACGTATGACGAGGATGTTTTTGAGAGGTCTAAAACCCGAGATTCGGCAATATCTTATCTCTCAAAAATTTTCTTTATATTCAGATGTTGTAAACATGGCTCAATTATTAGAGCGAGATAATGAGTATGTTCAACCGAGGGACAACAACCAGGGTTAGACCTATGATAGCAGTCATCGGAGCAATGATAACCAGCGGGGAGGAAGGAATACAGACAAAAGCGGTAATCACTCTGGTGGTAATCGTGGCCGTGGAAATAGAAGAAGCGAGTCGGGAGGAGATTTCAAAAAGAGAAGGTACAACAATGATAACGTGAAGACGTCAGAACAAACATCAACTGTTTCTAGGGGAGGAGAACGACCACTGGTTGTATGTTACAAATGCGGGAAAGAGGGACATATCAGCCCAAACTGCCCACAACAATCCAAGGTATGTTATAACTGTGGAAAGGATGGTCATATAGCTTGAGAGTGTTCTATAGCAAAACCAAGTTCAGCGGGGATGGTGACTCCAAAAGCTGTCCCGGATAAGTCGAAATCAGCGGTTCCTGGAAGAGCGTTTGTCGTGACTGGCCAAAACGCGAGAAACCCGAACGAGGTGATCACGGGTAAGCTAATCTTGAATTCTTGCGAAGTTTATACTTTACTAGATACCGGTTCTACCCAACCTTTTATCTCTCCTGCTTGTGCTCAACGTTTAAACTTAACTCCGGAGAAATTAGACTTTGACCTATCTATGGAGACTCCGTTAGGAGAAACTTTCATTACATCTACAGTTTATAAATCTTGCTTAATCCAAGTTGGCACAATCACATTACCTGTTAACCTTATCTCTTTAAAGATACTTGCTTTTGATGTGATTTTAGGAATTGATTGGTTAACTACTCATCATGCCAAAATTGATTGTTTTCGTAAGGTTGTTAGTTTTCATATTCCTAACCAACCTGTTATGCGAATTCAAGCAACCAAACCACTAAAATCAATCGCTGTCATATCAAGCCGTAAAGCCATTCGTTTATTGAAAAACGGATGTCAAGCTTTCTTAGCCCATGTTATGGACTTGAACAAAAACACGTCAGATGTGAATAATATTTTTGTTGTTAGTGAATTTCCTGACGTATTTCCTGAAGAACTTCCTGGTCTACCACCAGAACGTGAAGTTGAATTCTTTATTAACCTTGAACCCGGTACAAAGCCCATTTCTAAAACCCCATATCGAATTGCTCCTATTGAACTTCAGGAGTTAAAAGTCCAATTACAGGAGTTGTTAGACATTGGTTTTATTCGTCCTAGTACGTCTCCTTGGGGTGCTCCTGTTTTATTCGTAAAGAAGAAAGACGGGAGTATGCGACTTTGTATTGACTATCGAGAATTAAACCATGTCACCATCAAGAATAGGTATCCGCTACCTCATATTGATGACCTGTTCGACCAGTTGCAAGGAGCACAATTCTTTTCAAAGATCGATCTTCGTTCTGGATATCATCAGCTGAAGATTAAAACCAAGGAGCACAATTTTTGTAATGGATCTCTTCATTTACATGTGGACTACATGCTTGAACCGTTAGATCACCATAACATCAACCAGAAATTGATTAAACCAAGGCACAAAGTAGCTATCAAGCACTGCCTGGGTGTTTGGGTAACCCAGAAAACCCAGGAAGGACCTGACAGCCACTTTGGACCTTCAGATCTTGCTTGTATTGTAGTTGGACCCTGTTAGTTGATGATTCATGTAGCATTACATTGATACTACACGATCATTACAAAACCCTGCCCAGAAACATCTTGATCAGTGAATCACGATCGGTCAAACATTACACCTTTGCAACTGCCTATGAATGTTTTGAGCCTCAATAACACCTAAGGTGACAAATTCTGTCGCTAAAGGCTATACCGACAGTTTTATTAATTTTAATTTTCAAAAAACATTTAAAAATAGTAATTAATTTCTAAAAATTACAAAAAATAATTTTAAAAATAATTTTAAGTTATAAAAATTAACTTTTAATAATTTGACATATTTTTCATAAATATTAGTATTTATTTTAATATTATTGATATTTAATTTATTTAATTAATGCATTAAAAAAATTAATTAAAAATGATTTTATTATATTAAAAATCATTTTAAATAATAATAAGGTATTTAATAATATTTTAAGTCATAAAATATAACTTTTAATATTTTAAAGCAAATTTTATTAATTATTTAATATTAATGATATTAGATTTATTTAATAATTATATTAAATAAATAAGTTTAAAAATAATTTTAATATTATGAAAATCATTTTAAATAAAAATAAAGAGTTTAAAAATATTTTAAGTTATAAAATATAACTTTCAATATATAAAGGTAAATTTCATTAATAATTTAATATTATTTTATCTAATAATTATATTAAATAAATATTTAAAAAATAGTTTTATTGAATTAAAAATCTTTTAAAAAGGATATAAATGTTTTAAAAATATTTTAAGTTATAATTAAGGACTTTTAATATTGTGATAAATAATACATTAATAATTAAATATTAATGGTAATTATTTAAAAATAATTTTAATTATTTTAAAAATCATTTAAGGGTAATATTAATACTTTAAAAATATTTTAAGTTATAATTAATGACTTTTAATATTTTAATAAATAGTACATTAATATTTAAATATTAATAGAAATTATTTAAAAATAATTTTAAAAATTTTAAAAATCATTTAAGGGTAATAAAAATGTTTTAAAATTTTTTTGAGTTATTATTAATAACTTTAATATTTTGGTAATGGTTTCATTAATAATTTAATATTAATTAAATATTAATGATAATAGAATTATTTAGTATTTAAATTAATTAAAAATGATTCAAGTGTTTGAAAAATCATGATAAATTATAATAATTATTTAAAAATTACTATAAGGCTATAAAAAATAATATGACTAATATTTAAATTATCTAAAGTAATATTGAACTACAGAATAGAGTTTTAAACTCGATAATTACCCGATAAAGTCGTCGGTACACCGAAATATTTTAAAAATTGATTTGGACTTAGATAGTTTGACTGTATTAGTGTTTATTTGTGATCCAATGACTGCTAAACATATGTGACAATGTGATTAGGTTATGTGACAATGTAATATGATATATTATTCTAATCGAACGAATGATCTTATTAATGATAGGTCTCAATATAAAAGATAAAATTAAGTTGCGTAATTGTAAGCAGCAACTCATGCAAGTATCCTAACTTTGCATTTACTTTATGCAATGGACATAAGTAAGAAAGTTTTAGAATTATATTATCATTGTGCCTGATTATTAACTCTATTGTTATCAATTTTGTATCCAATCATTTGTATTCATACAAGTTCTTAAATTATTCGATCATTGTTTATCAACACAATATTATTGTATAATCCAGATATTTATTCTGTTCGTTAATTTCTAAATATGGTTAGACAAGTGTCCTCACTTGGATAATTATTGTATTTAATCACATGTTGATACATACTTATTGGTTTTAAGTATGTATACGTTGACATAAAAGCCGTCTAGGCTATTTGATTCTGCTAGACACAAACTTAAAAATATTGTTGAATAAGATTGAACTTTATTGTATCCAACCAAATTATTTTGGTTCGGATTCCCGACTAAGTATGAACATCCCGTACATGGGAAACTTTTGTGCGCCAAAGGCGGATAAGATGAACGATAATCTCGTTCTTGCATGTAGTATTGATCAATACAGGGCATAACGGGCTGATCTCCCCCCGTGCCTGTAAGTTATGACGGTTTGTAGATGAAGTTCTGTTAAACCTTATAAAAAATTAAAAACAAAGTTCATAGTCTATCGACTACTCTCCATTTATAGTTAGTACGTAGTTTCAAAAATTTGATATAAAATAGATATGTCGTTATTATTGGTTCAGCTTACTTCACAACTGTTAATTTGTTGTAGAAGCATTATTCAACGAAAACATTTAATTCATTCAACTAACACTTATTATTTACTATTACTTGCTGGGCAATCAAATGCTCATTCTTGCTTAATTTAAATATTTTCAGCTAAGCGTGATCAACTAGAAGGTTCAGGCAAGAACAACGAGAAAGGAAAGTTGACCGGATATGTTTGTGTTATCTTATGTAATAATTAGACCTTATTAAGATGTTGATATTTATTATCTATCATGTAATGAATGTTTAAAGGTCGCGTACTTGAGATTTAGACTCTGATATATAAATTAAGTTTGGTATTTATATTATTATTATTATTTTGCTCAAAGAAATGATATCGTGAAGCACCGAGTTTGGGTTTCAAGTACCAGAATTTGGGGGCGTCACAGTATTTCTCTTTGAGGAATGGACCGCAGCTTAGATGGTCGCTGAATCTCCCGTTTATGTGGGGAGGTCAGGTAGTTCCATCCCTTTGGTCTGAAGTAGATGAAATGTGATGGATTGAAGGATGATTCCAGTACCGTCGACAAGTGTGTGTGTTTTAGTAGGGGTAAGACCAAACCATGAATGGCTGCCTATATACTCCTATTGAAGAGGGGATCAGGTTTGCGTAGTTCGAACCTGGTGTATGAGGTTCAACGCTGTAAATGGTTAAAAAGGTGTAGTGAAGTTTTTGTTATTTTTATTTTTATAATGAGAAGGATGTAGAAATGTTTTTGTTTTATTGCGACCAGACCATATAAAATATGGCTGCTTACGTACTCCCGTGTATCAAGGAGATCAGGTCAGCGTAGTTCGCCCTATGTTCATGACGGTTTACAGCCAATAAAAAGTTTGATCCCATGTTCAGGACAAACTACGGGTGAGAAAGTTTAATCCCATGTACAGGACAAACTGCAGGTGTGAAAAGTCTTATCCCTAGTGGGGTAAAACTGCGGGTGTGAAAGGTTCAATCCCTGGTGGGATAACCGGAGTTGATTAAGGGTTTAAAACCAAGTTGGAAGAAGGATATGGCGATCCGAAACCAGGCTACTGGATAGAAAAGTGTGTTTGTCCCTGATGGGGCAGATGAGTGTGAAGAAAAGTTATATGTAGTGAAGGGTTAAAAAACCTAAAATGACTAAGGATCTGATGATCCAAAACCAGGATGTTTGCTTGATGGTGACCTCAGACATAATATCGTTTCACGGTGTCCGAGTTGATAAGCCGTGGAAATTCATCACCGTCCATTTCCTGCAATATGAGAGCACCTCCTGTCAATACCTCCTTTACAATTAACCGGCCTTCCCAATTCGGGGCGAATTTTCCCTTGGACTGATCTTGGTTGTCAATGATCTTTTCCAAAACCAAGTCGTGTTATTTAAACTACTGTAGCTGGACTTTTCTATTGTAGGACCTGGCGATCCTTTGTAGATATAATTGACCGTGGAAGATAGCAGCAGCTCTCCTTTCGTCTATTAGAGACAATTGGTGATACATATCTTGTACCCATTGGTCTTCATCCAACTGAGCATCTATTAACACTATGAGGGATTCCATTTCCACTTCTATGGGGAGCACTGCTTCCATCCCATAGGTTAATGCATAGGGGGTAGTGGAAGTGCGCATTGATGTTCTGTAGGCTAACAGAGTTAGAGGCAATAAGTCAGGCCATCCTTTGTGGTTGGAAGGCATCTTTTGCATGATCTTCTTGATGTTTTTGTTAGTCACTTCAACAACACCATTCATCTTTAGATGGTAGATGATGGAGTTGAGATGTTTGATGTGGAATTTACTGCATAACTCCTCCATCATTTTGTTGTCGAGGTTCTTAGTATTGTTTGATACAATCACCTCTGGTTGTCCATATTGACAAATGACATTGTTTCTGATGAAAACAATGATGACTTCTTTGGTAACCCTGGGGAAGGAGGCTGCTTCTACCCACTTGGTGAAGTAGTCGATCATGGTGAAGATAAACCAATGCCCATTACTAGTTTTGGGCTTGATGGGCCCGATCACATCCATACCCCACATTGAGAAGGGCCAAGGCAAACTCATATTGTGGAGGTCCCTTGGAGGGGCGTGGATAACATTCCCATGAATTTGGCAATGATAACATCTCCTGACGTGATCCTCACACTCAGCTTTGAGAGATAGCCAGTAATGCCCTGTTCTAAGAATCTTCTTAACAAGTAAGGGGCCACTCATGTGTGGGCCACATACTCGACCATGGATGTCATCCATGAGCTTTTGAGCTTGGTCCTTGTCCTGACAACTGAGGAGACCTAGTCCTGCATTTCTTTTATAGAGTGCATCTCCGCTTAGGTAGAATTTCATAGCTAGTCGATGAATCCGCTTTCTTTCAGTCAGGCTCGCCTCAGCGGGTGTAGATCCATCTTGTAAAATCTTCTTGATATGCTGATACCAAGGGTGCTGGATGGGAGGTAGCTCATTCGATACTTCTCCAATGTAATTCCTATAGGTTGGAGCCTTTTGTTAGGCAAATATGATTGTTGGCCTGTTTTCCTTGTCGGGTATGTAGATCAAGGAGGCCAAGGTTACTAGCGCATCAGCAAAATCATTCCTATTCTGAGAAATGTGGAGGAAGGATATTTCTTCAAACTCCAAAGCCATCTGTAGAACTTTGGTGTGATAGATTCTTGTGGTTTATCTGATTACCAATTCGGAATCCCCAAAGACAGTTAACTGTCTGATACCCATTGACTGGGCAAGTTTTAACCCCATGATACAGCCTTCATACTCAGTTATGTTATTGGTGTTGGCAAACTGCAATTTGACGGTGACGGGATGCTGCTCCCCCGTAATGGATACTAGAACTGCTCCAGCCCCAGCCCCAGAACCTTCCATGTTTACAGCTCCATCAAAATATATCTTCCTTACTTGGTGTGCATCCTACTGATGGTATTGCTGAATTGCCATTACCCCTTCATCGGGTAAGTATGTTTTCAAGGGTTTGAAGTCCCCTGAAGGTGCGACAGCCAGTTGATCCACAATTCCTTGACCTTTAATGAACTTCTGCGTCACGTAGACGATGTCAAATTGTTGTAGGATCAACTGTCATCTAGACAGTCGGTAGTTCATCATGAGTTTACTGAACACGTATTTGAGAGGATCCACACGGGATATGAGATGGGTTATGTGACCATGGAGGTAATGCTGTAATCTCATGAAAGCCCATGCTAAAGCACAATAAGTCTTCTCAATTAGAGTGTACTTATGTTCACTGCTACTGAATCTTTTACTGAGATAGTAGATAGCTCGCTCTTGGCCTCTATCGTCTTTTTGTCCCAGCATGCAGCCCATGGCATCGTCACTTATGGATAGGTACATGAACAGGGGAACATCATCCCTGGGTGGTACCAAAATAGGAGCTTTGACTAGCTGCTCTTTGATTATAAGGAAGGCCTTCTGGCACTTATCATTCCACTTAATGGAGGAGTTCTTCCTTAAGAACTTAAAAATAGGCTCACAGGTTGCTGTAAGTTGGGAAATGAACCTGCTAATGAAGTTGATTCTTCCAAAAATCCCCATATTTTCTTCTCTATCTGAGGAATGGGCATTTTCGTGATGACCTTGATTTTAGTGGGATCCAGCTCAATCCCCTTGTGGCTGACTACGAATCCTAGCAACTTACCTGATTTAACGCCAAAGGCGCACTTGGCTGGATTCAACTTCAAGTTGTACTTACACAACCTGTTGAAGAGCTTTTTGAGATGATCTAAGTGGTCTTTTTCCCTTCGGGACTTGACAATGATGTCATCCACATAGATCTCTATCTCCTTATGCATTAAATCGTGAAAAAGAGCCATCATGGCTCGCTGGTAGGTAGCTCCGACATTGATGAGGCCGAACGACAACCGTCTATAGCAAAAGGTTCCCCAAGGAGTGATGAATACAATTTTCTCACGATCCTCTTCAGCAACCATGATTTAATGGTACCCCGCGAAGCAATCAGCAAAGGAGTACATGTCGTATTGAGCAGTATTGTCAATGAGAATGTGGATAAATGGCACGGGAAAGCTATCCTTAAGGAAAGCTTTATTCAGATCCCGGTAATCCACGCAAACTTGCACCTTTTCTCCTGGTTTAGGCACGGGGACTATGTTAGATAGCCACTCAGGGTATGTGGACACCATGATGATGCCTGCTTGAAATTGTTTCACAATTTCCTCTTTAACCTTTAAACTCCACTCAGGTTTTAAACGTCTGAGCTTCTGCTTGACTGGCTTGAATCCCTCTTTGATGGGGATGCGATGAATGATGATGTTAGTGGACAAACCTACCATGTCTTCATGAGACCATGCAAACACATCCTAGAATTGGGTTAATAGTGTAACCATGTCATTCCTTTAGTTTGGAGTGAGGTCTGTACCAATCTGGATTAGTTTAGGGCTTTCTAAGGTTCCAAGATTGAAGGAGGTGGTTTGATCAAGGTTGGGTTTGGGTTTGTCTTTGACCCATTCTTTGATCTCTTGAGGTATCTCAATGTCCTCTTGTATTTCCATCAAGTCTGAGTCCAACTTTCCATCAAAGTTACAATCCTTGTGGAGAAAAGGCACCTTATCAGCAAGTATAGGCACATCTAAATTCAGAGTCCTGAAACAAAATATGCTTTCACTTAATATATATGAAACTGTTCAATCATACAAAGTGTTAGCATGTACTGACAAAATAATGACTAATATTGTACAGAAAAGTAAGCATTTGTTATTATCTACAAGGCAGAAGGAGTTTTTTCCCGTTTTACCCTTGTCGACCAATGAAAGGAGTGCTACTCCAATTGTCAAGGGTGAAGTCCTGATGGACTGCAGTGATGGAGGGGCTGTCATTGTCCTCCTTTTCTCGAATGATGACCATTACGTCTGGGCAATCATCGTCTGGGGTGTATCTATTTGTGTGATCATCATGGACAATGATGCGTATGTTTGACATCATCCTGGCGATGTCTTGTTTACTTCTCCGTTCCTCTTCTTCCTCTTCGGGATTTGGAACCAAGACTTCTTTCCCTTTTATCGGTATCGATTTAGGAAACATCATAGCCATTACATGGGCAGGCACCTTCACCGGAGACCGTACAGACTCCGAAACTGTAGGTGGAGATAATCGCCATGTGGCTGAAGCTGAAGGAATCTGTTTGTGCTTATGAGGATTCCTGCAACTGGAACTAGCATTATAGCCTAGTCCAGCTGTCCCTGTTTGATTGGGAATTTGAATTGGACGCTTAATGCCCTGATAATCTTTGTCCAACCCTTGTCCAGGTTGATAACCCAATGTCATCATTTCTTGAGTGGCCGACATTACTTCAGCAGAAATCTGGGGTATGAGAAGTGGCACCCCAACAGGATGGTAGTGAGTGTTTCTCACCTCCAGGGCATGAAAACTGACCGGCTCAACTTCTAAATTAAAGCTGATGAGTGGTATGTCACCTAGTTCAAGACATTCCAGCTCAGCGTCGACAGTGACTAGGCTATTGTTGATAATGTATTTAAGCTACTGATGAAGGGTAGAGGGGACGACCCCGACCATATGAATCCATGGTCTTCCCAAGATCAGGTTGTATCCTGTATTTATTCTGAGCACGTGAAAAGATATGCAGAATGTATGTGGACCAATCTCCACTGGCAGCTCAATCTCTCCGACAACATTTTGTTGGGATCCGTCGAAAGCTTTAATGATTGTATGGCTTTTTCGGATTCTGTTGAGATTGATATTCATCTTCACTAAAGTGGCATAAGGACAAATATTCAAAGATGACCCTCCATCTATCAAAACTCCTCCCACCATGTATCCGGATGATAAAATCGCTACGTGCAACGACTTACAATGATCGGTCCCTTCGGGAGGTATATCATCGTCAGTGAAAGATATCACATTGTTGTTAAAAATGTGATCCACCAGATACTGGAATTTCTCAACATCTATTGACTTAGGCAGTTGGGCTTCTTCCAAAACCCGGAGCAATACCTTCCTGTGATCTTCGGACGAGAAAACCAAGTCCAATATGGAAATTTGATGTGGAGCTTCTCTTAAGCTTAAAACCACCTTGGCTTCATTATGGTCCATAGTACGAAGAAATTCTTCCACTTTTTCCATGGGAATCTTCCCCTTTGACTTGATGGTAGATTTCATCACCCGTTGGGGGAGATATAGTGGATTGTCCTTCGACACTGCAACAGTTATATGAGATGTGGATCCTTCAGCCCCTCCATAATTCCAAGGAACTTTTTGTAGGCTGATAATAGGATATTGTGGTATAAATGGCAAGATAATTAGCTCTAGAGTAGCCACTTTC
This sequence comes from Panax notoginseng, assembly GCA_016801055.1. Taxonomy (NCBI): domain Eukaryota; kingdom Viridiplantae; phylum Streptophyta; class Magnoliopsida; order Apiales; family Araliaceae; genus Panax; species Panax notoginseng. The sequence continues at coordinate 84,996,918 of CM029017.1, read as the reverse complement.
AAAGGATTGTCAACACCCTTGAGTTGAATTGGTTGGATTGTATGTGAGGGAGTAGTTACATCTGTCTCAGAAGATATGACTGGTACGACGTCCTTCCACTTTGTAGGAAACGCGTTCCCACTCTCTAGTACCACTACATCATCGTCTGCCATCTGCAGGACACCGCTGTTAATTAAATTCTGAATAAGGTGGCGAAGTGCCCTGCATTCTTCTGTGTTGTGACCGCGAGATTGGTAGTGATACTGGCACACTCCATTGAAATCAAACCGTCTTGACCGCGGGCTAATTGGAGGTAGCAGAGCTATGAGTCTTCCTTTATGTATCAACATCTGTAGTATTTCTTCCATCAGTTGGCCTAGGTATGTAAATTCCCTTTTGTTGGCAAAATCCCAATGGGCTTTGGCATTTTGTCTTTTTGCAATTTTATCCTCCAGTGTTTCATTTTCTGGAGTACGCGGTGGAGTGTTTGTAACAAGAGGAAGGAGACTAGCATGCTCCTGACTAAATAATTGGCGGGTGACTTGGTGCTGATGGACCACCAGTTCTGCCAATTGGTTAACTTGCTCACAGAGAGTCTTCATTTTTCGTTCCATCGTATACTAGAACTGAGCAAAATCCCATTTATCAGCACCTTCCTTGCTGGTCTGGGATGATCCACCACCATGATTATTGGAACTCTGTCCACTACTCCAATTAATCATATTAACCTCCTCTTCTTTGTGTTGAGGAAGAGGGATGTCTTACACATGGGGTTGGTCGGGTTTAGCTACCACGATCTCACCATTATCAATCAAATCCTGGATCTTGTGTTTCAAGGCCCAGCAATCTTGAGTATCATGTCCTGGAGCTCTAGCATGATAATCACATTTTCGACTAGCATTGAAACCTTTCCCATTTGGGTTTGCTGGTGGAAGAAGATGAGTAATTTTCTTTTGAGTGGTTAGAAGATTGAGAATATTCTCGAGTGATTCCCCTAGGGGTGTGAACACTCGAGTGCGTCTGACTTCTCCACCCTTTGGTAATGAAGGGTTTGAAGGCTGTGCTTGGAAGGAGGAGTAATTTCTCCTTTGGATAGGCATATTCTGACTGCCTTTCTGACCTTGTAATATTAAGGAAACAACCCCCTCTTTCTTTTTATGGACCCTCTGGGGCTTGTTTCCATAATTTTCAGACTGGATGTGCTCAACAACATCTTTAAGGGCAGCTAGGTCTTGAATCTTTCTTGACTTCATTCCCATCTCAACCATCTCCCTATGCTTAATCATTTCCAAGAATGGTTTGCCAATACCTGTGACGCCCCCAAATCCGGGTATCTTCCAACCCAACAGATGGTGCTACACGGTGCTACAGTTCACACAAACATTCAATTGAAATGCCTTAAAAGAACGAATATGTCTTATATATTCAAAATAATATTAACATTCCCCAGGTTCTTTATAACCGTTACATTTGTCTTTGGTCATTATAGCAAATATTATTATTACAAAACTATACTATTACATAAGTAATCTACGGGTTCACCTTAGCCTTCCTTTTATCCTTGCCGGATCCGTCGGTCCGTTCGATCTTAGCTGCATTCATATGGTTCAAGCAAGAGTGAGCCTAGCTAGCTCAGTAAGTACAACAATTCTAATAAACTAGCATTATTGAAACATAGGAATCATATATCTTCAATAACTAAACAATAGTTATGAAGTACTATCGAAAATTCAAAATAGCACTTCCTTTCATTTAAAACATTTTACAATAATAATATTCAGTAAAACATCAATTTCGGTCCAAGACTATGAGCATTTCATAAGTACTTTGAAAAGGATATCCTGGCACGAAGTTCGTAAGTTTGGCATAGCTAACGAGCACGTCTAGGTGATCAGCCTATAGTACTCTATGTTGATCAACACTACATTCATTAAACGTGTGTACGTTTAAGTTGTGGCAACCTCACGTGCCTGTCGTTTGATGACAAAACAATTTAGCATACTCAGTCTCCTTTTGAAAACCACACCAATATTAGTTTGGTAAATCATTGACAATACTTAGATAGATTATAAGAAATCCAACATATCATAAGTCTAGCCGAAAGAATTGGCGTTGACTTTATCAGACATTAACTCATGCATAAGAATACATGAATCACAAAGCTTGTCCAGATTGAACTGAAACAAGGGTTAGAATACTTTTCTTTAGCGTCTGCTTACAGATATAACACGTGCACTTTAAGTCTTTAAGGTCTCTACAGTAGATGATAACATCACATAGCACATTAGGTCATGAATAATCATACATGGTTCCTAAATAATCTTACCCTTCTTCTCAATCTAATTACGTATTAGATTTGTTATTATTGGTTCTGACTTTCTGTTATGTCGTTCTTATGCAATTGAGTTACTTCAACCCTAAGTGATCATACTTAAGGTTTAATCAGGGCTTAACAATGTTACTTCATGTTTATTAAGTTTGTACTACTTCATTGCCTTTCTCTTTATCTTCATAAGCAATCCTCTCTATGCAAACCCTAGGGCTGGCACTGCAGCACCAGTAATCCTTCTCTATGCCGTGCTGCGACGCCATGCACTAGGGCTAGAAACTCGGAATCGGCGCTTCGACGCGAGTCTCCTTCGTTACCGCCGCATTGTGGCGCCACTCTCCAGTAAGTCATGGCTTTGTTGGGCCAAGCTCGGCACTACGGCGCGGGCTAATTGGCCTTGGGCTGGCGCCGCCGCGCCAGCTCTGTGCACCAGAAAAGTTTTACAGTTTTAAAATTTTGTGAAACTCCCGAGCTCGTAACTTTTTCGTTATAAGTCCGAATTGGCTCGTTCAAGAGCCTACGGTTCAAGAATCACATACTCTACGTGTTCATTCAAGAATTTTATCTATTTGACTTTGTTAGCTAAAAATTCACCTATTAGTCCATTTTTAACGAAAACGATAAACGTTTGTGAACGTTCAACGCTCGTTTCTTCGTTCTAAGTCGGAATCCGGTCATTTTCGAGTCTGCAACTCTATAATGCCAAATAAGACTTGTCTCCATCAAAAACCAACATTTCCGAGTTCAACCTAAAAATTTGACTTCCGTTCAGAGAATTTCACGAATTCGACGATTATCGTCTAATCGTGTGAATTCAGGCAAAACTTCGTTACTAACGATTTGTTCATCATTCCAAATAGATTCAATACATTAAATAGACATCTCAACCTACTTATTACAACAACTTATCATTGGATTAGGTTAGGGCTTATTCCTCATAAGTTCATAACTTAACCAATTATAAATTACAAGATTTCATTCGTTATGACTTATTATTGATTTAAGTTCTTTAATCAATATTCTTACATCTTTTGAATCATACTAACTTCTTAAAGTAATCATATGACAAGTTCATCATTTTTCTTCATAAGTTGATAAATTATCCAAGTCTAAAATACTTAATCATTACTTATACGGCTTGAGTCCATTGCTTATCCAATCCTTATATGTTCTTGGCATACATGATCATTAAATTACACTTCTCTTATCACCCTACAATGGTAGAGATGGAAGATATAAGATCACAAGATCATTACCTTTGATGACTAGCTTCTCCTTCTTGAAAATCTAACAAAGGATGTTGGACTTAAACGTGCTTATTCTCTATAACCAATAAGTTGCTTTGTAAGGAAGTTGTTGGATGAAATTTGAACAAACAAATATGATTTGTGGGCTTTCTATTTATAGAGCTTCCAAGGTTAGGGTAAAAGAGTCATTAAATCATCCACCTCCTTTACAAACCTCTTTACTATTCACTACTTGCTCACTAAGTAAACTTGCCCATTACACAACTTTCTTGCCCATCACACAAAGTTCTTGGTCACCACTTCACCCATGGGTTGCCCCATGGATCAAGCCTTACCCATTGGATCATAACTTGGGCTTGGGTTTAGTTTGTTTAAGTTAAGCTTTGGGCTTGCATTAAATTACATTGGGCTTCACATTAATAATTACTTGGGCTAAACATTGCTATATCTTGGGCTTGCCCCTTAATGCTATTGGACTTGCACTTCCTACAAGATTACACGAGTTCATTACATTAAACTTTAATTCTTAACGTTCTTAATTTTAAGTCCTCATGCGAAATATTACGTTTTGCATACTTAGATTATTATTACATAATACATCTCACCTTGATATTATAACGTTCTGTATTTCTCGAAAGTTCAAAAATAATTCCCGAGCGAAAAACGATGACTAGTATTTTTCGAAAAATTTCTCGGAAAGCTTTTATTTTCGTCTTAGAAATTTAAACACTTTAATTCCTTCATGTAGTTAAAATACTACGACTTTCTGACGTTCCTAGGTTATAGAACAACATTCATCTTATTAACGCATAATAATAACAAATAATATTATTTTATTCGTTATTAAAAGTATTTACAAAAGGTTCGATTTTCTGAGGCGTTACAATACCAGCCAAAACCTTCTCATAGAAAGGAGCTTCTTGTATGTCTATGAATATCATCGCCATCTCTGACTCATTCATAGATGGAACAACTTGAGCAGCAAGGCGCCTCCACCTTTGAGCATACTCTGTGAAAGATTCATTGGTTTGTTTCCTGACTTTAGTAATTTGGTACCGGTCAGGGGCCATATGGGATTGGAAGCTGTACTAACTAAGGAAGGCATGAGCTAGCTCCTCCCAGCTATAGATCTTTGAATTGTCTAATCTGGTATACCACGATCGGGCTTCTCCAGTCAGGCTTTTCTAGAACAGCTGCATTCTGAGCTTCTCGTCCTCGGCATAAGATCTGAGTTCTCCAATGAATACCTTCAAATGTGTGTAAGGGTCTCCTAACCCGTCATACTTTTTAAAGTCAGGAGTCTTGAACTTTTTTGGATAATGCACACCAGGGAATATACAAAGGTTTGCATATAAAACACTCCCATGTGCTCCAATCCCTTTGATAGAACGAATGGTCTCTTCCATTTGAAGGACTTTCTTTCTGATATCACCAGTGTCTAGATCTTCTTTGAGATGGGTGGTATCATGAATTTTGTTTGTTTTATCCAACTGAGAATCAGATACGAGAGCTTCATTGTCCGCACCTTGGGTTCCTCCATGTGCAGAGGATTCAGTATGTATGGGTATCCTTGTACCCTGAGTAGACTGGTGTAGTTCTTTAAGCAGAACAGCCAAATCTATGATTTATTTACTTAATCCGTTAAATTCTTCGCGGGAGACCGGATTAAGATTAGTCTGGTCAGATGAAGACATAATTGGTTGTAGGCTCGTGGCCTTTTTGGACTTTGAACGGGTAATAGGTCCGATTGTTTCCTGCAAAAAACTAGCATAGTTTAGTTTTAGGGAATGTATAAATGTTTACATGCTATATGATGTATCCGTTTTAGGAGTATTATCCTGCAAAACGGAGGTTAGCTGTTTGTAATATAGGATATCATGTTAATATTTGTAAATATGCGTGTACTCATATTTCTTCATATTTCCCATTACATGGAGATCAATATGGAATGAAATTACAAGTAATTGAAATTACGAGTAATTTGAAATGGGAAAGTATGAAGAGACTTTCCTCCACGTTTGGTTTATCAGAGGCTGACCTATCTTAGGCTACTCCCGCGGCATTTAGGCATGAAGGTTTCCAAATCATCGCAATTTACTTGACAGAAGTTAATCTTGTCTTTCAACTGGAGCGAATTTGGGTTGTGCCTTTCCTGAGCCTCGTTGGAATTAGTCTTCCTACGAGTCCAGTAATCAAACATCGATAGAATAGCCTCCTTATAGAGGAACCACACAACATACATTCACATAAAACGTGTCTCACTGTTTATGAAAATGATGACATCTGCGAAGCACTAATATCACAAGCAGATATAGTGTAAAACATTAAATATAGTAAGTAAATGCATTCATACACATTCATCAAATGTAAATGCAGCATCCACACATAAACATATAACAGTTTTGAAAAGCTTGTAATAGCGGCTTAAGTCCTCTTACTGGTGTCCCCAGCAGAGTCGCCACCTGTCAATGTCGGGATTATTATTTGTCCCTTTTCTGTTCTTGTTTTTTGGTGTTCTCATGTTAGGTGAGATTTGTTTGAAAAAACAAGTTGTGAAAATGTCCGACATGTATATATCGACGATTGGACTGTAAGAGTCGCCCGTTGGTTTTTTTAAATGGTTGTACCAACACAACCGAGAAAAAATTTGCACATTAACCCAGTGATGTGACACTGCTTAACGGGTCTGTGAAACCGAGATTTGTTAGGGTCCGGGGACTTGGTTATGCAGAGGAAAGGTGTTAGGCACCCCCCGATATTCGTGTTGCCACGGTGATCGCCACTTTTCAATTAAACTGTTATATGAATGTGTGTGTGTGTGTGTGTATGGATCAATGTGCAATTATTTAGAAGTAGTGCTATGCCTCGTTCGCACCTATATACGAAGGGTTTGAATTTGTGTAAAAATTCAGTTTTAAACAAGATGTAGCATTGAAGTTTTGTAAAAGAGGTTTTTCAAACCCTTATGCTCAATAGTAATTGAGGCCTTTGATACTTCTATTTTATTATGTTAGGCTTGATTGCTTTTATTTTTGAGATGCAAAGCATCTTCGAGAAAATAATGTACAAAGCAGTGACGAACTCCTCGTGGGCATGAAAACCATATGAGGAAATCCAAACACCGTGAATAATTTACAAGCTGCTTATAGCTAAAAATGTCCATCACGGGAACCGAATCTAGATTCAGTAGACTGAATCTGTGATCACATGATTCCTAGGCTCACATGATGCCGCAATTTATATGAAAGCAATAAGCAATTATATATATAAAAGATGTAAATATATATATATATATATATATATATATATATATATATATATATATATATATATATACAGACATGATCAACCACCACGAAGCACCTCCATGGGGGATCGGAAATGTAAATATATAAAAGCGGGAAATATATATATAGAGACATGATCAACCACCATGAAGCACCTCCATGTGGGATCAGAAATGTAAATAAAGTTGTAAAGACGATCAACCGCCATGAAGCAAACTCTAGGCGGGATAAAATGTAAAGAAAGAAGTAAAAACGATCAACCGCCACGAAGTAAACTCCAGGCGGGACGAAATGTAAATGTAAATATATATATATATATATATATATATATATATATATATATATATATATATACAAAAGCAGTAAACGGTCCGGACGTGAGTCCAGGCTCAATCGAGGCATAACTCGATAATGTTAGTATATATATATATATATATATATATATATATATATATATATATATATATAAAGAAATAAAAGTCGCGGATCGAAGTCCGGGCATACACACGCAACACGACTCTCAACGTCCAGAACTGTGTGTGCACAGTAGTGGAGAAAGGCTTTAGAAAGTGTAAGAAGGCTTACAGTGGACTACCAAAAAAGACTTCAATGACTTTAAATGGATAAACACTCGGCTCCTGCCGGTAAAAATATAACAATATAGAAGCTCACAAGTGTTTAAAATGAGAAAGTACTCAGTTTATAGTGTATATAGAACAAATTGGACAGGGCTTCCTCGCCTTTTTTCTTTTTAAAATCCCCAAGTCCTCTATTTATAGAGGGGGCAGCCGCAGGTGTACCTGCGGCAGCCGCATATGCACCTGTGGCTGCCCGGGGTGCCCCAGGTTCCGCGAGTCCCGCTGTCTCAAAGTACTTGCACGCATGCAACGTGTTGTCCGCTCGAACTTTTAGAACTTCAATCCGAGAATTCGATCGAGGTGTATAAGACCTTTTACGACATGCTGTTGCTGAGAGCTACACAATGACATGGGATTAGAAGTTGTACGAAGTCAGGAAGATGGGACCATGCCCTTGGTCTTCAAGCTTCAAATTCTATCTGGTGTGCTGTCTTGTGCAGTAGTCACTCGGGATTGGAACTCTTTTGGTTCTTGTAGGACATTTCTATGCGGAATGTATGTTGAGATATTTGTTGAGATGACGCAATGGGATTGGGATGAAAAAATGACGATTCTGCCCCTCACCGGGGTTATCTCCGGTTTGAGCTATTTTTAGCGGTCGTTGCTCAGGGTTATCTCTGAGATTGGACTGCTGCAGGTGTTGACCATCCTCAGGGTTGTCTCTGAGGTGTGCCTGACTTCCCGGGGTTATCTCCCTTCTTGGGGAATGAGTGCCTCGGGGTCATCGTCGAGTGTTGAAGCTATTTTCATTGGTTTAAAACAAGCATTTTCGGGGTTATCTCGGGAACTACAACTGTAACTGAATGCCTCGGGGTTGTCTCCAAGGTTTGATACTATCTTTCCTGGTGTTGTTTTTAGGACTGAGACTGAGTATCTCGGGGTTATCTCTGAGATGAAACGGTCTTCTCCGGTGTGATTTCTGGCATTTGCACTGCATTTCTCGGGGTTATCTCTGAGGTTGAAATTGAAACTCCCGGTGTTGTTTTCGGGACTGAGCTGGATGTCTCGGGGTTATCTCTGAGATAGTAATAACTGAACATCCCAGGGTTATCTTTGGGATTAAACTGAGTTATCTTCTAGGGTTATCTTCGAAAGATGATTCTGCCCTCCTGCACTATTAGTAACAGGTACGCAGAAAATTTCGAGTGTCTATAGGAAGATTTTGAGAATTCTGAAAAAGAAGAAGTAATGGATGCCGAAGACCAGAAAGTGTTGAGAGACTTTGCTACACCTAAGGTGACCGAGCTTCAGATGAGTATCACCAAGCCAGCGATTGCTGCAAACACGTTCGAGATTAAGCCTGGACTATTCAGATGATTCAGTACTCGGTACAGTTTGGGGGACTTGCAAATGATGATCCAAATGAACATTTAATCAACTTTTTGGAGATATGCGACACCTTCAAATATAATTGGGTGTTGAATGATGCAGTCAGGCTTCGATTGTTTCCGTTCACACTACGGGACAAGGCGAAGAGTTGGTTACACTCACTACCGCCGGGATCAATAACTGCATGGGAAGACCTTGCTCAAAAATTTCTTACCAAATTCTTCCCACCAGAAGACTGCAAAAATGAGGAATGAGATCACTATGTTTGAACAGCAGCACGGGGAATCGTTATATGAGGCATGGGAGAGATACAAGGAGTTGCTTAGGAAATGCCCACATCACGGATTACCAAAATGGCTACAGATCAACACATTCTATAATGGGTTAAATGGGAATCTCAGAACAAGTATTGATGCAGCTTTAGGTGGAGCATTTATGGCTAATAGATATGAGGAAGCGTATGAATTAGTTGAGACAATGGCGGCTAACAACTACCAGTGGCCTACTTCAAGGATAACACAACCTAAGGTAGATGGAGTGACCGCGTTGGCAGCTCAGATTGTTGCCTTATCAAAGAAAATGGATACTCTGACAGGGGTACAACCACATCAGGTGGCGTATGTGTGCGAGTTATATGCTAGAGAACATCCTATAGAGCAGTGCGCTATTAACCCAACATCAGTTCAGTTTGTGGGCAGCTATAACAGGATACCGCCATAGAATATGTATAAAAATGCTTATAACTAGGGGAATAGAAGCCACCCCAATTTGTCATGGAGCAACAATCAAAATCAGCAGGCTTTACGACAATCTTTTCCCCCGAGATTTCAGAATCAACATCAATAAACAACTCAGCATCAAGAGAGAAAATCAGATTTAGAAGAGTTGTTGTCAAAGTATATTATGAGTAACGAGGCAGTTATGAAGTCACAAGCAGTAGCCATCAAGAATCTAGAAAAGTAGATGGGACAACTGGCCTTAGCATTGAACAATAGACCGCAAGGGACTCTACCAAGTGACACCGAAAAGAATCCGAAGGGAAATCATGAGCATTGCCAAGCAATCACCTTGAGAAGCGAAAAACAACTAGAGGGGGAAATTGCAGAAAATTCTGTTACAAAAGATGACAAAGTTGATGACAACAAAGTGGTTGAAGAGAAACAGGGAGAGGAAAAGCAAGTTGAACAGACAAAGTCGAGTCACAAGATAGTTGTGTATCCTCTACTGCCGTTTCAGCAGAGAGTCCAAAAATAGAAATTAGATAAGCAGTTCGCGAAATTTTTAGGAGTTTTTAAGAAACTTCAGATTAACATCCCATTCGCAGAAGCCTTAGAGCAGATGCCCAATTATGCTAAATTTATGAAGGGTATTTTGTCTAGGAAAAAAAAGTTAGAAGATTTTAAAACCGTGACATTAACAGAGGAGTGTAGTGCAGTTTTACAGCAAAAGTTGCCACCAAAGTTGAATGATCCGGGGAGTTTTACCATTCCGTGCACAATTGGGAACTTGACGTTCAACAAGTGTTTATGTGATTTAGGGGCAAGTGTGAACCTTATGCCGTTATCAGTTTATACAGAATTGGGTTTGCCAACTCCAAAGCCTACGAACATTTCGTTGCAGTTGGCGGATAGGTCAGTCACGTACCCGAGAGGCATTGTGCAGGACATTTTAGTCAAGGTAGACAAATTTATATTTCCCGTAGATTTCATAATTCTGGATTTTGAGGAAGATATGAATATCCCAATTATCCTAGGGAGACCGTTCTTGGCTACGGGTAGGACTCTCATCGATGTGAAAAAAGGTGAACTAACTATGAGGGTCCAAGATCAGGAAGTAAAGTTCAACGTATTCAAAGCCATGAAGTTTCCTACGGATGAAGAGGAGTGTCTCAGGATGGATGTCATTGATCAGATAATTAGCGAGAACATGGTTAAAAGTTTGGCTAAGGATACATTGGAAACAACACTACTGGGAGATGAAGATTTAGATGATCCGGAGTTTGTGGATTATTTAAAAATCTTGGATTCCTTACCACGAGTTAGCAGATTCAAAGCACTATTTGAATCATTGCACATAGAGGAAAGAGCCACAACAAGGTTCAAACCTTTATTGGAGGAGCCACCTACTCTTGAGCTGAAGCCACTCCCTAAACACCTCAGGTATGCATATTTAGGTAATTATAATTCTTTATCGGTTATTATTTCTGCTGCACTTAACGAATTGCAGGAAAATAAGTTGTTGAGAGTGCTTAGAGAACACAAATCGGGTATAGGATGGACAATTGCAGATATCAGAGGAATCAGCCCATCCTTTTGCATGCACAAAATTCTGATGTAAGAAGATGCAAAGCCAATAGTGGAGTAACAAAGATGGCTCAACCCAATCATGAAAGAAGTAGTGAAGAAAGAAATTCTTAAATGGTTGGACGCGAGAATAATCTACCCGATTTTCGACAGTAAGTGGGTCAGTTCGGTTCAATGTGTGCCAAAAAAGGGATGAATGACCGTGGTACAAAATAATGACAATGAGCTAATTCCGACGAGGACAATGACTGGTTGGAGGATTTGCATGGACTACAGAAAATTGAATAAGGCAACACGAAAAGACCATTTTCCTTTGCCTTTTATCTATCTGATGTTGAATAGATTGGCGGGCCACAAATTTTACTACTTACTGGATGGGTATTCGGGATATAATCAGATAGTCATTGCTCCTGAAGATCAAGAGAAGACCATGTTCACGTGCCCATACGACATGTTGGGTAAAATCTAAGTACGCACAACAAGCAAGTATACGTGGTCAACAAGTAATAAAGTGAAAGTAGAGTATCGTTCCCACGAGGAATTGTTAATACAAATTACCAAATATTAACTCTTAACCAAACTAATTTTATTTAAACAATCAATTTAAGATTATGAATTAAATTATTTAATTACACTAATTCTAATTACCACTAGTTAAATTAAGATTATGGAGATTTAAGATCACAACTTTATTTATTGCATCATTTAAGTTAACACACTCCTCATCAATTATTCTCTATCCTGAATTCTTAATCAAGAACACTAAAGCAGATAAAACTACCTCTTGATGCATAATACACATACTCACTTAAATCCACAAATGATAAAATTAAGCAAGACACCCTAATTAACTAATCCACTATATCTCTATGTGAATTACAATTAAAATGAATTTAAAGCACAAGTTCTCTATACGATTACATATGGTATAAAGGCATATATGTATGATAAGTGGGTTTAATACCCACTAATCGGTTCCTAATTCAAGCGTAATCGGTGTTATTTCATTGCATTTAAGTTTGTTTTTACTTGTTTATTGTTATTTTGTGTGTAGGTTTGGTGGCGTGACATTTGATCAAAAAGGGTATAATTGTGGCAATAACCTAGTAAGTTGAAAGCATAAGATGACCATCTAGCAGATTGCATGCCCGTCGGGGCAAGGGTATGAGACAGTCAGTGGTCTATTTGGTTTCAAAGACTAAGAACTAAGTTTAAGTTATTAGGATGGCTTGGGACTTTGATTAATGTGGAATTTCAATCAGAATGCATGTCTGAGAGTTATATTTGACATCAAGTAACACGATTGAAAGAATATATACAACACAAGACAATTAAGAAGATTAGAGACAGATTTTGGGAGCAAGCATTGGAGAGAAGATAATTGAAGGATTTTTGTATCAATTGCGAATTGGGCTAAAGAGAATGGTGTTCTAAATTTACTCTTTTCTTCTAGTTTATATTTGTAATTTGAAGGATGAAATCTTTAATTTATTTAGTTTTTAATTCATTGATGATGAACTAAACTACTTTTTAGGCTTATGACAGATCTTTAAGTGAAACAATGGTTATGTAATCTTTGATTTTCATTTTAATAAGCTATTATCCAGTTTATCTATATTAATTTGAGCTTTAATTTATGAATTGCCATATCAACGATTCTTTGTGGACATGTATGGATTCGAGAGAGGAAATATGAGTCTAGACTTAGTTAATATAACATGAGTTAATATAACATGCGTTCTTGAATTCTGTGAATGAATGAAATCTTGATGAATGTTAGGGTAGTGATATGCTTGACATCGCATGTAATCGAATTGAGAACTTAAACTTAAACCTTCTTTGATTGTAATTCATATAGAGATATAGTGAGTTAGTTAATTAAGGTATTTAACTTAGTTCTATCTAAATTGTGGATTTAAGTTAATACGGGGTTAGTGCATCGAGAGGTGGCTAATTCTACTTTTGTATTCTTGATTAATAAACTGAGATAGTAAATTAAACTGGAATAAAGGATAATAATCAGAGTGAAGCTTAGGGTAAAGTTATAAGCCTAATTCTCTAATATTTGTTAGAAATTCAGTTTTTGAGAATTGTGGTTGTTTTATGAGCTTAGTATTTTTAATAATTTTAGTTTTTAATAATTTTAATCATTAATTTGGCTAGTTTAATAAAATTAGGATTAATAGGAAGCTGATAATTGTGGGATTTAATTTCTTGCTAATTTCTCTGTGGGAACGATACTCTACTTAGTATTATATTACTTGTTGACCACATATACTTGCGTATTGTGCGTAGTTAGAAATTACCCAACACTCTATCCTAAACACGAATCATGAATTCCATCTATGCAGAAATCACAAACACATGCTATCATAATCAGATCTAAATCTAAACTTCATCTCTCGAGTTCATATAGATTATCACGGTAATTGAGGCCAATCAATTAAACAATTAAGTCCAAATCACAATAGACAATCCTCACGATAAAAAATAATAATCGATAGCGAAACATATTAAAATAAACTACACAATAAGATCCATTGTAATCTCAAACAAATAATTAGTTCATTGAATTAAAACTAAGAATCCACACTTGAATACACATTAAAAGATACGAATAAGATTAAGGAAAAGAATTGAATCTATTGTCAGCAAATCTTCATTTTCCTGAAGTTCTTGCTCATGATCTTTAATGGTCTCCAAGTCGCTTCATTCTCCAAAAATAATAAAAACTAGGGTTTTGGTCCTAATCTACTATAATCTAATCTAATGGTATCCTCTCCCCCTCATCCTTCTGATTCTCCTCCTTTTATATGCCTCTTTATATGTCTTTAAGTCCTCTTGGAAGTCCTTTAATCAATCGGCTCGAACCAATCCTTCTTGAACTCAAATTTTAGTTAAAACTGCTTTTTCTGCGCGTACCCAAGCCCCGACTTGGGTGTTAGGCATAAAATGGCAAGCCCCAGCTTTCTATGCTACTGTTAACTAACTTTAGTACCCCAAGACCTGGCTGGGGTATTAGGCAAAAAAGACCAGGCCCCGACTTGGGTATAAGCTGTTAGTTTACTTTTGGTAAAACGGTCATAACTTTTGATCCGGGAGGAGTTACGGGGCCTGCCACCTATCAAATCGAAGATATCGAAGAGATCTACAACTTTCAGTCTTTGCGTTTTTAGAAATAACAGAGGAATGAAAGTCGAAATTGGGTTGGAAGTGACTGATATGCAATTGGCCACCCAAAACAGTGAAGTTCAATGTTTGTTGGTACAAAGGTCATAACTCTTGCCTCCGAACTCCAATTGGAATGATTCAAGATGTTCCGGAAAGCTAAGAAGAAGCTATATAACATACTCAAAGTTCCAAGCTAAGAACATGAAATAAACATGATAGCCCAAATGATTTCCGGGTTGCTCTTCTTTGCGATTTCATACTAATAGTCCCTCACACAGTTCCCAAGCATATAATCTACAAAATGAACCCAAAATGCATGAAAAACAACTAAGAAACATGAGTTTAAGCAACTAATTCAAGTAATGGATACCGGATAAGTAGGTATAAAACCAACTTATCAAAAACCCCCAAACTTAAACCTTTGCTGTCCTCAAGCAAAAACATAATTTAGAAACATTCATCCTCTAGCAATGATCCAGCCAAATAATGAATCAATATGAATTCGATCAATGGCCTCAAAGGTTACAACAAATAATAACCACCAGAAAATTTCAAAACAATGTCATGTCTAAAATTTCAACACTTTCATTAGCTTCACATCTACTCTTGATCCTTTAAGTGCATGTGTGCATCCATATGTTCAAACCAGTCATGATTTAGATTATATCAACCAATACTCATAAAAGATTTTCAAATATGACTCTCAAAACTTCTTATCACATCAATCACCGCTAATATAGACATAACACATATTTTTCTTGAGGATCAACCGGATATTTAAACATTTAAGCACATATGAACCCTTCCCAAGTATTTCAAACGTACATATTTTCTTTTCTCTATTTAGTGAGTGCGTTTAGCGCTCCATCTCACTTTCCACTTTTCATTGAACGAGTACGTTTTACGCTCCATCTAGCTTTCCACTTTTAATTGAACATGTGCGTTTTACGCTCCATCTCGTGCATGTGTTTATGGGGAGTGCGTTTTACGCTCCATCTTGACCCAGCAAAAGATTCAATTATTCAACTCGGGAAGGTTCCAATAAATTTTTTTTTTCAAAAATACCCCAAGATTTCCCCCAAACTTATGTGAGTGCCTAATTTTCGCTTCGAATGATGCTCATTTAAGATTTCTTAAGTTGCAATGGTATCTTTCATAAGCATTTAACCAAAAAATTTCAATCCCAACTGGCTAAACAAATGGATATGTGTAAAATTTTTCAAAAATTTCACAAGTAATGTGAAAACCAACTAATGAGTTAAAATATAG
Source organism: Panax notoginseng (assembly GCA_016801055.1). Taxonomy (NCBI): domain Eukaryota; kingdom Viridiplantae; phylum Streptophyta; class Magnoliopsida; order Apiales; family Araliaceae; genus Panax; species Panax notoginseng. Next base: position 84,981,366 of record CM029017.1, on the reverse strand, counting down.
ACTAAGCATGCTCATCAATTCTTCAAGAGTTAACAACATCAACCACCCACTTATCATTGGCCAAAATCAAATTCCATCAAAACATTGCCCAAGTAAATACTAAACATGATAAATACCCCAAAACTTAAAACAAACATTGCCCTCAATGGCTAAGATAGAAAAAATTAAAAGAGAGGACTTCCCTGACATATAGCAATTTATCTTCTTGTCTGCGAAGTCTGAAGAATAGGTTAGGCACATTGGAATGAATCGGGCACCACACTTGAATTGGACTTAACTAACCTGTGAATATGATAGAAGCAAGCTTGTTAGATCATAAGATATAAAAATATATTAAATACTATGAAACCTAAAAAAAACTAAAAATTAAACTTGGGATGCTTCCCAATAAGCGCTTGATTTATAATCCTTCAGCCAGACTTTGTCTGGTCAACTGAAACAACCCGGGTCAAATCTCGAGTCCGGAATAGATCTCGGGTCAAATCCCAAGTCCGAATCGAATCGAATCCATCAAAATAAGGCCTCAAACTACTAGCCCAATAGTGTCTTTTTGGGTCATCTTAGCCCACCACAGGCTCCCAAAAGGTCATGACTTGAAGGTACTATTGGTAGTAACTTATTTCCTTATATGCAGACAAATTTTTCCCCTATCTTTCGATGTGGGACTGGGGTGTTACATCAACGCTATCCAATTCCTATTCGAAAGTTGAGGAACCCTCCATCCATCGAAAATAATGTAACTTTTGGTAGGTTCCCATTTGTGATTGCTATCGAATTAAAGTCACCTAGCATGCTTTGTTTTGGTATGATCTCAATCAAGAACGTACCACAATTAGGTATTTTCTCCATTGTGTATGTGATCACATTGGGGCATGGAAGCTTGTCGCACACAATAGTCTCTTCGTCTATCTTCTCTTTCTCGTCCCACCATGGATTCAAAATTGTACTCGCTCTTATGTCATCAAGAGCTTCGCCGACGACATGACTACCAAGTGGGCATGATTTTGCGTGATTGACTTTTTTATCTTTGGTGGAGACCCATTTAGATCTTCGTCAACATCTATTTCATTATCCCCAATTATCTCCACACTTTCGATATCTTGTGACTCATCCAATCACAGATTTTGTTCTGGTTCTCCATCAATTTCGTCATCCATGTCATAAAGCCAAGTGTTTTGAGGACAGTTGTTCAAAGTTTTGAACATTTGATCTATCTTATCCTCAAGATTTTGAATTGACCGCTCTTGATTAATCCTCCTCTCCTCATTTGATGCTATGAACTTGGACAACAAATCTACCAACCTTGAATTATCTATCTCAAATTTGGAATCCATGTATTGAGGACCATGGGTTAAAAGTGGTGATGAGTTGTTCCATCTGTTGCTGAAAATTATGGCTCGATATTTCTTGACTCATCTTTCTCTCCTCTTGGTTTGCTATGATCTTTGACATGAATTCTTCTAACTTTGACTTTTCTCCTTGTGTTAAAGGATGTGTATATGAGAATTCCAGAGTGTATGCCGGATTTGGAGCGTCATATTGGTCTTGATAGTTATAGCTCCATGAAGAATCCGGGTGATACCCCCAAACTTGATGATAATTAGCATATACATACTGGTTGAGGTAATTAACACCATAATGAACCGGACCAAGACTGATGATGCATTGATGACTCAGATGATTACCAGCACAATATTTACAAAGTAGCGCTTTCCTCCGAATACGTTGGGCTGCAACAACATCCAACCTCCTCGAAATTGTCTCAAGTTGTGCTGATAATGCAAAAAATGCATTGAGTCCGTCAATCCTTGTGTCTCTTGGCTGAGTCATACTCGAATACGACCATTGATAATTGCATCCAGCCATGGTACCTGAAAAGAGAGAAAAATAGGAAGAGAATTAAATAAAAAGAATTTTTTTTTTTAAATTAATACTAATTTGATTGAAATTAATATTGACAAAAAAAATATTAAGCTAATTCCCCGGCAACGGCACCAAAAACTTGTTGGGTAAAATCTAATTACGCACAACACGCAAGTAAACGTGGTCAACAAGTAATAAAGTGAAAGTAGAGTATCGTTCCCACGAGGAATTGTTAATACAAATTACCAAATATTAACTCTTAACCAAACTAATTTTATTTAAACAATCAATTTAAGATTATGAATTAAATTATTTAATTACACTAATTCTAATTACCACTAGTTAAATTAAGATTACAGAGATTTAAGATCACAGCTTCACTTATTGCTTTATTTAAGTTAACACACTCCTCATCAATTATTCTCCATCCTGAATTATTAATCAAGAACACTAAAGCAGATAAAATCACCTCTCGATGCATAATACCCATACTCACTTAAATTCATAAATGATAAAATTAAGAAAGACACCCTAATTAACTAATCCACTATATCTCTATGTGAAATACAATTAAAAAGGATTTAAAGCACAAGTTCTCCAAAACTAATAAAAACTAGGGTTTTGGTCCTAATCTACTATAATCTAATCTAATGGTATCCTCTCCCCCTCATCCTTCTGATTCTCCTCCTTTTATATGCCTCTTTATATATCTTTAAGTCCTCTTGAAAGTCCTTTAATCAATCGGCTCGAACCAATCCTTCTTGAACTCAAATTTTAGTTAAAACTGCTTTTTCTAAGCGTACCGAAGCCTCGGATTGGCTGTTAGGCATAAAATGGCAAGCCCCAGCTTGCTATGCTGCTGTTAACTGAGTTTAGTACCCCAAGCCCCGGCTGGGGTATTAGGCATAAAAGAGCAATCCCCGACTTGGGTATAAGCTGTTAGTTATCCTTTGGTAAAACGACCATAACTTTTGATCTGGGAAGAGTTACGGGGCTTGCAACCTATCAAATCTAAGATATCGACGAGATATACAACTTTCATTCTTTGAGTTTTGAGAAATAATAGACGGATGAAAGTCTAAATTGGGTTGGAAGTGACTGCTATGCAATTAGCCACCCAAAACGGTGAAGTTCAATGTTCGTTGGCACAAATGTCATAACTCTTGCCTCCGAACTCTGATTGGAATGATTTCCTTGCATTTATGTTTATTTTTACTTGTTTATTGCTATTTTGTGTGTAGGTTTGGTGGCGTGACATTTGATCAAAAAGGGTGCAATTGTGGTAATAACCCACTAAGTTAAAAGCATAAGATGACCATCTAGCAGATTGCATGCCCGCCGGGGCAGGGGTCTGAGACAGTCAGTGGTCTATTTGGTTTTAAAGACTGCAAGAACTAATTTTAAGTTATTAGGATGGCTTGGGACTTTGATTAACGTGGAATTTTCAATCAGAATGCATGTCTGAGAGTTATATTTGACATCAAGTAACAAGATTGAAAGAATATATACAACACAAGAAAATTAAGAAGATTAGAGATAGATTTTTGGAGCAAGCATTGGAGAGAAGATAATTGAAGGATTTTTATATCAATTGGGAATTGGGCTAAAGAGAAGGGTGTTCTGAATTTATTCTTTTCTTCTAGTTTATATTTGTAATTTGAAGGATGAAATCTTTAATTTATTCAGTTTTTAATTCATTGTTGATGAACTAAACTACTTTTTAGGCTTATGAAGGATCTTTAAGTGAAACAATGGTTATGTAATCTTTGATTTTCAGTTTAATAAGCTATTATCCAGTTTATTTATATTAATTTGAGCTTTAATTTATGAATTGCCATATCAAAGATTCTTTGTGGACGTGTATGGATTCGAGAGAGGAAATATGAGTCTAGACTTAGTTAATATAACACGCGTTCTTGAATTCTGTGAATGAATGAAATCTTGATGAATGTTAGGGTAGAGATATACTTGACATCGCATGTAATCCGATAGAGAACTTAAACTTAAACCTTCTTTGATTGTAATTCATATAGAGATATACTGAGTTAGTTAATTAAGGTGTTTAACTAAGTTCTATCTAAATTGTGGATTTAAGTTAATACGGGGTTAGTGCATCGAGAGATGGCTAATTCTACTTTCGTGTTCTTGATTAATAAACTGAGATAGTAAATTAGACTTGAATAAATGATAATAATCAGAGTGAAGCTTAGGGTGAAGTTGTAAGCCTAATTCTTTAATATTTGTTAGAAATTCAGTTTTTGAGAATTGTGGTTGTTTTGTGATCTTAGTATTTTTAATAATTTTAGTTTTTAATAATTTTAATCATTAATTTGGCTAGTTTAATAAAATTAGGATTAATAGGAAGCTGATAATTGTGGGATTTAATTTCTTGCTAATTTCTCTGTGGGAACGATACTCTACTTACTATTATATTACTTGTTGACCACGTATACTTGCGTGTTGTGCATAGTTAGAAATTACCCAACACTCTATCCTAAACACGAATTATGAATTCCATCTATGCAGAAATCACAAACACATGCTATCATAATCAGATCTAAATCTAAACTTCATCTCTCGAGTTCATATAGATTATCACGGTAATTGATGGCCAATAAATTAAACAATGAAGTCCAAATCACAATAGACAATCCTCACGATAAAACATAATAATCGATAGCGAAACAAATTAAAATAAACTACACAATAAGATCCATTGTAATCTCAAACAAATAATTAGTTCATTGAATTAAAACTAAGAATCCACACTTGAATACACATTAAAAGATACGAATAAGATTAAGGAAAAGAATTGAATCTGTTGTCAGCAAATCTCCATTTTTCTCAAGTTCTTGCTCTTGATCTTTAATGGTCTCCAAGTCGCTTCATTCTCCAAAAATAATAAAAACTAGGGTTTTGGTCCTAATCTACTATAATCTAATCTAATGGTATCCTCTCCCCCTCATCCTTCTGATTCTCCTCCTTTTATATGCCTCTTTATATGTCTTTAAGTCCTCTTGGAAGTCCTTTAATCAATCGGCTCGAACCAATCCTTCTTGAACTCAAATTCTAGTTAAAACTGCTTTTTCTGCGCGTACCCAAGCCCCGACTTGGGTGTTAGGAATAAAATGGCAAGCCCCAGCTTGCTATGCTACTGTTAACTGACTTTAGTACCCCAAGACCCGGCTGGGGTATTAGGCAAAAAAGACCAAGCCCCGGCTTGGGTATAAGCTGTTAGTTATCTTTTGGTAAAACGGCCATAACTTTTGATCCGGGAGAAGTTACGGGGCCTGCCACCTATCAAATCGAAGATATCGAAGAGATCTACAACTTTCAGTCTTTGCGGTTTTAGAAATAACAGAGGAATGAAAGTCGAAATTGGGTTGGAAGTGACTGATATGCAATTAGTCACCCAAAACAGTGAAGTTCAACGTTTGTTGGTACAAAGGTCATAACTCTTGCCTCCGAACTCCGATTGGAATGATTCAAGATGTTCTGAAAAGCTAAGAAGAAGCTATACAACATACTCAAAGTTCCAAGCTAAGAACACGAAATAAACATGATAGCCCAAATGATGTCCGGATTGCTCTTCTTTGCGATTTCATACCAATAGTCCCTCACACAGGTCCCAAGCATATAATCTACAAAATGAACCCAAAATGCATGAAAAGCAACTAAGAAACATGAGTTTAAGCAACTAATTCAAGTAATGGATACCGGATAAGTAGGTATAAAACCTACTTATCAAATACCCCCAAACTTAAATCTTTGCTTGTCCTCAAGCAAAAACGTAATTTAGAAAAATTCATCCTCTAACAATGATCCACCCAAATAATGAATCAATATGAATTCAATCAATGGCCTCAAAGGTTACAACAAATGATAACCCACAGAAAATTTCAAAACAATGTCATGTCTAAAATTTCAACACTTTCATTAGCTTCACATCTACTCTTGATCCTTTAGGTGCATGTGTGCATCCATATGTTCAAACCAGTCATGATTTAGATTATATCAACCAATACTCATAAAAGATTTTAAAAACAACTTTCAAAACTTCTTATCACATCAATCATCGCTAATATAGACATAACACAAATTTTTCTTGAGAATCAACCAGATATTTAAACATTTAAGCACATATGAACCCTTTCCAAGTATTTCAAACGTACATATTTTCTTTTCTCTATTTAGTGAGTGCGTTTTACGCTCCATCTCACTTTCCATTTTTCATTAAACGAGTTTGTTTTACGCTCCTTCTTGCTTTCCACTTTTCATTGAACGGGTGCGTTTTATGCTCCATCTCGTGCATGTGTTTATGGAGAGTGCGTTTTACGCTCCATCTCGACCCACCACAAGATTAAATTATTCAACTCGGGAAGGTTCCAATAATTTTTTTTTCAAAAATACCCCAAGATTTCCCCCAAACATATGCGAGTGCCTAATTTTTGCTTCGAATGATGCTCATTTAAGATTTCTTAAGTTGCAATGGTATCTTTCATAAGCATTTAGCCAAAAAATTTCAATCCCAACAGGCTAAACAAATGGATATGTGTAAAATTTTTCAAAAATTTCGTAAGTAATGTGAAAACCAACTAATGAGTTAAAATATAGACTAAGCATGCTTATCGATTCTCCAAGAGTTAACAACATCAACCACCCACTTATCATTGGCCAAAATTAAATTCCATCAAAACATTGCCCAAGTAAATACTAAACATGATAAATACCCCCAAACTTAAAATAGACATTGTCCTCAATGGCTAAGATAGAAAAAATTAAAAGAGAGGACTTCCCTGACATATAGCAACTTATTTCCTTGTCTACGAAGTCTGAAGAATAGGTTAGGTACATTGGAATGAATCAGGCACCACACTTGAATTGGACTTAACTAACCTGTGAATATGATAGAAGCAAGCTTGTTAGATCCTAAGATATAAAAATATATTAAATACTATGAAACCTAAAAAAACTAAAAATTAAACTTGGGTTGCTTCCCAATAAGCTCTTGATTTATAGTCCTTCAGCCAAACTTTGTCTGGTCAACGCTATCCAATTCCTCTTCGAAAGTTGATGAACCCTCCATCCATCAGAAATAATGTAACTTTTGGTAGGTTCCATTTTGTGATGGCTATCGAATTAAAGTCACCTAGCATGCTTAGTTTTGGTACGATCTCAATCAAGAACGTCCCACAGCTAGGTGTTTTCTCCATTGTGTATGTGATCACGTTGTGACATGGAAGCCTATCACACACAATGGGCTCTTCGTCTATCTTCTCTTTCTCTTCCCACCATGGATTCAAAATTGTACTCGTTCTTATATCATCAAGAGCTTCGCCGACAACATGACTACCAAGTGGGCATGATTTTGCAAATCTGACTGACTCTTTGATCTTTGGTGAACACCCATTTAGATCTTCGTCGACCTCTATTTCATTATCCCCAGTTGTCTCCACACTTTCGATATCTTGTGACTCATACAATCGCAAATTTGGTTTAGGTTCTCCGTCAATTTTGTCATCCATGTCATAAAGCCAAGTGTTTTAAGGACAGTTGTTCAAGGCTTTGAACATTTGATCTATCTTATCCTCAAGATTTTGAATTGACCGCTCTTGATTAATCCTCCTCTCCTCGTTTGATGCTACGAACTTGGAAAATAAATCCACCAACCTTGAATTATCTGTCTCAGATTTGGAATCCATGTATTGAGGACCATGGGTTGAAGTGGTGATGAGTTGTTCCATCTGTTGCTGAAAATTATGGCTCGATATTTCTTGACTCATCATCCTCTCCTCTTGGTTTGCTATGATCTTTGACATGAATTCTTCCAACTTTGACTTTTCTTCTTGTGGCAATGGATGTGGATATGAGAATTCCGGTGTGTATACTAGATTTGGAGCATCATATTAGTCTTGTTAGTTATAGCTCCATGAAGAATCCGGGTGATACCCCCAAACTTGATGATAATTAGCATATGCATACTGGTTGAGGTAATTAACACCATAATGTACCGGACCAAGACTGATGATGCATTGATGACTCAGATGATTACCAGCACAATATTTACAAAGTAGCGCTTTCCTCCGAATACGTTGGGCTGCAACAACATCCAACCTCCTCGAAATTGTCTCAAGTTATGCTGATAATGCAAAAAATGCATTGAGTCCATCAATCCTTGTGTCTCTTGGTTGAGTTATACTCGAATATGACCATTGATAATTGCATCAAGCCATGGTACCTGAAAAGAGAGAAAAATAGGAAGAGAATTAAATAAAAAGAAAAAAAATGTTTAAATTAAGACTAATTTGATTGAAATTAATATTGACAAAAAAATATTAAAATAATTCCCCGGCAACAGCGCCAAAAACTTACTGGGTAAAATCTAATTACGCACAACATGTAAGTATACGTGGTCAACAAGTAATAAAGTGAAAGTAGAGTATCGTTCCCACGAGGAATTGTTAATACAAATTACCAAATAATAACTCTTAACCAAACTAAATTTATTTAAACAATCAATTTAAGATTATGAATTAAATTATTTAATTACACTAATTCTAATTACCACTAGTTAAATTCAGATTACGAAGATTTAAGATCACAACTTCACTTATTACTTCATTTAAGTTAACACACTCATCAATTATTCCCTATCCTAAATTGTTAATCAAGAACACTACAGCAGATAAAATCACCTCTCGATGCATAATACCCATACTCACTTAAATCCACAAATGATAAAATTAAGCAAGACACCCTAATTAACTAATCCACTATATCTCTATGTGAATTACAATTAAAAAGTATTTAAAGCACAAGTTCTCCAAAACTAATAAAAACTAGGGTTTTGGTCCTAATCTAATCTAATGGTATCCTCTCCCCCTCATCCTTCTGATTCTCCTCCTTTTATATGCCTCTTTATATGTCTTTAAGTCCTCTTGGAAGTCCTTTAATCAATCAGCTCAAACCAATCCTTCTTGAACTCAAATTCTAGTTAAAACTGCTTTTTCGAAGCGTACCGAAGCCACGGCTTAGGTGTCAGGCATAAAATGGCAAGCCCCATCTTGCTATGCTACTATTAACTGAGTTTAGTACCCCAAGCCCCGGCTGGGGTATTAGGCATAAAAGAGCAATCCCTGACTTGGGTATAAGCTGTTAGTTATCCTTTGGTAAAATAACCATAACTTTTGATCTGGGAAGAGTTACGGGGCTTGCAACCTATCAAATTGAAGATATCGACGAGATCTATAACTTTAATTCTTTGAGTTTTTAGAAATAACGGACGTATGAAAGTCTAAATTGTGTTGGAAGTGACTGCTATGCACTTGGCCACCCAAAATAGTGAAGTTCAACCTCCGTTGGTACAAACGTCATAATTCTTGCCTCCGAACTCCTATTGGAATGATTCAAGATGTTCTGAAAAGCTAAGAAGAAGCTCTAAAACATAATCCAAGTTCCAAGCGAAGAACATGAAATAAACTTAAAAGCACAAATGATATCCAGATTGCTCTTCTTTACGATTTCATACCAATAGTCGCTCATAGAGCTCCCAAGCATATAATCTACAAAATGAACACAATGCATGAAAAGCAACTAAGAAACATGAGTTTAGGCAACTAATTCAAGTAATAGATACCGAATAAGTAGGTATAAAACCTACTTATCACGACATATTCGCATTCAGGAGAATGTCCTTCGGCTTGTGTAATGCACCAGCTACATTCCAACGGTGTATGATGTCCATCTTCTCGGACATGGTGGAGAAAAATGTGGAAGTCATCATGGATGACTTTTCTGTCTATAGAGATAATTTTGATGCTTGTCTAGAGAATTTGGTGAAGGTTATAAAGAGATGCGCAAAAAAAAATTTGGTACATAACTGGGAAAAGTGCCATTTCATTGTTGAAGAAAGAATATTTTTGGGGCACAAGGTCTCGGTGAAAGGATTAGAGGTTGATAAAGAAAAGCAGTAAACGATTAAAAAGCTTCCACCACCAACTTCAGTTAAGGGAATCCACAGCTCTCTGGGACACGCCGGGTTCTACAGGAGATTTATAAATGACTTCTCTAAAATTGCAAAACCATTGTGCAGTCTTTTAGAGAAGGATTTAGTTTTTAAGTTTCATGATAATTGTAAGTTGGCATTCGAGCTATTGAAGAAGAAATTAACAACAGCTCTAGTTATTGTCGCACCGGATTGAAATATGCCTTTTGAGTTAATGTGTGATGCAAGCGACTATGCGGTTGGGGCTGTCTTGGTTCAACGCCGAGAGAAGGTATTCCATGCCATATACTATGCAAGTAAGACACTTATGGAAACCCAAATGAATTACACAACTACAGAAAAGGATTTGCTTGCAGTAGTGTATGCCTTCGATAAATTTTGAGCATATTTGATCGGGACAAAGGTAGTAGTTTATACGGATCACTCGGCCATTCGGTACTTAATTTCGAAGAAAGATGCTAAACCACGACTTATCAGGTGGATACTTCTCCTACAAGAATTTGATTTGGAAATAAAAGATAGAAAGGGTACGGAGAATCAAGTTGCAGATCATTTGTAGAGGCTGGAAAATCAGGGTAAAAATGAAGAGGACATGTGTGTAATTAATGAGTCATTTCTGGATGAGCAGCTGTTTGGAGTCAATGCGGAATTTCCATGGTACACGAATTTCACTAACTATATAGTGAGCAACATCCTTCCACCAAATCTTACACGACAGCAGAAAAAGAAATTCCTACATGACGTCAAGTGGTACATGTGGGATTAGCCATACCTATTTAAACAGTGCGCCGACAATATGATTAGAAGGTGTGTGCCCTACAGCGAGGTGAATAACATATTACATGAATGTCATTCATCTGCATACGGGGGACATAACGGAAGTGAGAGAACTGCAATGAAAGTTCTTCAAGTCGGGTTCTATTGGCCTACATTATTTAAAAATGCCCACCAGTTCGTTAAAAGCTGTGATAGATGTCAAAGGGTGGGCAACATATCGAAAAGGAATGAGATGCCACTACATAATATCTTGGAAGTTGAAATTTTTGATGTTTGGGGCATTGATTTTATGGGGCCTTTCCCTTCCTCATTCAACAATCAGTACATATTGATTGCGGTTGATTATGTATCAAAATGGGTTGAAGCCGTAGCACTCCCAACTAACGATGCCAAAGTGGTTCTTAAATTCTTTCAAAAGAATATTTTTACAAGATTTGTCACGCCAAGAGCTATTATAAGTGATAAAGGTAGTCACTTATGCAGCAGATCATTCACAGCTCTCTTGGCGAAATATAGGGTCAACCATAAGGTGGCGACGACATATCATCCCCAAACAAGTGGGCAAGCAGAAGTTTCAAACAGGGAGGTGAAGAGAATCTTAGAGAAGGTAGTGAATTCGAATCGAAAAGACTGGTCTCTTAGATTGGATGATGCACTATGGGCCTACAGAACGACTTATAAGACACCAATTGGAATGTCACCATATCAGTTGCTATACGAGAAAGCATGTCACCTACCTGCTGAGTTACAACATAAGGCCTACTGGATAATTCAGAAACTCAATTTCGATCAAGCAGCTGCGGGTGAAAAGAGACTACTTCAGTTAAATGAGCTCGATGAATTCCGACTTCAAGCTTACGAGAACTCTAACTTATACAAAGAAAGGGTAAAGAAATGGCATGACAAGAAAATCATGCAGAGAACGTTGGAACCGGGACAATCGGTATTATTATTCAACTTAAGATTGCTGTTGTTCCCAGGAAAGCTCAAATCGAGGTGGTCGGGTCCATATACTATAAAAAGAGTTTTTCCACACGACGCCGTTAAATTATACAGTAGAAACCTATTGGAGACTTTCAAGGTCAACGGTCAATGGTTGAAGCATTATTGGGGTGGCGAGTCCAATTGGGATGTCATCGCAATCACACTTGCCGACGCGCCATAAACAGGGAGTAGTCGGGCTGAACGACTTAAAATCAAGCACTAATTGGGAGGCAACCCAATTTTACTTTAATTCTTAGTATTTTTATTCATGGCTAGTTAGATTATAGTTTAGAATAATTAGGATATAATAAGTTCATTACGTAGTTATTAAGTTGTATTATTCTTGATAATCTAATCTTTCCTGCTTAATTTGCTCAAGATCTAATTATACTTATGTTTTAATGATGATCAAGTACTTAAGGAGCTATTAGATGCATTAAGGAAGTAAGAAATAACCAAAACAGGGTGCATTAGCAGACCACTAGCCCGCCGGGGTGGGCGTCTAAGGCACAATACCCCTCGCCGGGGCGGGGGTCCAAATTCTGTAGAGACTCAAAGTAGCAGTTAAGCAGTTACTCTTACACTTCAACTTTTCTCTCCTAAAACTGAAACTCCATTTTCTCCACTCTCTACCCACGATTTGGAAATTAAATCCCCATCACCCCACTCAATTAAACTACCCACTACTTCAATCCACTACTTCAACTCACAACCTTATACATCATCCCATCTCTATAAAATCATCCCCTCACAACCCAATCTAACCACATACATTCAACTCAACTCAAAGTTCAAAGTTAAGGGTTCTTTTTGGGCAAATTTTTACAGGAAAAGGGAATAGATAATCACCCAAATTGGGGATACACTGAAAGTAAGTTATATATTCTTCCAATTCCTCACTTTCTAGCACCATAGTTGAAGCAAAATCACTAAGTTTGGGGGAATTGAACTTCTTGCACACCAAGTGTTCGACGATTTGCTTGAGTGAAGTTTGGGGGAATTTGTTAATCGAAGCTCACCAATTATAATCCAATGGCATCTAAACCTGCATCAAAATGACAAAGGGGAGAAATTTCAGGGTCCGCACAACCAACACAGACCTTTGATAGACGCAAATTTGCAAGTGCCGCTGCCGCCAACCGTTATGACTATCTTATAATAAAAGCACTCATTCCATAGCGGGGGTTGGCACCGGACCATGTCGACGGTGAAATGATGCAAAAAATATATCAAAAAGGTAGGAATAAGTTCACAGAAGAGCCCGAGGCATCAATTGTAAGTGTGGTCAAGGAGTTCTATGCAAACGCTGAGGATAAGGCCCCATTCAACGCATTTGTGTGGGTAGGTTAGTTCCGTTCAGTGCCGACGCCATCAATATGTACTACCAGTTACGAGTTCCAAGACATTGCCAATACACTCACTAATGTGACAATGATCCTGATTATGAGGCTATTTTAAAAGAAATGACAAAGTCGGGTACCACACAGATCAAGGGTCAAAAAGAGGGCACTGTCTTCCACAGTAAGGATCTCAGCAAATACGAAAAGATCTGGTACGCGTTCGTGTGTGCCAAACTATTTCCATCCACTCACACGTCAGATGTGACCAATGAGAATGCATTGCTTTTATATGTCATTGTCCAAGATTTTATTATAGATGTGGGGGCTATTATTGGGTTGTGTAGACAGGTTGGAGTTCGATGGTCGAATGATGAGACCACCCAGATGCCACTTAAGACGTTAGACATGAGAATGATTGCACGCTACTTGGTGTGGCCCGATGGCGAGTCGCACCCTAGAGGAGTCAATTTTATATTTCCATCAACCTCGGAGGATGAGGTTGACGCTGAGGGCACCTCAGAGGATGATGAGTTTTAGGGGGATGCGACGATGGGAGAGTAAGGAACGGAGGCGACACCACAACCCGATGCTATATCTAGCCCTCAGTTCCTGAACCTTCAACAACAAATGGATGGGTACAACAAGGAGGCACGAAGAGAGATGCGAAGACTCACAGCGAGGCAGGATTATATGTTTGAAGCTATAAATCTATCTTTCGCCTCATTGAACGCGACGGTCCAAAGCTTCAATCCCAATGCGCAATTCCCATATCAGCAACCAGCCCCTATGCCAAGGTTTCCACCCAATGATTCAGATGAAGAACAACCACCACCACCACCTCCCTCTTAGAAGATTAAAGGGAAGTCCTCACACATTTCTTATTTTATCTATACAATAAGGACATTGTAGTTTTCAAGTTTGGGGGAGTTAGTTAGTTAGGTTTTATGTTTGCATGTTTAATTTTATTAGTTAGGTTTGCATATGTTATTTCATGTTTAGTTTTAGGATTATTAAATGTTTACATTCGTGTAGTCAGTTAGTTGCATAGTAGTATAGGATTATAAATAGTTTTTATTTAGTTTGTAATCATGTTATGTTTACCATATAAAAAAAATTTGTGTTATAGTGCATATGTCCAACTGTTTGATGTAATTCATTTTATTTTGGCCAATAATGAGGTTGGGATTAAGTAGAAAAATACAGTGCCAAGAGATCGTCATGAATCTCACTCAATCCTTCAAGAGGCTTTAGCTTAAGAAAATGTAGATATGGAAAGGACTGAAGCTATGGAGGATGAGAGAGCAGAAGAGCAAAGAAGTAAAGTGGAGATAATTAATGTAGTAGAAACCTCACATGAAGACAGAGAAGAAGAAAAGGATGATGAAGTTGAGATTATAGTTGTGGACTGTGATGGTTATAGGAGAGCCAACTACAATAAACTGTTCTCCTATCTACTTATGATGCCATTTCACAAAGCCCAAATTCTCAACTCCTTGGATCACATGTTTTGGACCTTCAAAGCCTATCCAGCAATCTCGGTGCTAGCCCATGGATTCCCAGGTAACCTTAACTTTGCCCGAAAGCTGATCAAAAATGGTCCCTCTTCTGAAAATGGGCATGAGGTAGAAAATATTCCCATCTCTTTCAAGGGGTTAATCACTGTCCACTATCATTTTTCAACCAATTCTATGAATTACCAAGATGGTTGGAAGTGATACTTCATCCACTCAATTAATTTCCAGTTACAGAATCCCAACATTCTGTAACTGATGAACCAAATGTGCCCAACTTTATATTGATCCAATCTCCTATCATCTCTCAGTCTACGATTACTGATCCAAATCCAATCGTAGAGTCATATGCACAATTTGTAGAGTCACCTCCTCATGAAGCTTAACCTCATACACCTGCCCCTCCATCAGATATCCCTTCCTCATCAACAAATGAGTATTTCAATCTTGATCTTGCTCTCTACAATATGCAAGATCAATACACAAGAGCCTCCCCTCCAAACAATCAGCAACTCCTTGAGCCCATATCAGATCTTTCAACCAAAATGGAGTTATCTGATGCATCTAAGAAGGTGACCAAGGACATACAAGACGATCATGAAGTTCACTCAGACCTTATTCACCTAAGGCTGACTCATTTGATCGATGCTACCAAAACTCTCCCAAGCACTCTAAGTACCGAGCTTATAAAGAAGCTTAGGGAGATCTTAAAAGAAATGCTTAAGAGTATCAATGAAAGGGATCAAATCCACTTTCAGGCTGCCAAGAAACACAAGGAAGCTATTCTTATTTTGCAGAATACTCAGGAATCCCAGAATAATCTGATGATGGAAACTCTCACGAGTCTACGAACTTCAATGAAAGAATTTCAAGCTTTCTCCATGGGCCAAATGCAACAAACATAAACTGTCTTGAACATTCTACAAAAGAGATAAACTCGAATTGATTCTCTAATTAAAGAAAATTATGACGACATTGCTCACTCCAAGAATCAGCTCGACAAACTTGTACACGGCATGACTCGACTATCTGAAGATATTTGAACCCTTGATGCTGACATAAAGGGGGACAATAAAGGGGAATGATAGAAAGGCAAAGGCAGAGACAAAGGCTAATTCATCACTCAATCGTCAAGGAGTCCTCCTGTAAGACAACCTCGTCATCAGACTCAACGGCCTGAACAACAACAAATTCTCATGGCTCAACCACTAAGAAGTCAAGAGGCTAGCTCACAAGGTGCAACCACTACACACCTACACTTGCCTATTAGAGCTCCTGCATTCATGAACAGACACGAGAATAATGAACCGCTAAGTCAAAGCGAGTTGGAAGATATAGCATGGAGAAACGAAGTCAGTAGGAGAAGGAGAGCCCAAGAATATGCCAATCCTCCAAGGAACAAAAGGCAAAGGAAATAGAGATAAGTCGAAACTCAATTCTTATTGATGTAACTAAGCTTAACTGTAATATCTGTCTTTACAAACATCAATAAATTCATGCTTATTCTCTAGAAATTTCAGTTGCTCACTGAAACATTAAGTCATATTTACTTTCTTGCAACTGCATCTAGAAATTGATAATCATGACAAAAATCTCCTTGGTTATGTCAACATCAAATAGGGAGAGATTGTTGGGAGATTGCATTTTTAAATTTGATGTTAAAAGTAAATATTCTTGATTATATGTAAAGTCCTTCAAGAAAAATATGTACAAGAACTTAGTGATAGATCAAAATTGTTAGGATGATCTGAGCTATTAAGGTTTATCATTCTGTAAATGAATGTATAGATGAAGAGATCAAAGCTGTTAGGCTGATCTATATCTTAAGATGTAATAGATAGGCTTCAACCGAATCGTAGTCTAACGAGCTGATCAAGAGTTTACAAAAACCAAGGCAGAATTGTAGAGTATCGAGAATCGTAGTGTGTCTTCTTTGAAGAGCCTCTCCTAGAATTGTAGAGTGGTCCAAATGCCTATCGAGCCAACTTATAAATCGTAGTATGCTCTCAAAAGTGTAGAGTCTACAAGCCAAGCAAGTGAAGATCGTAGTGTGCCAGTACTTAAGAGAGATCATAGTGTTTTCATTTGCTAGTATCAGATCAAGCACTAAGGTGACTAGAAACCACGATCAGGATCGTAGAGCATCGTCTGTCTGCATCAGAAGCATCAAGCCTTATCCATTTGTTTAAAGAATAAATCCAAACAAATATGGAATGGATTATAGACGTTGAAGTGCTCGACGGTCCCAATATCAATAGTCATTCTTAGTATACAACAAAGAAACGTCTTGAAAAAGTTAAGGAATGTACTATGGGTCAGGAAAAAACATCTTTTCAGATGTTAGGTGAGACAACAGTCTGCTGTGTAAATGGGCGAGACTGCAAATCAGAAGTTGTGCAAAAAGTCTCCATTAGAGCTCAGAAATGTCAAACTCATTTAATGCTTCAACGGATATATTTCAAAGACCTCATATATGCAAAACATCAGCAGATTATACATCTAAGCAAGCATTAAACAAAATCCTGAAGAATACAAAATGCTTTACTCTACGATCTAACAGAGAAAGCTTGCTCAGCTACTCAGTTCTTTCGAACACAAGCTTAACAACAACTGAGTAGCACCATTAAAGAACTCATCAACTACTATCAATTGAAGTAAGAAGTTCCAAGTCAGAAGGACTTGAAGAGTTCCAAGTGAACTGAGAAGTACCAAGTCTGCTGGACTTGAAGAGTTCAAAAGTGAACTAAGAAGTTCCAAGACTGCTGGTCTTGAAGGAATCTATGAGATTCAGAAAGTGTAAAGATATCCTTAGTGGATTTCCTACTCGAGGAGTAGAAGAGTGGACTATGAGCTTTAAGTCCTCTGAACCACTTAAAATTGTTGTGTCTCTTACATTCTTGCTATAACTGCTATAACTATCATAACTACTTTAATCTTATTAACTCGCTATATCTTAAAGGGAGAACAAACAAACCTTTAATCTACCGTGTTTAAACCATTATCAAAACTTACAAAGTATTTTGAAGAAGAATTTAAAAAATATCTATTCAACCCCTCCTTCTAGATAACATTTGTGCCTCTGGGAACTAACAACCATTATTTGGGTCTAACACAATCTCCTTAAAAGGTGAAAGTTGAATACAACCCAAACACTACCTTTGGAGTTAACTTATTCAAATATGGTTAGGACTAGAATCCTTAACAATTTAAACTCCTCATCCCTTCAGGCTCCATACAAGAACCAATCCACTGTATATGTGATGCCCCTAAATCCAGGTTACCTGACCCCCGAGTTTGGTGCTCACGATCCACAATATAATAACATCTAACTACCCATTCATTTATAAGTAGCAATACATATCTCATTAACAGATGATGTTAATATATTAGTCCCAAGTTATCTAACCTTAATATTACAAACATTCCCTTTAGATATACAAAAATGGTTTACAAACATAACATAAAAATAATGTTATGCATAACTATTCCAGCATAACACCTTTGCCCTTATTCTTCACAGCACCTCCTGCCACTTCTTTCCTAGCTGAAATATTTTATTTAGCAACAAGCTAAGACATACAATGAATGTATATGAATCAAAAATGATAGATTATCTATTTTGATAGAATAACACCAAAGTTTGGGGAACTTTGAAATAGCTGAACAAAACTCTAATTACTAACAAGTCTTCTCATAATCTATGTAACACAATAATTTGATAATGAAAGGGTACACCGCTTTCAAAGTTTCTACGATATTCTATTGAATAATCAAGAATCAATTCTACAAAATAACAAAGTGGAATGTTTTCCAGATTTATGCTGAGCGATCCATTGGATCTTGAACTTCTCTTCTCGAGTAACTATCAAAGATTTGACTTTGATATACTCAGGTGTATCAAATAACCATATAAATTAAATTATACCCCTCTGTAAGTACTTAGAGCGGCCAACTCCTTGTACCTTATATTATGCATAATACTTACACGATCGCATCGGTCGAATATACGACCAAAAATATTTCCTTTATATAAAATGTTCTTCTTCTCAGTCTTATAATAAGAATACAATAATGAAATACTATGATTTCAATATCTAATCAGTTTCTCGATCTAGCCGGAGTAATTGTCATCGATCTGTCAATAATAATTGAGTCTCTTCTCGAACCTATTAAGTTCTAACAAATATTCGTCTAGCCAGAATAATTAGCTAAGACATTTCTCCACATAATTCGAAAACAGACATGAATTATCTGTACTGTCAATAATAGTTTCTACGTATGTAAATATCCAACAACAGTTAATCTCCAAGTATATTTTCAGAATCACTAATTCAATTTGAATTAACAAACATGCACTAACTGCGAATAATCAATAATAATTCTCAAACGCGGTCTAATCAACAATAATTAACCACCATAATATTTAAAAAGTATAACTCAAGGTTGAGTTAAGGAAACTTGCCTTTCGCATTGATTACTGCTACACAATATACTTATCTACGTTCACAAGACCTATAATCACAATATCGGTCTCACAATTAGAACAATAAATCACAACACATAACAGTGTAATTTACAGTCAATACTTCTCCTAGACACATTATCACATAGCCACATCAGTGTTTATAACCTATATAAACACTTCTCAAGTCTAACTAGTTCGGTCTTGGTCACCCTATCCGAAAATTAACACATTTATTGTCACTTAAACTCGGTCTCAAAGCTTTAATATTATTTTAGATAAGTCATATATCATTTATAATATTTTTCGAAAGCTTTTAATAATCTTTAAACAATTATTATAATTTATAATAATTTTTCAAACACTGAAATCATTTTTAAATGATTTAATTACTGATTAATTCCATCATCATTAATATTTAATAATATTAAAATATTAATGACATACCTGCCAAAATTTTAAAATTATTTATAATAACTTAAAATATTTTTAAATCATCAATATTCTATTTAAATGATTTTTAAAGTAATTAAAATTATTTTTAAACCATCACCATTAATATTTAAATATTAAAAAAATTATTATCAAAATATTAAAAGTCATTAATTATAACTAAAATATTTTAAAATCATTTTTCTCATTTTTAAATCAATAAAATCATTTTTCTATCATTTATTTAATATAATAGTTAAATAAATCTAATATCATTAATATTAATTTATTAATTTATTAATGAGAATTCTCCAAAAATATTAAAAATTATATTTTATAATGCAAAATATTTTTAAACACTTTATTCTTATTTAAAATAATTTTTATAATATTAAAATCATTTTTTTCTAATTTATTTAATACACTAACTAAATAAATTAAATATCATTAATACTCAAATAATTATAAATATTAATGAAAAATATCCCAAATAGTTAAAAGTTATTTTTCATAATTTAAAATAATTTTTAAAACTATTTTTGTAATTTTTTTTAGAATTTATTTCTATTTTTAATTAATTTTTGAAAAATCAGAAAATAGAAATTAAATAAACTGTCGCTATAGTCTATAGCGACGCTTTATGTCGCTGGTGGTGTTCTTGGGCTCAAGAACATTGACAGCCGGCTTAGCAAGGGTCTTACTTTGACCGTTTATAATTTTTAATTCATGGTGTTTCTGGGCTACCTTGTGCATCTATTTTGTAGTATCTATAGAGTACTACAATTATCAATCATCACCAGAGTCTTAACTTAACAATCTAGCAAGATCCAAAGCCCCAAAGTAGCTGTCAGAAGCTTCTGGGCTTTCTGGGTTACCCAGAAACCCAGATAGCTTTGACTACCCACTTTGTGGTTCGATTTTCTTCCAGTTCTGGTCTTTGTATTCGTGTTATTAAGGTTCAAACCAATAGTACGAATGTCAAAGAACATTTATATACCATGATCGCAGTCCAACAACATCAACATCACCAGATATAGCTCGGTCAAAGGCTATCAGAAAACTTGTTCTTACGTTTTTTGGAAATTCCAGAAAACAGGAAAGGTTACCGGATGGTCTACTTTGACCATCCATTACATCGATCATGTTGATTGTTTAAGAGATCAAAAGGCATAGATCTAAAGTACATATAGCAGGCTACAACATGTATATAACATCATCAAATCACTTAATACATGACAGATTTGGGCCTTTCAAAAAGTTATCAGACACTGAAAACGAGTTTCTGGGTTGCCCAGAAACTATTGGTCATACTCGATCAATGGGTTTTGACCAAGAATAGCTTACAATCTGGACATGGAATGGTTGTGATTCCACTTCCAGATCAAAGACCTCATGACAAACTACATATTTAAAACTTAAAACAACAAAAATCAAAAACAGAGAAAGATTTGTGGCTCCTGACATTTGCTTGTCAGACCATTTTTAGTGTTTGTAGACACTCGAAATTTTCTATACACCTGTCGCTAACATTGCAGGATGACAGATTCGTCTTTCAAGAGGGAACCCTAGAAGACAGTTCACATCCATGATGGATACCACCGGACGTTCAGCATCAATCCCGGAACACACACTGGGAGTAACAATTCCAACCTCGAAGATAACCCCGAGGCGTGTAGCTCCAATACCGGAACACACACCAGAGAAGACAGATCAATCTCGGAGATAACCCCGAGGTATCCAGTCTCAGTCCCAACCATGGGAATAGCCACCAACTTTAGCGATAACCCCAAGGAATGTAGTTCCAGAGATAACCCCGGAAATGCTTGTTTCAAATGCAACCAGCTTCAATCTCGGCACTCACAACGAGATACTCAGTACCAACCCGGACAGAACACCGGGAGGACAGGCACACCTCAGAGATGACACTGATGACCTTCAACAATTGCATCAGTCCAATCTCAGCGAAGCCCTGAGCAACGTCTGCTTTATCAGCCCAAATCGGCGATTGTAACATTCTATAATTTTAAAGTGTTATAATAAATATTTATTGATTTATATAAATATTTAATGGATAGGTTTATTGATTGAATAATTAATTGTTCAATTTGAGTGATGTGGTGTATTTAATTATTTGTTGAATAAATAATCAGATAAATAATTAAATAGTAAATATTAAATATTTATTGGCAATATTAAATATTTATTTAATTATATGGCAATTTGAATTGATGTGATTTAATTAATTATTTGTTGTGTAATTAATTAAGGAGCTAAATAAATTAGTTGTTATGAGATTTTATAATAATTATTAATTTAATAAGCTAGAGAGCTTATAATGATTTTAAATAAATAATAATATTTTAAATGAGAAATTGTAGTTTAAAATATTAGTTGATTAAATGAAGTTATAATTGTAAAAGAAATTATAATTATTTATGTGATTAAAGTAATTTAATGGATTAATGTTTTATTTATTTAATTAAATAAAGTGTGACTAATAACCTTGCTATAAAGGAGTTATTAAAATAAATTAAAGGACTTTAATTTAGTTTTGGCCAAACAAGTTTTAATGCATATTAAGTCTTTAATTTAATGGTGTTTTGCCAATCAAGGTATAAGGATTAATTGATTTATTTTAATTAGGTTTACCAAACAAGGTGTAAGAGTTAATGAGTTATTTTTATTATGTTAGCCAAATAAGCCTTAGGGCTTTTGATTTTTAAAAAAGTTAGATAACTGATGTCAGTTATACATATAATAATATTATATACTTAATACCTATATTATTATTAGTATGCGTTATATCTTTTTGTTAGTACGTAAGTTAGAATAGAGTTAGGAGAAAGACTCAGAAGAAGAAGAGAGGAGAAGAAAAAGAATACAGAGAAAAATTGAGATAATCCTAGAGAAATTGTGACAAAAATGGAGGGAAAAGAAGTCTTGTTATCATCTTCTTAAACAAAGTTATCATCTTCTAGGATACAAGGTATCATCTAAACCCTTTTATTTTTCAAAAGTTTTAGTTGTCTTCTCTTCCAAAAAATTCTCTGAAAAATTTTTGTGAAGGATAAATTGTGTGTGGTATATGGTTTTGTATGTTAAATTATTTGTTATAAAAATTGTTTTTCATAAGTTATATATAGGAATAGTCAATTAATTCATGTATGTATGTAATTTGTAAAGAAACCCATATTACAGTGAGTTTATATGAATATATATGAACATGGCTTAGTTTACAATAGAAATTAAGGTTTAAGTAGTTGTTCAATTGATAAATTGATTATGGAAATTGATAAAGTATGTATAATCATAACTATGATGTTTTGAAATTTCTGTTTTTATTGAAAAACAAAATCACAGTGTTGATTTTCATTAAAAATTGTCAACAATGGAGTTTTGCCAAAAACATTGAAATCGGGTGTTGTAAATTTGATGTTTATGTTGTTTAGATGACTAGAAACGCGTTAGAAAGTATTAGATTATGTTTATGTAAACCTATTTACTCATTGGGTAGTTTCGTATGGTTGTTAGAAAGGAGTTTGGAGGCCTAATTTGGCTTTTCGTAGTGTTCTAGAGCTAAAATCGCATAATCGCAGCAGTGACCCCCGCCCCGGCGGGCCTCCTAGTGCAAAAACCCCCGCCCCGGTGGGGGGGGGTGTTCTGTCAAGCCAAAATTTTGAAAAAAAAACTGACCGGACGTAGTTTACTAAAATGAATATAACTTTTTCATACGAACTCTGATTGATGCGATTCAAGATGATTCGGAACGAGGACGAATAGGCCTATAACTTTTATTCTTTAAGTGTTTCAATTTGAAATCGTTATGAAGGGCAAAACGGCTATCTTTAGGACTGTTGTGTATTTGGAGGCCATCGAAAGGCGTCGGAATGCGCAGATGCAAGTGCAATCCTTTGTGTATTAGTATAACCTAATGATAACATGTTAGACATGTAATAGGATGCTGTATCAAGTTGTTAATGTGTATATAGTGCAATAGCATGATCACTTAAGTAGTTGTAATAAAGCTAAATAGTGATGTTCATGAAAAGATGCGATTTTGTTAGTAAGCTATATGAATCTAATGTTAGTATAACTAATGTGTATTGTCAATACATATGATATGTGTAGGACCTTTGGTGAACGTGAGTAGTGATTGTTTAACCTACACGATGAATGTATTATTTATGTATTAATGACTAACTATGTCACGATGACATATGTATATAGGATATTGTGATTCAAATTGATTCGGTTTAGCCTACGAACAAGGCAAGTTCTCTAACTCAAAACTTCATTGTGCGAGTTTAAATTCATTTGGTACATTATTGTTTTCAAATTCAATTACAATTGTTGCAAGTTGCTACCTCTACATTTTCGTAGAGCGAGATTGTCTATTATTGAGTAGGTCATTGTATTTAGTTACTCATGATGATGCAAGATTTCTAATCCTTTATCTTATTAAACTAATTATTGTTTTCAATTCGATTACCTTATAATGATGCAAGCTGTCTAAACTTTGGTTTGATGTTGAACAAATTATTCTTGTATTACACTTGTTGTTTAGCATGCATAAATAAATTGCTATGCATGTTTAGTATTCAATTCTAATTAACCTTGGCTTAGTATTGTTCAAGCAAGGTATGCTATAGTTATTCAAATTGTATGCTATTAGATTATTCCTAATGCATGACTTTAGTTTACTATGATTGATTCAATCACTATTATTCTATAGTATAGTGTTATTGGTCTTATTCAACTACTCCTTAGTTGATGTTCGTTAAATTCCAAATTTTCTTGAAAGCTTATCCAAACCAAACTTACTTTGGTGCGGACTTGTATTCTAAATACTGAGATGAACAACTCTTTTAATAGAGGTTTACGCTTAGCGTTGAAATGGTTGTGCACAATACATTGTACGAAGGGTTGATCCCCCTAAGTACATGAAGTCCTTACAGTCTTATGACTGTTAAAGTTTAGGTTGAAAGATTACTTATAACTGTGGACATGATTCGTGGTCATTATACCCTCAGTAATTGATTAAAGTTTTCAGAAAGTAATAGAATTTATTGTTCAGTTCTATTAAACCTAATATTGGCAAATGATGTAAAGTTAAATGATTTATCTATTATTATTTCAAGTGGGCTTTGTTTGCTCACTCTTGCCTGTAAACTTTCTTACAGCTAAGATTGAAACTGGTGATGTACCTAGCACCAGTAAAGGGAAAGGAAAGATGAAACAATGCTGAAGACCTGTAATAGATTGAATAGTTTATTTTCAGACTTGTTTAAAGATTGTAATGAATGTTATTTTAATTATTCCGCATGAATGAATGAATGTTTGTAAAGGTTAGATAACCTGGGAGATTTATTTAAATTTAATCCTGTATGGGCAGGTTTTATTTATTCAATTTTATTATAATTGGGTAGTTAGAAATGAATGTTTTGATTACGTGAACACCAAATCTTGAGGAAATGGAGTACCAGGATTTGGGGGTGTCACAGGTTGGTATCAAAGCTTTAGGTTATGAACCTTAGGTGGGGGAAAAACCTTAGGAAGTAACCTTTTGAAAAGATAGTGGAGTTAACTCTTATCGAGTTTTAAGAAAGAAGTAATAAAACGCTTATGTGCTTATGTGTTTATGTTTATGTACTCGTGAGTGTCGAGTAGTAATGATTATTAATTAAAACTTTAAAACTTTGTTGTCAGGATGACTAATATTGGAGAGTCCAGTCAGGCTAGGGAGGAGGGACCTCAAATGCCTATAGAGGAGGAACCTCGCGATGTTCAGGTAGTTTGGGAACAACTATTGCCACGGGAGTCAGCCCCGTTGGTCACAGTAGTTGAGGATGAGGATGATGATGTGGAGACAGACGATGAGGATCCCATTGAGTTACCGCAGGAGGATGAGGATGACGAGGATGAGGAGGAAAGGATTCCGCTTAACTCGATAGCTGGCCGTGTATATGATGAAGTGCACGACCTTAACGTGGAACTACAAGATACAGTGGAGGAGTTGCAGGAGATAGTAGCTGAACAACAGACTACAATTACACAAAAAGACGGCAAGATCCAGGATCGTGATGAACGACTGACAAACGCCGAGGAGAAACTAACACAGACTGAAGGAGAGAAGGAACAATTGATCGAGATGGTTGCTGAACTGAAGAGCAGGCTGAGAGAAGAAGCGGCTAAGAGGGCAAGAGCTGAAGATGCATACGAGGAAGCTTATCAACGAACTGGAAGAGCAGTAAGGAGCTCACAGGCAAAAAGGATGAAGATGGAAGAAATGGTCAAAGTATTCGACACCGCAATTAATCGAGCTCAAGATCGAGTTATGGGATATTCGATTCACTTCGAGACGCTGCCATCATCTGTGTTAGATCGAAGAACGATGTTTCGAGTCATGGAGGAAGAACGTGATAGGGCTAAGAAGTATCTTAATAGATCATCGTAGAAAGTGTGCCTGTAATGCACGTAATATGTATTAAATAATGTGTAAATCCCTAGTGTTAAGTAACCATGGGATATGATAATAATGGTGTTGTCCTGAAACTTTTGTAGTTCAGGAAAGGATGTAGATAGCAGAGATGCTATTGTGTTATGTTTTCAAAAAGTTTATGAATAAATAAAAGTTATTATTTTATTCAAAGTGTTATGTGCTATGTGGTTATTTCTTTTGTAGAGGCAAGTTAATTAGAAATACTTAAAGAAGTTGAGTAATGGTCTAATAGATGTTTTATTTTAAACAGAAAATGCCTCCCAGACGTCAACCAACACGACAGAGAACCACCGAAGAAGCTAACGACAATGTTGATGCGAATCCCGTTCAACAACTAGTGACACTATTGACAGGAGCGTTGCAGAATCAACCTCAAAACCATGGTACAACGTTTAAGGAGTTTAAGGTGGTTGTACCACCTGAATTTCGTGGGTCCATGAATCCAGTTGAAGCTCAAACCTGGATTATGGAGATAGAGAAGGTGTTCGATGTCGCTAGGGTAGGGGATGACCAGAAGATGGCTTTCGCAACTTTCATGTTGAAAGCAGAAGCTAGTTATTGGTGGCAGGCCAATAAAACTCGTGAAGGGCCAGGAGTGATGACCTGGGATAGGTTTAAGGAGTTGTTCTTCGAGACCTATTTCCCGGAGAGTTCAAAGAGTCAGCTGGAAGTACAGTTTCTGGAGCTGAAGCAAGGGACGATGTCGGTATCCGAGTATGCCGCAAAATTCAACGAATTGGCGAGGTTTGCGCCATATCAGGTTAGCACAGACGAAAGCAAGGCGAAGAGGTTTGAATAGGGACTGAAGCCCTGGCTGTACAGTAGGGTTTCCCTGTTCCAGTTGAAGACATTTGCAGCAGTAATGGAGAAAGCAGTACTCGCCGAAGGTGGAGGCGACGCGGTAACAAAATTCAACCAGGAACAAAAGAAGAAGAAGAATGAAAATGAGATGAAGAGTGGAGGTGGTAGCGGTGGAAACAACAACAACAACAACAACAACAACAACTTGAAGAGAAAGTGGAATGGAAGTATGGGTACTGGAAACCAGCAGGGTAACCAGCAGAATAAGAAGTTTGAAGCATGTGCGACATGTGGGAAGTTTCACAAGGGAGCGTGTTTGATGGGGAAACGAGTTTGCTATAAATGTGGCCAGGAGGGTCACATCGCCCCAAATTGCACTCAATCAAAGAAGAATGTGTGCTTCACGTGCGGATCTAAGGATCACTTTGCTCGTGAATGTCCTAAGAAGAAGGAGGGAGTGACAACCAGAAACAATGGAGGAGGTAACAATAGAGGTACGTGGGCTATTACAGGACCTGCAGCATCAAACAAACCCACAGCAAGAACCTTCAACATGACTGTGCAAGATGCTGTGCATTCAAAGGATGTGGTGTCAGGTATTATCCCAATCAATGATATTGATGCATATGTATTATTTGATTCGGGTGCTACTTGCTCGTTTATATCTGATGAATTTTCTAAGAGGTTAGAATTGCCTAGAGAAGAACTGAATTTTCCTTTGAACATAGAAATTGCAAATAAGGAAATAATCCCTGTTAGGTTCGTTTACAAGAACTGTAGGGTGAACACTAAGGGGAATATCTTGTTAGTAGATTTGATTCCGATTAGACTCGGGGAATTTGATGTAATTTTGGGAATGGATTGGTTGTTCAATTATGGAGCAGTAATTGACTGCCAAAAGAAGTGTGTAAACCTTATGACTCCGTCAAAGGTAGTATTTTATGGTAGCAAGTCGCCAAGACAAATGAAATGTCTGACGACTATGCAAGCCAAGAAGTTGTTGAGTCAAGGTTGTGTGGGCTATTTAGCTTGCATAGTCGATACTCAGAAGAAAGGTGTGAAATTAGAAGAAATACCGGTAGTGAGAGAATTCGAAGACGTGTTTCTAGAAGATTTGCCAGGACTTTCGCCGAACAGAAAAATTGAATTCGTGATCGACTTAATGCTGAGAACATCACCGATATCAAAGGCTCCGTACAGAATGGCTCCGGTAGAAATGAAGGAACTGATGGTACAGTTGCAAGAACTGCTAGACAAGAAATATATTCAACCAAGTGTATCACCGTGGGGAGCGCCAGTTTTATTCGTAAAGAAGAAGGACGGGTCAATGCGTCTTTGCATTGATTATAGGGAGTTAAACAAAGTCACTATTAAAAATAAATACCCGTTGCCAATAATAGATGACTTGTTTGACCAGTTGAAGGGTGCTAAATACTTTTCGAAAATTGATTTGAGAAGTGGGTATCACCAGTTGAAAGTGAGGAAGGAGGATATACCACGAACGGCATTCAGAACTCGGTATGGACATTACGAGTTTCTGGTGATGTCTTTTGGTTTAACCAATGCACCTGCTGCGTTCATGGATTTGATGGACAGTGTGTTTAAACCATTCTTAGACAAGTTTGTAGTGGTATTCATCGACGACATATTAGTGTATTCCAAAACTCAAGAAGAACACGTGGAACACTTACGTTTGACATTGGAGACACTAAGAAAGGAAAAGCTGTACGCGAAATTCTCTAAATACGAATTTTGGCTCGATCATGTACAATTTTTGGGTCATGTTATTGACAAGGAAGGGATTTCAGTGGATCCATCGAAAGTGGAAGCTGTAATCAATTGGGAACAACCAAGAACACCGTCAGAAGTGAGGAGTTTCTTGGGATTGGCTGGTTATTATAGAAGATTTATTCAAGATTTTTCTAAGATAGCCACTCCGTTAACAAATTTGACAAGGAAAGCTGTAAAATTCGTGTGGACGGAGAAATGTGAAGAAAGTTTTCAAGATTTGAAGAAGAAGCTAAGTGTAGCACCTGTGTTGACGTTACCAGACAATACAGGAAATTTTGTGGTGTATAGTGATGCCTCACACAAAGGGTTGGGTTGTGTTCTTATGCAGAATGGCAAAGTTATTGCGTATGCATCAAGACAATTGAAAGATTATGAGAAAGGGTATCCGACTCATGATTTGGAATTCGCTACAGTTGTGTTTGCTCTGAAGATATGGAGACACTATCTTTATGGAGAGAAATGTGAGATCTACACAGACCACAAAAGTCTGAAGTATATTTTCACTCAGAAAGATTTGAACATGCGTCAGAGAAGGTGGATGGAACTGATAAAAGATTACGATTGTGAGATCTTTTATCATCCGGGAAAAGCGAATGTGGTAGCGGATGCTTTAAGCAGGAAAGGTAGGGAGAAGTTGATGCTGATTACAACTCAGGAGGAGCTCATTTCAGCAATGACAAAACTGGAGTTGGAGATCAAATTTCCAAAGGAATCTGACGAACAATTATTTCAGATAGAAGCTGGTCCAACTTTAATGGACAAAGTGAAGAGTGCCCAACTACAAGACGAAGAGTGTGCGAAAATTAAAGAGAATTTGATTGAAGGCAGTGATGTAAAATACAAGATCGACACCGAAGGGTTACTACGGTTTGAGGGAAGGATCTGGGTTCCATCAGCACCAGAACTGAAAGAAGAAATTTTGATCGAAGCTCATAGCTCAAAATATTCAATTCATCCAGGGAGCACGAAAATGTATCAAGATTTGCACCGACATTTTTGGTGGCCAAATAAGAAAAGGGACGTCGCAGAATGTGTAGCGAAGTGCTTAACATGTCAAAGAGTAAAGGCCGAACATCAAAGACCCAGCGGGTTACTTCAACCGTTGGAAATACCAGACTGGAAGTGGGAACACATCACGATGGATTTTGTGGTGGGTCTTTCAACTACTCAGAGAGGATGCGATACGATTTGGGTGATAGTGGACAGACTGATGAAGTCAGCGCACTCTTTACCAATAAAGATTAGGTTCAGTCTTGATCAGTTGGCAAGATTATACATTAAGAAAATTGTTTCGAGACATGGGGTGCCAGTATCAATAGTGTCTGATAGAGATCCGCGGTTTACATCGAATTTCTGGAAGAGACTACAAGAATGCATGGGGACTCAATTGCGAATGAGTACGGTTTATCATCCACAAACAGATAGCCAAAGCGAAAGAACGATTTAGACATTGGAGGATATGCTGAGAGCATGCGTCATAGATTTTAAAGGAAGCTGGGAAGATCAACTACCATTGGTGGAATTTGCTTACAACAACAGTTATCACGCGAGCATCGGCATGTCACCTTACGAAGCATTGTACGGCAGAAAGTGCAGAACTCCACTGTGCTGGGATGAAGTCGGTGAACGCCAACTGTTAGGACCAGAACTGGTACAACAAACTACTGAAGTTATCAAACTCATCAGAACAAGGTTGGTAGCAGCTCAAGACAAACAGAAAAAGTTTGCTGATCAACACAGACAAGATCGTGCATTTGACGTAGGAACTTTTGTATTCCTAAAAGTTTCTCCCTAGAAGGGAAAAATTCGTTTCGGAAAGAAGGGAAAACTAAGCCCGAGGTTTATTGGACCATTTGAAGTGCTGCGAAGAGTGGGAGAAGTGGCTTACGAGGTAGCTCTACCTCCAGAGTTGGAAAATATTCATATTGTTTTTCACATTTCGGTGTTACGACCATATAAACCCGACTACAAGCATGTGATCGAGTATGAACCGTTGCAGTTCGAGAAAGATTTATCTTATGAAGAGGTTCCTATCCAGATAGTAGACAGGAAAGAACAAGTACTCAAGAATAAAGTGATACCTTCTGTGAAGGTGGTATGGAGGAACCACAACGCTGAAGAAGCTACGTGGGAACTCGAAGAGAAAATGATGAAAGATTACCCTGAGTTATTTGTTTAATCCGTGTCTTCGATTCTGGGGACATAATCTTTGTAAGTAGGGAAAAATATAACGAATGATTTGTTTGAATTGTGATTCTGAGGACAGAATCCTTGTAAGGAGGGAATGATGTAACATTCTATAATTTTAAAGTGTTATAATAAATATTTATTGATTTATATAAATATTTAATGGATAGGTTTATTGATTGAATAATTAATTGTTCAATTTGAGTGATGTGGTGTATTTAATTATTTGTTGAATAAATAATCAGATAAATAACTAAATAGTAAATATTAAATATTTATTGGCAATATTAAATATTTATTTAATTATATGTCAATTTGAATTGATGTGATTTAATTAATTATTTGTTGTGTAATTAATTAAGGAGCTAAATAAATTAGTTGTTATAAGATTTTATAATAATTATTAATTTAATAAGCTAGAGAGCTTATAATGATTTTAAATAAATAATAATATTTTAAATAAGAAATTGTAGTTTAAAATATTAGTTGATTAAATGAAGTTATAATTGTAAAAGAAATTATAATTATTTATGTGATTAAAGTAATTTAATGGATTAATGTTTTATTTATTTAATTAAATAAAGTGTGACTAATAACCTTGCTATAAAGGAGTTATTTTCAGACTTGTTTAAAGATTGTAATGAATGTTATTTTAATTATTCCGCATGAATGAATGAATGTTTGTAAATGTTAGATAACCTAGGAGATTTATTTAAATTTAATCCTGTATGGGCAGGTTTTATTTATTCAATTTTATTATAATTGGGTAGTTAGAAATGAATGTTTTGATTACGTGAAAACCAAATCTTGAGGAAATGGAGTACCAGGATTTGGGGGTGTCACAGCGATAACACCAGTTAGGGGCAACATCGTCATCTTGCCAATGCGATGCCACATCACATCGTCTCAACATCACATTTCTACACAACGACGTCCCACAAGAGTTCAGGAAAACCAATTCCGAGTGACTATTGCGCAGGATAACAGATAGAATTTGAAGCTGAAGACCGGAGGGCACCGTCCCATCTTCATGACTTCGTACAACCTCTAATCCCGTGAAATTGCGTAACTCTCGACAATGGTAGTCCGAAATAGGTCCTATATACCTAAGTCGGATGCCCGAATTGCAATTCTGAAAGTTCGAGCGGACATTACAATGCTCGAGTACAAGTACTACGAGACGACGCGACCCGAGAAACCCGAGGCAACCCGGGTAGCCTCTGGTACACATGCGGCCCAGCCGCAGGTACACCTGTGGCTCCACCCTCTATAAATAGTGGGCTTGGGGTGGCCATTTTGCAAGAGAAAATGACGAGGAAGCCCTGCCCAATTTGCTCTGCAATCACACTATACTGAGTGCTTTCTCATTTTAAACAGTTGTGAGCTCACATATAACTACTTTTGTACCTACAAAATCCAGTGTTTACCCACTTTAAAGATATAGAAGTCTTCTTTGGTAGCCCACTGTAAGCCTTCTCACACACTTTAAAGTCTTTCTCTTCATCTTTGCACACACCCTTCTTCATGTTGAGAGTCGTGTTGCGTGTGTTTGCCCGGACTTCGGTCCATGATTTTATTTCAGTTTGTATATACATATATATATATATATATATATATATATATATATATATATATATATATATATTTATATATATGGACTAACATTATCGAGTTATGCCTCGATTGAGCCTAGACTTCGGTCTGGAGCGTTTATTTGCTTTTGTATATATTTATATATATGAACTGTGTGTCGAACTCTGTTCGATGAGCCTAGACTTCGGTCTGGAGCATTTATTTGCTTTTGTATATACATATACTTATATATATTAACTGTGGTCGGACTTTGTTCGATGAGCCTGAATTTTACATCTGGAGCGTTTACCTGCTTTCATATATATATATATATATATATATATATATATATATATATATATATATATATATTTCATCCCACCTGGAGTTTCCTCCGTGGTGGTTGATCGCTTTTACAGTTTTCTTTATATTTTCGTCCCGCTTGGAGTTTCCTCCGTGGCGGTTGACCGTCTTTACAGCTTTATTTACATTTTCTCCCGCCTGGAGTTTCCTCTGTGGCGGTTGATAGCTTTTACAGCTTTATTTACATTTTGTCCCGCCTGGAGTTTCCTTCGTGGCGGTTGATAGCTTTTACAGCTTTATTTACATTTTTGATCCCCCATGGAGGTGCTTCGGGGTTGGTGATCATGTCTGTACATATATATTTACAGCTTTTATATATATACCTGCTTACTGCTTTTATATCAACTGCGGCATCATGTGAGCCTATGAATCTTGTGATCACAGATTCAGTCCACTGAATCTGGATTCGGTTCCCGTGATGGACCTTTTTCAGCTGTAAGCAACTTGTAAATTTATCTGTGATGTCTGGATTTCCTCAGATGGTTTTCATACTCACGAGGAGTTCAGCACCTGTTTTGTACATTATTTTCATACAGATGCCTCGCATCTGTAAAATAAAATCAATCAAGCCGAATATTAAATAAAATGGAAGTATCAAAGGCCTTAATTACTATTGATCACAAGGGTTTGAAAAACAACTTTTATAAAACATCACTGCTATATCTTGTTTAAAACTGAATTTTTACATAAATTCAAACCCTTTGTATATAGGTGTAAACGAGGCATAGCACTACTTCCAAATAACAGCACATTGACCCACACACAGACACACACACACATTCAGATAATAGTTTGTTGAAAAGTGGCGGTCACCGTGGTAACACGGATGTCGGGGGTCGCCTACCACCTTCCCTCCGCATAAACAAGTCCCCGGACCCTAATTGAATCTCGGTTTCACCGACCCGTTTAGCAGTGTCACATCACTGGGTCAATGTGCAAACCTTTTCTCGGTTGTGTTGGTACAACCACTTAAAAAACCAACTGGCGACTCTTAATAGTCCATCGTCGACATTATACATGTCGGACCTTTTTCACTTGTTTTTTCAAACAAATCTCACCTAAAATGAGGACACCAAAGAATAAGTAACAAAAAGGGACATCTAAAAATCCCGACGTCGACAGGTGGCGACTCTGCTGGGGACTCCAATCTTTTCAAAACTGTTATCTGCTTGTGTGTGGATGTTGCATTTACATTATGTTGAATGTGTACGAATGCATACCTTTATTGCACTTAGTGCTTCGCACCATATCTGCTTGTGATATTAGTGCTTCGAACATGTTATCATTTTCATACAGTGAGACGCGATGTATGTGAATGTATGTTGTATGGTTGCTCTGCTAGGAGGCTATCCCATCGGTGTTTGATTACTGGACTCGTGGGAAGACTGATTTCCCGAGACCCAGGAAAGGCACCACCCAAATTCGCTCCAGTTGAAAGACCGGATTAACTTCCCGTTGAGTAAATTGTGATGATTTAGGAACCTTCATGCCAAAAAGCCATGAGAGTAACCTAAGATAGGTCAGCCTCTGATAATCCCAACACAGAGGAAAGTCTCTTCATGCTTTTGCATTACTTACAATATTCATGCCATATTCATCTCCATGTAATGAGAGATATGAAGAAATGTGTATTCATACATGTTTAAATTAACATGCTATCACGTATTACCGCTAACCTCCGTTTTGCAGGATAAAAAATCCTAAACAAAGACACATCACATAGCATGTTAATATTTATACATTCCCTAAAGACTAACTATGCAAGTCTTTCGCAGGGAGTCTATCAGACCTACTACCCGATCAAAATCCAAAAAGGCCGCGGGCCTACAGTCAATTATGTCGTCATCTGACCTGACCGATCTTAATCCAGTTTCTTGCAAAGAATTCAACTGATTAAGCCAACAAATCACAGACTTGGCTATTCTGCTTAAAGAACTACATCAATCAACGCAGGGTCCAAAAATACCCGTACATGCTGAATCCTCTACATAAGGGGGATCCCAGGTCATTACAATACCTGAACTACAATTGGATATGAACAACAAAACTAATGATGCCACCCATACCACTAGAGATCCAGACATCGGTGACATCCGAAAGAAAGTCCTTCAATTATCAAAAAAAATTTAAGACTCCTGACTTCAAAAAGTATGACGGGTTAGGAGATCCTCACACCCATTTGAAGGTTTTCATTGGAGAACTAGGATCTTATTCAGAGGACGAGAAGCTCAGAATGAAGCTATTCCAGAAAAAGTCTGACTGGAGAAGCCCGTTCATGGTATACCAGATTAGACAACTCCAAGATCCATAGCTGGGAAGAGCTAGCCCATGCCTTCCTTACACAATATCTCAAATGGCTCCTGACCGGTACCAAATTACCAAGGTCAAGAAACAGTCTAATGAGTCTTTCAGAGAGTATGCCTAGAGGTGGAGACGCCTGGCTGCCTAAGTTATTCCTTCCATGACAGAATCAGAAATGGTCATGACCTTTATAGATATACAAGAAGCTCCTTTATATGAAAGAGTATTTGCCAGAATTGGTAAACCATTTTCTGAAATGATTAAACACGGGGAGATGGCTGAGATGAGATTGAAGTCATGAAAGA
This sequence comes from Panax notoginseng, assembly GCA_016801055.1. NCBI lineage: Eukaryota > Viridiplantae > Streptophyta > Magnoliopsida > Apiales > Araliaceae > Panax > Panax notoginseng. The sequence goes on along the minus strand of CM029017.1, from coordinate 84,946,173 downwards.
TTCAAGACCTAGCTGCCCTTAAAGCTGTTGTTGAGCACATCCAGTCCAAAAATTATAGAAACAACCCCTGGAGGGTCCATAAGAAGAAAGAGGAAGATGTTTCCCAGATACTGCAGGGTCAAAAAGGCAATCAGAACATGTTTATTCAGAGGAGAAATTACACTTCTTTTCAAGCTCAGTCTTCAAATCTTCCAGTACCAAAAGGTGTAGATGTTAGACGCCCTCGAGTGTTCACGCCATTAGGGGACTTACTCGAGAATATTCTTACTCTTCTGACAACACAGAAGAAAATCACGTATCTTCTTCCACCAGCCAGCCCTATTGGAAGGGGTTTCAATGCTGCTAAGAAATGTGTATATCATACCGGGGCACCTGGACATGATACTCAAGATTGTTGGGCCTTGAAACACAAGATCCAAGACCTAATAGGCAATGGGGAAATCGTGGTCACCAAACCAGATCAAACTCACATTCAAGACAATCCTCTTCCTCAACACAAAGAGGAAGAGGTAAACATGATCAATTGGAGAAATGGACAGAGTTCTAATTTCAATGGCGAATCATCTCAGACCACCAGAGACGGAGTGGACAAATGGAATTATGCCAAGTTACAGTTTGTAATGGAACAAAAGATGAAAGCTCTTTGCAAACGGATCGAGCAATTGGCGGAACTGGTGACCTACCAGCATCAAGTTACATGCCAGTTAGTCAGCCATAAGCATGCTAGTCTCCTTCCTTTTGTCATGAATATTCCATCGTCACCTTCAAAAAATGAAACGATGGAGGATAAAGTGGTAAAGAGAGCGAATGCCAAAGCTCGTCGTGATTTTGCCAACAGAAGGGAATTCACACATCTGGGCCAACCTATGGAGGAAATCCTTCAGATGCTAATCAATGAAGGAAGGATCAATTCCCTTCTACCTCCAATCAACCCCTGTTCTGGATGGTACAATACTGATGGAGTATGTCAGTATCACTCCCATTCTCACGGTCACAGTACAGAAGAATGCTGGGCACTCTGCCACCTTATCTAGAATCTCATTGACAGTGGTGTCCTGCACTTAGCAGATGATGATACTGTGCTACGTGAGAGTGAGACTACCTGTCCTACTAAGTGGAAGGGATTGATAGCAGTTATCTCTGTTGAGGCTGATGGCATTGTCAAGCCACTCACTATACCAACAATTCAACTCAAAGGAAGCAACAATCCTTTGAAAGTGGCCGCTCCCGAGCCGATCAACTTACCATGGAGAGCACAATATCCTATTGTTAGCTTGCACACAGTGCCATGGAATTATGGAGAAGGTGAAGGATCCACCTCACATACAACTGCTACAGTGTCGAAGGAGAATCCACTGTATCTTCCCCAACGGGTGATGAAGTCTACCATCAAATCAAAAGGGAAAATACCCATGGAGAAGATTGAAAAATTCCTCTGCACTATGGGTCATCATGAAGCCAAGGTGGTTCTAAGCTTGAGAGAAGCTCCACACCAGATTTCAATTTTGGACTTAGTCCTAACTTTTGAGGATCATCGAAAGATTTTGCTAAAGGTTTTGGATAAAGCCTATCTACCAGCATCAGTGAATACAGAAAAATTTTAACATTTGGTTGATCACATTTTTAACAACAATGTGATATCCTTCACTGATGATGACATACCGCCCGAAGGGGCCGGTCATTGCAAGCCATTACACATTGCGGTCTTGTCCTCCGGATATTTGTTGGCTGGAGTCTTGATAGATGGAGGCTCATATCTGAATATCTGTCCGTACGCTACATTGTTGAAGATGAATATCAATCTCAACCGAATCTGGAGCAGCCACACGGTTATCAAAGCCTTTAACGGAGCCCGCCAGAATTCGGTCGAAGTAATTGAGCTGCCAATTGAAATTGGTCCCCATACATTCTGTGTATCTTTCCACGTACTCAAGATAGATTCAGAATACGGTCTTCTCTTGGGAAGACCGTGGATTCATATGGCTAGGGCAGTCCCCTCCACCCTTCATCAGTAACTGAAATACATTATCAACAGTAGCCTAGTCACAGTCAATGCTGAACCAGAGTGTCCTCAATATGGGGACATACCATACATCAACGTTAATCCAAATGTTGAACCGATCAGTTTTTATGCCTTGGAAGTGAGTAATACTCAATACCATACTATTGGAACACCATTTGCCGTACCCAAGATCTCTGCCGAAGTAATGTCAGCTACTCAGGAAATGATGTCCTTAGGTCATCAGCCGGGACAAGGGCTGGGTAAAGATCACTAAGGTATCAAATACCCCATTCAAGTAGCTAGGCAAGCTGAAACAGCTGGACTAGGCTATTCTGTCAGTCCTAGTCACAGGAATCCTCATAAGCATCAGCAGATTCCTTCAGCTTCAGCCACGCGGCGTTTATCTTCTCCTTCAAACTCTGAGTCCGCACAACCTCCTGTAAAGGTGCCAGCCAATGTAATGGCTATGCTATTTCCCTAGCTGGTACCAGTGAAGGAGAAAGAAATCTTTATTGCAAATCCCAGAGTGGAGGAAGAAGAACAAATAATTAAACAAAACGTTGTCCGGATAATGTTGGGCATACGCATCATCGTTCATGATGAACATACAAACAGATACACCCCAGACGATGATTGCCCAGACGTATTGGCCATCATTCGGGAAGAGGAGGACGATGACAACCCCTCCATCACTGTGGTCCACCCGGACTTTATCCTTGCCAATTGGAGCAGCACTCCTTGTATTGGTCGACAAGGGTAAAACGGGCAGGAAATCTTTCTGCCTTGTACATATCATAACTGCTTACTTTTCTGTACAATATTAGTAGTTTTATTTTGTCAGTACATGCTAACACTGTGTATGATCAAAACGTTTCATATATACTAAGTGAAAGCATATTTTATTTCAGGACCTTGAATTTAGATATGTCTGTACTTGCTGATACGGTGCCCTTTCTCCACAAGGATTGTACCTTTGATGTAGAGATGAATTCAGCCTTGATGGAAATACATGAGGACATTGAGGTGCCTCCAGAAATTCAAGAATGGGTCAAAGACAAGCCTAAACCCAACCTTGATCAAACTACTTCCTTCAATCTCGGAACCTTAGAAAGCCCTAAGTTAATTTAGATTGGTTCAGACCTTACCTCAAACCAACGGAATGGCATGGTTACGCTACTAACCCAATTCCAGGATGTGTTTGAATGGTCTCATGAGGATATGGTGGGTTTGTCCACTGACATTATTCTTCATCGCCTCCCCATTAAAGAGGGATTCAAGCCAGTCAAACAGAAGCTCAGGCGATTAAAGCCTAAGTGGAGTTTAAAGGTGAAAGAAAAAATTGTGAAACAATTTCAAGCTGGCATCATCATTGTGTCTACATATCCTGAGTGGATATCCAACATTGTTCCCGTGCCTAAACCTGGAGGAAAGGTGCGAGTTTATGTGGATTACCTTGAACAAAGCTAGCCTAAAAGACAACTTTCCAGTGCCATTTATCCACATTCTCATTGACAATACTGCTCAATACGACATGTACTCCTTCACTGATTGCTTTACGGGGTACCATCAAATCATGGTTGCTGAGGAAGATCATGAGAAAACTGGTTTCATCACGCCTTGGAGAACATTGTGTTACAGATGGTTGTCATTCGACTTCATTAATGCCGGAGCTACCTATCAGCGAGCTATGATGGCTCTCTTCCACGACTTAATGCATAAAGAGATAGAGATCTACGTGGATGACATCATTGTCAAGTCCCGAAAGGAGGATGACCACTTAGACCATCTTAGAAAGCTATTCAACAGGTTGTGTAAGTACAACTTGAAGTTGAATCCAGCCAAGTGTGCCTTTGGCGTTAAATCAGGCAAGCTACTAGGATTCCTAGTCAACCACAAAGGGATTGAGCTGGATCCTACCAAAATCTAGGCCATCACAGAAATGTCCGTTCCTCAAATAGAGAAGGAAATACATGGATTTTTGGGAAGAATCAACTTCATTAGCAGGTTCATCTCTCAACTCACAACAACCTGTGAGCCAATCTTCAAGTTGTTAAGGAAGAACTCCTCCATGAAATTGAATGATGAGTGCCAAAAGGCCTTCCTTACAATCAAAGATCAGCTAGTCAAAGCTCCCATTTTGGTACCACCCAAGGATGATGTTCCCCTGTTCATGTACCTGTCCATAAGTGACAATGCCATGGGCTGCATGCTGGGAAAGAAGGGCGATAGAGGCCAAGAACGAGCTATCTATTACCTTAGCAAAAGATTCACCAGCAGTGAACACAAGTACACTCTGATTGAAAAGACTTGTTGTGCTTTAGCATGGGCCTCTATGAGGTTACAGCATTACCTCCATGGTCACACAACCCATCTCATATCCCGCGTGGATCCACTCAAGTACGTGTTCAACAAACCCATGTTAAATTGTCGACTGTCCAAATGACAATTGATTCTACACCAATTTGACATCGTTTACGTGACTCAAAAGTCCATCAAAGGTCAAGGAGTTGCGGATCAGCTGGCCGTCGCACCTTTAGGGGATTTCAAACCCTTGGAAACATACTTCCCCAATGAAGGGGTCATGACAGTTCAGCAACACCATCAGTACGATACATGCCAAATATGGAAGATGTATTTCATGGAGCTATTAATATGGAAGGTTTTGAAGCTGAGCAGTTCTAGTTTTCGATACGGGGGAGCAGTATCCCATCGCCGTCAAATTGCAGTTTGTCAGCACCAACAACACAGCTGAGTATGAAGGCTGTCTCATTGGGCTAAAACTTTCCCGTTCAATGGGCATCAGGCGTTTAACTGCCTTTGGAGATTCGGAGTTAGTGGTCAGACAATCCACGGGAATCTATCAAACCAAGGAATTACATTTGTTGCTTTACCATCAGCAATTTTTACAGATGGTTTCGGAGTTTGAAAAAATCTCCTTTCTACACATTCCTCGTAATAGGAATGATTTTGCGGACGCATTAGTAACTTTGGCCTCCTTGATACACATACCTGACAAGGGACAGTTACCAAGCATCACCATCGCCCTGCACAAGGCACCAGCCTATGGGAACTACGTTGGAGAAGTATCGGATGAGCTACCTCCCATCCAACATCCTTGGTATTAGCATATCAAGGAGTACTTACGAGATGGATCTACACCCGCTGAGGCGAGCCCTACTGAGAAGAGGTGGATCCATCGACTTGCTATGAAATTCTACCTGAGCGGAGATGCACTCTACAAAAGAGATGCAAGACAAGGTCTCTTCAGATGTTTAGACAAAGACCAAGCTCAAAGACTCATGGATGAGATCCATGGTGGAGTCTGTGGCCCAAACATGAGTGGCCCCCTCCTTGTCAAGAAGATCCTCAGAAAAGGACATTATTGGCTATCTCTCAAAGCTGACTGCGATGACCACGTCAGGAGATGTTATCAATGCCAAATTCATGGAAATGCTATCCACGCCCCTCCACGGGAACTCCACAATATGAGTTCACCTTGGCCCTTCTCAATGTGGGGAATGGACGTGATTGGGCCCATCGAGCCTAAAGCTAGTAATGGATATCGATTTATCTTCACCATGATTAACTACTTCACTAAGTGGGTAGAAGTAGCCTCCTTCCCCAGGGTTACCAAAGAAGTCGTCATTGCGTTCATCAGAAATAATGTCATTTGTCGATACGGAAAACCAGAGGTGATTATATCCGACAATGCTAAGAACCTCAACAACAGGATGATAGAGGAGTTATACAGTAAATTCCACATCAAGCATCTTAATTTTTTCATCTACCGTCCAAAGATGAATGGTGCTGTTGAAGCGGCTAACAAAAACATCAAGAAGATTATGCAAAAGATGTCCGCTAATCACAAAGGATGGCCTGACTTGTTTCCTCTTGCCTAGTTAGCCTATAGACCATCAATGCGCACTTCAACTGGGGCAACCCCAGACGCATTAACCTATGGGATGGAAGCAGTGCTCCCCATAGAAGTAGAAATGGAATCCCTCAGAGTGTTGATAGATGCTCAGCTGGATGAAGACCAATGGGTACAAGACAGGTATCACCAATTATCTCTGATAGACGAAAGGCGAACCGCGGCTATCTTCCATGGTCAGTTATATCAACAAAGGATCGCCAGATCTTACAACAGAAAAGTTCGACTACGGCAGTTTAAACAACACGACTTGGTTTTGAAGAAGATCATTGACAACCAAGACCAATCTAAGGGAAAATTCGCTCCTAACTGGGAAGGCCCGTTTGTTGTCAAGGAAGTATTGACAGGAGGTGCTCTCAGATTACAGGAAATGGACGGCGATGAATTTCCACAACTCATCAACTTGGACACCGTGAAACGGTACTATGTCTGAAGTTACCATCAAGCAAACATCCTGGTGTTAGATCATCAGATCACCAGTCATTTCGGTTCTTTAACCCTTTACCACATACAATTCTCTTCCACACTTTACCCCTCATGGAAACATACCTTTCAAGCCAGCAGCCTGACTTCTCTGCGCTCATACAACTTATGTCATCCCACTGTGGATTGAACCTCTCGCATTTGCAGTTTAGCTACCCATACATGGGATCAAACTTTTCACACCTACAGTTTATCCTCAACCTAGGATTAAACTTTCTCTTCCTCGCAATCTGACCTGCACATGGGATCGCGCTTTTCAACTCTCCCTGAGGGGTGAACTACGTCGACCTTATCTCCTTTTCAATAGGAGTACGTAGGCAACCATTTCATATGGTCCTATCATAATAAAACAAAAACAACAAAAACATTTCTACCCTTCTCCTTACAAAAAACAAAAACAAAAAAAACATTCCTACACCATTTCCTGCCACATACATCATTGAACCTCTTACACTAGGTTCGAACTACACAGACCTGATCTCCTCTCCAATAGGAGTACGTAGGCAGCCATTCATGGTGCGGTCTCACCCCCTACCAAAATACAAACCCTTGTCAACTGGTATTGGGATCAAACTTCAATCCATCACATTTCACTGGCTTCAGACCAAAGGGGTGGAATTACCTGAACTCCTCCCAAATAGGAGATTCAACAACCATCTAAGCTGCAGTTGTACCTCGAAGAGCAACACCAATCCATAGGAGATGGAATTAACTAGGCTCCTCCTAAATAGGAGTACTGGCGACCATCTGTGGTGCGGTCAATCTCAGAGAGGAAAGTCACACACCTCTCTAAATTTCCATATAGAAACCAGTCCCAAGACACCAAAAGATGGTAGGGATACACACAGATGAATGATCCATTCTGAACTGTCTAGAGACAACCCAATGTCCATCCATCCAGAAGGAATTAAGAATACGTCAAGATCACAAGCCCTGAAGTAGCAGGAAAAATATCAAGCAAGTATTCAGGCATATCTAAAAGGGAAATGATCAAAAATATATTTCCCTGATATATATAATGTTGTTTGATATACATAAATGTAAACTGTACATGACAAAATGGCTAAGCTAGTCTGTGCAGGAAAATCCAAGCCCATCTACTAATTGGTGTATATGCGAGCTAACAAGCTTGACATGGCATCCCTCTCAGAAGAAGGAAGTAAAGCTGTGGTCTCCTGTATGAAGATATCCACACGACCCAACAGATTTGCAGCCATCTGCATGGTGACCATATGATCATCAATATATGCACTCATCTCTACAATCATATCAGTGGTAAGGGACCTCATTGTAGTACTATCTGTGACGGCTACATCCCGGGCAGATATGGCACTATCCCGCTCAACTATCACTGCATCTCTGGCTGATATGGCCTCATCCTGCTCAACAACAGTGGCATCTCAACGAGCTAATGCCTCGTCTCTCTCTAATAGAGCTACGTCTCTCCCATCAAGGGCAGTCAACATCAATGCTCTAGCCTGGTCTCTCTCAAAGTTCATCAAATGAAGACATTGCTTAAAGTACTATGCTGAATGCTCAATTACAACAGTACTAGCACTGGGAGAATCTAAAGGATATGCTGGCAACCCGGTAACTGACTCTCCTAAATATGGGAATTAATGTCCTCCATGGGCTCTCCCTCTTCTGTCTCACTATCTGTTACTGTGGATACTACCGCAGCGGATGCAATCTCTGTCTCCATCCATGTGGAATACTCTACAGAACAACCTGGATGACTAATAGAGAAGGCAGCTGTCTCACACTGATCCCAACAAGCATACATACGGATCGGCCCCCTCGAAAGGATTGAAGTCCTGGAACTTATCAAACTGTGACATCACGACCAGCAGGTGATAGGTAGTCACTCCCCTCAAGCCAGCCAGAGGGAGATAATCCATGCCCGGAGCATGAGTAATGAAGCTGTAGGGTGAACTAAGCCCTGAACACGGCAATATGACAATTGGATCTCTGATATTTGCTAAGAACATAGACCAAGACATAGCGTATGTACACTCAAATGGCTGAAAGGAGTACGACATGGCTATATCATGGGTGAACCAATACCCATGCCATCTAAGAGTGCCAATCGGTCCAAGTGTGACATAAACCACACATACAACATGACCGAGCTGCCTATAAACACTCCTGTCAGATAAGTGCAACAGTAGGTGGCTGACCTCAAAGTCTCTGCTATGATCATCGGTATGATGGTATGACCCTCCCTGAGAGCTCTCACTACCATGATCACTCCTATGTCTATCTCATCCATATACCGTGGCATGTAGACATACGACAGTACGCACAATAGTAGTACATCCACCCTGCCTAGACGCCAATGATCCTCCGGTGTGGTGAAATCCCCAGAATGTCGTGTATAACTATCCTCAGAGCCAAATCTGTCAAACAAAAAATGCTGGGATATAACGTGGCCAGATGACAGCTCATCCTGTACCACTCTACACCTCAATTCAGTAAGGGTCATGAACCGACGACTCATGTCCCCTAAAGCCATATGCACGCAAGGTCTGTCAGCGACAGCATCGTCAACCATGCATACTCCTCCAGAGTGGGAGTTAACTCCTGGGTCTCAAATCAAAAAACCTGCCTCTCCGATACCCAATGCTCTAACATGCCACCCACGAATCCTGTGGGAACCTGAAACATCAACAAGGTCATAGTATGCTACAACAAATGATCTACGGTCACCCTGTCTGATGGTGACATGCTATCATACCACGATCGCATACTAGATACCACTAACAATGGTGGGGTATGATCAATACGGCTAAATGTCGAAGAAGACATCTGCACAGGCAATGTCATAAGACCATCCAGGGGTCAATGCTGAATATCTCTGGACATACATACATATGCATAATATGATATATGAATTACAGATAATAGATGGCAATATGATATAGGGAATGAAAAACTATACATACATTCCTAAGTATATCATCATCTACTACATCATCTCTGTACAGCTAAAAATACAGGGAAATGGGGCACAGACGCCCTACTACTAATAGAGTCCTATCAAAAGATATAGCGAGAATGGTGCATAGCCACCTAATAGCTAGCAGAGGCCTATCAAAAGATATAACGAGAATACACATCAGAAGAAGACAATGGTGTCGATGTCTACATCATCAATCCTGTCCACCTGATGTAACTCCCCTGAGTCACTGGATCTCTATCAACAGGGATGTCAGGCCTATACAAAGGAGGATCTGCGCCGACAAAGCCAAATGGGTCATCTGAAGGGCCAGCCCCTGAGCTAGAAGGATCAAACGAATCTGCCTCTTCTAGATCTCTGCCCAAGTACCTGATAAAGAAATGTGCTCGGTCTAGTCACTGGGTCAAACTATCAATCTGTGTCACATAAGTCGGATCTTGGACACATGCAAGCCAATTCGTCATCATCACGGATCCTGGAACCATATCCCCCATAAACTGAGGGGCGTGGGTCTGGGCTCAAATAGTACGAGGGAACCACCAACGCTGGAATATCTCCTGAGTGCAAGGACCCTCTGATAATACAAAACCGTCAACCCCAACAATGGGATATCAATGACGGGTGACTACGACACATGCCAATAACGCCTAGCATGAGGCAAGATCGGCATACGAATCTCCCTGTGGTGCTCCTAATAGCACGCTCTCCTAGATAGAGCTACCATCCTCCATCTGTAAAGAGAGGAACTCACCGGGTGGAAATCACATACTCAACGCCAGTCGAGTACCCATCCTTAAATCCGATGGCCAAGTGCTCCCCAGAATAGGGAATCCATGTGATAATATCAGCTATCAATAACTCCAGCTGCAAGCGGCAATGAGTGAAACCCTCAGCTACAGGGACCTCCGCCAATATAGAATGATGCCATCGTCGTCCTCGTGGATAGGTATTTAAGCCTAACACACTCACCGGACGCAAGTATGGGAGCCTCTCATAGGCCCAAAACTGCCAACACAATGGCATAACATCTGCGATCAGTAAACACTTTTAACCTATAAATGGGAAATGACAAGAGAAATACTCACCAGTAGAAATGAGTAGAATTCTAACCAAGCCTCAGTCAAACCCTGTGAGCGCATACGCATGCCCCTAAGGAAATAGGCGAAGGTGTAGGAACCCCAATCATACTCTCCATTACGGTCCACAAGACGTATGGCGCTGATCAAAGCGAATAACACCATGGAAAAGTTATCTGCTATGAAGCAGCCCCTAATGATCATCAGGAACAATCACCGAAGAATGCAATCCCTGACTCTGACATCATCTGGTATGGGATCGCTCAACAGCCCACTCATAGCATCTACGCTCAAAGGACCTGCACGCACAGTCCTGCCCTTGAGCGGCCCATCTGAAACTCCTAACAAGGATCTGACGGTAGTAGGGGTAATGTCCGCCGTGCAAGGCACTGGTGCCCCTCCAAACTCCATACTTGTGATAAACTGCCAATCCATTGACGTCATCATCACCTCACAGTCTAAGAAATGGAGTGACTAAGTTTGGTGAAACCAACGCTCAGACAATGCCCTAAGGTAACCCCAGGGACAACGACGGGGAAGGATGGAAAAGAATGCTCCAAAACCCCAGTCATGCACATTCGCTTTATAGTCAGGATGAAGAGCCTGGTACATGGAGTGAATGCTAAACCAGTTTCCTCGAGGCTGTGTAAAGCCGAGAACCTGCATGAAATACAGATCAACATCAAAATCCTTTGATCCTCATCAATTGGAAAGAAGGAAGATTAAAATCTAATGTCATACCTCGTTGGCATGTAAATACATCGAGGGATGTCATCTCAAGTCACCCAAAAGCTCTGGGTTTACTACCTGAATACTTGGGAGGTCCCTACGGGGAACATGTGCAGCAAAAGTAGGGTCCGCAATCAGAATATCCTCCTTCTCATCCTCGACGTCTGGCACGTCAACCTGGACTGGACGTATCACCGCCTCCACCAACCTACAAGGCTGTCTAACAGAACAGGGTCGAGGCACTTTAGAAGCCCTCTTCCGTACACCAGAAGTAGTTCTACGGGAACTACTCGGCTGATTCAAATCCATAATATCTGGACAACAAGTCTCCAAATCACCTCAAAAAGGGTGTGGTATTTTCTAACATTGAGCTTTGTAAAATGCATTTTTATGACTACATGCATGCATGCCTTATTTTAACACACAAAAATTTAAAAATGCATGACTAATCCAATGCCTACATTTTGGAAAATTTTGTCATAGTCCCCTTTGTAAATAGGATGATCCACATGCACATAGGCATGACTAGGTGGTCATTCAGTAGCACACCTACCCACAGTCATATACATACTATATGCATTAAAAATAAAAATCATCCATACATAAGGTTAACCTCAATACCAGGAGTACTTTGCCTTCTTACCTAGTGCTCATATGTCCCCAAATAGGATAAAAATAGCAGAATAAGTTGCCAATTTGACTGTCTCAAAAGTTAAATTTTTTCACATCATTATATTCAGCATGGTTTAATACTAACATTTACTATGTTGAATATTTTTTATCAAGTCATTTGAGCATACATAATCACTACTATGTGTTTAAATGCATTTTATATGATAATTCATTTTCCAACGGATAAAAACTAGAAAAGAATACAGGTATACGTTTCCAGGATAGTGTAGAACACTTGTACGGTGACAGAATTTGCAGAAAATCGTCCAAACTCAGCAGATCTAAAAAAGAGCTCTCGGATTTCCTTTGCGGCGTAACTTGAAAATGACTTATGAAAGCAACCTGTAGGATTTTAACATTCACGGTTGGCCGTAGGTCCATCTGCGGCTGTAGCAGGTGTATCTATGGCACCTCTATATGGGTCTCACCCCTCCAGCTCGGTTCAGTTCGAGTTGCAAAGGAGTTTTCACAGATTAAAAAGGTTAAATTAGGAATAAAAATGCTACGCGATTGAGCAGAATAACTTACAATCCTGGTCTTCTCAGGTTGAACCTTGAGTCTGTACGTCACTCATTGGTATTCGCCCAAGAGCGAGATACACTATGCCAATGATCTTAGCTGTTACAAATCACACTCGACAATACCTTGCACAAGTCTTATGCCGCCAATTAATATCAAACGTCTATCCCAGACGGGGGTTACAACGTGGAACCCCGGCGGGGGTTACAACGCATGTTCATCCGTTGACACACATATCAACAAAGGTCAAGCAGCCTTGACATCATTATAACCGTTGGACGTAAATCCAACAGAGCATCAGAAACCATTCGATGACCAGCCGCTGCTACACACATCAACGATGATCCAAACGTGAATCCCCGACGGGGGTTACAACGTGTTTCCCCAGCGGGGGTCACAACGCATCGTCATCCATTGGTGTACATATCAATGAAGGTCAAGCAACTTTGACGTTATTTCAGCCAATGGCAAGTAAACCCATCAAAGCGTCGAGAACTAGTTAATGATTTCATTCCTCAGCGGATCCCCGGCGGGGGTTACAACGCATTCTGCCATTGATTCACACGTCAGCGAAGGTCAAGCAGCCTTGACAATCTGCCCCACAAGGTATCAGTCGTTGATTCACACGTCGGTGAAGTACATGTCAATGAAGGTTAGGCTACCCTGACGACATATGTTGTTGGCAGTAAACCCAATAGAATATTAACATACCCTGGCGATACAAACCAGGTGAGGTCAACGTCATCAAGGAGGACTGATGATAGAATATGTTATACACATCCTCAAACAGACATAGGGAATGAAAAACTGCACATACATTCCTAAGTATATCAACATTTAATACATCATCTCTGTACAACTACAAATACAGGGAAATGGGGCACATACGCCTTACTACTAACAGAGGCCTATCAAAAGATATAGCGAGAATGGGGCACAGCCACCCAATAGCTAATAGAGGACTATCAAAAGAAATAACGAGAATACACATCAGAAGAAGACAATGGTGTCGATGTCCATATCATCAATCCTGTCCACCTGATGTAACTCCTCCTAAGTCACCGGATCTCTATCAACAGGGATGTCAGGCCTATACAAAGGAGGATCTGCGCCGGTAAAACCAAAAGGGTCATTTGAGGGGCTAGTACCTAAGTTGGAAGGATCAAATAAACCTGCCTCTACCAGATCTCTGCCCAAATGCCGGATAAATATATGTGCCTGGTACAACTGCCGGGTCAAACTGTAAATTTATGTCACATGAGTCAGATCTCGGACACAAGTTATCCAATTCGTCATCATCACGGATCCTAGAACCATATCTCCCATGAACTGAGTGGCGCGGGACTGGGTTCCAATGGTACGAGGGAGCCACCAACGCTGGAACGTCTCCTGAGTACATGGACCCTCTGATAATGCAAAATCGTCAACCCCCAACAATGGGATATCAGTGATGGGTGACTATGATACATGCCAATAACGCCTAGCAGGAGGCAAGATCGGTATACGAATCTTTCCTGTGGTGCTCCTAATAGCACGCTCTCCTAAATAGAGCTCCCAGCCTCCATCTGTAAAGAGAGGAACTCTCCTGGTGGAAATCACATGCTCGACACCAGTCGGGTACCCATCCTCAAAACTGATGGCCAAATATTCCCCAGAATAGGGAATCCATGTGATAATCTCAGCTGTCAACAACTCCAGCTGTAGGCAGCAGTGAGTGAAACCCTCAGCTACAAGGACCTCAGCCAAAATAGAACGATGCCATCGTCGTCCTTGTGGATAGGTGTCTAAACCTAACACACTCACAGGACGCAAGCATGAGAGCCTCTCATAGGCCCAAAACTGCCAACACGATGGCAAAACATCTGCGGTTAGTAAACACTATTAACCTATAAAGGGGAAATGACAAGAGAATACTCACCAACATAAATGGGTTGAATCCTAGCCAAGCATCGGTCAAACCCTGTAAGCGCATACGCATGCCCTGGAGGAAATAGGCAAAGGTGTAGGAACCCCAATCATACTCTCCAATACGGTCAACATGACGCGTGGCGCTGATCAAAGTGAATGACACCGTAGAAGAATTATCTGTTATGAAGCAGCCCCTAATGATCATCAGGAACAATCGCCAAAGAATGTGATCCCTGATTCTAACATCACCTGGCATGGGCTCGCTCAATAGCCGACTCAAAGCATTTATGCTCAAAGGACCTGAACGAACAGTCCTACCCTTGAGCGTCGCCTTCGGAACACCTAACAAGGATATGACGGCAGTAGGGGTAATGTCTGCTATGCAAGGCACTGACTCCCTCCAAACTCCATACCTATGATAAATCGCCAATCCATCGGCGTCATCATCACCTCACAGTTCAGCAAATGGAGTGACTGAGTCTGGTGAAACCACCGCTTAGACAATGCCCTGAGGTAACCCCAGGGACAACGACGGGGAAGGATGGAGAAGAATGCCCCAAATCCCCAGTCATGCACTACGACTTTATAGTCAGGATGAAGAGCATGATACATGGAGTGTATGCTAAACCAATTCCCTCAAGGCTGTGTAAAGCCGAGAACCTGCGTGCAATACAGATCAACATCAAAACCCTTTGATCCTCATCAATAGGAAAGAAGGAAGATCAAGATCTAACAACATACCTCGATGGCATGCAAATACATCAAGGGATGTCTGCTCAAATCACCCAGTAGCTCTGGGTTCGCCACCTGAATACTCAGAAGCTCCCTACAGGAAACATGCGCAGCAGGAGCGGGGTCCGTAATCGGAACATCCTCCTCCTCGTCCTCGACGTCCGGCACCTCAACCTGGACTGGACGTATCACCGCCTCCACCAACCTGTGAGGTTGTCTAACAGAACGGGATTGAGGCACTTCAGAAGCCCTCCTCCGTACACCAGAAGTGGTCCTACGGGAACTACTCGACTGATCCGGATCCATAATATCTGGACAACAAGTCTCCAAATCACCTTAGAAAGGGTGTGGTATTTACTAACTTTGAGCTTTTCTAAATAAATCTTATGACTACATGCATGCATGCATTTACTTTAACATACAATAGAGTTAAAATGCATGAATACTCAATGCCTACATTTTGGAAAAATTTTGTCATAGTCCCCTTTGAAAATAGGACTATTGTGACAACCGAGATTTTATAATTTATTTTAATATTTATTGGAGTGAATAAATATTTTTTTCGATGAATTAATTATTAGATTAAATAATTATTTAATGCAATTATGGTAGATTAATTTAATTATATGTGTTACATTTATTAAATTAATGTAGAAAATAATTATTATTCGAAGTATGTCATTATGCGAGCTTGTTGTATTAAAAGAAACATTTAATAAGCCTATTGGTATTTTAATTAATTTAATTATTAATCAGATAGTTAATAATTTGACATTATTTATTAATAAAAAATTTAATTATGTGACTATGTGAATTTATGAAAAATTATTATATTTTATTTAAAATAAATTAAATAAAATATTGGATTTATTTTATAAGAAGTGCGACATTTTTAAACTATATGATAAGGTGTTATTAAATTAATTGGTTTTGAAACCAATTCTTGCCAACCAAACAAGACCCAAAAGGGAGTTGTTAGCAGTTACCCATGATTGGGTAACTGATCTCTACTGCGTCACTTCAATTCTTTTTATACGTCTTTCCTTTCCTCCCTTGTCATTGTTTGGCTAAGTCTGGCATAAAACAGAGAGAAAATCAGAGAGAATTGCTAAGAGGTTTGTGTGAGTCAGGAAGAATCAAAAGGAGTTCATCTCCTATTACTTTATCTACGCTTGGGTAATCTCTTTAACCAAGTTTTTATTTACGTCATTTAAAGTTTCCATGAATATGACTCCTAAGTCTTCTGTAAAAGTCTCTGTAAGTGAAATTGTGAGAGTTATGTGCATATATATGTGAAGATGTCATTTTAATGTGTTTTAATATATATTGTATATAATTCCTTATCATCAATTCATAATTTTACGTCGTATATGATTGCTACAAAATTACAGAGTTTGGGTTTTGGCCATATGGCCTTATACATGATGTTTCATGTGTTGATCATATATTATCCCTAAATTTTACACTCATATTTTATTATGCATGTTAATACGAAGAGACCAAACTTTAAATGAACGATTTTGGCTTTATAACGAATCCGTGGCATTGAATTTTAAGAAATTATATTCAATACATCAAGAACATCAAGAACAATACAATTTGCATATATTAATTATGTAATTATATGTTTTAATGGGTTAAAATCATTCTATAATTATTGGGTAATGATTATATATGAATTATAACATGTGGGTATGTGTAATTTGGTGAAATTAGTGTTTAAGAAGTGTTGATTTCGCTGAATTCTATGTTCTTTGCGAACTGGAAATTCAGAGTCTGGGGTTTCGCGCAGCGGCACCAACTCCCAGTTCATTTCTCATGCCGCAGTGCCACCGCGCCGCAGCGCCAAGTACCAGGCCGCAGTGCCACGGCGCCGCAGCGCCAAGACTTAGTACAAAAGTGGCGCCACAGCGCCACTTAGCAGAATGTCCAGAAAATATTTTTTTTAAATGTTCAAGTCTAGCAACGTGTTAGTAACTTATAGTAATGAACATAAAAACTTGTTAGACATATAATGAGGTGTTAAAATAAATTCTTAACACATCCATAACACAATTACGTGTAAATTGAATGATCGAATGCATGGTTAGCTTATTGTTCGTGAAATCTAATTTTAACAATAAGTGTAGTAATTGACTAAGTATAGTCATAAATTCGAGATTAGACAAAGAATAACTTATGATGTTTAGTACGTTGTAATTGACTGGTATTGTGAACGTAATTGATATGTAGGATTTAAATCAAAGAACGAGTTTAGTTAAAGTGTAATCTACGCACGAGGCAAGTTTCCTAACCCTACTTGTTATCGTTATATAAGTTGATTATTTCACCTTTCTACATTGAGCAATTTCTCATTATTATTGATCAAGTTTGTTTTGTATATTAAAGTTTATAAATCTTTCAAGCATGATGCTGTTATACAATACTTATTCTATTGTATACCTTTTGAGAATTTATTCAATTAAGTTATCAATTATTGTTAAACCTTGTTAGACTAGCGAACCCTTTTTGATTCGACTAGTCCATAGTTGATGAGCGTTCTAAATTTCAGAACCCTTGATGAATTATCCAACCAAACTTCCTTTGGTGCGGACTCGAATGTCAAACTGAGATGAACAACCCTGTATAGGGGATTATTTACGCTTTAGCGTTAAGATATTGTGAACAGTATGGTACTAAGGGCTGATCCCCCTAAGTACGAGAAGAAAGGTCCATAGTCTTGTGACTGTTAAAGGTTTTAAGTATAACCCTTGGCAACCTAGGACATAGTTCAAGGTCTTATGACCCTCAGAAATTCTTTTGATTCTTGTTATTCAAAAGTTGGGCTTTTATATTCGAAGTTATTATTTTCCTCGCATGTTATTATATTGTTGTTTTCATTATTTTACTTGTGGCCAATCATGCTCACTCTTGTATAATAATAACATTGCAGTTAAGAATGAAAGAGCAGATAAACCTTCCACTAGTAAAGACAAGGGCAAGGTTAACAAGTGATGAAGACTTGTTGTTTTATATGATGATGTATTTTGTTTAAGACTAAAGTTAATGATGTTATTTAAGACTTATTTATTTATGATTCTGCACAGATGTTTAAGGTTAGAGTAACCTGAGATTTATTTATTATGTAATTGATGTAACCCCATAAGGGGAGATTTATTATTATTTCTATCTATTGCTTGGTTTGCATTTATTTATGGGTAGATAGATGGATGATGTGGTATCATGAACACCAAATCCTGTGAAAATAGAAGTACCGGATTTGGGGGTGTCATAGGTTGGTATCAGAGCTGTAGGTTATGAACCTTAGGTGGGGGAAACAACCTTAGGTAATAGCCTTATAGAAAGAACATAGTGAAGGAAAACTCTTATCGAGTTCTAAGAGATGAATTTCTTAATTCATTGAAGATAATAAAAGACTCTATGTGCTTGTGTGTTAATCTATGTGTTCGCTAGCACGGATTAGTAACTAAAACTCAAAATTTTGTTGTCAGGATGTCAGTTGTTGGAGGAGCTAGTCGAGCTGGGGAGGAGGAACCCCGAGTGCCTACTGAGGAGGAGCCCCGAGACATTCATGTTGTCAGGGAGCAGTTGATTCAGAGAGAGCCATCTCCACTGATCACTGTTGTTGGTCAGGAGCATGAGCCTGAGACTGATCTAGAGGAGGATCCTGAGGAGGAAGAGGAAGAAGAGGAGTTCCCACCTAATTCCATCGATGCTGAGATGTACGACGCTTTATATGACCGTAACGTAGAATTATGAGATACTATTCAGGATTTGACTGAGCGGGTGATTAGTCAGCAGATTACTCTCGAGCAGAAGGAGAGGGAGGTTGAGACTCTTCACACACGACTAGGAAATGTAGAATGGGATTTCGTCCACGAGAAGGGTCAAAATGAGGAGAAGTCTTAAGAAATAGAGAAGTTAAAGAAGGAACTAAAGGAAAGCTCAAAGAAGCTTGCCATAGCAGAGGAGGGCTGGGTACGAGAGTCACGTCGTGCTGATCTTGCAGAAGACGATCGCCGTGCGAAGAAGGCTAAACTTGAGGAGACATACTCTACACTTAATAATGAAATGGATGAAGCCTAGGATCGAGTTTTGAGGTACCCAATCCAGTTTGAAGGTCTACCATCGTACATGCTGGATCGCAGAACGATGTCTCGTATCATGGAAAAGGAACGTAGCAAGGCTGTTCGGAGCCTTAACAGACAGTGATAGTATTAGTTTAATTATGTGAAACTATTTGGTAGTTAATGATGTAAATTCCGATGCAACTATAAACAAAAGAATATTTTGATGTTTTAAATTCTGTAGATTCTTTATCTCGGGATAGTTGGTGTAAATAGCAGTGATGCTATCGTTAGATGTTAAAACTTTTGATTTGAATAAATATATCAAGTTGTTTGAGATAATGTGTTAAGTGATTATGTTAAATTGTTGAGTTAAGCCTTAACTATTTAGAGAATTTAATAAAGACCTAATAAGCGTATTCTTAACAGAAATATGCCGCCAAGAAGAAGACAAAACCATCAACCAGCTCAGGAAGAGTCAACGAATAACAACAATAACACCAATGCTAATCCCGTCCAACAATTAGTAAACCTTCTAGCTGGAGCAATGAACAATCAACCTCAAGCTCCACCGAATACTTCGTTCAAAGAATTCAAGGCGGTGGGACCGCCAGAATTTAAAGGCTCTATGAATCTGATTGAAGCTCAGACTTGGGTTATGGAGATGGAGAAGGTTTTTGAGGTCGCAAGAGTCAGAGAGGACCAGAAGACCGCTTTTGCAACGTTTATGCTGAAATCTGAAGCCAGTTTTTGGTGGCAAGAAAACAAAATTCATGGAGGAGAAGGTATGATTACCTGGGAGAGGTTCAAGGAGATGTTTTTTGAAATGTATTTTCTGACTACTTCGCAGAACCATTTGGAGGTTCAGTTCCTGGAATTGAAGTAAGGGAATATGTTTGTATCAGATTATGCGACTAGATTTAACGAGTTGGCAAGGTTCGCCACATATCAAGTGCATACCAATGAGGGGAAGGCAAGACGTTTCGAACAAGGACTGAAGCCGTGGTTGCATTGTAAGGTGTTGATGTTTCAGTTGAAGACATTTGTCGGGGTATTAGAGAAGGCCATACTCACTGAGGGTGGAAGCGATGCAGTAACAAAGTATAATCAAGAGCAGAAGAAGAAGAAGAGTGAGAATGAAGGTGATAACAAGTCTGGTTGGAGTAGCACTAGGGGTAGCCATAATCAGAAGAGGAAGTGAACGGATAACTCGTCAGCTGGAAGTAAACAAGGAGGGCAGAAGAAGAAGATCGAAGCGTGCCCAACCTGTAGAAAAGCCCATTTAGGAGTTTTTATGAAACGGAAGCGAGTGTGCTACAATTGTGGTCAGGAAGGCCACATAGCACCAAACTGTCTGAACCCAAAGAAGGGTGCCTGCTTCACTTGTGGTTCAAAGGATCATCTGGCAAGGGATTGTCCTAAGAAGGGATCTGGGGGATCGAGTTTAGGAGGAAATAGAGGGAATACCGATGGAAGCACTCTGACTATCGCAGCACCATCCGCAACCAATCGACCGACTGCCAGAACATTCAACATGACAGTGCAGGACGCAGTGCAGTCTCGCGATGTGGTGTCAGGTATCATTCTGATCAATAGAGTTAATACTTACGTATTATTTGATTCGGGTGCTACCTGTTCATTTATATCCGATGACTTTGCTAAGAATTTAGAATTGCCTAAGGACGAGTTAGAATACCCCATGAACATAGAAATTGCGAATAGAGAAATAATCCTTGTAAAGTACGTGCATAAGAACTGTAGAGTGGAGATTAAGGATAATATCACGAACGTAGATCTTATCCCTATTCGACTTGGGGAATTCGACGTTATTTTGGGTATGGACTGGTTATTCAATTACGGGGCGGTAATTGATTGCCAAAAGAAGCGTATTAACCTTATGACTCCGTCAAAGGTTGTGTTTTATGGTAGCAAGTCACCTAGACAAGCGAGTTATCTGACGATGATGCAGGCCAGAAGGTTGTTAAGACAAGGATGTGTGGGATATCTAGCTTACATAGTCGATAGTCGTAAAGAGAATCCAAAAATAGATGAGATACAAGTAGTGCGAGATTTCACAGACGTATTTTCGGACGATTTGCCAGGACTTCCTCTAGATAGAGCAGTGGTTTTCGCTTTGAAAATTTGGAGGCATTATCTCTACGGGGAGAAGTGTGAAATATATACAGACCACAAGAGTCTGAAATATATTTTTACACAGAGAGAACTGAATATGCGCCAAAGAAGGTGGTTGGAGTTAATTAAGGACTACGACTGTGAGATTTTATACCATTCGGGTAAGGCAAATGTGGTTGCCGATGCCTTAAGTAGAAAAGGTCGGGAGAAATTGATGATATTAACTGCTCAGGAGGAGCTAATTGGAGAAATAGAGAAACTGGAGTTGGAAGTGAAGTATCCTATGGAGATTGATGAGAAGCTATTTCAGATGCAATCTGGTACAACCACACTGGATAAAGTTAAGGAGGCTCAACTTCAGGACGATGAATGCAAAAAGGTGATAAGGAAGATATTTGAAGGAACCGAACTGAGATTTAAGATGGATAAGGAAGGAATACTGAGATTCGAGAACCGAATTTAGGTACCGCCAGTAACAGACATTAAGGAAGACATTTTGAGCGAGGCTCATAGCTCACGATATTCGATTCACCCTGGTAGTACCAAGATGTACCAAGATCTTCGATAACATTTTTGGTGGTCTAATTTGAAATGTGATGTTGCAGAATGTGTTGCCAAGTGTCTGACCTGTCAGAAAGTTAAAGCAAAACATCAGAGACCAAGTGGATTGCTTCAACCTTTAGAAATCCCAGAATGGAAATGGGAACATATTACAATGGACTTCGTGGTTGGCCTTCCGATGACTCAGAAAGGCTACGATGCAGTATGGGTTATCGTTGACCGACTAATAAAATCTGCACATTTCCTTCCGATCAAAATTAGATTCAACTTAGATCAGTTGGCAATGTTATATGTAAAAGAGATTGTTTCGAGGTACAGAGTGTCGGTGTCAATCGTTTCTGATAGGGATCCGCGCTTTACATTAAACTTCTGGAAACGTCTACAAGAATGCATGGGTACACAGTTGCGAATGAGTACAGCATATCACCCTCAGACAGATGGACAGAGTGAGAGAACAATTCAGACATTGGAAGATATATTAAGAGCTTGTATAATGGACTTTAAAGGAAATTAGGATGATCATCTACCGCTCGTAGAGTTCGGTTACAACAACAGTTACCACGCTAGTATTGGCATGCCACCTTATGAAGCTTTATACGGCAGAAAGTGCAGAACTCCGCTTTACTAGGATGAAGTTGGCGAAAGACAATTGCTAGGGCCAAAATTGGTACAACAAACAGCAGAAATAGTCAAAGTAATCCGAACACGATTGGTAGCAACTCAAGATAGGCAGAAGAAATATGTCGATCCACACCGTAAGAATGTTGAGTTTGAACTAGGTAGTTATGCGTTCTTAAAGGTATCTCCCTGGAAGGGAAAGATCAGATTCGAAAAGAAAGGAAAATTAAGCCCAAGATTCATTGGACCCTTTGAAGTACTACGAAGAATCGGAGAAGTCGCGTACGAGGTAGCCTTACCTCCAGTACTCGAGAATGTCCACAACGTTTTCCATGTCTCAGTCCTACGACCCTACAAACTCGACTACAAGCACGTTATTGAATACGAACCCCTACATTTTGAAAAAGACTTGTCTTACGAAGAAATCCCTGTTCAAATTGCCGACCGAAAAGAACAAATTCTGAGAAATAAAGTAATACCTTCTGTTAAGGCAATTTGGAGGAACCACGACATTGAAGAAGCTACGTGAGAACTCGAAGAGAATATGATGAAGAATTATCCTCATTTATTTACTTAGATTGTTATAAGCGATTCTGGGGATAGGATCTTTGTAAGGGGGAGGGGAGAATGTAACTGGTCAAATTTATTGAATCGTGATTCTGGGGACAGAATCCTTTTAAGAGGGGAAAGATGTGACAACCGAGATTTTGTAATTTATTTTAATATTTATTGGAGAGAATAAATATTTTTTCGATGAATTAATTATTAGATTAAATAATTATTTAATGCAATTATGGTAGATTAATTTAATTATATGTGTTACATTTATTAAATTAATGTGGAAAATAATTATTATTCGAATTATGTCATTATGTGAGCTTGTTGTATAAAAAGAAATATTTAATAAGCCTATTGATATTTTAATTAATTTAATTATTAATCAGAGAGTTAATAATTTGACATTATTTATTAATGAGAAATTTAATTATGTGACTATGTGAATTTATGAGAAATTATTATATTTTATTTAAAATAAATTAAATAAAATATTGGATTTATTTTATAAGAAGTGTGACATTTTTAAACTATATGATAAGGTGTTATTAAATTAATTGGTTTTGAAACCAATTCTTGCCAACCAAACAAGACCCAAAAGGGAGTTGTTAGCAGTTACCCATGATCGGGTAACTGATCTCTACTGCGTCACTTCAATTCTTTTTATACGTCTTTCCTTTCCTCCCTTGTCATTGTTTGGCTAAGTCTGGCATAAAATAGAGAGAAAATCAGAGAGAATTGCTAAGAGGTTTGTGTGAGTCAGGAAGAATCAGAAGGAGTTTATCTCCTATTACTTTATCTACGCTTGGGTAATCTCTTTAACCAAGTTTTTATTTACGTCATTTAAAGTTTCCATGAATATGACTCCTAAGTCTTCTGTAAAGTCTCTGTAATTGAAATTGTAAGAGTTATGCGCATATATGTGTTAAGATGTCATTTTAATGTGTTTTAATATATATTGTATATAATTCTTTATCATCAATTCATAATTTTACATCGTATATGATTGCTGCAAAATTACAAAGTTTGGGTTTTGGCCATATGGCCTTATACGTGATATTTCATGTGTTGATCATATATTATCCCTAAATTTTACACTCGTATTTTATTATGCATGTTAATACGAAGAGACCAAACTTTAAATGAACAAATTTGGCTTTATAATGAATCCGTGGCATTGAATTTTAGGAATTTATGTTCAATACTTCAAGAACATCAAGAACAGTACAATTTGCACATTTTAATTATGTAATTATATGTTTTAATGGGTTAAAATCATTCTATAATTGTTGGGTAATGATTATATATGAATTATAACATGTGGGTATGTGTAATTTGGTGAAATTAGTGTTTAAGAAGTGTTGATTTCGCTGAATTTTGTGTTCTTCGCGAACTGAAAATTCAGAGTCTAGGGTTTCGCGCAGCGGCGCCAACTCCCAGTTCATTTCTCGTGTCGCAATGCCACCGCGCCGTAGCGCCAAGTACCATGCCGCAGTGCCACCGCGCCGCAGCGCCAACACTCAGTACAAAAGTGGCGCCGCAGCGCCACTTAGCAGAATGTCCAGAAAATGTTTTTTTTAAATGTTCAAGTCTAGCAACGTGTTAGTAACTTATAGTAATGAACATAAAAACTTGTTAGACATATAATGAGGTGTTAAAACAAATTCTTAACACGTCCATAACACAATTACGTGTAAATTGAAAGATCGAATGCATGGTTAGCTTATTGTTCGTGAAATCTAATTTTAACAATAAGTGTAGTAATTGACTAAGTATAGTCATAAATTCGAGATTAGACAAAGAATAACTTATGATGTTTAGTACGTTGTAATTGACTGGTATTGTGAACGTAATTGATATGTAGGATTTAAATCAAAGAACGAGTTTAGTTAAAGTGTAATCTACGCACGAGGCAAGTTTCCTAACCCTACTTGTTATCGTTATATAAGTTGATTAATTCACCTTTCTACATTGAGCAATTTCTCATTATTATTGATCAAGTCTTTTTTGTATATTAAAGTTTATAGATCTTTCAAGCATGATGCTGTTATACAATACTTATTCTATTGTATACCTTTTGAGATTCAATTCAATTAAGTTATCAATTATTGTTAAACCTTGTTAGACTAGCAAACCCTTTTTGATTCGACTAGTCCATAGTTGATGAGCGTTCTAAATTTCAGAACCCTTGATGAATTATCCAAACCAAACTTCCTTTGGTGCGGACTCGAATGTCAAACTGAGATGAACAACCCTGTATATGGGATTATTTACGCTTTAGCGTTAAGATATTGTGCACAGTATGGTACTAAGGGCTGATCCCCCTAAGTACGAGAAGAAAGGTCCATAGTCTTATGATTGTTAAAGGTTTCAAGTATAACCCTTGGCAACCTAGGACATAGTTTAAGGTCTTATGACCCTCAGAAATTCTTTTGATTCTTGTTATTCAAAAGTTGAGCTTTTATATTCGAAATTATTATTTTTCTCGCATGTTATTATATTGTTGTTTTCATTATTATACTTGTGGGCAATCATGCTCACTTTTGCGTAATAATAACATTGCAGTTAAGAATGAAAGAGCAGACGAACCTTCCACTAGTAAAGACAAGGGCAAGGTTAACAAGTGATGAAGACTTGTTGTTTTATATGATGATGTATTTTGTTTAAACTTAAGTTAATGATGTTGTTTAAGACTTATTTGTTTATGATTTTGCACAGATGTTTAAGGTTAGAGTAACCTGAGATTTATTTATTATGTAATTGATGTAACCCCATAAGGGGAGATTTATTATTATTTCTATCTATTGCTTGGTTTGCATTTATTTATGGGTAGATAGATGGATGACGTTGTATCGTGAACACCAAATCCTGTGGAAATAGAAGTACCGGATTTGGGGGTGTCACAACTATCCACATGCACATAGGCATGACTAGGTGGCCATTCAGTAGCACACCTGCCCCAAAGTCATATACAAAATATATGCATTAAAAATTAAAATCATCATGTATAAGGTTAACCTCAATGCCAGGAGTACTTTGCCTTCTTACCTTTTGCTCATATGTCCTCAAATAGGATAAAAATAGCAGAAAAAAGGTGCCAATTTGACTGTTTCAAAAATTTATTTTTTTCACATCATTATGTTCAGCATGGTTTAATACTAACATTTACTATGTTGAATATTTTTTATCAAGTCATTTGTGCATACATAATCACTACATGTGTTTAGATGCATTTCATGCTATAAATCATTTTCCAACGGACGAAAAACTGGAAAAAATACATACATACGTTACCAGGATAGTGCAGAACACTTGTACGGTGATAGAATTTGCAGAAAATAGCCCCAACTCAGCAGATCTGAAGGAGGCTCTCAAAAAGTGACTTGTGAGACCAACCTGCTAGATTATAACATCCACGGTTGGCCGCAGGCTCATCTGTGGCTAAAGCAGGTGCACCTGCAGCACCCCTATGTGGGCCACACCCCTCCGGCTCGGTCCAGTTCGAGTTGCAAAGGAGTTTTCACGGACTGAAAAGGTCAAATCAGGAATAAGAACACTACGCGATTGAGCGGAATAGCCTACAATCCAGGTCCTCATAGACAAAACCTTGAGTCGGTACATCACTCATTGGTATTCTCCCGAACACGAGGTATATTATGCCAATGATCTCAGTTGCTATTAATCACATTCGGCAATACAATACACAGGTCCAATGCCGCCAACTCTGGGTCTTTACCCTAAAGATTCACGTCAGTCCCCGACGAGGGTTACAACGTCAGTCCCCGACAGGGGTTACAACGTCAGTCCCCGACGGGGGTTACAACGTCAATCCCCAATGGGGGTTTCAACGCACATTCAACCGTTAGCACACACATCAACGAAGGTCAAGCAGCCTTGACATTATTTCAGCCGGTGAAATAGACCTATCAAAGCATCGAGAACTGTTCGATGATTGTGTACTTTAATACCCATGTTCCCTAGCGATACACATCAGGAGAACATCATCAAGGAGGATTGATGTGACGCCCCCAAAATAGGTGTACATCACCTATTTTGAGTCGCCAAATACATGGTACAAAATATAAATAAAAACTTAATTATACAACTGTCGTGTAAAATACGACAAAACATAATCTGTGAGTTTTAATACAACATTGTCTTCTAAACAGTATTCAAACTAAAAATAAGTCCTCAATACATTTATTTTCACACTATTTCATAGAATTGTGAGGACTACTAATGCTATCATCTGAACCGTCACTCCATTCCCCAACTAGTCCCTCATACGTTCTCATTTCCTAAAGAGAACAATAAAAGCAAAAGGGTGAGCTCAACTAGCCCAATAAGAAATATTATGACTAAGATAATGCAGAATAAATTATCATTAGCCTTCAACAGTGTTAAACTGATAAAATATAACAAACATCAAGTTTAACTACAGTGGAACAAGCAATCTATTAAAAGAGTCAAGTGGAGAATAAAATCTACTATCTTTTATGATTTAAAAGGTTTTTCATCACTTTTATCGCTGAGACTCAACTTAATAAATAATCCACATCATCCCTGCACTACGATCAAGGATTTTCATTAGTATCACGACCACAAATTATCCATGCACTACGGGCCAAGGATATTAGTGTATTCATCAATGGTCATGATCATGCCAACAACTGTCCATCAATGCACTACGGGCCAATGAGGACTTTTACCACATCATTTGTAACATTACGGTCATGATTACACCGAAAAATCTTTGGTCATAATCATACCAAGTCCATCTATGCACTACAGGCCACAGATGACTTTCAACAAAATATAAACATGAGGATGATGACAATGATGTAAGAATTCAATAAAACAAGTTCAAGAATTAATTTATTCAGAAACCAACAACATCCAAATTGTCAACATGATACTGCTTTGTAGAGTAAAATTCAAAAATGCTCAGAAGAATATTTTCATGAAAAGATACTGGATGAAGAGCAAATATCAAGGATATTCCACTAATTTCATGGAATATAGAAGTCAAAACTGTAATCAACTGAGTATAATAAAGAATGGAATAACAAAAGAAATCACCAGGCATGCGATAGACCGCACAGACAGGTTATTCCAACAGAATAATAAATAATGGAACCAGGTCATGCGTAAAAGAACAGACAGGATATTCCAACAGAATAATATTCAACGGAACCAGGTCATGCGTAAACGCACAGACATGATGTTCCAACAGAATAATAAATAACGGAACCAGGTCATGCGTAACGCACAGACATGATATTCCAACAGAATAATAAGGAATGGAATAACTGAAGAATTTTACCAAGTATAGGGTGGCCCGCGTATACAGGTTATTCCAACAAAATAATAAAGAATGGAATAACAGAAGTTCTCTTCATGAATACAAAAGAAATAATACTCCTTACCTTAGAAGAAACTAGATATAGGAGTAGTGAAGTAGCAGAATACTTTTCTTCTTTTTCTCTATAATTTTTCTTTCTAGAGTGTCAGTGAATTCATAAGAAATAATGAAGGAATGAGCTTCTATTTATAGAAGAATGGACTGCATAGTAAATAATTCATGAACGGTCCAGATTGATTTACTTTTAAACAGACGGTTCAGATTGATTTAACAAAATATTCTAATAAAATAAAATCTATATATATATATATATATATATATATATATATATATATATATATATAACCTGTGCAGACAAATATCACGAGTGAAAATCTCGTGACTTCAATTGATTTCTTCTGCCAAGCTTTTCAATGTAGCATACATATAATAATGGAATAATACACCCCCATGTGATCACCAATTAAATTTTCCACCCACTTGATAAAAATCTCCCATCCCTTGACTAAATATCACCCCCATTCCTACGTAACACCCATTTTTCCTCCCACCCCACTTTCATGATTATATATATATATATATATATATATATATATATATATATATATATATATATATATATATATATATCTTATTCATAACACACATTATTTTGAAAAAATGAGTAAGTGGAGGGGTCCAAATAATACGCCAAACTTACAACAAATACTCCATAAAAATCTCCTCAATATTTTTAACAACATTTATCATCATTATTATAATTCACAATAATAATCGACCAGGTCGTTCCCAGGAAAGAGATAGTTTTCCAATAAGGATTTCTCCCTATTGGCGCGCAATTAGGTGACCAAACCTCTCCTTGACAGAACTTCTAGACATCGTTAATATTGCAAATAATAATATTAACAACTTTGTCGTCTCAATTATTGATTTAATACTATATAAAAAAAATCGACAATAATTGAATCAAATAACGTGAGATACTATGCAACAATTAATAAAGCAATAATTGAACAAAACTGAGTGACTTCTCACGTAAGCATCAATAATCAATACTGTGTGCTGCTATGCAACCACGCGTATTACTGTACTTTTAACACCGGGTGTTTCAACAGTTAATGGTAAAACTTCCGCCGTTATTTTCATAAAGTATTTTTGTCATTTTCTCAATCCGACAATAATTCTGTTGTGGGGTCCAACAATGATTGTGTCATCGTACGAATATTCCCTATTAAATCGAATATTCTCCGACCAATCGAATATAATATAACAAGTTGTGTACTTTACAAAATTTATAAATATTACCCACAACTATAACATTATATCAAATTTTCCATAATATTCAAAAATGATATTTATAGAAAAATCATCTTTATTAAAAAGTTGGGGTCTTACAATTGATGATGAAATATGTTATACACATCCTCAAACAGACGAAGCTTTATCCCCATAGATCTCTTACACATAAGAGGCACCTCTTCGGAATCAAGTCTGTATCAAGGTGACAACCCCAACGTCAACATCCTCAAGAATTTGGATCACACATCCAATCTGGTCATCATTGCCAATCCCTAGTGGAAGCTACAAGGAGCCAACAATCATCCCCAGCATGTTGGGTAACAACCCCTTACACATGCATCATATACATCATACATTTGCATCATGTTGCTACATATGATATCGTGTTTATCTTGTGTCATTTCAAGTGTCTAGGATTCTTTATCCTATCCATGCATTTCATTGCATAAATATGATAAATAGGGGCATCTGTAGACACTCAAAATTTTTTGTACACCTGTCGCTAACATTGCAGGAGGACAGATTCGTCTTTCAAGAGGGAACCCTGGAAGACAATTCACATCCATGCCGGATACCACCGGACATTCAACATCAATCCCGGAACACACACCGGGAGTAACAATTCCAACCTCGGAGATAACCCCGAGGCGTGCAGCTCTAATATCGGAACACACACTGGAGATGACAGATCAATCTCGGAGATAACCCCGAGGTATCCAGTCTCAGTCCCGACCATGGGAATAGCCACCAACCTTGGCGATAACCCCAAGGAATGCAGTTCCAGAGATAACCCCAAAAATGTTTGTTTCAAATGCAACCAGCTTTAATCTCGGTGCTCACAACGAGATACTCAGTACCAACCCGGACAGAACACCGGGAGGACAAGAACACCTCAGAGATGACATTGAGGACCTTCAATAATTACAGCAGTCCAATCTCAGCGAAGCCTGAGCAACGTCTGCTTTATCAGCCCAAACCGGCGATAACACCGGTTAGAGGCAACATCATCATCTCACCAATGCGATGCCACATCACGTCGTCTCAACATCACATTTCTACACAACGATGTCCCACAATAGTTCAGGAAAACCAATCCAAAGTGACTATTGCACAGGATAACGGATAAAATTTGAAGCTGAAGACCGAAGGGCACAGGCCCATCTTCATGACTTCGTACAACCTCTAATCCCGTGACATTGCGTAACTCTCAACAACGGCGGTTCGAAATAGGTCCTATATACCTCAGTCGGATGCCCGGATTGTAATTCCAAAAGTTCGAGCGGACATTACAGTGCCCGAGTGCACGTACTGCGAAACGATGCGACCCAAGAAACTGGGGGCAACCCGGGAAGGCTCTGGTACACCTGCAGCTCCACCCTCTATAAATAGAGGGCTTGGGGTGGCCATTTTACAAGAGAAAACGGCGAGGAAGCCCTGTAGACACTCAAAATTTTATGTACACCTGCCACTAACATTGCAGGAGATCAGATTTGTCTTTTAAGAGGGAACCCTGAAAGACGATCCATATCCATGCTGAATACTATCGAAAGTTCAGCATCAACCTCGGATCGCAATCTGAGAGTAATAATCTCAGAGATAACCCCGGGGCATGCAGATACAATATCGGAACACACACCGGAGAAGACTGATTAATCTCAGAGATAACCCCACGGTATCCAGTCTCAGTCTCAACCATGGGAATATCCACCAATCTTGGTGATAACCCCAAGGAACGCAATTTCGGCGATAACCCCGAAAATGCTTGTTACAAATGCAACCAGCTTCAATCTCGGCGCTCACAATGAGATCCACTGTACCAGCCCAGCGATAACATCGGGAAGACAGACACACCTCAAAGATGACAATGAAGACCTTCAATAAATTGCAGCAGTCCAATCTCAGCGAGGTTGAGCAACGTTTGCTTTATCAGCCGAATCCGGCGATAACACCGGTGAGGGGCAACATCGTCATCTGACCAACACGATGTCATGGCACGTCGCCTCAACATATCTACGCAACAATGTCCCACAAGACTAATCAATCCCGAGTGACTATTGTGCGGGGTAACGGATGAAAGTTGAAGCTTGAAGACTGGAGGGCACCGTCCCATCTTCAATAACTTCGCCCAAACTCTAATCCCATGCCATCGTACAACTCTCGACAACGGTGGTCCGAAATAGATCATGTATACCTCAAACGGACGCCCGAATTGCACTTTTAAAAGTTTGAGTGGACATTACAGTGCCTGAGCGCACGTACTTCGAGACGACCCAAGACAAAAAACTCGGGCCCACCTGGGTTGCCTCTGGTACACCTGCGGCTCCACCCTCTATAAATAGAGGGCTTGGGGTGGCCATTTTGTAAGAGAAAACGGAGAGGAAGCCCTGCCCAATTTGCTCTGTACTCATCCCAGGCAGTGTACTTTCCCCTTTTAAACACTTGTGAGCTCACATATAGCCCTTTTGTACATACAAAAGTCTGTGTTTACTCACTCTAAAGATATAGAAGTCTTCTTTGGCAGCCCACTCTAAGCCTTCTCACACACTTTAGAGTATTTCTCTACATTTTTGCACACACCCTTCTACACGTTGAGAGTCGTGTTGCTTGCTTTTGCCCGGACTTCGGTCTGTAGTTTTATTTCAGTCTATATATATATATATATATATATATATTTACATATATATTGACTAACATTATCGAGTTATGCCTTGATTGAGCCTAGACTTCGGTTTGGAGCGTTTATTTGCTTTCATATATATATATATATATATATATATATATATATATATATATATATATATATATGTATATATATGAATTGCGTGTCGAACTCTATTCGATGAGCCTAGACTTCGGTTTGGAGCGTTTATTTG
The DNA here is from genome assembly GCA_016801055.1 of Panax notoginseng. NCBI lineage: Eukaryota > Viridiplantae > Streptophyta > Magnoliopsida > Apiales > Araliaceae > Panax > Panax notoginseng. The sequence continues at coordinate 84,913,697 of CM029017.1, read as the reverse complement.
CTTTCATATATATATATATATATATATATATATATATATATATATATATATATATATATATATATGAATTACGTGTCGAACTCTGTTCGATGAGCCTAGACTTCGGTCTGGAGCGTTTTCCTGCTTTAATATATATATACTTATATATATTATCTATGGTCGAACTCTGTTCGATGAGCCTGGATTTTACATCCGGAGCGTTTACGTGTTTTAATATTTATATATATATATATATATATATATATATATATATATATATATATATATATTAACATTTCGTCCCACCTGGAGTTTACTTCGTGGTGGTTGACCGTTTTTACAGCTTTCTGTACATTTCGTCCCACCTGAAGTTACTTCGTGGTGGTTGATCGTTTTTACAGCTTTCTGTACATTTCTTCCCACTTGGAGTTTACTTCGTGGTGGTTGATCGTTTTTACAAATTTTTATACATTCCGTCCCGCCTGGAGTTTCTTCCGTGGCGGTTGATAGCTTTTGCAGCTTTATTTACATTTCTGATCCCCCATGGATGTACTTCATGGTTGGTGATCATGTATGTGTATATATATATATATATATATATATATATATATATATATATATATAGCTTTATATATATACCTGCTTACTGCTTTCATATAAATTACAGTATTCTGTGCGCCTAGCAATCATGTGATCACAGATTCATCCCATTGGATCTAGATTCCATTCCCGTGATGGACATTTTCAGCTGTAAGCAGCTTGTAAATTATTCTGCGGTGTCTGAATTTCTTCAGATGGTTTACACACCCACGAGGAATTCAGCATCTTTTTATACATTATTTTCGTACAGATGCCTCGCATCTGTCAAATAAAATCAATCCAGTCGAATACTGAATAAAATGGGAGGGTAAAAGGTCTCAATTACTATTGAGCATCAGGGTTTGAAAAACCTCTTTTATAAAACATCATTGCCATATCTTGCTTGAAATTGAATTTTTACATAAAATTCAAACCCTGTGTATATAGGTGCGAACGAGGCCTCGCACTACTTTCAAATAACAGCACATTGACCCACAGACACACATTCAGATAACAGCTTCTTGAAAAGAGGTGGTCACTGTGGTAACACGGATGTCGGGGGGTCCTAACACCTTCCCTCCGAATAACCAAGTCCTCGGATCCTAAGGAATCTCGGTTTCACCGACCCGTTTAGCAGTGTCACATCACTGGGTCAATGTGCAAACCTTTTCTCGGTTGTGTTGGTACAACCATTTAAAAAACCAACTGGCGACTCTTAACAGTCCATCGTCGACATTATACATGTCGGACCTTTTTCACTTGTTTTTTCAAACAAATCTCACCTAAAATGAGAACACCAAAGAACAAGTGACGGAAAGGGACAATTAAAAATCCCAACGTCGACAGGTGGCGACTCTGCTGGGGACTCCAGTAAGAGGACTTAAGCCGCTATTACAATTTTTTCAAAATTGTTATCTACTTGTGTGTGGATGTTGCATTTACATTTTGTGATGAATATGTACGAATGCATTTCACTTACATAGTGCTTCGCACTATAAACTGCTTGTGATATTAGTGCTTCGCACATATCATCATTTTCATACGGTAAGACGCGATGTATGTGAATTTATGTTGTGTGGTCCCTCCACCAGGAGGCTATCCCATCGGTGTTTGATTACTGGACTCGTGAGAAGACTAATTCTCTAAGGTTCAGGAAAGGCACCACCCAAATTCGCTCCAGTTGAAAGACCAGATTAACTTCCCGTCAAGTAGATTGCGATGATTTGGGAACCTTCATGCCAAAAAGCCGCGAGAGTAACCTAAGATAGGTCAGCCTCTGATAAATCCAAAACAGAGAAAAGTCTCTTCATGCTCTCATTTCAAATTACTTGTAACGTACAATTACTTGTAATTATCTTCCATATCTATCTCCATGTAATGAGAAATATGAAGAAATGTGTACATATACATGCTATAAACAGCTAACATCCGTTTTGCAGGATAAAATTCCTAAACTGGACACATCGCATAGCATGTTATTATCCACCCTAAAGACTAAACTATGCAAGTGTTTTGCATGGAATCAATCGGACCTACCACCCGTTCAAAGTCCAAAAAGGCAACAGGCCTACAGTCAATCATGTCGTCATCCGACCAGACTGAACTTAATCCAGTTTCTCGCAAAGAATTCGACGGATTAAGTAAACAGATTATAGATTTGGCTGTTCTACTAAAAGAATTACACCAGTCTACACAGGGTCAGAAAATACCCGTACTGTTAGAGTTTATGCCCTAGAGGCCAATTATTTGATATAATTGCTTAACGTTTCGATATTATGTTTGATTGAATAAATGAATGATTTTATTATGGTTTTATTTACTGCGTTATATAAATGTTAACATAATAAAAATCCTTAGAATAATGATACAAATTATATAGTTTCAAGTATGTGACTTGAACATGAGATTATATAATTATAATTAGTATCATTGTTCTTAAATGTCCCTAGTCGAGTATCATTATTGATGGGACAACAATGATGCATTAAGACTAGTATGTTGATTGACTGATGACCAAATCTCATTGGTCATAAATATATGAGATATTAAGTCAATGCATAGGTACATATTAGAGAACAATATACTGGACAGACCCACCATGAGAATTCTATATGGAGCATTATGCAAAGTGTCATTAGTAATTCTCATAGTGACAATGATGTAATGGTCCTCCGACCTAAAATCACTATATTACTATATGAGAATTTATGTACTTTGATATCATCAAATGTCACCTTTAATAGGGTGGACTATAAAGGTGATTATTGGGTACATCATGAATCGTGTGAGCAATATGAGTGATCTAGATGGAATTTAACCATCCTTTATATTAGGGGCGATATTCATAGGCCTCTTGATTGAGTAGGACTATGAAATGCATGGCCATGCTCAAATAGTGATTTGTTTCATATAGTCCACTCATTGATCAAGAAAAACTCAGATTAAATTATGAAGAGTATGACACATTCCATGACTCGAGTTTAATCTTGGATATTAAGGTTAAAAGGATTAAATTACGTTGAAACATTGGTCATGAAAAGGTTGCATCAAATCATCGATCTTATTATTACTTGGGTAGCAGTGATGCATTACTAGATGCCGCTCACCATTTATAACTTTATAATATGATTTTAAAGTTATTGCTAACGTAATAATAACCTATAGGGTCACACACATAGAACGTAATTTAAAAGGGAATTAATTTGAATTTTAAGGATTTAAATATATTAATATGATTAATAGTATTTAAATTATGAATTTAAATTAAAAGGATAATTTGTATATATGTATATTAATTAAGTAAGACTTAATTACGATATATATATATATATATATATATAAATTCAGATTTTATGAAATTAGGTTTTGATTAATACATTTTAACTACTATATATATATGATATATAGCAGCCACTTAGGGTATTATTAAAAACCAAAAAAAAAACCCTAGCCACTCTCAGAGAGAGACTAGAGAGAAACAGTTCTAAAATCCTCATCCTTGGTGGCTAGTACCGCAGTTCCTTCTTCTGCAGATCGTAGGACGATTCGCGGAGCGTTCATGTGGATACCGTAGAGGCGCGATTCATTTGGATTGCGTTGGAGATTCAAGCGCATCAATTTAATTTTCATAATCGGTATAATTTCTAACCACTGAGTTAATTGATTTTCGTATGGATCCTGTTTAGGGTTTCGAAATTGCTTTATATTTATTCTATTTTCGCTGCGTGTTTCTGTCGAAACCCAACACGTACATGCTGAATCCTCCACACAAGGAGGAACCCAGGTCGTTACAATACCTGAACTGCAGTTGGATCCGACCAACAAAACTCATGATGCTGCCCATCCAACTGGAGACCCAGACACTAGTGACATCAAAAAGAAAGTCCTCCAAATGGAAGAGACTCTTCGCACTATCAAAGGAATTGGAACACACGGGAGTGTTTCATATGTTGATTTGTGTATTTTCCCTGGTATTCATTGTCCAGAAAAGTTTAAGACTCCTGACTTTGAATAATATGATGGGTTAGGAGATCCTTACACACATCTAAAGGTGTTTATTGGAGAACTTGGATCTTATGCAGAGGATGAAAAATTCAGAATGCAACTATTCCAAAAAAGTCTAACTGGAGAAGCCCGTTCGTGGTACACAAGATTAGACAATTCAAAGATCCATAGTTGGGAAGAGCTATCACACGCTTTCCTCACCCAATACAACTTTCAATCTCAAATGGCTCCTGATCGGTATCAAATTACTAAGATCAACAAACAGTCTAATGAGTCTTTCAGAGAGTATGCTCAGAGGTGGAGACGCCTGGCTGCCCTAGTTAGTCCTTCCATGACAGAATCAGAGATGGTCATGACTTTCATAGACATACAAGAAGCACCTTTCTATGAAAGAGTTTTAGCCGGCATCGGCAAACCATTTTTTGAAATGGTTAAACTTAGGGAGATGGCTAAAATGGGATTGAAATCCGGAAAGATTCAAGACCTAGTTGCACTCAAAGCGGTTGCTGATCACATCCAATCTGGAAATTATGGGAACAACCCCTGGAGGGTCCATAAAAAGAAAGAAGAGGATGTTTCCCTGATACTACAGGGTCAAAAAGGCAGTCAAAACATGCCTATCTAGAGGAGAAATCACACTCCCTTTCAAGCACAGTCTGCAAATCCTCTAGTACCAAAAGGTGGAGAAGTCAAACGACCTCGAGTATTCACACCCTTAGGGGACACCCTCGAGAACATTCTCAATCTTCTAACAACACAGAAGAAAATCACGCATCTTCTTCCACTAGCCAGCCCTAATGGTCGGGGTTTTAATGCTGCTCACAAATGTGCTTATCATGCGGGGGCACCTGGACATGATATTCAGGATTGTTGGGCCTTGAAACACAAAATCCAAGACCTGATAGACAACGGTGAAATCGTGGTCACCAAACCCGATCAACCTCACGTTCAAGATAACCCTCTTTCTCAACACAAATAATAAGAGGTCAATATGATCAATTGGAGCAGTGGACAGAGTTCCAATTTCAGCTGTGAATCCTCCCAGACCCCCAAAGATGGTGATGACAGATGGGATTATGCCAAGTTCCAGTTCACAATGGAACAAAAGATGAAAGCTCTCTGTAAATAAATTGAGCAATTGGCAGAACTGGTGACTTATCAGCATCAAGTGACTCGTCAGCTAATCAGCCAGGAGCATGCCAGTCTCCTGCCTATTGTCATGAATATTCCCTCTTCACTTTCAGAAAATGAAATGCTGGAAGACAAAGTGATGAAGAGAGCGAATGCTAAGGCCCATCGAGATTTTTCCAACAAAAGGGAATTCACATATTTGGGCCAACCTATGGAGGAAATCCTTCATATGTTAATCAATGAAGGAAGGATTAGTTCCCTTCTACCTCCAATCAACCCCTGTTCAGGACGATACAACTCTGAGGGAGTATGTCAATATCATTCTCAATCTCGCGGTCATAGCACAGAAGAATGTTGGGCACTCCGCCACCTTATTCAAAATTTAATCGACAGTGGCGTACTGCGTCTGGCAGATAACGACACTGTGTTACGGGCAAGTGAGGATTCGTGTCCTACTAAGTGAAAGAGTGTAGTAGCAGTCATATCCACTGAAAATGATGGGGTTAACAAATCACTTGTCATGCCAGTAATTCAACTCAAGGGAATCAACAATCCTTTGAAAGTGGCCGCTCCTAAGCCAATCAACTTGCTGTGCAGAGCACAATATCCTATTGTTAGCTTGCGTGCAGTTCCATGAAATTATGGAGAAGGTGAAGGATCCACCTCGCATATAACTGCTGCAGTGTCGAAGGAGAATCCACTGTATCTTTCCCAACGGGTAATAAAGCCTGTCATCAAGCCTAAGGGGAAAGTAGCCATTGAGAAGATTGGAAACTTACTCTGCCCTATGTGTCATAGCGAAGCCAAGGTGGTTTTAAGCTTAAAAGAAGCTCCACAACAAATATCAATCTTGGACTTGGTCATGACTTCCGAGAATCACCTGAAGGTTTTGTTAAAGGTTTTAGAAGAAGCCTATCTACCGACATCAGTTGATACGAAAAAGTTTCAACATCTGTTTGATCACATTTTCAACAATAATGTGATATCCTTCACTGATGATGACATACCGCCCGAAGGGATCGGTCATTGCAAATCGTTGCACATTGCGGTCTTGTCTTCCGAATATATGGTGGCGGGAGTTTTAATAGATGGAGGTTCCTCTCTAAATATCTGCCTATATGCTACCTTGGTGAAGATGAATATCAATCCCAATCGAATTCGGAGTAGCCATACCATCATCAAAGCTTTTGATGGAGCCCACCGTAACTCGGTCAGAGTTGTTGAGCTGCCAATTGAGATTGGTCCTCATACATTCTGCGTATCTTTCCATGTGCTCAAGATAGATTCGGGATACAACCTGCTCTTGGGATAACCATGGATTCACATGACAGGGGCATTCCCCTCCACTCTTCACAAACAGTTGAAATACATCATCAACAATAGCCTAGTCACAGTCAACGCTAAACCGGAGATTCCTCAGCATGGGGACATGCCGCTCATCAATGCCAATAAGGATGTTGAGCTAATTAGTTTTCATGCTTTGGAAATATGCAATACCCAAAACCATGCTATTGGAACGCCACTGCCTGAACCCCAGATTTCTACCGAGGTAATGTCGGCCACACAAGAAATGATGTCGTTGGGTCATAAATCGGGACAAGGGTTGGGTAAAGATTGCCAGGGTGTCAAGTACCCTATTCGCTTAACCCAGCAAATTGGGACAGCTGGACTAGGCTATTTCGCCAGCTCTAGTCACAGGAATCCTCATAAGCATCAGCAGATTCCTTCAGCTTCGACCATGCGGCGTTTAGCTTCCCCTTCAAGCTCCGAGTCCGCACAACCTCCCGTAAAGGTGCCAGCCAATATAATGGCGATGTTATTTCCCAAGCCGGTACAGGTGAAGGAGAAAGAAATCTTTGTTCCAGATCCCACAGTGGAGGAAGAGGAATGAAGAATCAAGCAAGACGTCATCAGGATGATGTCCGGCATACGCATTATCGTTTATGATGAGCATACCAACAGATATACCCCAGAGGATGATTGCCCAGACATAATGGCTATCATTCAGGATAGGGAGGATGATGATAATCCCTCTATCACTGCGGTTCACCCGGAATTTGCTCTTGCCAATTGGAACAACATTCCTTGCATTGGTCGTCAAGGGTAAAGCGGGCAGAAACTCTTTCTGCCCTTTAGATATAATAACTGCTTACTTTTCTGTACAGTAATAGCGGTTTATTTTGCCAGTATATGCTAACACTGTGTATGATCAACACATTTCATATATACTAAGTGAAAGCATATTTTGTTTCAGGACTCTGAATTTAGATGTGCACGTACTTGCTGATACGGTGCCTCTTCTCCACAAGGATTGTACCTTTGATATAGAGATGAATTCAGCCTTGATGGATATACCGGATGACATTGGGGTGCCTCCAGAAATTCAAGAATGGGTCAAAGACAAACCCAAACCCAACCTTGATCAAACCACTCCTTTCAATCTTGGAACATTAGAAAACCCTAAGTTAATCCAGATTGGTTCAGACCTTACCCCAAACCAACGGAATGACATGGTTATGCTACTAACCCAGTTCCAGGATGTGTTTGCATGGTCTCATAAAGATATGGTGGGTTTTTCCACTGACATTGTCCTTCATCGCATTCCCATCAAAGAGGGATTCAAGCCAGTCAAGCAAAAGCTTAGACGATTGAAACCTGAATGGAGTTTAAAGGTGAAAGAAGAAATTGTGAAACAATTTTAAGCTGGCATCATAATGGTGTCTATATATCCTGAGTGGATATCTAACATCGTGCCCGTACCTAAACCTGGAGGAAAGGTGCGAGTTTGCGTGGACTACCGGGACTTGAACAAAGCTTGCTTAAAAGATAGCTTTCCCGTGCCATTTTTCCACATTCTCATTGACAATACTGCGCAATACGACATATACTTCTTTGCAGATTGCTTTGCGGGGTATCATCAGATCATGGTTGCCTAGGAAGATCGTAAAAAAACTGCTTTCATCACTCCTTGGGGAACTTTTTGCTATAGACGGTTGTCATTCGGCCTTATCGATGCTGGAGCTACCTATCAACGAGCTATAATGGCTCTTTTCCATGACTTAATACATAAAGAGATCGAGATCTACGTGGATGACATTATTGTTAAGCCCCAGAAGGAGGATGACCATATAGACCATCTCAGGAAGTTGTTCAACAGGTTGCGTAAGTACAACTTGAAGTTGAATCCAACTAAGTGCGCCTTTGGCGTTAAATCAGGCAAGTTACTAGGATTTCTAGTCAGCCACAAAGGGATAGAGCTGGATCCTGCCAAAATCCAAGCCATCACTGAAATGCCCATTCCTCAGACAGAAAAGGAAATACGGGGATTTTTGGGAAGAATCAACTTCATTAGCAGATTTATTTCTTAACTCAAAACAACCTGTGAGTCAATCTTCAAGCTATTAAGGAAGAACTCCTCCATGAAATGGAATGAGGAGTACCAGAATGCCTTCCTTACAATTAAGAAACAGCTAATCAAAGCTCCCATCTTGGTACCACCCAGGGATGATGTTCCCCTATTTATGTATCTGTCCGTAAGTGACAATGCCATGGGCTGCCCGCTGGGACAGAAGGATGATAGAGGCCTAGAACGAGTTATCTATTACCTCAGCAAAAGATTCAGCAGCAGTGAACACAAGTACACTCTGATCGAAAAGACGTGTTGTGCTTTAGCATGGGCTGCCATGAGGTTACAACATTACCTCCATGGTCACACAACCCATCTCATATCTCGTGTGGATCCTCTCAAGTACGTATTCAGTAAACCCATACTGAATTGTCGACTGTCCAGATGGCAGTTGATCCTACAACAATTTGACATCGTATATGTAACTCAAAAGTCCATCAAAGGTCAAGGAACTGCGGATCAACTGGCTGCCGCACCATTAGGGGATTTCAAACCCTTAGAGACATACTTTCTTGATGAAGGAGTAATGACAATTCAGCAACACCATCAGTACGATACACGCCAAACGTGGAAGATGTATTTCGATGGAGCTATTAATATGGAAGGTTCTGGAGCTGGAGCAGTTCTAGTATCTGATACGGGGGAGCAGTATCCCGTCGCCGTCAAATTACAGTTTGTCAGCACCAACAATACGGCTGAGTATGAAGGCTGTCTTATGGGGCTAGAACTTGCCCGTTCAATGGGCATCAGGCGGTTAACTGTCCTTGGAGATTCAGAGTTGGTAATAAGATAATCCACCGGAATCTATCAAACCAAGGAACTACATTTGTTGCCTTACCATCGACGGGTTTTAAAGATGGCTTTGGGATTCGAAGAAATATCCTTTCTACACATTCCTCCTAATAGGAATGATTCGCGGACGCGTTAGCAACTTTGGCCTCCTTGATTCGCATATCAGACAAGGGACACTTGCCAAGCGTCACAATTTCCCTGCACAAGGCCCCAGCCTACGGGAATTACGTTGGAGAAGTATCAGATGAGCTACCTCCCATCCAACATCCTTGGTATCAGCATATCAACGAATATCTGCGAGATGGATCTACACCAGCTGAGGCGAGCCCAATTGAGAAAAGGTGGATCCATCGATTTGCTATGAAATTCTACCTGAGTGGAGATGCGCTCTACAAAAGAAATGCAGGATTGGGTCTCCTCAGATGTTTAGACAAAGATCAAGCCCAAAGGCTTATGGATGAAATCCATGGCGAAGTCTGTGGCCCCCACATGAGTGGCCCCCTCCTTGTTAAGAAAGTCCTCAGGACGGGACATTATTGGCTATCTCTCAAAGCTGATTGTAATGACCACGTCATGAGATGCTATCAGTGTCAGATTCTTGGGAATGTTATACACGCCCCTCCACGAGAACTTCACAATATGAGTTCACCTTGGCCCTTCTCAATGTGGGGAATGGACGTTATCGGGCCCATTGAGCCTAAAGCCAGTAATGGTCATCGATTTATCTTTACCATGATCGACTACTTCACCAAGTGGGTAGAAGCAGCCTCCTTCCCCAGGGTTAGTAAAGAAGTCATCATTGCTTTCATCAGAAACAATGTTATTTGTCGATATGGACAACCAGAGGTGATTGTATCCGATAATGCCAAGAACCTTAACAACAAAATGATGGAGGAATTATGCAGTAAATTCCACATCAAACATTTCAACTCAGTCATCTATCGTCCGAAGATGAATGGTGCTGTTGAAGCAGCTAACAAGAACATCAAGAAGATTATGCAAAAGATGTCCGCCAATCACAAAAATTGGCCTGACCTATTGCCTCTGACTCTGTTAGCCTACAGAACCTCAATGCGCACTTCCACTGGGGCAACCCCCTACGCATTAACCTATGGGATGGAAGCAGTTCTCCCCATAGAAGTTGAGATGGAATCCCTCAGAGTATTGATAGACGCTCAGTTGGATGAAGACCAATGGGTACAAGATAGGTATCACCAATTGTCTCTAATAGACGAATGGCGAACCGCGGCTATCTTCCATGGTCAGTTATATCAGCAAAGGATCGCCCGATCCTATAACAAAAAAGTCTGGCTATGGCAATTCAGACAACATGACTTGGTTTTGAAGAAAATACTAGACAACCAAGATCAGTGTAAGGGAAAATTTGCTCCTAACTGGGAAGGCCCGTTTATTGTCAAGGAAGTATTGACAGGAGGCGCTCTTAGATTGCAAGAAATGGACGGCGATGAATTTTCGCAACTCATCAACTCAGACGCCGTGAAACGGTACTATGTCTGGAGAAATTCACAAGCATCCTAGTGGTAGACCATCAGGTCACCAGTCATTCCGGTTCTTTAAACCTTTACCACAAATAACTTTTCCACACTTTGCCCCTCAGGGAAACATACCTTTCAAGCCAGCAGCCTGGCTTTCTCCTTTGTATTCCTACAACTTAGGTCATCCCACCGTGGATTAAACCTCTTGCATATACAGTTTGGCTACCCATACATGGGATCAAACTTTTTACCTACAGTTTATCCTCAACCTAGGATTAAACCCTCTCCTCCCTGCAGTCTGACCTGCACATGGGATTACGCTTTTCATCTCGCCCTAAGGGGCGAACTACGTCGACCTGATCTCCTCTTCAATAGGAATACGTAGGCAACCATTTCATATGGCCCGGTAGCAATAAAATAAAAACTACAAAAACATTCCCACACCATTCCTGCCACATATAGCGTTGAACCTCTTACACCAGGTTTGAACTATGCAGACCTGATCTCCTCTTCAATAGGAGTACGTAGGCAGCCATTCATGGTGCGGTCTCACCCCCTACCAAAACACAAACCCTTGTCAGTTGGTACTGGGATCATCCTTCAATCCACTACATTTCATTCGGCTTCAGACCAAAGGGATGGAATTACCTGAACTCCTCCCAAATAAGAGATTCGGCGACCATCTAAGTGGCGGTTGTACCTCGAAGAGCAACACCAATCCATAAGAGATGAAATTAACTAGGCTTCTCATGAATAGAAGTACTGGCGACCATCTGTGGTGCGGTCAATCTCAGAGAGGAAAGCCACACTCCTCTCCTCATTTCCATACAGAAACCAGTCCCAAGACACCGAGATATGGTAGGGATACATACAGATCGATGATCCATTCTGAACTATCCAGAGACAACTCAATGTCCATCCACCGAGAAGGAATTCAGATTACATCACGATCACAAGCCCTGAAGCAGCAGGAAAAATATCAAGCAAGCAGCAAGGCATATCTAAAAGGGAAGTGATCAAAAATATATTTCCCTGTCATATATATAATGATATTTGATATACACAATGTAAACTGTACATGACAAAATGGCTAAGCTAGTCTGTGCAGGAAAATACAAGATCACCTACGAGTCAGGGTATATGCGAGCTAACAAGCCCAACATGGCGTCCCTCTCAGAAGATGGAGGTAAAGTTGTGGTCTCCTGTATGAGAATATCCATACGACCCAACAGATCTGTAGCCATCTAAATGGTGACCATATGATCATCAATATATGCGCTCATCTCTACGATCATGCCAGTGGTAAGGGACCTCACTGAAGTACTATCTGTGACTGTTACATCCTGGGCAGATATGGCGATGTCCCGCTCAACTATCACTGCATCTCTGGCTGATATAGCCTCATCCTGCTCAACGACAGCGGCATCTCTACGAGCCAAGGCCTTGTCTCTCTCCAATAGAGCGGCCTCCCTCCCATCAAGAGCAGTCGACATCATAGATCGAATCTGATCTCTCTCAAAGGTCATCAGATGAAGACTCTGCTCTAAGTACTGTGCCGAGTGCTGAATCACAACAGTACTGGTACTAGGAGAATTCGGAAGAAATGTTGGCAACCCATCAGTAGGCTCCTCCTCGATATAGGTATCAATGTCCTCCATAGGCTCTACATCAGCTAACTCACTCTTTGGTACAGCAAATACTGTTGCAGCCGATAAAATCTCTGTCTCTATCCACGTGGAATACTCTGCAGAATAACCAGGATGACTGAAAGAAAAAGTTGCTATCTCACGTCGATCCCAATAGGCGTATACCTGAGATCGGTCCTCTGCTGATAGGTACCGAGAAGCTGAATGCTGACTTGTCGCCCCCTCAAAAGGATGAAAATCCTAGAACTGGTCGAACTGCGACATCACGACCAATGGGTGATAAGTGGTCACTCCCCTCAAACCAGCCAGAGGGACATAGTCCATGCCCGGAGCATGAGTAATGAAGCTATATGGTGAGCTAAGCCTCGAACACAGCAATATCCTGAATGGATCTCTGATATCTGCCAAGAATGTGGACCAGGACAGAGCATCTATACACTCTGATGGCTGAAAAGAGTATGACATAGCTACATCATGGGTGAAGCAGTACCCATGCCATCTAAAAGTGCCAATCGGTCTCAAGTGTGACATGAACCACACATATAGCATGATTGAGCTACCTGTGAACACTCATGTAGGATACGTGCAACAATATAATGCCGACCGCAGGGTTTCTGCTACAATCATAAATACAATGGTACGACCCTCCCTGAGAGCTCTCACGGCCATGACAACTCCTATATCTATATCATCCATATATCGTGGCATATACACATATGACAATACACATAACATCAATACGTCAACTCTGGCCAAGTGCCAATGAGCCTCCAGTGTGGTGAAATCTCCGAAATATCGTGAATAGCTATCCTCCAAGCCAAATCTGTCGTACAAATAACGCTGGGATATCACGTGGCCAGATGTCAACTCATCCTGTACCACTCTACGCCTCAATCCTGTGTGAGTCATGAATCGTCTGCTCATGTCTCCCAAAGCCAGATGCACGCAAGGTCTGTCTAGAGGCAGCATCGTCAATCGTGCATTCTCCTCCAGAGTAGGAGTCAACTCATGGGTGCCGAATCAGAATACCTGCATATCCGGTAGTCAATGCTCTATCATCCCGTCCACAAATCCCACGGGAACCTGAAAAGTCAAAAAGGTCATGGTATGCTGTAATAAATGATCTACAGTCACCCTGTCTGGTGGTGACATGCTATTATACCACGATCTCATACCCGATGCCACCACTGATGGTGGGGTATGATCTATGTGGCTAACTGTCGAAGAAGACATCTGTGCAGGCCGTGTCATAAGACCATCCAAGGGTCAATGCTGAATATCTTTGGACATACATACATATGCATAACATGATACATGCATAACAGATAATAGATGGCAATATGATATAGGGAATGAAAAAAACAGTGCATACATTCCTAAGTATATCATTATCTAATACATCATATCTGTACAACTACAAATACAGGGAAATGGGGCACAGCCACCTAATATCTAACAAATGCCTATCAAAAGATATAGTGAGAATGGGGCACAACCACCCAATATCTAACAGAGGCCTATCAAAAGATATAACGAGAATATACATCAGAAGAAGACAATGGTGTCAATGTCCAAATCATCAATCCTGTCCACCTGATGTAACTCCTCATGAGTCACTGGATCTCTATCAATAGGGATGTCAGGCCTATATAGAGGAGGATCTGCGTCAGCAAAACTGAATGGGTCACCTGAGGGGTCAGGGACTGAGTTGGAAGGATCAAATCAAGCCGCCTCTACCGGATCTCTGCCCAAATATCGGATAAATATATGTGTCTGGTCCAACTGCCTTGTCAAACTATCAATCTGGATCATATGAGTCGGATTTCGGACACAAGCTATCCAATCTGTCATCATTAAAGATCCTGGAACCATATCCCCCATAAACTATGTGGCGCGGGACTGAGCTCCAATAGTGCGAAGGGACCATCATCGATGGAACGTCTCTTGAGTACATGGACCCTCTGACAATGCAAAACCGTCAACCCCTAACAAGGGGATATCAGTGAAGGGTGACTGCGATACAGGCCAATAACTCCTGGCAGGAGGCGAGATCGGTATACAAATTTCCCCTATAGTGCTCCTAATAGCACGCTCTCCTAAATAGAGCTCCCAGCCTCCATCTGTGAAGAAAGGAATTCTCCTCGTGGAAATCACATACTCGACTCCAATCGGGTATCCATCCTCAAAACCCACGGTTTGGTGTGCCCCGGAATAGGGAAGCCATGTGATGGTGTCGGCCGTCAGCAATTCCAGCTGCATACGGCAATGAGTGAATCCCTCAGCTACAGGGACCTCTGGCAAAATCGAATGATGCCATCGTCGTCCTCATGGATAGGTGTCTAAACCTAACACACTCACGGGACGCAAGCATGGAAGCCTCTCATAGGCCCAAAACTACCAACACAAAGGCAAACATCTGCTATCAGTTAACACTCTTAACCTATACATGGTAAATGACAAGAGAAATACTCACAGGCAGAAATGGGTAAAATCCTAGCCACGCCTCGGTCAAATCCTGTGAGCGCATACGCATGCCCCAGAGGAAATAGGCAAAGGTGTAGGAGCCCCAATCATACTCTCCAATACAGTCCACATCACGTGTAGCGCTGATCAAAGCGAAAGATACCGTGGAAGAGTTATCTGCTATGAAGTAGCCTCTAATGATCATCAGGAACAATCGCCGTAGAACGCGATCCCTGATTCTGACATCATCAGGCATAGGCTCACTCAATAGCCCGCTCATAGCATCTATGCTCAAAGGACCTGAACGGACAGTCCTGCCTTTGAGCGCCACCGCTGGAACTCCTAATAAGGATCTAACGACAGTAGGGGTAATATTTGTCATACAAGGCACTGGCTCCCCTCCAAACTCCATACCTGTGATAAATTGCCAATTCATAGGCATCATCATCACCTCGCAATCCAGCAGATGGAGTGACTGAGTCTGATGAAACCATCACTCAGACAATTCCCTGAGATAACCTCAGGGACAACAACGGAGAATGATGGAGAAAAATGCCCCAAATCCCCACTCATGCACTACCGCTCTATAGTCAGGATGAAGCGCCTAATACATGGAGTGAATGCTGAACCAGTTCCCTCGAGGCCAGGAACCTGCATGAAATGCAGATCAACCTCAAAACCCTTTAATCCTCATCAATAGGAAAGAAGGAAGATCAAAGTCTAATGCCATACCTCGTTAGCATGCAAATACATCGATGGATGTCTGCCCAAGTCACCCAGCAACTCTGGGTTCACCACCTGAATGCTTGGAAGCTCCCTACGAGGGACATGTGCAGCAGGAGCATGATCATCTATTAGAATATCTGCCTCCTCATCCTCAATGTCTGGAACATCTACCTGGATAGGACGAATCATGGCCTCCACCAACTGACGAGCCTGTCTGACAGAATGGGGATGAGGTACTTCAAAAGCCCTCCGCCGTACCCCAGAAGTGGTCCTATAGGAACTGCTTGGCTGATCCGAATCCATATTATCTGGACAACAAGTCTCCAAATCACCTCAAAAAGGGTGTGGTATTTCCTTACCTGGAGCTTTCTCGAATGCATTTTATGACTATATGCATGCATGCATTTACTTTAACATATATAGTAGAGTTAAAATGCATGACTACCCAATGCCTAAATTTGGAAAATAGGACTATCCACATGCATACAGGCATGTCTAGGTGGCCAATTAGTAGCACACCTGCCCCAAAGTCATATACATAATATATGCATTAAACATTAAAATCATCATGCATCAGGCCAACCTCAATACTAGGAGTACTTCGCCTTGTTACCTTATGCTCATTGGACCTCAAATAGGATAAAAAATAGCATAAAAGGTTCCAATTTGACTGTCTCAAAAGTTAAATTTTTTCACATCATTATGTTCAGCATGGTTTAATACTAACATTTTGAATATTTTTTATCTGGTCATTTGTGCATACATAATCACTACTATGTGTTTAGATGCATTTCATGCGATAACTCAAAATCCAACGGACAGAAATGAGAGAAAATACAGGCATATGTTACCAGGATAGTGTAGAACACTCGTACGGTGACAGAATTTGTAGAAAGCAGCCCGAACTCAGCAGATCTGAAAGAGGCTCACGTATTTTCCTTCGCGTGACAAGTTGAAAGTGACTTGTGAGACCAACCTGCTGGATTATATCATCCATAGTTCATCGTAGGCCCATCTATGGCTACAACAGGTGCACCTACGACAGTTCTATGTGGGTCCCATCACTCCGATTCGGTCCAGTTCGAGTTGTAAAGGAGTTCTTACAAGCTGAAAAGGCCAAACCTGGGATAAAAATGCTACGCGATTGAGCAAAATAGCCTAAAACCTTGGTTTTTCTGGATCCAACTATGGCTTTCTTTTCATCCATTGGTATTCACCCGAACACAGTGTTTACTATACCGATGATTCAAGTCTTTGCATGCCACATTCGGCAATACCGTATAGAGGTCCAATGCCGTCAGCGTAAGGTTGTCACACCAATCTTTTCACACAAGTAATCCCCGACGGGGGTTACAACGTAAAATCCCCGATGGGGGTTACAACGTGAGATCCCCGGCGGGGGTTACAACGCATGCTCATCCTTTGACACACAAATCAATGAAGGTCAAGAAGCCTTGACATTATTACAGCCGATAACAATTCAAACCTATCAGAGCTCTGAAGCTATTCGAGGTTTTCACACCCAACCACTCAGATCCCCAGCGGGGGTCACAACGTAATGTTCTGTTGATTCACACGTCAGCGGGGGTCAAGCAGCCTTGGCAGTATATCCTACAGGATTTTTCAGCCGTTGATTCACATGTTGGTGAAGTACACATCAACGAAGGTTAGGCATCCCTGACAGCATTTGCTGTTGGCATTAAATCCAACAGAATCTTGGCGTATTCTGGCGATACTAACCAGGAGAGGTCAATGTCATCAAAGAGGATAGATGATGTAATATGTTATTCATATCCTCAAACAGATCAAGCTTTATCCCCAGAGATCTCTTACACATAAGAGGTACATCTGCAGGATCAAGTCATTATCCAGGAAGTTGGTGATAACTCTAACATCAACATCCTAACAGATTCAGATTACACATCAAATATGGTCATCATTACCAATCTCCAGTTGAAGTAACAGGGAGCCAGCAATCATCCCTAGCGTGTTGGGCTACAACCCCGTACACATGCATCATACATTTGCATCATATTACTATCCCTAGTATCATGTTTATCTTGTTGCATTTCAAGTGTCTAGGATTCTTTATCCTACCCATGCATACCCATGCATGAGTATGATAAAGAGGGGCATCTGTAGACACTCAAAATTTTTTGTACACCTGTCACTAACATTGCAGGAGATCAGCTTTGTCTTTTAAGTGGGAACCTTGAAACACGATCCATATCCATGTCGGATACTACCGAAAGTTCAGCATCAACCCCGAATCGCAATCTGGGAATAATAATCTCGAAGATACAAAACCGAAACACACATCAGAGAAGACTGAGTAATCTCAGAGATAACCCCGAGGTATCTTGTCTCAGTCCCAACCATGGGAATAGCCACCAACATTGGTGATAACCCCAAGGAACGCAATTTCGGCGATAACCCCGAAAATGCTTGTTACAAATGCAACCAGCTTCAATATGGGCGCTCACAATGAGATCCACTATACCAGCCCGGTGATAACATCGGGAAGACAGACACACCTCAAAGATGACAATGAGGACCTTCAACAAATTACAGCAGTCCAATCTCAGCGAAGCTGAGCAACGTCTGCTTTATCAGCCCAATCCGGCGATAACACCGATGAGGGACAACATCGTCATCTGACCAACACGATGTCACGCCAAGTCGCCTCAACATATCTACGCAACAATGTCCCACAAGACTAATCAATCCCGAGTGACTATTGTGCGGGGTAACGGATGAAAGTTAAAGCTTGAAGACCGGAGGGCAACGTCCCATCTTCAATGACTTTGCACAAACTCTAATCCTATGCCATCGTACAACTCTCGACAACAGCGGTCCAAAATAGGTCCTATATACCTCAAACGGATGCCCGGATTGCACTTCTAAAAGTTCGAGTGGACATTACAGTGCCTGAGTGCACGTACTTCGAGACGACCCGAGACAAAAAACCTAGGCCCACCCGGGTTGCCTCTGGTACACCTACGGCTCAGCCGAAGGTACACCTGCGGCTCCACCCTCTATAAATAGAGGGCTTGGGTGGCCATTTTGTAAGAGAAAACGACGAGAAAGCCCTGTCCAATTTGCTCTGCACTCATCCCAGGCAGTGTACTTTCCCCTTTTAAACAACTGTGAGCTCATATATAGCCCTTTTGTACCTACAAAAGTCTGTGTTGACTCACTCTAAAGATATAGAAGTCATCTTTGGCAGCCCACTGTAAGCCTTCTCACACACTTTAGAGTCTTTCTCTTCATTTTTGTACACACCCTTCTACACGTTGAGAGTCGTGTTGCTTGCTTTTGCCCGAACTTCGGTCCGTGGTTTCATTTTAGTCTATATATATATATTTACATAAATATTGACTAACATTATCGAGATATATATATATATATATATATATATATATACTTATATATATATTATCTGTGGTCGAACTCTGTTCGATGAGCCGGGATTTTACATCCGGAGCGTTTACGTGCTTTAATATATATATATATATATATATATATATATATATATATATATATATATATATATATATATATATACATTTCGTCCCACTTGGAGTTTACTCCGTGGTGGTTGACTGTTTTTACAGCTTTCTGTACATTTCATCCCACCTGAAGTTTACTTCGTGGTGGTTGATCGTTTTTATAGGTTGATCGTTTTTACAGCTTTCTGTACATTTCGTCCCACCTAGAGTTTACTTCGTGGTGGTTGATCGTTTTTACAATTTTCTGTACATTTCGTCCCGCCTGGAGTTTCCTCCGTGGCGGTTGATAGCTTTTACAGCTTTATTTACATTTCTGATCCCCCATGGATGTACTTCGTGGTTGGTGATCATGTCTGTATATATATATTTACAACTTTTATATATATACCTGCTTACTGCTTTCATAAAAATTGCAGTATTCTATGCGCCTAGGAATCATGTGATCACAGATTCATCCCATTGGATCTAGATTCGGTTCCCGTGATGGACATTTTTAGCTGTAAGCAGCTTATAAATTATTCTGTGGTGTCTGAATTTCCTCAGATGGTTTACATACCCACGAGGAATTCAGTACCTTTTTGTAAATTATTTTCGTAAGGATGCCTCGCATCTGTCAAATAAAATCAATACAGCAGAACACAGAATAAAATGGGAGTGTAAAAGGTCTCAATTACTATTGAGCATCAGGGTTTGAAAAACCTCTTTTATAAAACATCACTGCCATATCTTGCTTAAAATAGAATTTTTATATAAAATTCAAACCCTGTGTATATAGGTGCGAACGAGGCCTCTCACTACTTCCAAATAACAGCACATTGACCCACACACACACATTCAGATAACAGTTTCTTGAAAAGAGGCGGTCACCGTGGTAACACGGATGTCGGGGGGTGCCTAACACCTTCCCTCCGCATAACCAAGTCCCCGGACCCTAATAAATTTTGTTTTCACCGACCCGTTTAGTAGTGTCACATCACTGGGTCAATGTGCAAATATTTTCTTGGTTGTGTTGGTACAACTATTTAAAAAACCAACTGGCGACTCTTAACAGTCCATCGTCGACATTATACATGTCAGATCTTTTTCACTTGTTTTTTCAAACAAATCTCACCTAAAATGAGAACACCAAAGAACAAGTAACAGAAAGGGACAATTAAAAATCTCGACATCGACAAGCTCTACCCAATTTGCTCTGCAATCACACTATACTGAGTGCTTTCTCATTTTAAGCACTTGTGAGCTCACATATAGCTACTTTTGTACCTATAAAATATAGTGTTTACCCACTTTAAAGATATAGAAGTCTTCTTTGGCAGCCTAGTATAAGCCTTCTCACAAACTTTAAAGTCTTTCTCTTCATCTTTGCACACACCCTTCTTCACGTTGAGAGTCGTGTTGCGTGTGTTTGCCCGAATTTCGATCCGTGATTTTATTTCAGTTTGTATATACATATATATTTATATATATATATATATATATATATTTATATTTATATATATATATATATATATATATTTATATATATGGACTAACATTATCGAGTTATGCCTCGATTGAGCCTAGATTTCGGTCTAGAGCATTTATTTGCTTTTGTGTGTGTGTGTGTGTGTGTGTGTGTATATATATATATATATATATATATATATATATATATATATATATATATATATACACTTACATATATACATATATTAACTGTGGTCGGACTTTGTTCGATGAGCCTGGATTTTATATCCAGAGCGTTTACCTGCTTTCATATATATATATATATATATATATATATATATATATATATATATATATATATATATATATATATATATATATATATTTCGTCCCACATGGAGTTTCTTCCATGGTGGTTGATCGCTTTTACAGCTTTCTTTACATTTTTGTCCTGCCTGGAGTTTCCTCCGTGGCGGTTGACCGTCTTACAAGCTTTATTTACATTTTGTTCTGCCTGGAGTTTCCTCCATGGCGGTTGATAGTTTTTACAGCTTTATTTACATTTTGTCCCGCCTGGAGTTTCCTTCGTGGCGGTTGATAGCTTTTACAGCTTTATTTACATTTTTGATCCCCCATGGAGGTGCTTCGTGGTTGGTGATCATGTCTGTACATATATATTTACAGCTTTAATATATATACCTGCTTACTGCTTTTATATCAACTGCGGCATCATGTGAGCCTATGAATCTTGTGATCACAGATTCAGTCCACTGAATCTGGATTCGGTTCCCGTTATGGACCTTTTTCAGCTGTAAGCAACTTGTAAATTTATCTGTGATGTCTAGATTTCCTCAGATGGTTTTCATACTCACGAGGAGTTCAGCACCTATTTTGTACATTATTTTCATACAGACGCCTCGCATCTGTAAAATAAAATCAATCAAGCCGAATATTGAATAAAATGGAAATATCAAAGGCCTCAATTACTATTGAGCACAAGGGTTTGAAAAATCTCTTTTATAAAACATCACTGCTATATCTTGTTTAAAACTGAATTTTTACATAAATTCAAACCCTTTGTATATAGGTGCAAACGAGGCATAGCACTACTTTTAAATAACATCACATTGACCCACACACACACACACACACATACACACATTCAGATAATAGTTTCTTGAAAAGTGGCGGTCACCGTGGTAAAACGGATGTCGGGGGGTGCCTAACACCTTCCTTCTGCATAAGCAAGTCCCCGGACCCTAATTGAATCTCGGTTTCAGCAACCCGTTTAGCAGTGTCACATCACTAGGTCAATGTGCATACCTTTTCTCGGTTGTGTTGGTACAACCGGTTAAAAAACCAACTGGCGACTCTTAACAGTCCATCGTCAACATTATACATGTCAAACCTTTTTCACTTAATTTTTCAAACAAATCTCACCTAAAATGAGAACACCAAAGAACAAGTAACGAAAAGGGACATCTAAAAATCCCGACGTCGACAGTGTTCTTGAGCAATTTTTTGAAAAACATCATTTAAGGCACTTTGATGCTATAGATCTATTATAGATCATCATAGATCATCATAAAACATCCTTTAGCAAGATTCTAAACACATAAACACAATTTATTTCTTATCACACAAGATCAAAAAGTGAATTAGGGTTTATACCTCTCTTGTCCAATCTTTGATCTTAGCTCTCCAAATCTGTTCTTGGTGATCTAGGGGGTATTCCAGGGACCGATACACTTGTATATTTCGGAGGTTAGGAGAAAGGATGAGTTTTTTGAGATCTTGAGAGAAAAATGACCAAGTTTAATAACTTTCTCTCTCTTATCTCTTATAATCTTCAGATGCAATGAATCTAGCTGTGGTTGCTATCAATAATTGGCCGAGTTGATGATAAATAAGTCACAATGTCAACAATAGTTGGTCACCAACTCTCAATTTGGTAAGATTTACAAGTAACTTAATAAAAAAAATCTGAAAAGGGCATTTTGGACATTTGTAATATCATTTTAATGGCATTCTAGTCAATTGACTCAACCCTTAGGGTTTAAATCTAAGGTTCTAACCCTTAAGTTTTACAACCTCCATTTCTAGAATTTTCTAATTAGGATTTTTAAATAGAAAATTAAGATTTCTAAAATATATAATTAGGGTTTTAAATAGAAATTAATATTTCTAAAGTATAATTAGGGTTTCCTAATTATATTAACGTTTACTAATCACTTTAGGGCTTACTAATTAGGATTATGGTTTCCTAATTAGGGTTTAGGATTCTCAAATTTAAAATTAGGGTTTCCCAGCATTCGATTAAGGTTCCTAACTACGCATTAGGGTTTCTAGATCTGAGATTAGAGTTTTTAATCCCTTATTAGGGTTTACTAATATTGTACCCTACTAGATCAATCATTGATCAAAATTTCTCAACAGTACAAACACGTACTCATCAATATAATTATTTTAATTATATTCTCAATCAAATCCCTATTCATAATTAGGGTTAGGATTTCTAAATCTGTTAAGCACAACTCTACTCTTATTTTCTCAGTCAATACACAAATTGACCACTTTTCCAAACTTGTATCACAGATACTTAAAACAAAACTGATAATCAATTTTAATATTAAAGACAAAAAAAATTTATTCGTAAAATTCGGAATATTCGAAATCCCGGGTTATCACATTCTCCCCTCCTTATAAGGATTCCGTCCTTGGAATCACCGCTTTCTTATTCTCTATAATCTTTTAAAGTTGTATCATCAATTCATTTTTATCAACACAATATTAATTTGTGTCTCATATTCTAACCTGTAACTTGGATCTATAAAAGAAAATAATTCACAATAATTTCTAAACAAAATCGTTACCTGTCGCCACCTCTTGGGTAGCCACTGCATCATGCACCGTCATGTTGAATGCACGGGCTGTTGGTCTTCCTGGCTGTGCAGGTGCTCGAATCGCCAAGGTTTCGCTACCGGGTCCCTTGTTGCCACTTTCCTTCTCCATATTTCTCTTTGGACAGTTCTGAACTGGATGATCAGTCGATCTATATGCAAAACAACCTTGTATCTTCTTTGGATTGGGACAATTGGGCAGCATGTGTCCCTCTTGACCCCAATTATAGCAAACTCCCTTTTTCTTCAGACAAACTCATGAATGGTTCTTCCCACAAGTCACACATGGTTCCCTCCTTTTCCTATTTTCTTCTGTCTTATTACCCGACTGGGTATTCTCGATCCACTTTCTCTTGTTCAAATTACTACCACCACTACTACCTCCTTCATTTGTCTTCTTCTTCTTTTCTTGGTGAAATCGAGATGCAGCTTCGCTCCCTCCTTCAGCAATTAACTCTTTTTCCATTAAAGCTGCAAATGTATTGATCTGCAATACTGCTACCTTG
This sequence comes from Panax notoginseng, assembly GCA_016801055.1. Taxonomy (NCBI): domain Eukaryota; kingdom Viridiplantae; phylum Streptophyta; class Magnoliopsida; order Apiales; family Araliaceae; genus Panax; species Panax notoginseng. The sequence goes on along the minus strand of CM029017.1, from coordinate 84,889,614 downwards.
TTGAATATCCCGGGATTCAACCTATTCTCAAATCTTCTCGCTTTTCTCGACTCTGTGTCCACCTGATGAGGTGAAAATCTCGCTAACTCGTTGAATTTGGCAGCATACTCAGAAACTGACATGTTCTCCTATTTCAATTCTAGAAATTTGACTTCCATCCTGGATTGCATACTCGGCGAAAATTAGTTCTCAATGAACAACTCTTTGAATCTTGTCCAAGTCACCACAGCTGTACCAGCTCTCGCTTGATTAGTCTCCCACCAGTAATTGGTTTCTCCCTTCATCAAATATGTAACAAAAGCTATATTTTGCTCTTCCGCTACCCTGGCAATAATGAATGCCTTCTCCATCTCCTTTACCCAAGTTTGGGCTTCAATCAGATCTGTAGTCCCCTTAAATTCTGGCGGTCCTACCACTTTAAAGTCTTTGAAATTTGTCAATCTATCAGCTGGTTGTTCTCTCGCTCTTCCTCTTACTGCTGGAGCTCTATTACCCATAGCTTCAGCTATCATATTTGTAAAGTTTTACATCGGGTCTGCTTGACCTCCCTCATTATTCACTAATTGCTCTTCTCTTTAATTTTGATTCTGTCGTCTAGGCGGTATTATCTGATTTAAATAAAAATCTCACATTAATTCTCTTTATTCACACAAATTCTTATTAATAACACAATAAGAATTTTAACACATAGTTCTCAAATCGCATATTTATTCAAATAACACATAGTACATTTAATACTTAACACATATTACTATCCCTTTCTAAATAAATTTTAGGATTAACCCACACAACTTTACACAAAAAGTTGCAATTCTCCAACTATACACAAAAAGTTACAATTCACCATTCACACATAGCTATTCCCAGTTCGTCAAACTTACCACATTTATGAGTTCAGGAACTTGCCACAATTATATGAGTGTATGAACTTATCCTAGTCAGACCTTTAGCGCCATTTCGCTGAGGGGTTTAAAACATTTCATATAATTATGAGTCATGAACTTACCATAAGTTTGAGTTTTAAGAACACACAAATTAAGCTTAATCTTATATTCATATAGAAAATAAAGATTTCATTCATACAATATATATATATATATATATATATATATATATATATATATATATATATATATATATATATATTTACATATGCTTACACATTGTTCTCGATATTACAACCGTTAATATCACTTCTTACTATCAAAAGATATTAATGCTTATACTTAAGCTATCTACCGTCCACTCCCTTCTCCGACCTTCTTCTTACTGGGACACTTGCTAAATCTGTGACCCGTTCTCCTACATGAAAAACACTTCCTCATATTCGGCTTAGTACATTGTAAAAAAATATGTCCTTCCTGCTTACAATTGAAGCACACGTTCTTTCACATCATACATTCTCCCGCGTGAGTCTTTCCACACTTGCTACAGACTTGCTTATTCTTCGGGTTTGAATTTTTAGAATTATCACTATTGTTGTCCCTTTTTCTCTTATTCTTGCCCTTCTGCTTGATTGTTCCTTCAGACGATCCACCATCTTCAGTCTTCATCCTTTCCACCTACGACTTCAACTCATTCCTTTCTTCAGTTATTTCGTGTAACGCTCGCTCCGTCTTCCATAACTCATCCAAGAGAAACACTTTGCTCCGGAGTTCTTATACTTCTGCAGATACTTGATCTTGTTCTCCAATTTGGTCTTATTCTTTTTCTCCACCTTAGCTTCTTCGGACTCCGCCTCCTCATCACCACTCAGATACATCTTAGGATAATCATCATGATCACTCCTCAGATTGATCATAGGTTCATCTTTTCCCACTTCTTCAACTGACTCGCTTTGCGCTGGCACCTCGGCTACTGGCACTAGTGCAACAGCCGCTAGCATCTCAGCACTAATTTCATCTTCTCCTGACACCCTACAGTCAGTTAAACAACTTCGTTAGTACTTCACCAGTACGAACTTCTCACACTCTATGTCCACATATCTCACTATTTATGCACTTTGGCAATCCCTCACTTAGTACAATAAATGAGTGTTCTAGATTTCACTTATGGTCATAATCCTAGGATTTTCCCCACCCCACTTAAGGTTTATAACATACATCTTTGATACCAACCTGTGACGCCCCCAAATCCAGGTTACTTGACCCCCGAGTTTGGTGCTCACGATCCACAATATAATAACATCTAACTACCCATTCATTTATAAGTAGCAATACATATCTCATTAACAGATGATGTTAATAGATTAGTCCCAGGTTATCTAACCTTAATATTACAAACATACCCTTTAGATATACAAAAAGAGTTTACAAACATAACATAATAATAATGTTATTCATAACTATTCCAGCATAACACATTTGCCCTTGTTCTTCACAGCACCTCATGCCACTTCTTCCCTAGCTGAAATGTTTTATTTAGCAAGGGTGAGCAACAAATTTGCCCCGCAAGTTAAGACATACAATGAATGTATAAGAATAAAAAATTACAGATTATCTATTTTGATAGAATAACACCAAAGTTCGGGGAACTTTGAAATAGCTGAACAAATCTCTAATTACTAACAAGTCTTCTCGCAGTCTATGCAACACAATAATTTGATAATGAAATGGTACAATGCTTTCAAAGTTTCTACGATATTCTATTGAATAATCAAGAATCAATTCTACGAAATAACAAAGTGGAATGTTTTCCAGATTTATGCTGAGCGATCCATTAGATCTTGAACTTCTCTTCTCGAGTAACTATCAAAGATTTGACTTTGATATACCCAGGTGTATCAGATAACCATATAGATTAAATTATACCCCTCTACAAGTACTTAGAGCGGTCAACTCCTTGTACCCTATATTATACATAATACTTACACGCGCGCATCGGTCGAATATACGACCAAAAATGTTCCCTTTATATAAAAGGTTGTTCTTCTCAGTCTTATAATAAGAATACAATAATGAAATACTATAATTTCAATATCTAATCACTTTCTCGATCTAGCCAGAGTAATTGGCATCGATCTATCAATAATAATTGAGTCTTTTCTCGAACCTATCAAGTTCTAACAAATGTTCGTCTAGCCAGAATAATTAGCTAAGACATTTCTCAACACAATTTAACAATAGACATGAATTATCTGTATTGTCAATAATAGCTTCTACGGATGTAAATATCCAACAACAGTTAATCTCTAAGTATATTTTCAGAATCACTAATTCAATTTGAATTAACAAACATGCACTAACTGTGAATAATCAATAATAATTCTCAGACGTGGTCTAATCAACGATAATTAACCACCATAATATTTAAAAAGTATAACTCAAGGTTGAGTTAAGGAAACTTGCCTTCCGCGTTGATTACTGCTACACAATATACTTATCTGCGTTCACAAGACCTATAATCACAATATCAGTCTCACAATTAGAACAATAAATCACAACACATAACACTATAATTTACAGTCAATACTTCTCCTAGACACATTACCACATAGTCACATCAGTGTTTATAACCTATATAAACACTTCTCAAGTCTAACTAGTTCGGTCTGGTTGGACTTCAGTCTATTCTCGGTGTCTTGGTCACCCTATCCGACAATTAACACATTTATTGTCGCTTAAACTTGGTCTCAAACCTTCTATATTATTTTAAATAAGTCATATATCATTTATAATATTTTTCGGAAGCTTTTAATAATCTTTAAACAATTATTATAATTTATAATAATTTTTCAAACATTGAAATCATTTTTAAATGATTTAATTATTGATTAATTACATCATCATTAATATTTAATAATATTAAAATATTAATGGCATACTTGTCAAAATATTAAAGTTATTAATAATAACTTAAAATATTTTTAAATCATCAATATTCTATTTAAATGATTTTTAAAGTAATTAAAATTATTTTTAAACCATCACCATTAATATTTAAATATTAATAAAATTATTATCAAAATATTAAAATTCATTAATTATAACTTAAAATATTTTTAAATCATTTTTCTCATTTTTAAATCAATAAAATCATTTTTCTATCATTTATTTAATATAATAGTTAAATAAATCTAATCTCATTAATATTAATTTATTAATGAGAATTCTCCAAAAATATTGAAAATTACATTTTATAATTCAAAATATTTTTAAACACTTTATTCTTATTTAAAATAATTTTTATAGTATTAAAATCAATTTTCTCTAATTTATTTAATACACTAATTAAATAAGTTAAATATCATAATACTCAAATAATTATAAATATTAATAAAAAATATACCAAATAGTTAAAAGTTATTTTTCATAATTTAAAATAAATTTTAAAACTATTTTTATAATTTTTTTTAGAATTTATTTCTATTTTTAATTAATTTCCGGAAAACCAGATAATAGAAATTAAATAAACCGTCGCTATAGCCTATATCAACGCTTTCTGTCGCTGTTGGTGTTCTTGGGCTCAAGAACACTGACAGCCGGCTTAGCAAAGGTCTTACTTTGACAGTTCATAATTTTCAATCCATGGTGTTTTTGGGCTACCTTGTGCATCGATCTTGTAGTATCCATGGAGTACTACAATTATCAATCATCACCAGAGTCTTAACTTAACAATCTAGTAAGATCCAAAGCCCCAAAGTAGCTGTCAGAAGCTTCTAGGCTTTCTGGGTTACCCAGAAACCCAGACAGCTTCGACTGCCCACTTTGTGGTTCGATTTTCTTCCAGTTTTGGTCTCTGTATTTGTGTTATTAAGGTTCAAACCTATAGTACACATGTCAAGGAACATTTATATACCATGATCGCAGTCCAACAACATCAACATCACCAGATACAACTCGGTCAAATGCTGTCAGAAAACTTGTTCTTACGTTTTCTGGAAATTCTAGAAAACAGGAAAGGTTACCGGATGGTCTACTTTGACCATCCAGTAGACCATCCATTACATCGAGCCTATTGATTGTTTAAGAGATCAAAAGGTATAGATCTAAAGTACATATAGCAGGCTACAACATGTATATAACAACATCATCAAATCACTTAATACCTAACAGATCTGGGCCTTGCAAAAAGTTGTCAGACACTGAAAACGAGTTTCTGGGTTGCCCAAAAACTCTTGGTCATGCTCGGTCAATGGGTTTTGACCAAGAATAGCTTACAATCTGGACATGGAATGGCTATGATTCCACTTCCGGATCAAAGACCTCATGACAAACTACATATTTAAAACTTAAAACAACAAAAATAAAAAACAGAGAATGATTTGTGGCTCCTGACATTTGCTTGTCAGACCATTTTTAGTGTTGTTGAGCAATTTATTGAAAAAACATCATTTTAAGGCACTTTGATGCTATAGATCTATTATAGATCATCATAAAACATCCTTTAGCAAGATTATAAACACATAAACACAATTTTTTTCTTAGCACACAAGATTAAAAAGTGAATTAGGGTTTATACCTCTCTTGTCCAATCTTTGATCTTAGCTCTCCAAATATGTTCTTGGTGATCTAGTGGGTATTATAGGGACTGATACACTTGTATATTTTGGAGGTTAGGAGAGAGAATGAGTTTGTTGAGAGCTTGAGAGAAAAATGACCAAGTTTAGTAACTTTCTCTCTCTTATCTCTTATAATCTTTAGATGCAATGAATCTAGCTGTGGTTTCTATCAATAATTGGCCGAGTTGATGATAAATAAGTCACAATGTTAACAATAGTTGGTCACCAACTCTCAATTTGGTAAGATTTACAAGTAACTTAATAAAAAAAATCCAAAAAGGACATTTTGGACATTTGCATTATCATTTTAATTGTATTCTAGTTAATTGACTCAGCTCTTAGGGTTTAACCCTTAGGGTTTAACCCAAGATTCTAACCTTTAGGTTTTACAACCTCCATTTCTAGAATTTTCTAATTAGGGTTTTCAAATAGAAAATTATGATTTCTAAAATATAATTAGGGTTTTAAATAGAAATTAATATTTCTAAAGTATAACTAGGGTTTCCTAATTATATTAACGTTTACTAATCACTTTAGGGCTTACTAATTAGGATTAGGGTTTCCTAATTATGGTTTATGATTTTCGAATTTAAAATTAGGGTTTCTCGACATTCGATTAGGGTTCTTAACTACGCATTAGGGTTTCTAGATCTGAGATTAGGGTTTCTAATACCTTATTAGAGTTTACTAATATTGTACCCTACCCGATCAATCATTGATCAACATTTCTCTACAGTACAAACATGTATTTATCAATATAATTTCTTTAATTATATTCTCAATTAAATCTCTATCTGTAATTAGGGTTATGATTTCTAAATCTGTTAAGCACTATTCTACTCTTATTTTCTCAGTCAATACACAAATTGACCACTTTTCGAGATTCATATCACATATACTCAACACAAAATTGATAATCAATATTAATATTAAATAAATAAATAAATTTATTCGTAAAATTCGGATTATTCGAAATCCCGGGTTATCACAGCATAGGCCTTGTCTAATCAAACCCATGTAAGTTGGTATGGGCTCCGGCCCAAAGGACTTGGATGCCCGACCCCAAACACCACGAACTAGAACGAGACTCCAACCTAGAAGACTCGGAGGCCCGAACCCGAACACCTTCAATACCCTTAATGGCTTCGGCCCAATGGGCTTAGCATCCCCTTCTGATGCCAGGCCTTCAGCCCATATGAGGGTCTGTAAAATGCTCCTGAACATTGCCCCCTAGTCTCTTGTTATAATATATTTATAATTAGAGACTTTGAAGAGTCACGACAGGAAATGATGAGTTGCCTGTGCAACCAAAACGGTTTTTCCTCGTTTTTTGAAATGCCACACGTCTTCCCAAGACCAGGCCCCACCTGCCATAAATAGCCGCCCTTGGGATTGTAGCATCCCCAAATCTGGGTAGTTTTTACCTAAGATCTGGTACATCATTTCTATAACTATTGCGGAAGATATAAACATAAATTGTTTATACATTAAACTTTTACACATCATTCCCAAGGTCTACAACATTAACTTAATACATACCTTCAATATGTAAAAAGTGTTTACAATGTTATTTTTGCCAAAAAATTTAATAGATCTAACTGTACCATAATTTAATCTTGCACTTTATCTTTGCTTCTGTCTTTACTCGAGCTTTCATCTTAATCTGTAAAAAAAAATTATCATGACATAGCAAGGGTGAGCAACAAATTTGCCCAGCAAGTTTTAAATATAATGAAGATATATCATGATTGAAAAGAATGAATAAGCTTTCAAGTTTTCAACAATATAATAATTATGAAATAACATAAATCAAGTTTGATTAATTGCATGACTGAATCAATAATGTTTGAAGGTCAACAATGACCATAAATAATTTAACTGAACCTTATGGTAATGAAGGTGATCAGCCTTTCATACCTAATGAACATACGCAACATGCACTAAGTGCGAATCAATAATCAGTATAGACGTGAATAATCAACAATAATTATTCACTAACATGTTTTGAACATACAACTCAAGTTTGAGTTAGGGAAACTTGCCTAAACCGCTGATTACCACTAAGCAATCTAATATAATCTCTCACGAAAGACCTATCAGTATAAGATTGATATTTCAATCAGCATAGCATACCTGTTAGCTCATAATACTATTACTTTATCCATAGATTATCTAACACTTAATCAAATATTAGATAACCTCTTAACACATTATTATTATTATTGTCCTTTGATAATTCTTTAATCAATATATCATATCCATTATGATTTAACACTCCAATAAGATAATACCAAACCAACAACCTGGATTTCAAATCTAGCAAGCTGGATTCCAAATCCAGTAACCTAGATGGTCGATTCAGCAAACCAAACTGCAATCCAGCAAGCTGGATTCAACATATTTTCAATTCTGTAAATTTCTTTTCAATCCAGCAAGCTGGATTCTAAATCCTTCAATTAAGTAAGCTTCTCCATTAATCCAGCAAGCTGGATTCCATATCCTTTTCACGAAAATACCAAATCAATTTATTATTTTTCTATCATTTGTCCAAACACATATACATATATTTCATACACAAAAAGTATTTTTCCATAATTTTTCAACTTCCTTTGGTATATTTCAAAAATTATTTTTAGTCAATTCCTTAAGAAATTAGCCCCATCACGCTTAACTCCAGAAATTCCCATCTTTTGACACAATCTTATACGTGTTAACGTGACGCTCCAGTTTAAATTTCATGGCCATTGGAGTTATAGAACTCCAGTTATAGCGATTTTCATCCGAAAAACCCAAATATTGAAATGACCATAACTTGCTCAATTTAACTCGGAATGAGCTCATTTTTGGATAGGAGGTACTTTATACCATATATTTTCATGTCCCAAAAGGCCGGAATTTCTTTCACACATTAAGTTGTAGAAACTTCCCTTTTAAATTTTGGGCAGAAGCTATTTGGCGTTTTGCAGTTTTGGAGTCCTTTGCTTAAACTTAAATAAAATGAGATCTATAACTCCAATTAACGATCTGTCAATTTTGTTGGATTCATATCTTTTCGATCTAAAATTTTCATCTATCACAATCCATATTTGGACATGTTAAGCTCCCAAAAATTAGCCTGGAAGTGGATGGTCAAAATAGTGGTTCTAACAATTTTCTCAGCTTTGAGTAGTTTGGGATAGATTCCATAACTTGTTCATTTTTCAACCTAATTGAGTGATTCCAAAGGGTTTTTATCCTTAATACATAGATCTAGCATCCCAAGAAAATAAATCACAAATATCCATCATAGAGTTTAAAAAATCAAAAGCTAGATCACACTTTCAAGTTTAATCTTTCCGGAAAATCCTATTTTTCCATTCCTTTTGATTCCAACCAAATCAATACCCAATATGAGTAGATCTAAATATAAAACACTCATCAACATGGATACCATGATTTTTGGGTTTATAAACATAAATCCAAGCTTTGATTTGGAATATTTAACATCAATTACATAAACTAGTTACCTTTGATCAAAATCTTTTTTCTTCTCTTTAATGGCTTCCATGGCAACTCTTCTTTCTCCTTTTCTCTCTCTAGCTCTAGCCGTCCCTCTCCTCTCTCTCTCTCTCCCATGGTTGCCGCCACTTCTCTTTCTCTCCCTCGTTAATTTCTTTTTGGTTAGCAAAATAAGAGAGGAAAGAGAAAATGACTTGAACTATGTTTGTATAAAATATCTAGATACATCTCCCTTTCTTCTCTTCCATAAATGACCGGCCATGTGGCCTTCTTATTGCCACATGTTTTTTGAATGCTTTATTTAATTACCAAAATGCCCTCAATAATTGGCTTTAAAAAAATTGGGCCACTTATTAATCAAATTCTATTGGGCTTAAATTTGGGCCACCATTTCCATCTTTTGGGCAATCAATAATTAATCTATTGAACTTTTAAATTAAATCTTTGGGCCATATAATATTTACATAGTCATCTCCTTTCCATTTTATTTCACCCTAAATATTTAATTAGGGTATCCATTCCATACATTTAGAATTTAAGCCATTACTCTTGTACACTTAATTTTATAACCAAATTAAACTTACTTTAATTAAGTTATAAAATTATTAAACCTGAGACAATAAAGATATATCTCTTGACTTCAAATAATTTTTAATATAATTATTCTCCCACATTATCCTTAACAATTAGGTTCACTTGGGCTTAACACTTTTATTATTTTACTTACTAACAAAATAAATTTGGGCTTTCACCCAAAATTTAATTGGGTCATTACAATACTTGTCCTACACATAACATATTGGGCTACATTAATAATTTAATCGCACTTAATCACTTTATCCACAAGTCACATGCTTAATTAATTAATTGGGCTTGTTTAAATAATATAACAACCTTAGTCCATTAAATCTAATTCTTTTGGACTCTAAATAAATAATTGTGCTATGATATTATTATAGACCATTATTTTTAATTCTGTACCCTAATCATTTAATTAGGGTTTTTATTTCTCACACTAGAAAATAAATTCCTTACTTATGCCTTTTTTTTTAATTTCATAACCCAATTAGACTTTGTTATAAAATTAATTATTTGAGATATATAAAATTAATCTCTTAATATTAGCATATATATATATATATATATATTCTCTCATATTATAACTTCTTAGGTTATTTAATTATCACACCTAATATATATATTAGGTTACATAACTTAATTCTTAATTCACTTTTATATACAAAATAAATGTATTCACATTATATAATGTATATTTATTTAATTATATATATAATTCACATAATCATAACATATTTCACTTCTAACTTCAATTTTGACATTTTTCTATAAAAAGTCAACTGTTGACTTTGACCAAAAAGTCAATCCTTAGACATTTTGTGTTTACTGTCATTTCTTACTAAACTTGACGTTCCGGATGCAACCGAGCAGTCCGTGCTTCAAAATTCTATCTCCAACTCAACTTTTGAGTTTTAAATTACTCCATTCTTATTGCTAATCGTATTAACTAACGACTTTATACTTATTCAGATTCTTATTTGCCAGTCAAGGTCAACGGTCAAACTATGTTAATTACTATCATAGTTTTGTCTTGATCCTTATATCATTAACTTAATTCATCATTCCTCTTGCTAAAATATATATAGCACCTTACTAAGTATATATATTTCTATACATATACTCATCTTCGTTTAATCTCATAGCATTTCTTCATGTGAAATCTTATCTCCTTAATAAAATTTCCATATGTACTTATATAACATTTCTTAGACTATTCAGTTCACATCGAATTTACAGGTATTGTAATACCTTATTCTTGATATTCATTCAAATACATATTAATTCATTTCTAGGGTTTTGAAATTTTGTAACCCATATTTTCTCTATTCTCATTCGAATAACAAACCATGTAGGTTTTACTTGAAAATTTTAAATAAATCCTCAAATTCTCTTCTAGGTTTTATTCTTTAACCTTTATTCTAATCATTCGAGATTTTATAAATTTTCGGGTTGTCACATTCACCCCTTCTTCTAAGAATTTCGTCCCTAAAATTAAAGCATACTAATCTCTATTTATTCGATTGATCAAAACTAGGTTTTCAACTTAACCTTTACAATTTCATCATTTGAGGATTTCTCATTTATTATCATATTTCACCATAACTACTCACTAGAAGTTTACATCTTCTAAACATTCATCAAAACTAGGTTGTCATAATAACCTTTATTCAATCATCTCTGATTCTACTCGTACACAATGAGTTCACACTATTTCATATCCATAATCACATACTACCACAACATTACTCTGAAGAGTTTAAAAACTTTTCATATTTGTCTGAGGGATCATAAAAACTATGAACTTTGAGATTTAGGGGTATTTCTACCTGCTACCACTTTCAATTACGAAAGAAAGGTACTTTACCTCTGAAACATTTCTTTAATAGGTATGTTTACAATCATAAAGAAGGTAAACTACCGATGCGGGTACTTTAGATGATCAGTCTGTTGTACCTTAGTAATCGAAACGACTATATGCGTTCTCAGATTGGAATATTTTATCCAATTAGTATATTCCCATTTTCAGGGTTGTTCACCTTAGACTCAACATAAGATTCCGTACCAAAACAATTTGGTTCGGCATAAGCTTTCAAAAAATACTTTGAATTTCATAAACATTTGTCTAGCTAAATCAAATAGCTTAGACGCATATCAATAATTCAAATTTCAATCAAAACATTTCTGGCCAAATTTAGTTGGCAATAATAAACCTTTAAAATTCTTAAAATCATTTTATGACGTCATGATACTGCACTGTATTTACAATCCGTTTGAGGATTTCATCATTTTGTGACTTTGTCATACTACATCATTTCATAGAGGGCTGACGATCTTTAGATCACATCCGACACTAAGTAATTTTGCATTGATAACTCCATCATTTTTATCATCTTTGCACCAAGTTGCATGATGCATTAATGATATAAAAATACATTTTGATAATTTAAATTATTTTCGTCTAGCCGAATCAATTAGCATAGACTCTTCTTTAAACTGTTTAAAAACCTTTGAAAATCATCTTTGGTGTCATCATGCCACAACAGGTAACGATGTGTTAGTGGTCTGAAGTCCACACCTACACACTTGTCACCATGTGTTGAAGATAACAAAAATTCATTTTTAAAGGCACATCAGTGTGAATTTAGCTTGATGCCAAAAACTTCGAAGTCTAGCATAGCTAGAAGATTTGGAATACATATGCTTCCATCATCAACTTAACTTTCTCTACTGATCTATTACTTAATAATTATTTATCTATTTCTATCATCCTCAATGCTCCATTCATAACTTTCTTATACCCAGTTCATCAAACTTACCACACATTATGAGTTCAGTAACTTGCCACAATCATATGAGTTTCAGAACTTATTCTAGTCAGACCATAGACGTCCATTCGCTGAGGGGTTCAAAAATAACCATATGATTATGAGTCACAAACTTACCATAAGTGTAATACCCCAGCTTATTAATGAATAAAATCAAATTTTCTCTAAATATTATTATGAATAATAAGGGATTAATTTGATATAATACTTTGGTTATGGGTGAAATATGCAAATTTTACAAAATAAGCAAGTGGTTATAAAATATTCATTTTGTCGGGGAATATTCGTTTGGTCGTGGAATATTCTTGCTGTCGGGAAATATTCGTACGACGGCGCAGCCTTGTGTGGGCCCCATAACGGAAAGCGATTGGATGAAGAAAATGACAAGTATAAGTTGTTTATAAATAACGGCGTAGTTGTTACCGTTAATACTGTTGGAATACCCGGTGGTTAAAATACAGTAGCACACGGTATTGTACTAATTATTGATTCTTACTTAAGAAGGCACTACTCAATAATTGTTACAGTAGTTATTATTCAATATTTTATTTTATTGATTCAATAATTACTGCGTTGATATTTTATATTATTGTTGTTTCAATAATTGTTGCTGCATAGTATTTTCCTTTATCAGATCAATAATTCATATTATTTGAATAATATTATTAGATAATATTATTGGCAATGCCTAGAAAGTTCTGTCTAAGGAGAGGTTTGGTCATCTAATTGCGCGCCAGTAAGGAGAAATCCTTATTGGAAACCCCCTTCTTTCTTGGGAACGGCCTGGTTGTCATAAATGTGATTCTGTAATATTATTTGTGAATAATTAATTATTGATTCATATGATAAAGAAATATTGATTTTATGTGGATATAAATGAGGGATATGTTTTTGTGGTTAAAAATGAAGGAGTTAATGTTGAGATTTTTATCAGTATTTTTGTCGGAATGGAGGTATTAAAAATCAAGGTTTTTGAGATATTTTGCGGGGGTTATAATTTTTAATCCGACCGTTGGATCGTGGTAATTTTTGGATATGTTATACATATATAAGTTGAGTATATGTCCACAAATTTTGAACCGTTAAAATTGAACGTATGATTTATTATGAATTTTACGAGATGACTGGTTCAGAAATTATTGAATTTTCGGAGTTAATCATTTTGGTAGAAATGTGCTGAGATTTTTATTCAAATATGGTGGGTGGAAATAGTAGCAGGTAAAGTCATCAGGTTGCAGGTTAAGTCTGCTTCGGCGTGCTAACATTTTCCTATAAATAGAGGGCTACGTTAGAATTGAAAATCACACTAGAAACAAGTTTTCTCTCTTTCCCTCTCTAGATTATTGAGTGTATTTTGTGAGTATTTAGATACTTTGAGAGTTTCTATTCATCAGAGCAAGTTTCTTTCAGTCTTATACCGGTATTCCGACCAGAAGTACTGATATTTTGAGGTAAGGGATATTATTTTCTTCTTAAATGATATTATTTTCTTCAATATCATTATGCTGAAATATTGATATGAGTTTTTATCAAATTTAGAACTTTTTGTGTCGGGGTTACTATTCACTTATACAACACTATTCACGTATACGGTACTATTCACGAATACGGCACTATTTACCGAAAAATAAAATTTTTCCTTTTTGTCCAAGATGTCTATTATGGTTATTATCTTTGATTGTATCCATATTTTGATCTTTATTTTTGAATTCTGCTTCACAATTGATTATTATGAAGTATTATTGATCTTAGATAAACTGTTATACGAATCCCTACTATTTGTCCGTCTGTCTCACTGGATTCGTTCTCTTTAAGATATTTTTAAATTACTCCCTTCTTATTGCTAATCGTATTAACTAACGACTTTATACTTATTCAGATTCTTATTTGCCAGTCAAGGTCAACAGTCAAACTATGTTAATTACTAACATAGTTTTATCTTGATCCTTATTTCATTAACTTAATTCATCATTCCTCTTGCTAAAATATATATAGCACCTTACTAAGTATATATATTTCCATACATATACTCATCTTCGTTTAACCTCATAGCATTTCTTCATGTGAAATCTTATCACCTTAATAAAATTTCCATATGTACTTATATAACATTTCTTAGACTATTCAGTTCACATCGAATTTACAGGTATCGTAATACCTTATTCTTGATATTTATTCAAATACATATTAATTTATTTCTAGGATTTTGAAATTTTGTAACCCATATTTTCTCTATTCTCATTCGAATAGCAAACCATGTAGGTTTTACTTGAAAATTTTAAATAAATTCTCAAATTCTCTTCTAGGTTTTATTCTTTAACATTTATTCTAATCATTCGAGATTTTATAAATTTTCGGGTGGTCACAGGGATTCGTGCAGCCTCACTATAAAAACCCCCATCCATCCATCATTGTCACTTTTTCCAGTCCTTCTCCATTTTAAATTTACTTTCTTAGAACTTCCAGCCAAGGCAATTTCTGACGAGCAATCCACCTTTACAAACTCCTTATTCAAGTTTTTCTACTTTAAATCATCACATTTCCAGTTCTTCTACTTCAAATGGTAGATTCAGACCTTCCACCCACCTCTACCGCTGAGCAGACCCTTCCAACTGTCAACACCACCACCATCGCCACCGCTGATCTGATACCGGTTGATTTATCGGTCGCCCTTACCGATACTACCACTGACAGTGTCGAATCTAAGATCCGAAGACTTTATGCCTCCGAAATCAATTTCTCTCACGTCAACACCAAGTCTACCATCACCTCATCCTAGCTTTCTGATATCCGAACTTTGTTCACCATTCCCAAAGAGTGCAAGCTTCGGGTGACGGAACCGAACGAAAGGATATTCTGGTGTCCTGAAGGCGACTAGGTTGCCATCCCTCTCTGGGCCTTGAAGTATGGGGTTCAGTTTCCCCTTCATGAGTTCATCTCTTCCTTTCTCTGCTTCGTAAGAATCAGGTTCGCACAGCTTGTGCCGAACTCGTTGTCGATGTCGAGATTTTTAGTTGTTCCTTTCCGTTACTTGTTCTTCGGTGTTCTCATTATAGGTGAGATTTATTTGAAAAAATAAGTGAAAAAGGTCCAACATGTATAATGTCAATGATGGAATTTTAAGAGTCGCCAGTTGGTTTTTTAAATGGCTGTACCAACACAACCGAGAAAAGGTTTGTATATTAACCCAGTGATGTGACACTGCTAAACGGGTCGGTGAAATCGAGAGTCATTAGGGTCCGGGGCCTTGATTATGCGGAGGGAAGGTGTTAGGCACCCCCCGACATCCGTGTTACCACGTGACCGCCACTTTTCAAGAAACTGTTATCTAAATGTGTGTGTATGTGTGTGGGTTAATGTGCTTGTTATTTGAAAGTAGTGTGAGGCCTCGTTCGCACCTATATACAAAGGGTTTGAATTTATGTAAAAATTCAGTTTTAAACAAGATATAGCAATGATGTTTTATAAAAGAGATTTTTTCAAACCCTTGTGCTCAATAGTAATTGAGGCCTTTTGATACTTCCATTTTATTTAGTATTTGGCATGATTGATTTTATTTTCAAGATACGAAGCATCTTCGAGAAAATAATGTACAGAAAGGTGCTGAAATCCTCATGGGTATGAAAACCATATGAGGAAATCCAAACATCGCAGATAAATTTACAGGCTACTTACAGATGAAAAAGGTCCATCACAGGAATCGAATCTAGATTCAGTAGACTGAATCTGTGATCAGATGATTCCTAGGCTCACATGATGCCGCAATTAGTATTTAAAGCAGTAAGCAGGTACATATATATATATATATATATATATATATATATATATATATATATATATATATATATATATATATATATACAGACATGATCACCAACCACGAAGCACCTCCATGGGGGATCAGAAAATATAAATAAAGCTGTAAAAACCATCAACCGCCTTGACGTAAACTCCAGGCGGGACAAAATGTAAAGAAAGCTATAAAAGCGATCTACCGCCACGGAGGAAACTTCAGGCGGGACGAATATATATATATATATATATATATATATATATATATATATATATATATATATATATATATATATATATTAAAGCAAATAAACGCTCCAAACATAAGTCTAGGCTCATCGAACAGAGTTCGACACACAATTCATATATATAAGTATATATATACAAAAGCAAATAAACGCTCCAGACCGAAGTCTAGGCTCAATCGAGGAATAACTCGATAATGTTAGTCCATATATATAAATATGTATATATAAAAATATATATGTATATACAAACTGAAATAAAATCACGGACCGAAGTCCGGGCAAACACAAGCAATACGACTCTCAACGTGAAGAAGGGTGTGTGCAGAGATGAAGAGAAATGCCTTAAAGTGTGTGAGAAGGCATACAGTGGGCTGCCAAAAAAGACTTCTATATCTTTAAAGAGATGAACAGTCGGCTCCCATCGATACAAAAGTAGCTATATGTGAGCTCACAAGTGTTTAAAATGAGAAAGCACTTAATATAAGGTGAGTACATAGCAAATTGGGCAGGGCTTCCTCGCCTTTTTCTCTTACAAAATGGCCACCCCAAGCCCTTTATTTATAGAGGGGGGAGCTGCAGGTGTACCTGCGGCTAGCCGCAGGTGTACTTGAGGCTAGCTGCAGGTGTACCTGAGGCTGCCCGGGTTTTCCCGGGTTTCACAGGTCTCGCCGTCTCGAAGTATGTGCACGTGCGCAACGTGATGTCCGTTCAAACTTTCAAAATTGCAATCCGGGCATCCGACTGAGGTATATAGGACCTATTTCGGACCACCGTTGTCGAGAGTTACGCAATGACATGGGATGAGAGGTTGTACGAAGTCATAAAGATGGGACGATGCCCTCCGGTCTTCAAGCTTCAAATTCTATCCGTTATCCTGCGCAATAGTAACCCGGGATTGGTTCTTCTGGCTCTTGTGGGACATTGTTGTGTAGAAATGTATGTATGGAGTGTTGAGACGACATGATGTGGCATCAAGGTGGCAGGATGATGACTTTGCTTCTCACCGAGGTTATCACCGGGTTGGGCTGATAAAGCAGACGTTGCTCAGGGTTATCGCTGAGATTGGACTGCTGCAAGTATTGAAGGTCCTCAGTGTCATCTTTGAGGTGTGCCTATCTTCCTGGTGTTAGGTCTGGGTTGGTATTGAGTGCCTCAGTGTGAGTGCCGAGGTGAAACTGATTGTATATGAAACAAGCATTCTCGGCGTTATCTCCAGAACTGCAACTGCCTTCCTTAGGGTTATCACCAAGGTTGGTAAATACTACTCCCATGGTTGGGACTGAGACTGGATACCTCGGGGTTATCTCCGAGATTAATCGGTCTTCTCCGGTGTGTGTTCCGGTATTGGATCTGCATGCCTCGAGGTTATCTTTGAGGCTGAACTTTCGGTAGTATCCGGACTG
This sequence comes from Panax notoginseng, assembly GCA_016801055.1. NCBI lineage: Eukaryota > Viridiplantae > Streptophyta > Magnoliopsida > Apiales > Araliaceae > Panax > Panax notoginseng. The sequence continues at coordinate 84,871,769 of CM029017.1, read as the reverse complement.
GATGTGAACTGTCTTCCAGGGTTATCTCTTGAAAGACGAATCTGCCCTCCTGCAATGTCAGTGACAGGTGTGTAGAAAATTTTGATTATCTATAGATGCCCCTCTTTATCATATTCAAGCAATGCAATGCATGGGTAGGATAAAGAATCCTAGACACTTGAAATTCAACATGATGCAAATGTATGATGCATGTATATGGGGTTGTTACCCAACACGCTAGGGATAATTCCCGGCTCCCTGTTGCTTCTACTGGGGATTAGCAATGATGACCAGATTGAATATATGATCCAAATCTTTGAGAATGTTGACGTTGTGGTTATCACCAAAGTCCTTAATCCTTGATACAGATATAATTCTGAAGAAATGCCTTTTATGTGTAAGAGATCTGTGGGGATAAAACTTTGTCTGTTTGAGGATGTGTATAACATATTCCATCATCAGTCCTCCTTGATGACGTTGACCTCTCCTGGTTTGTATCGCCAGGGTATGTTAATATTCTATTGGGTTTACTACCAACAACAAATGCTGTCAGGGTTGCCTGACCTTCGTTGACGTGTACTTCACCGACATGTGAATCAACAGCTGATATCCTGTGGGGCAGATTGTCAAGGCTACTTGACCTTCACTGACATGTGAATCAATGGCAGAATGCGCTGTAACCCCCGCCGGGGATCCGTTGAGGAATGAAATCATCAACTAGTTCTCGACGCTTTGATGGGTTTACTTGCCATCGGCTAAAATAACGTCAAGGTTGCTTGACCTTCATTGATACGTACACCAATGGATGATGATGCGTTGTGACCCCCGCCGGGGAAACACGTTGTAACCCCCATCGGGGATTCACGTTTGGATCATCGCTGATGTGTGTAGCAGCGGCTGGTCATCGAATGGTTTCTGATGCTCTGTTGAATTTACGTCCAATGGTTATAATGATGTCAAGGCTGCTTGACCTTCGTTGATATGTGTGTCAACGGATGAACATGCGTTGTAACCCCCGCCGGGGTTCCACGTTGTAACCCCCATCGGGGATAGACATTTGATATTAATTGGCGGCATAAGACTTGTGCAAGGTATTGCCGAGTGTGATTTGTAACAGCTAAGATCATTGGCATAGTGTATCCCGCACTTGGGCGAATACCAATGAGTGACGTACAGACTTAAGGTTCAACCTGACAAGACCAGGATTGTAAGCTATTCTGCTCAATCGCGTATCGTTTTTATTCCTGATTTGACCTTTTCAATATGTAAAAACTCCTTTACAACTCGAACTGAACCGAGCCGGAGGGGTGGGACCCACATAGAGGTGCCACGGATACACCTGCTGTAGCCGCAGATGGGCCTGCGGCCAACCGTGGATGTTAAAATCCTGCAGGTTGCTTTCATAAGTCATTTTCAAGTTGCGCCGCGAAGGAAATCCGAGAGCTCTTTTTTAGATCTGCTGAGTTTGGAAGATTTTCTGCAAATTCTGTCACCGTTCAAGTGTTCTACACTATCCTGGTAATGTATGCATGTATTCTTTTCCAGTTTTTATCTGTTAGAAAATGAATTAACATATAAAATGCATTTAAACACATAGTAGTGATTATGTATGCTCAAATGACTTGATAAAAAATATTCAACATAGTAAATGTTAGTTTTAAACCATGCTGAACATAATGATGTGAAAAAATTTGACTTTTGAGACAGTCAAATTGACACCTTTTTATGCTATTTTTATCCTATTTGAGGATATATGAGCACAAGGTAAGAAGGCAAAGTACTCTTGGTATTGAGGTTAACCTTATGTATGGATGATTTTGATTTTTGATGCATATAATATGTATATAACTGTGGGTAGGTGTGCTACTAAATGGCTACCTAGTCATGCCTATGTGCATGTGGATAGTCCTATTCACAAAGGGGACTATGGCAAAATTTTCCAAAATATAGGCATTGGATTAGTCATGCATTTTTAACTTTTTGTGTGTTAAAATAAGGAATGCATGCATGTAGTCATTAAAATGCATTTTACAAAGCTTTAGGTTAGAAAATACCACACCCTTTTTGAGGTGATTTGGAGACTTGTTGTCCAGATATTATGGATCCAGATCAGCCGAGTAGTTCCTGTAGAACCACTTCTGGTGTACGGAGGAGGGCTTCTGAAGTGCCTCGACCCTATTCTGTTAGAAAACCTCGCAGGTTAGTGGAGGCGGTGATACGTCCAGTCCAGGTTGATGTGTCGGACGTCAAGGACGAGAAGGAGGATATTCCAATTGCGGACCCCGCTTCTGCTGCACATATTCCCCGTAGGGACCTCCCAAGTATTCAGGTAGCAAACCCAGAGCTTCTGGGTGACTTGAGTCGACATCCCTCGATGTATTTGCACGCCAATGAGGTATGACATTAGATTTTAATCTTCCTTCTTTCCAATTGATGAGGATCAAAGGATTTTGATGTTGATCTGTATTTTATGCAGGTTCCCGGCTTTACACAGCCTCGAGGGAACTGGTTTAGCATTCACTCCATGTACCAGGCTCTTTATCCTGACTATAAAGCGATTGTGCATGACTGGGGTTTTAGAGCATTCTTTTCCATCCTTCCCCGTCGTTGTCCCTGGGGTTACCTCAGGGCATTGTCTGAGCGTTGGTTTCACCAAACTCAGTCACTCCATTTGTTAGACTGTGAGGTGATGATGACACCGATGGATTGGCGGTTTATCACATGTATGGAGTTTGGAGGGGCACTAGTGCCTTTCACGGCGGACATTACCCCTACTACCGTTAGATCCTTGTTAGGAGTTCCGGACGGGGCGCTCAAGGGCAGGACTATGCGTGCAGGTCCTTTGAGCGTAGATGCTATGAGTGGGCTGTTAAGCGAGCCCATACCAGATGATGTCAGAGTCAGGGATCGCATTCTTCGGTGATTGTTCCTGATGATCATTAGGGGCTGCTTCATAGCAGATAACTCTTCCACGGTGTTGTTCGCTTTGATCAGCGCCACGCGTCATGTAGATCGTAATGGAGAGTATGATTGGGGTTCCTACACCTTTGCCTATTTCCTCAGGGGCATGCGTATGCGCTCACAGGGTTTGACTGAGGCTTGGTTAGGATTCTACCCATTTCTGTTAGTGAGTATTTCTCTTGTCATTTCCCATTTATAGGTTAAGAGTGTTTACTGACCGTAGATGTTTTGCCATTGTGTTGGCAGTTTTGGGCCTGTGAGAGGCTCCCATGCTTGCATCCGGTGAGTGTGTTAGGCTTAAATACCTATCCACGAGGACGACAATGGCATCATTCTATATTGGCGGAGGTCTCTGTAGCTGAGGGTTTCACTCATTGTCGCTTGCAGCTGGAGTTATTGATAGCTGATATTATCACATGGATTCCCTATTCTGGGGAGCACTTGGCCATCATATTTAAGGATGGGTACCCGACTGGCGTTGAGTATGTGATTTCTACCTGGAGAGTTCCTCTCTTTACAAATGGAGGATGGGAGCTCTATCTTAGAGAGCATGCTATTAGGAGCACCACAGGGGAGATTCGTATACCGATCATGCCTCATGCCATGCATTATTGGCCTGTGTCGTAGTCACCCGTCATTGATATCCCATTGTTGGGGGTTGACGATTTTGCATTATCAGAGGGTCCCTGCACTCAGGAGATATTCTAGAGTTGGTGGCTCCCTCGTACTATTGGAGCCCAGACCCGCACCACTCAGTTTATGGGGGAAATAGTTCCAGTATCCGTGATGATGACGGATTGGCTAGCCTGTGTCCGAGATCTGACTCATGTGACACAGATTGATATTTCTACCCAGCGACTGGATCGAGCACATTTCTTTATCTGGCACTTGGGCAGAGATCCAGAAGAGGAAGATTCGTTTGATCCTTCTAGCTCAGGGGCTGGCCCTTCAAATGACCCATTTGGCTTTGTCGGTGCAGATCCTCCTTTGTATAGGCCTGACATCCCTGTTGATAGAGATCTAGTGACTCAGGAGGAGTTATATCAGGTGGACAGGATTGATGATGTAGACATCAGCACCATTGTCTTCTTCTTATGTGTATTCTCGTTATATCTTTTGATTGGCCTCTGCTAGCTATTGGGTGGTTGTGCCCCATTCTCGCTATATCTTTTGATAGGCCTCTGTTAGTAGTAGGGCGTCTGTGCCCCATTTCCTTTTATTTTTAGCTGTACAGAGATGATGTATTAGACGATGATATACTTAGGAATATATGTACAGTTTTTTATTCCCTATATCATATTGCCATCTATTAACTGTAATGCATGTATCATGTTATGCATATATATGTATGTCTAGAGATATTCAGCATTGACCCCTGGATGGTCTTATAACATGACCCGTACAAATGTCTTCTTCGACAGTTAGCCGTATTGATCATACCCCACCATTATTGGTCGCATCTGGTATGCGATCGTGGTATGATAGCATGTCACCATCACACAGGGTGACCGTAGATCATTTGTTGCAGCATACTATGACCCTGTTGATGTTTCAGGTTCCCACAGGATTCGTGGATGGCATGCTGGAGCACTTGGTATCGGAGAGGCAGGATTTTCGATTTGGGACCCAGGAGTTGACTCCCACTCTGGAGGAGTATACACGATTGACGATGCTGCCGCTGGACAGACTTTGCGTGCATATGGCTTTGGGGGACATGAGTCGACGGTTCATGACCTTCACTGGATTGAGGCGTAGGGTGGTGCAGGATGAGCTTACATCTGGCCACGTTATATCCCAGCGTTTTCTGTTTGACAGATTTGGCTCTGAGGATAGTTATACTTGACATTCCGGGGATTTCACCACACCGGAGGATCATTAGCGTTTGGCTAGGGTGGGTGTACTGCTCTTGTGCGTACTATCATACGTCTATATGCCACGGTACATGGATGAAATAGACATTGGAGTCATTATGGCAGTGAGTGTGACGCCCCAAAATTCGGGTCCCTTCGAACCTCGGATCTGGTCCGCCACGATACTACTATCGTCAAACTATTTATATTTTTTATTCATAACTTAATGAATAAACTTTACTTATTACAATTTAGAATATAAATTCTTTCCAATTCCAGGATCTATGTAATGACCAAACTTTACTTATCTATCATGTATTACATCACATTCGATGTTATATAAATATGCGGAATAATTTAAACTTTTCTAATCTCCTTTGAAAATATATCTTTTATTGATTCCTTAACTTGAATCAATTACAAATCCCTGAATCAAATTATGCTGTGATTCATTCTACTCGAATTACCGTATAAACTTTTACATCTCGATTCGAATTCCTCTATATACCACATAGTACAACTTTACAGCTCAATATGTTTTACACATCGTAAACTACTATCATATACACTTCCTAGAACCTAAACATGGTTCAAGAGCATATATTTAAATAAATCAATCAATCTCCATCGATACTATTAAACTTTATCAATCAAGTAGCATGTAATCTTTACCGTGAGTCCTTAACCTGTAAAAGTGGTTATTTGCAAGGGTGAGCTCGACAGCCCAGTAATTCTAATAGTTTTCATGCAGCATATAGCATAGAATAGCATATTCAGTTCATGCATTCATAATCAATTGATATTTACCACGCATGTTACTTCACACATAACAGGCATAGAGATTTACTTCACAAGCATATCATCAAATCAACATCCACATTTCATATATATATCTCACATGCATTTCATATATATACATCAACATTCTCATGGCATAATATAGCTCAATTAACAGTTATCGAATTCATATAACAAATAGGAACTGAAAGACTTGCCTGATTCGTAGTTTATCAACTACGACTTCACTGCGTATCACTAATTGCACTTCGTGTATCCCTACATAATTATATAATCATGGATTCATATCCATTAGTCATATATTTCGTACATTCTCAATGTAATAAAAATTTACATTATTTCATTTTACTTCTTCAATATACGCTTAGGATAGCAATTTTGTTAGCTCATTATACTCTCATGCTTATCCCTTCGAAACAAACTTACTTCACCTTTTACGGTTTTAAAGTTTATATATAGACATGCTCTAAATTCTAGACAGTTAACAAACTGTTCCTGACTACTCAGCAGCACGGCGCGACCGCGCTGAGTATAAGCTTGGAAATGGCGCGGCCGCGCTACTCCCTGCCAAAACCAAACTTAGGCTTTTTATTGCCCAACATAAATCCTAGCACAACATATATATGATACGTACTGTAAACATACATCAAGTAGGTTCTGATAGTTCTTCAAATTCATATTTCAAATCATTTAGTTTTTAATTACATAGTTCTATGTTGAATTATTTCAACCAATAAGGCTTAACAACTTTCTTTAACAAGATTCAAGGTTTATAAGATTTTAAACCTTATATTGGTACTAACAAGTCTTTAATAGCATGCTCACATATATATATATATATATATATATATATATCTCATTTACATAGACATAACATAGTTCATGCTTTTAAAACATGCTTAAATAACTTATGTCATGCTTGACTAGTTGAGTGCACATATCATTCATGTTTAAAGGCATAAATAACTCTATCATGCTTGCTTATAAGGTCATAATGCAAGTAACACAATGCTCATCAAAGTTAGTTTCAAAAACTTTTAAATTTCTCTTTAAAACCCATACTAAACCGAGCTTCACAACCTTTTATGTGCAATATATCTTGAAATTACATTCCTTATCCATCAGCGCATATAACTAGTCCACAATCACATGTTCCCAAAGTCATAATTTAAAAGACACAATGTTCGTCAAGTTTCATTTTCAAAACTTAAAGTTTTTCTTTCAAAACACTTTAAACCAAGCTATATCAATCTAGTATATGCAAGGTAACTTTAAAACTATATTTCATGCATGTTGATATTCGTACGTAGGGTCCAAGGTCAGAACTCAAAGGACACAAAATTCAACAACTTTCGTTTCCCAAAAACTTTGAGTTTTCTCTTAGAAAATCATGTTAAAGTATTCAATTATGAGTAAAGTAATCTTAGTTATATGACATGTCTATTATCATGCATTTTCATGTTATATCACTTATAATAACATATTCCATCGTCAGGAGCACTATACTGGCGTATGTGCTCATTCGACGCCTTCCGATGGCCTCCGAATACATAATAGTCACAAAGATGACTATTTTTACCCTTCCTAATGACCTCAAATTGAAAACCTTAAAGAACAAAGGTTGTAGGTCTATTCGTCCTTGTTCGGGATCATCTTGAATCACCTCAATCGGAGTTCGTATGAAAACGTTATGACCGTTTTACCAGAATAGATTAAAGCAGTCACACTCAGCAGACATGGGGCGCGGCCGTGCCCCTTTTCCTTACCATTACCGCGCGCCCGCGCCAATACCCAGCCCCAGTTGCGCGCCTGGCTTTGCACAAAAATAGTTTTTGACATAACTTTCTCATTTTAAGTCCGAATTAGTTGGTTTTCGATTCGTTGGAACCGTTAAACTCTTAGCTACTCGTCTACAGAGTAATTATAACACTTCAAAAACATTAACTAACTCAAAGATTGATCCAAAACTCATATTTATCCTAAATTTTCACATTTGACAAATTTACCGAATTCGTTAACTACGAATTCGTTTCTCAACCAAATTGGTACGTTTAACTCTCGTTGTTTTCGCATAAGACTATATTATAAGTACCTAGCAATAATTCATGGATTATAACAATCCTTAGCCAATCCATTTTTGACCCAAAAGTAATTATTTCTTACATTTCTAAGAAATTCAAAACTTGAAATGAAGAACATATATGCATATAGATTATAATCACCCAATCATCATGCTCAACACATTACATTGATACATACTACACATGTAAACTATGTTAACCCATAACACTTAATTTTCAACCCACTTAACAGATATTTTTGGAGATTTATTAGAATTTATCAAACTTTGGAATTAAGAACATAAATGATAGTAACTCTCCAATTGGTCTCAATTCTCCCACACTCACTCTCTATAGCTACTAGCTTTCAATAAAAAAAATCAGACACTTCAACAAATGGGAATGAAGAGGAGGAGTTTCTATTTATAGAGGATTCAATAACCAAACAATAGCTTTGCCCAATAAATCAAACCAAGAGGAAGAAGAAGAGTCTAGTGGATTGAGAAGAGTTGGTTACCAACTCCACCTTCCTCCATCATTAGCAGCCATCTAGCCTTTACCGAGCTTAAGCAATAGAAGAGTAGGATAGGCCAAAGCTTATAACTCAGCATTTGTAAAATGTGACTTGCACACTTGGGTTTATTCCCCTTTGGACTAGCAAGTTTATCTCTAACAGCATAATATTGCTACATATATTAAGTTCGGGACACATATACACAAACATATATGTACCTACCCACATATAAGATGTATACTTATATTTAAATATACACCAATATAATCTTATTATATTAATAACTTACTTATTTGTTTTATGTCAAATAAGTAAATTATTCGTCTTACTGATTAATTAACACTAATATTAATTAATCCATTCCTCATAAATCAAATATTAATTAATATTCTACGATAATAATTAACAACAATTAACAATTAATATAGATTAATTGTTCACTTAATAAATCATTCGTTAATTAATATCATCATTAATATAACCCATCACTGTGCCACACAAGGCATATTTCATAAGCTCGATCTTAAGCTTCTCTCATTCTCCACACTTATTATTCTTTCAATATAATATTTCTGTGACTCAAGCATTTAAATGCTAAACTACCTAAATTAATTATAAGTATAACCTTTATGCTTATAATAATTAATATATATTCTATTAATTATTTAAATGATAACATCCATGATAAAATAATAACTTAAGTTATTTAATATACTAAAATAACTTAGTTTTCTTTCATTATTTAACTCCCTTGAAAATACATTAGAAATGATGTATTTTGTCATAACATAAATATTATGTTTTTCTCATAATAAAGACATTTACAATTAGAAATTAATTTTCTTATTATCTCAAGATATTATTCTTAATATAATATCAATTAACTATATATACGACACATGTACATATTTTATATATAGAAAATAGATAATACGTTTATTTTTTATTATAATAAATTGTTTCCATCAATTTATTTACATATAGCAAATACATTTTCATATATTTACTATATTATTAATCACACCTCATACAAAAATATATAAGGTAATATTATTATTCAAAAATAACATTTCCTCCTTTTATTAAAATAACTCAATATTAGAAATTATTTTAATATAATTTATTAGATATATATAATTATTATTTCTCTCTCCCTCTATAAATTGTTCCCAAAACAATTTCTTCAAATAATAAATATTCATTTAAAGATATAATGATTTATGTCTCCCTTTAATAACGTATATACTTTTAACGTTATTCGTACATTAGACTTTCTCACATATTACCATTCTGAGTAATATATATAAAGTATCACATATTCAACACACATATTAATTCACTCCTTTACTTAAGTAAATTAAACCTTGTATTATATTACCATAGTTATTTAAGGTTTAACATACACATTATATTATTCCATAATATAACTCTCAACTATCAATTAACCAATATTTATTCTTATTAGTTAATCCTCTCAACTAACTCATGTTTCACTATCCAAACTCATTGGCGGATAACTTATGTCCTATCAATAACCTATATTATAATCATACCAGTTATTAGTGCATATACACAAGAAAATGACGATTATACATTAATGTCACCCACTTACTATGATAAAATAATCCTATAAACTACTTACTATCGATAGGAAATTTTATCCACTTCTTTTATCTGAACTGAATTATCTCTACGATCAATAACAATATATAATAATAATATTTTTATTAATCACAAAAATCACATATTACATAGTTCATATTACCCTATGTAACACATTCCTACATACCTCGTATCACATAAATATTTTTATTCGAACCCATTTCACACTTAAGAATTTTATTCATTAAATTCTTATTTAATAATTTCTGAAAATCCGTGTTCTTACATCCTCTCCCCCTTATAAGGATTCCGTCCTCGGAATCACCGAAACCTCCTCTACTCGGTGCTATTTCGAATATTACATATTCTTTTGAATAATTTTATCCATTCTCTTTTCAGAAGTTTCATTATAACTTGCTCACTTGCATTCTACCACATTCTCTTTTCTAAGGAACACTCTACTTACTACGTTCATCACACAAAAGAATAAGAATTTCCCACGATTTTTCAATAATCGGGAAGTAGTATGAATAACTCATATTCCAAATTATGCCGAGGGGTCACAAGAACGTGAACTAGTGCTTCAACACAATTATTCACACTACCAACCAGAGTGTTCATGAATCACAAAGAATGAAAACACCCTCCACACGTACACTAGGTGGCCAGCCTATTGTACCACTACGTTGGGCCACAACGTAGTGTTTTGTAACGACTACATGCGTTACGCTCAGAACCATTGTCCCCGAAAACATGTCCCCTTATATGGTTGTTCACCTCAGCTCTTCAACGATTGAATCCGCACCTGAGCAATCTGGTTTGGCACAAATACACAAGAACACTTGAATTCTATAATCACTTTTCAACAGTCATCTAGCCGAATCAAATAGCTTAGACTCTTATCAACAGTTCGGACATCAATCGAAATAATTTAGTCAACTTTTTATAATTCGAAAAAAAACCAAAAATCGTTTTATGACGTCATGATACCGTACCAGATTAGTAGTACGTTGAGGATTTCACCATTAGGTGACTTTGTCATATTACATCATACCATAGTGGGCTGACGATTTTTTTATCATAACCAACACTAGGTTCGACTGCATTGATGACTCCATCGTTTACCATCATACACCATATCAAGTGATGCATGTGGTCAAAATACATTTTGAAAGATTTTCAAATTATTTTTGTCTTAGCCGAAACAAGTAGCTTAGACATACGAATAACGGTGTTGTTTTTAAAACTCATTGGTTTAGTCACTTGTCCTAATGTTTTTCTCAACCAAACAGAAGTGCAAACACTAGCACGAAGTCAAGAAATATTGACAAATCTAGTGTAGCTAGAGGATTTAGGAAAATCCAATTTCTCCATCACTTCAATCTTTACTCCATTGTTTCATTCTATCAATCTGTAACACCATCAAGGCTTACTATACCAAAACCTCTTAATTCATAACATATATACCCAATGTAGTTCATCAAACTTACCACACTTTGGAAATTCAGGAACTTTCCACAATTATATGAGTTTAAGAACTTATCCTAGTCAGACCATAGGCGTCCATTCGCTGAGGGGTTCAAAAATATTTCATATAATTATGAGTCACGAACGTACCATGTGGATGAGTTTTAAGAACTCGCGCCTAATCTTAATATTCTCTATCTTACTCTTAATAGTCTGTATCTATCAAATATGATATGGGAAAGAATCACCTTTTCACCATAAGCACATCGATAGCGCGACACCGACATTCCATTGATTATCATTGTGAGGAACCGAGCGTGAGCACAAAGCCTCCACCCACACAAAGGTTTGTACAACTCAGCTCTCACATGAGTCCTCAACTGAAATCCCACTTTACTCTATCTTACACTTAACTTGCTCTTTGCTTGATACGAATTCTTCGTATCTCATCACATACAACTTCTCATGAGTTCACATCGTACCATTTCACAGTACATTTACTTATAGAATCAAGCTATACACACTTAGTCGTTATAGACTATTTATCACTTCATAGCTTAATCTGATCACGTCGTGAGCATCAATCTACCTTAGGGTTCTTTCCCATTATCAACTAAACTCCACTCGAGTTCATTCTTATTAACTTTGTCATATAGACACCATCTTAACATTTTTATTAATGGAGTTAGGAAACTCCTGAATTCTCATTTTCTTAGATACTTCAAGATTCTTCTTTGAATCTTCACTTATATGTATTTTAAATCTTTATCTTTCTCTCCTTCTCTCAGGTTATAGCCTAAGGTACACTTACCTAAGTTTATAATCTACAGCTTTGATACCAACCTGTGACGCCACCAAATTTGGGTCCCTTTGAACCTCGGATCCGGTCCGCCACGATACTACTATCGTCAAACTATTTATATTTTTCATTCATAACTTAATGAATAAACTTTACTTATTACAATTTAGAATATAAATTCTTTCCAATTCCAGGATCTATGTAATGACCACAAACTTTATAAGTTTCACAACTTGGTCATTTACTATCCTGTATTACATCACATTCGATGTTATATAAATATGCGGAATAATTTAAACTTTTCCAATCTCCTTTGAAAATATATCTTTTATTGATTCCTTAACTTGAATAAATTATAAATCCCTGAATCAAATTATGCTATGATTCATTCTATTCGAATTACCGTACAAACTTTTACATCTCGATTCGAATTCCTCTATATACCACATAGTACAACTTTACAGCTCAATATGTTTTACACATCGTAAACTACTATCATATACATTTCCTAGAACCTAAACATGGTTCAAGAGCATATATTTAAATAAATAAATAAATCTCCATCGATACTATTGAACTTTATCAATCAAGTAGCATGTAATCTTTATCGTGAGTCCTTAACCTGCAAAAGTGGTTATTTGCAAGGCTGAGCTTGACAGCCCAACAATTCTAACAGTTTTCATGCAGCACATAGCATAGAATAGCATATTTAGTTCATGCATTCATAATCAATTAATATTTACTACGCATGTTACTTCACACATAACAAGCATATAGATTTACTTCACAAGCATATCATCAAATCAACATACACATTTCATATATATATATATATATATATATATATATATATATATATATATCTCGCATGCATTTCATATATATACATCAACATTCTCATGGCATAATATAGCTCAATTAACAGTTATCGAATTCATATAACAAATAGGAACTGAAAGACTTGCTTAATTCATAGTTTATCAACTACGATTTAACTACATATCGCTAATTGCACTTCGTGTATCCCTATACAATTATATAATCATGGATTCATATCCATTAGTCATATATTTCATACATTCTCAATGTAATAAAAATTTACATTTTTTCTTTTTACTTCTTGAATATACGCTTAGGATAGCTATGTTGTTAGCTCATTATAGTCTCATGCTTATCCCATTGAAACAAAATTACTTCACCTTTTACGGTCTTTAAAGTTTATATATAGACATGCTCTAAATTCTAGGCAGTTAACAAACTGTTCCTGACTACACAGCAGCACGGTGCGGCCACACTGAGTATAAGCTTGGGAGTGGCGCGGCCACGCTACTCCCTGCCAAAACCAGACTTAGGCTTTTTATTGCCCAACGTAAATCCTGGCACGACATATATATGATACGTGCTGTAAACATACATCAAGTAGGTTCTGATAGTTCTTCAAGTTCATATTTCAAATCATTTAGTTTTGAATTACATAGTTCTATGTTGAATTATTTCAACCAATAAGGCTTAACAACTTTTTTTAACAAGATTTAAGGTTTATAAGCTTTTAAACCTTATATTGGTACTAACAAGCCTTTAATAGCATGCTCACATGTATCTATCTCATTTACATAGACATGACATAGTTCATGCTTTTAAAACATGCTTAAATAACTTATGTCATGCTTAACTAGTTGAGTGCACATATCATTCATGTTCAAAGGCATAAATAACTCTATCATGCTTGCTTATAAGGTCATAATGCAAGTAACACAAAGCTCATCAAAGTTAGTTTCTAAAACATTTAAATTTCTCTTTAAAACCTATACTAAACCGAGCTTGACAACCTTTCATGTGCAATATATCTTAAAATTACATTCCTTATCCATCCGCGCATATAACTAGTCCATAATCTCTTGTGCCCAAAGTCAGAATTTAAAAGACACAATGTTCGTCAAGTTTTATTTTCAAAACTTCAAGTTTTTCTTTTAAAACACTTTAAACCAAGATATATCAATCTAGTATATGCAAGGTAACTTTAAAACTATATTTCATACATGTTGATATGCGTATAGGGTCCAAGGTCAGAACTAAAAGGACACTAAATTTAACAACTTCCGTTTCTCAAAAACTTTGAGTTTTCTCTTAGAAAATCATGTTAAAGTATTCAACTATGAGTAAAGTAATCTTAGTTATATGACATGTCTATTATCATGCATTTTCATGTTATATCACTTATAATAACATATTCCATCGTTGGGAGAACTATACTTGCGTATGTGCTCGCTCGATGCTCTCTGATGGCCTTTGAATACGTAATAGTCGCAAAGATGACTATTTCAACCTTTCCTATTGATCTCAAATTGAAAACCTTAAAGAACAAAGGTTGTAGGTCTATTCGTCCACATTCCAGATCATCTTGAATCACCTCAATCAGAGTTCGTATGAAAAAGTTATGACCGTTTTACCAGAACAGGTTAAAGCAGTCACACTCAGCAGACATGGGGCGCGGTCGCTCCCCTTTTTCCTTACCATTACCGCCCGCCCACGCCAATACCCAGCCCCAGCTGTGAGCCCGCATGCACGGGCGGCGCTCCCACACCTGGCTTCGCACAAAAATAGTTTTTGACATAACTTTCTCATTTTAAGTCCGAATTAGTTGGTTTTCGATTCGTTGGAACCGTTAAACTCTTAGCTACTCATCTACAGAGTAATTATAACACTTCAAAAACATTAACTAACTCAAAGATTGATCCAAAACTCATATTTATCCTAAATTTGCACATTTTGACAAATTTACCGAATTCGTTAACTACGAATTTGTTTCCCAACCAAATTGGTCCGTTTAACTCTCATTGTTTTCGCATATGACTATATTATAAGTACCTAGCAATAATTCATGGATTATAACAATCCTTAGCCAATCCATTTTTGACCCAAAACTAATTGTTTCTTACATTTCTAAGAAATTCAAAACTTTAAATGAATATAATCACCCAATCGTCATGCTCGACACATTACATTGATACATACTACACATGTAAACTATGTTAACCCATAACACTTAATTTTTAACCCACTTAACAGAGATTTTTGGAGAATTATTAGAATTTACCAAACTTTGAAATTAAGAACATAAATGATAGTAGGGTTACCTCTTGAAGCTTTAATTGGTAACTACAACTCCTCAATTCTCCAATTGCTCTCAATTCTCCCACACTCACTCTCCACAGCTACTAACTTTCAATAACAAAACTCAGGCACTTCAACAAACGGGAATGAAGATGAGGAGTCTCTATTTATAGAGGATTCAATAACCAAGCAATAATTTTTCCCAATAAATCAAACCAAGAGGAAGAAGGGGAGTTTAGTGGATTGAGAAGAGTTGGTTAACAACTCCAACTTCCTCCATCATTAGCATTTATCTAGCCTTTATCGAGCTTAAGCAATAGAAGAGTAGGATAGGCCAATGGCCTAGTCACGTATATGAGAGAAATGAGACTCTCAAATTGAGACAAAGCTTATAACTCAGCATTTGTAAAATGTGACTTGCACACTTGGGTTTATTCCCCTTTGAACTAGCAAGTTTATCTCTAACAGCATAATATTGCTACATATATTAAGTTCGGGACACATATACACAAACATATATGTACCTACCCACATATAAGATGTATACTTATATTTAAATATACACCAATATAATCTTATTATATTAATAACTTACTTATTTGTTTTATGTCAAATAAGTAAATTATTCGTCTTACTGATTAATTAACACTAATATTAATTAATCCATTCCTCATAAATCAAATATTAATTAATATTCTACGATAATAATTAACAACAATTAACAATTAATATAGATTAATTGTTCACTTAATAAATCATTCGTTAATTAATATCATCATTAATATAACCCATCACTGTGCCACACAAGGCATATTTCATAAGCTCGATCTTAAGCTTCTCTCATTCTCCACACTTATTATTCTTTCAATATAATATTTGTGTGACTAAATCATTTAAATGCTAAACTACCTAAATTAATTATAAGTATAACCTTTATGCTTATAATAATTAATATATACTCTATTAATTATTTAAATGATAACATCCATGATAAAATAATAACTTAAGTTATTTAATATACTAAAATAACTTAATTTTCTTTCATTAATTAACTCCCTTGAAAATACATTAGAAATGATGTATTTTGTCATAGCATAAATATTATGTTTTTTCTCAGAATAAAGACCTTTACAATTAGAAATTAATTTTCTTATTATCTCAAGATACTATTCTTAATATAATATCAATTAACTATATGTACGACACATGTACATATTTTATATATAGAAAATAGATAATACGTTTATTTTTTAATTATAATAAATTGTTTCCATCAATTTATTTACATATAACAAATATGTTTTCATATATTTACTATATTATTAATCACACCTCATACAAAAATATATAAGGTAATATTATTATTCAAAAATAACATTTCCTCCTTTTATTAAAATACCTCAATATTAAAAATTATTTTAATATCATTTATTAGATATATATAATTATTATTTCTCTCTCCCTCTATAAATTGTTCCCAAAACAATTTCTTCAAATATTAAATATTCATTTAAAGATATAATGATTTATGTCTCCCTTTAATAACGTATATACTTTTAACGTTATTCGTACATTAGACTTTCTCACATATTACCATTCTGAGTAATATATATAAAGTATCACATATTCAACACACATATTAATTCACTCCTTTACTTAAGTAAAATAAACCTTGTATTATATTTCCATAGTTATTTAAGGTTTAACATACACATTATATTATTCCATAATATAACTCTCAACTATCAATTAACCAATATTTATTCTTATTAGTTAATCCTCTCAACTAACTCATGTTTCACTATCCCAACCCATTCGCGGATAACTTACGTACTATCAATAACCTATATTATAATCATACCAGTTATTAGTGCACATACACAAGAAAATGACGATTATACATTAATGTCACCCACTTACTATGATAAAATAATCCTATAAACTATTTACTATCGATAGGAAATTTTATCCACTTCTTTTATCTGAACTGAATTATCTCTGCGATCAATAACAATATATAATAATAATATATTTATTAATCACAAAAATCACATATTACATAGTTCATATTACCCTATGTAACACATTCCTACATACCTCGTATTACATAAATATTTTTATTCGAACCCATTTCACACTTAAGAATTTTATTCATTAAATTCTTATTTAATAATTTATGAAAATTCGTGTTCTTACAGTGAGAGCTCTCAGGGAGGGTCATACCATTATACCGATGATTATAGTAGAGACTCTGAGGTCAACTACATACTAATGCAATTATCCAACAGAAGTGTTTACGGGCAGCTTGGTCATGTTGTACGTGTGGTTTATGTCACACCTAAGACCGATTGACACTTTTAGATGGCATGAATATTGTTTCTCCCATGATATAGCCCTGTCATACTCCTTTCAGTCTGCGGAGTGTATATACACTACTTCTTGGTCTATGTTCTTCGCGGATATCAGAGATCCGTTTAGTATTCTGCCGTGCACTGGGCTTAGTTCACCTTACAGCTTCATAACTCATGCTCCGGGCATGGATTATCTCACTCTGGCTGGTTTGAGGGGCATGACTACCTATCACCCACTGGCCGTTATGTCACAATTTGACCAATTTTAGGATTTTCATCCTTTTGAGGGGGCACTAGGTCAGCGTTTAGCTACTCGCTATCTTTCAGCAGAGGACCGATCCAGTGTGTATGCTTGTTGGGATCAGCGTGAGATAGCTATCTCTTCTGTTAGCCATCCAGGTTGTTTTGCAGAATATTCTGTATGGGTGGAGGCATAGACTACATCGGCTGCGGTAGTATCCACACTGCCGAGAAGTGATTCAGACGATGTAGAGCCCATGGAGGACATTGATTCCCACATCAAGGAGGATCTAGTTGTCGGGTTCCCAGCATCTCCTTTAGATTCTCCCAGTACTAGTACTGTTGCGATTCAGCATTCAGCACAGCACTTCGAGCAGAGTCTTCATCTGATGACCTTTGAGAGAGATCAGGCTAGAGCCCTGATGTTGACTTCCCTAGATGGGAGAGACGCAGCTCTATTAGAGAGAGACGAGGCATTAGCTCGTAGACATGTCGCTATTATTGAGCGAGATGAGGCCAAATCATCCAGAGATGCAGTGACAGTTGAGCGGGTTAGCGCTATATCTGCCCGGGATGTAGCCGTCACAGACAGTACTGCAGTGAGGCCCCTTACCACTGGCATGATTATAGAGATGAGCACATATATTGATGAGCATATGGTCACCATGCAGATGGCTGCAGATCTATTGGGTTGTGTGGATATCCTTGTATAGGAGACCACAGCCTTACCTCCTTCTTCTGAGAGTGATGCCATGTTGGGCTTGTTAGCTCGCATATACATGAACTTGTAGATGGGCTTGTATTTTCCTGCACAGACTAGCATAGCCATTTTGTCATGTACAATTTTTATTGTGTATGTCAAACAACATTATATATAGCAGGGAAATATATTTTTGATCACTTCCCTCTTAGATATGCTCTGACACTTGCTTGATATTTTACCTACTTCTTCAGGACTTGTGATCTTGATGTATTCTGAATTCCTCCTGTATGGATGGACATTGAGTTGTCTCTGGACAGTTCAGAATGAATCATTGATCTTTGCATATCCCTACCATCTTTGGTGTCTTGGGACTGGTTTCTATATGGAAATATAGAGAGGAGTGTGGCTTTCCTCTCTGAGATTGACCGCACCACAGATGGTCGCCAGTACCCCTATTTAGGAGGAGCCTAGTTAATTCCATCTCTTATGGATTGGTGTTGCTCTTTAAGGTACAACCGCAGCTTAGATGGTTGCTGAATCTCCTATTAGTGAGGAGTTCAGGTAATTCCATCTCTTTGGTCTGAAGCCAATGAAATGTGATGGATTGAAGGATGATTCCAGTACTAGTTGACAAGGGTTTGTGGTTTGGTAGTGGGTGAGATCGAACTATGAATGGCTGCCTACGTACTCCTATTGAAGAGGAGATCAGGTCTACGTAGTTCAAACCTGGTGTAAGAGGTTCAACGCTGTATGTTAGAAAGGGGTTAGGAATGTTTTTGTTGTTTTTATTTTTGAAAGGGGGTAGAAATGTTTTTGTTGTTTTTGTTTTATTGCGACCGAACCATATGAAATGGTTGCCTACGTACTCCTATTAAAGAGGAGATCAGGTCGGCGTAGTTCGCCCCTCAGGGCGAGTTGAAAAGCATAATCCCATGTGCAGGTCAGATTGTGTGGAAGAGAAAGTTTAATCCTAGGTTAATGATAAACTGTAGGTGTGAAATGTTTGATCCCATCTATGGGTAGCCAAACTACAAACGCGAGAGGTTCAATCCAAAGTGGGATGACCTAAGTTGTATGAGCGTAGTGAAGCCAGGCTGCTGACTGGAAAAGTATGTTTCCCTAATAGGCAAAGCATGGAAAAGAGTTATATGTGGTAAAGGGTTAAAGAACCGGAATGACTGGTGATCCAACACCAGGATGTTTACTTGGTGGTAAATTCATACATAGTACCGTTTCACGGTGTCCGAGTTGATGAGTTGTGGAAATTCATCACCGTCCATTTCTTTACAATTTGAGAACGCCTCCTGTTAGTACTTTCTTGACAACAAACGGGCCTTCCCAGTTAGTAGCGAATTTTCCCTTAGATTGATTTTGGTTGTCAATGATCTTCTTTAAAATCAAGTCATGTTGTTTAAACTGCCGTAGTCAGACTTTTTTGTTGTAGGATCTGGCGATCCTTTGTTAATATAACTGACCATGGAAGATAGACGCGGTTCGCCTTTCATCTATCAGAGACAATTGGTGATACTTGTCTTGTACCCATTGGTCCTCATCCAGCTGAGAGTCTATCAACACTCTGAGGGATTCCATTTTAACTTTTACAAGGAGCACTACTTCCATCCCATAGGTTAATGCGTAGGGGGTTACCCCAGTGGAAGTGCACGTTGATGTTCTGTAGGCTAACAGAGTAAGAGGTAATAAGTTAGGCCATCCTTTGTAGTTGGCGGAAATCTTTTGCATGGTCTTCTTGATGTTTTTGTTAGCCGCTTCAACAACACCATTCATCTTTGGACGGTAGATGACAAAGTTAAGATGTTTGATGTGAAATTTATTGCATAACTCCTCCATCATTCTGTTCTTGAGGTTCTTAGTATTGTCTGATACAATCACCTCTGGTTGTTCGTATCGACAAATGACATTGTTTCTGATGAAAGCAATGATGACTTCTTTAGTAACCCTGGGGAAGGAGGCTGCTTCTACCCACTTGGTGAAGTAGTCGATCGTTGTGAAGATAAAGCGGTGACCATTACTGGCTTTAGGCTCGATGGGCCCGATCACGTCCATTCCCCACGTTGAGAAGGGCCAAGGTGAACTCATATTGTGGAGTTCCCGTGGAGGGGCATGGATAACATTCCCATGAATTTGGCATTAGTAACATCTCCTGACATGGTCATTGCAGTCAGATTTGAGAGAGAGCCAATAATGTCCTGTCATGAGGATCTTTTTAACAAGGAGGGGGCCACTCATATTTGGGCAACAGACTCCACCATGGATCTCATCCATGAGTCTCTGAGCTTGGTCTTTGTCTAAACATATGAGAAGACCTAGTCCTGCATCTCTTTTGTAGAGTGCATCTCCGCTCAGGTAGAATTTTATACCAAGTCGATGGATCCGCCTCTTCTCAGTAGGGCTCGCCTCATCGGGTGTAGATCCATCTCGTAGGTACTCCTTGATATGTTGATACCATGCAAGGATGCTGAATGGGAGGTAACTCATCCGATACTTCCCCAACGTAGTTCCCATAGGCTAGTGCTTTGTGCAGGGCAATTGTGAAGCTTGGCATGCGTTCCTTGTCAGGTATATGAATTAAGGAGGCCAAAGTTACTAATGCGTCCGCAAAGTCATTCCTATTACAAGGAATGTGTAGAAAGGAGATTTCTTCGAACTCCAAAGCCATCTGTAAAACTTGTCGATGGTAAGGCAGCAAATGTAATTCCTTGGTTTGATAGATTCTCGTGGATTGTTTGACCACTAACTCCGAATCTCCAAAGACAGTTAACCGTCAAATGCCCATTGAACAGGAAAGTTTTAGCCCCATGAGACAGCCTTCATACTCAGCCGTGTTGTTAGTGCTAACAAACTGTAATTTGACGGTAACGGGATACTGCTCCCCCGTACCGGATACTAGAATTGCTCCAGCTCTAGAACCTTTTTATATTAATAGCTCCATTGAAATACATCTTCCATGTTTAGCGTGTATCGTACTGATGGTGTTGCTGAACTGTCATTACCCCTTTATCGGGGAAATATGTCTCCAAGGGTTGGAAATCACCTGAAGGTGAGGCGGCCAGTTGATCCGTAATTCCTTGACCTTTAATGGACTTTTCAGACACGTAGATGATGTCAAATTGTTGTAGGATTAACTGCCATCTGGACAGTCGGCAATTTAACATGGGTTTGTTGAACACATATTTGAGAGGATCCACGCGGGATATGAGATGGGTTGTGTGACCATGGAGGTAATGCTGTAACCTCATGGAAGCCCATGCTAAAACGTAACAAGTCTTCTCAATCAGAGTGTACTTGTGTTCACTACTGTTGAATCTTTTGCTGAGATAATAGATAGCTCGTTCTTGGCCTCTATCATCTTTCTATCCCAGCATGCATCCCATGGCATTGTCACTTATGGACAAGTACATGAACAGAGGAGCATCATCTCTGGGTGGTATCGAAATGGGAGCTTTGACTAGCTGCTCTTTGATGGTAAGGAAGGCCTTTTGGCACTCATCGTTCCATTTTATGGAGGTGTTTTTCCTTAATAGCTTGAAGATTGGCTCACAGGTTGCTGTGAGTTGAGAAATGAATCTACTAATGAAGTTGATTCTTCCCAAAAATCCCCGTATTTCCTTCTCTGTCTGAGGAATGGGCATTTCCGTGATGGCCTGGATTTTGGTAGTATCTAGCTCAATCCCTTTGTGGCTAACTAGAAATAGTAGCAACTTTCCTGATTTAACGCCAAAGGCGCACTTGGCTGGATTCAAGTTCAAGTTGTACTTACGCAACCTGTTGAATAGCTTTCTGAGATGGTCTAAGTGGTATTCCTCCTTCTAGGATTTGACAATGATGTTATCCACGTAGATCTCGATCTCTTTGTGCATTAAGTCATGGAAAAGAGCCATCATAGCTCGTTGATAGATGGCTCCGGCATTGATGAGGCCGAATGACAACCGTCTATAGCAAAAGATTCCCCAAGGTATGATGAAAGAAGTTTTCTCACGATCTTCCTCCGCAACCATGATCTGATGGTACCCCGCAAAGTAATCAGAAAAGGAGTACATGCCGTATTGAGCAGTATTGCCAATGAGAATGTGGATGAAGGGCACGGGAAAGCTATCTTTAAGGCAAGCTTTGTTCAAATCCCGGTAATCCACGCAAACTTGCACCTTTCCTCCAGGTTTAGGCACGAGAACAATGTTGGATATCCACTCAGGATATGTGGACACCATGATGATGCCAGCTTGAAATTGTTTCACAATTTCTTCTTTCACCTTTAAACTCCACTTGGGTTTCAATAGCCTGAGCTTCTGCTTAACTGGCTTGAAACCCTCTTTAATGGGAAGGCGATGAAGGACAATGTCAGTGGACAAGGCCCACCATGTCCTCATGAGACCATGCAAACACATCCTGGAATTGGGTTAGTAGCGTAACCATGTCATTCCTTTGGTTTGGGGTAAGGTCTGAACTTCTCTGGATTAACTTAGGGCTTTCTAAGGTTCTGAGATTGAAAGAAGTGGTTTGATCAAGGTTGGGTTTAGGTTTGTCTTTGACCCATTCTTGAATTTTTGGAGGCACCTCAATGTCCTCATGTGTTTCCATCAAGACTGAATTCATCTCTACATCAAAGGTACAGTCCTTGTGGAGAAGAGGCACCATATCAGCAAGTACATACACATCTAAATTTAGGGTCCTGAAACAAAATATGCTTTCACTTAGTATATAAGAAGTTGCTTAATCATACAAAGTGTTAGCATGTACTGGCAAAACAACTACTAATATTGTACAAAAAAGTAAGCAGTTATGATATCTACAGGGCAGAAAGAGTTCCTGCCCGTTTTACCCTTTTCGACCAATGCAAGGAGTGCTGCTCCAATTGGCAAATATAAAGTTCGGGTGGACTGCATTGATTAAGGGGCTGTCATCATCCTCTTCTTCCCGAATGATGGCCATTACGTCTGGGCAATAATCGTCTGGGGTGTATCTATTTGTATGTTCATCATGAACAATGATGCGTATGCCCGACATTATCCGGATTACGTTTTGTTTAATTCTTTATTTCTCTTTCTCTATTCTGGGATCTGGAACAAAGATTTCTTTCTCCTTCACCGGTACTGGTTTGGAAAATAGCATAGCCATCACGTTAGCTGGAACCTTTATCAGAGGTTGTGCGAACTCAAAGTTTGAAGGCGTAGATAATCGCTGCATGGCTGAAGTTGAAGGAATTTGTTGATGCTTATGAGGATTCCTGTGACTAGAATTGGCAGAATAACCTAGTCCAACTATTCCAGCTTGACTGTATACTTGAATGGGGTATTTGATACCCTGGTGGTCTTTACCCAGCCCTTGTCCCAGCTGATGACCCAAAGATATCATTTGTTGAGTAGCTAACATTACTTCGGCAGAAATTTTGGGTACGAGAAATGGCGTTCCAATAGCGTGGTACTGAGTATTGCTCACTTCTAAGGTATGAAAACTAACCGGCTCAGCATCTGCATTAGCATTGATGAATGGCATGTCACCGTGTTGAGGACATTCTGATTCAGCGTTGATCGTGACTCGGCTATTGTTGATAATGTATTTCAACTGCTGATGAAGGGTGGAGGGGACTGCCCCTGCCATATGAATCCACGGTCGTCCCAAGTGCAGGTTGTATCCTGAATCTATCTTGAGTACGTGGAAAGACACGCAGAATGTATGGGGACCAATTTCGATTGGCAACTCAATTACTCCGACCGAATTGCGGCGGGCTCCGTTAAAAGCTTTAATAACTGTATGGCTACTCCAGATTCGATTAAGATTAACGTTCATCTTCAACAATGTAGCGTATGGACAGATATTTAGATATGAACCTCCATCTATCAAGACTCCAGCTAGCATGTACCCGAAGGACAAGATCGTAATGTGTAACGACTTACAATGACCGGTCCCTTCGGGCGGTATATCACCATCAGTGAAGGATATCACATTGTTGTTAAAAATGTGATCAAACAAATGTTGAAATTTTTCCGTGTCCACTGATGTTGGCAGATAGGCTTCTTCTAAAACCTTTAGGAAGATCTTCCGATGATCCTCGGAAGTTAAGACCAAGTCCAAAATTGAAATTTGGTGTGGAGCTTTTCTTAAGCTTAGAACAACCTTGGCTTCGTTATGACCCATAGTGCGGAGGAAAATTTTAAACTTCTCCATGGGTATTTTCCCCATTGATTTGATGGTAGACTTCATCACCCGTTGGGAAAGATACAGTGGATTTTCCTTCGACACTGCAGCAGTTGTTTGCGAGGTGGATTCTTCAACTTCTCCATAATTCCATGGAACTTTCTTCAAGTTGACAACAGAATATTGTGCTCTGCATGGTAAGCTGATTGGCTCTGGAGCGCCCACTTTTAAAGGATTGTCAATTCCTTTGAGTTGAATTGAGGGTGTTGTGAGTGATTAGACAGTGTCATCAGCCTCAGCAGATATAACTGCTATCAATTCCTTCCACTTAGTAGGATAGGTATTCTCACTCTCACGTAGCACAGTATCATCGCCTGCTAGTTGCAAGACACCACTGTCAATGAGATCCTGGATAAGGTGGCGGAGTGCCCAACATTCTTCTTATGTTGTGACCGCGAGAATGGGAGTGATATTGATATACTCCATCCGAATTGTACCGTCCTGAATGGGGATTGATTGGAGGTAGAAGGGAAGTGATCCTTCCTTCATTGATTAGCATCTGAAGGATTTCCTCCATAGGTTGGCCCAGATATGTAAATTCCCTTCTATTGGCAAAATCCCGACGGACCTTGGCATTCGCTCTCTTTGCCACTTTATCCTCCAGCGTTTCACTTTCTGAAGGCGACGAAGGAATGTTCTTCACAAGAGGAAAGAGACTAGCATGCTCCTGGCTTACTAACTAACGTCTAACTTGATGTTGATAGGTCACCTGTTCTGCTAATTGCTCGATTTGCCTGCACAAAGCTTTCATCTTACGTTCCATTGCGAACTAGAACTTGGCACAATCCCATTTGTCAACACTGTCTTTGGTGATCTGAGATGACTCGCCGTTGAAATTGGAACTCTGCCCATTGTTTCAATTTATCATGTTGACCTCTTCCTCTTTATGTTGAGGAAGAGGGTTGTCTTGAACGTGAGGTTGATCTGGTTTGGTGACCACAATCTCACTATTGTCTATTAGGTCTTGGATCTTGTGTTTCAAGGCCCAACAATCTTGAGTATCATGTCCAGGTGCCCCGACATGATAAGCACATTTCCTAGCAGCATTGAAACCCCTACCATTAGGGTTGACTGGTGGAAGAAGATGCGTGATTTTCTTCTGCGTTGTCAGAAGAGTGAGAATATTCTCGAGTGAGTCCCCCAGGGGTGTGAACACTCGACGGCGTTTAACTTCTCCACCTTTTGGCACTGGAGGATTTGAAGACTGAGCTTGAAAAGGAGTGTAATTTCTCCTCTTGATAGGCATGTTCTGATTGCCTTTCTGACCTTGTAGTATCAGGGAAACATCCTCCTCTTTCTTTTTATGGACCCTCCGGGGGTTGTTTCCATAATTTCTGGATTGGATGTGCTCAGCAACAGCTTTAAGGGCAACTAGGTCTTGAATCTTTCCTGACTTCAATCCCATCTCAACCATCTCCCCGTGTTTGATCATTTCAGAAAATGGTTTACCGATGCCAGCTAATACTCTTTCATAGAAAGGAGCTTCTTGTGTATCTATGAAGGTCATGACCATTTCTGATTCTGTCATGGAATGAATAACTTGAGCAGCAAGGCGCCTCCACCCCTGAGCATATTCTCTGAATGACTTATTAGACTGTTTCTTGACCTTAGTAATCTGGTACCGGTCAGGAGCCATCTGAGACTGGAAGCTGTATTACGTGAGGAAGGCGTGTGCTAGCTCTTACCAACTATAGATTTTTGAGTTATCTAATCTGATATACCACGAACGGGCTTCTCCAGTTAGACTCTTCAGGAACAGCTGCATTCTGAGCTTCTTGTCCTCTGCATAAGATCCGAGTTCTCCAATGAACACCTTTAAATGGGTGTAAGGATCTCCTAACCCATCATACTTTTCCAAGTCATGAGTCTTGAATTTCTCTGGATAATGAACCCCTGGAAATATACAAAGGTCAGCATATGACACACTTCCGTGTGCTCCAATTCCTTTGATAGCGCGAAGGGTCTCTTCCATTTGAAGGACTTTCTTTCTGATGTCACCGGTGTCTGGATCTCTAGTGAGATGGGTGGCATCATGAATTTTGTTGGTCGTATCCAACTGCAGTTCAGGTATCGTGATGGCTTGAGTTCCCCCTTGTGTAGAGGATTCAACATGTATGGGAATCTTTGGACCCTGAGTAGACTGGTGTTGTTCTTTAAGTAGAACAACCAAATCTGTGATTTGTTGGCTTTATCCATCGAATTCCTTGCGAGAAACTGAATTAAGGTCAGTCTGGTCGGATGACGACATAATTGACTGTAGGCTTGCAACCTTTTTGGATTTTGACCGGGTAGTAGGTCCGATGGATTCCCTGCAATAGACTTTCATAGTTTAGTCTTTAGGGAGTGTGTAAACATTAACATGCTATGTGTCTTTATTTTAGGAATTTTATCCTACAAAACGGATGTTAGTTGTTTGTAATACAGGATATCATGTTTACTAAAATATGTATGTGCACACATTTCTTCATATCTCTCATTACATGGAGATGAATATGGAATGAAATTACAAGTAAATGAATTTACAAGTAATGAGAATGCATGAAGAGACTTTCCTCCGTGTTGGGTTTATCAGAGGCTAACCTATCTTAGGTTACTCTCGTGGCTTTTTGGCATAAAGGTTCCCAAATCATCGCAATTTACTCAACGGGAAGTTAATCCGGTCTTTCAACTAGAGAGAATTTGGGTGGTGCCTTTTTTGAGCCTCGTTGGAATTAGTCTTCCTACGAGTCCAGTAATCAAACACCGATAGGATAGCCTCCTGGTGGAGGGACCACACAACATACATTCACATACATCGCGTCTCACCATATGAAAATGATAACATGTGCGAAGCACTAATATCAAAAGTAGATATGGTGCGAAGCACTAAGTGCAATAAAGGTATGCATTCATACCCATTCATCATAAATGTAAATGCAACATCCACACATAAGTAGATAACAGTTTTGAAAAGATTGTAATAGCGGCTTAAGTTCTCTTACTGAAGTCCCCAACAGAGTCGCCACCTGTCAACGTTGGGATTTTTAGTTATCCCTTTCCGTTACTTGTTCTTTGGTGTTCTCATTTTAGGTGAGATTTATTTGAAAAAACAAGTGAAAAAGGTCCGACATGTATAATGTCGACAATGGACTGTTAAGAGTCACCAGTTGGTTTTTTAAATGGTTGTACCAACACAACCGAGAAAAGGTTTGCACATTGACCCATTGACGTGACACTGCTAAATGGGTCGGTGAAACCGAGATTCATTAGGGTCCGGGGACTTGATTATGCGGAGGGAAGGTGTTAGGCACCCCCCGACATCCGTGTTACCACGGTAACCACCACTTTTCAAGAAACTGTTATCTAAATGTGTGTGTGTGTGGGTGGGTCAATGGTGCGAGGCCTCGTTCGCACCTATATACAAAGGGTTTGAATTTTTGTAAAAATTCAGTTTTAAACAAGATATAACAATGATGTTTTATAAAAGAGGTTTTTTCAAGACCTTGTGCTTAATAGTAATTGAGGCCTTTTGATACTTCCATTTTATTCAGTATTCGGCTTGATTAATTTTATTTTTGAGATGCGAAGCATCTTTAAGAAAATAATGTACAGAAAGGTGCTGAAATCCTCGTGGGTATGAAAACCATGTAAGGAAATCCAGACATCACAGATAAATTTACAAGTTGATTACAGCTAAAAAAGGTCCATCACTGGAACTGAATCTAGATTCAGTAGACTGAATCTGTGATCACATGATTCCTAGTCTTACATGATGCCGAAATTAGTATGAAAGCAGCAAGCAGGTATATATATAAAAGCTATATATATATATATATATATATATATATATATATATATATATATATATATATATATATATATATATATATATATATACAGACATGATCACCAACCACGAAACACCTCCATGGGGGATCAGAAAATGTAAATAAAGCTGTAAAAGCCATCAACCGCCTTGAAGTAAACTCAAGGCGGGACAAAATGTAAAGAAAGATGTAAAAGCGATCTACCGCCACGGAGGAAACTCCAGGCGGGACGAAATATATATATATATATATATATATATATATATATATATATATATATATATATATATATAAGCAAATAAACGCTCCAGACATAAGTCTAGGCTCATCTAACAGAGTTCGACACACAGTTTATATATATAAGTATATATATACAAAAGCAAATAAATGCTCCAGACCGAAGTCTAGGCTCAATCAAGGCATAACTCGATAATGTTAGTCCATATATATAAATATATATGTATATACAAACTGAAATAAAACCACAGACTGAAGTCTTGGCAAACACACGCAACACGACTCTCAACATGAAGAAGGGTGTGTGCAGAGATGAAGAGAAAGGCCTTAAAGCGTGTGAGAAGGCTTACAGTGGGCTGCCAAAGAAGACTTCTATATCTTTAAAGGGATGAACACTCAGCTCCCGCCAGTACAAAAGTAGCTATATGTGAGCTCACAAGTGTTTAAAATGAGAAAGCACTCAATATAGGGTGAGTACAGAGCAAATTGGGCAGGACTTCCTCGCCTTTTTCTCTTACAAAATGGCCACCCCAAGCCCTCTATTTATAGAGGGGGGAGCCGCAGGTACCTGCGGCTAGCCGCAGGTGTACCTGAGGCTGCCCGAGTTGCCCCGGGTTTCACGGGTCTCGCCATCTCGAAGTACGTGCACGCGGGCAACGTGATGTCTGCTCGAACTTTCAGAATAACAATTCGGGCATCCGACTGAGGTTATCGCCAGTTTGGGCTGATAAAGCAGACGTTGCTCAGGGTTATCGCTGAGATTGGACTACTGCAAGTATTGAAGGTCCTTAGTGTCATCTTTGAGGTGTGCCTGTCTTCCCGGTGTTAGGTTCGAGTTGGTACTGAGTGCCTCGGTGTGAGCGCCGAGGTGAAGCTAATTGCATATGAAACAAGCATTCCCGGGGTTATCTCCAGAACTGTAACTGCCTTCCTTGGGGTTATCACCAAGGTTGATAAATGCTACTTCCTTGGTTGGGACTAAGACTGGATACCTCGGGGTTATCTCCGAGATTAATCGGTCTTCTCTGGTGTGTGTTCCGGTATTGGATTTGCATACCTCGGGGTTATCTCCGAGGTTGGAACTGTTACTCCCGGTGTGTGTTTCGGGGTTGAGGCTGAACTTCCGGTAGTATCCGGACTGGATGTGAACTGTCTTCCAGGGTTATCTCTTAAAAGACGAATCTGCCCTCCTACAATATCAGTGACAGGTGTGCAGAAAATTTCGAGTGTCTACACTCGTATATCCATTTAATCAGCTTTATTGCTTTATGCCAGGAGGTCGGGATCACTACTGGCCTCGATTTCTTTTTTATCTTGTTCACTGTCGGGAAGTCGGAGGAACCTGGCTTTCAGAAACTAAATAGCCAGCCCGGCCAAGCCACATTCATCAAAACCCCTACCAGCAATAAGGGTTGGCACCCACAATGGTTCTTCATGAAGGGAACTGACCTTAAGCTCCTGCTGAACTGGTCCGCTCCCGAAGATCCCATTGCCAAAGTGTCCAAATTTTTGAGGGATCAGTCTGATGCTTTCAAGGCATTCTACAAGAAACTGAGCAAGCCTGAATGGGTTCTGGGAGTTTTATCCAATGATACATGGTTGTAAAAACATGGCCGTAACATACAACCCCCGAACCCTTACATGCCTTAACTTATCTTCCAACGTTCTTTATTAACTGTCTTATCTGTCTTGCAGTAACCATTTTTAAGCACGAGGGGGCTGATGCATCTTTGATGCCTTTGTCGATCACGACCGAACCCATCCACCCCCCGATCACAGACGATTTTCCTAAAGAAGAGACCATCCCAATTGCAGAGCTCTCAACTGGTTTTGCATCGGGTCCAGCCCCTCCGAACACCACCACCGCCGAACCCGCCAACGAAAATGTCTTGAAGATAAACCGGGCTAAGAAGATGGCCTTATTAAAGAAAAGTAAGAAGAAGCATCCCTTTAAAGCCCCCCAAGGCATCTTCTTCAGCCCTTACGAAGCCAACCCCTCCACCACCTCCTCCAGTTGGTGTCATCAAAGATTCGGAAGGAAACCGAAGAGGTTCTTATCGAACCTCGATCCAAGAGGCCTCGACTGGCAGAGGATCTAAATCTGCAGGTCGTGGAGGCCGACCCTGTTCTAACCTCAACACCCACTTCAAAACCAACCACCGAGATGAGCTCCTCACAAGGGACATCGATAACCTTTTGGCCGAGAATTCCTTTAGAGGTGTTCCCCTTTGCCTAACTCGAACATTTCAAACTACCCGAAGATGACGAGCGGTTTAAGGGATATTCCTCTTAAGAATATCTAGTGGCCTACATCAAAGCCCAGTGCCAGGTAAATTAGAAAACTTTACAGCCCTTCACCTAATTTGTCCTTTAGTTATTTTAATTAATACCAGCATCCACTTTATCGCAGGCCAATGCTATCCTTTCCACCTCTTGCCCACGCCACTAAAAAGGAGGCACGACTGAAGACAGATGTGGAGTTGCTTGGGGCTGAGGTTCGAAGTTTGAGATCAAAATTAAAGAAGGAGAAAGATCTTCATGCCGATACTCGTATCAAGGTGACTCGGGCTGAACGTCAGACTGATGAGCTGAAGGAGCAGTATTCCTTACTTCAGTAGGAGTTCGTTGGTCTCGACAACCACGCCAAGAAGCTCATCAAGGAGAAGGATCTTTTTTCAGAAGAAAACAAGGATCAGGAGAAGGCCCTTCTTGCCTTTGAGGACAAGTTTACCGAGATGCACGACAAGATGATGCACTTGATTCAGGAAAACAACACCTTAGGGAAAGAATGTGCCGAAGTCAAGTAGCCTGCAATCAAAGAGTACGAAGAATCTCCCGCCCTGACCGAGAAGATCATGTCTCAGTTCGTTGAAGGCTATAAAGCTTATCGGGAGAAGGCTCGGGCGAAGATGAAGGTTGCTGAGCTCGATGCTACCGTCCTTAATTCTTTTGACAAGGAATCCAAAATCGAAGATGGGGGTCCCTAAGAATAGTTTCTTTTAGGGTTTTTATGTATAATTTTTGTAATCTTTTCTTATTCCTTTATTTGTAACTTTCTCGATCAGTTACGCTTGTAACTTATCCGATCAGTTATGTTGCTTCTAACTTCCTGATCGGTTTTGTTCGAGGCTTTTCTGATCGGATTTGTAAAAACTTATGAATATAAATGAAGTACAAAATTTTCATAAAGAGAAATTCTCATTTATTTCATTGATAAATAGAATAATTTACACAAGTAAAGGAAAGAACGACATAACTTTTACTGGTAATATTTTATAAGTCTTCCAGCATGCCATATATTCTTTACTTCTGAACCATCCATTGCTCGAAGCCGGTAGGTAGGTCGACTTCGGCACTTCTATTACTTCATTATGTCCCTCCCAGTTCGGCATTAACTTGCCAGTGTTCTGGGGGGTCGATGCCTCTGATTCCCAAAGCACCAGGTCTCCAACCTCGAACCTCCTTTGCTTCACCTTCTGGTTATAGTGTCGGGCAGTTCACTTCTGATAAATAGTTAACCTTATCAGAGCTGAATCCCAAATTTCTTCCAAGAGATCCAAATTTAGTCGTAGGCCATCATCATTGTATAAGTCTTTATACAGACTGACCCAATGTGTAGGAGACCCGATCTCAATAGGTATGAGTGCATCGATCCCATAGGCCAATCTGAACGATGAATCCCCAGTTGTTGTCCTCGGGGTAGTCCGGTAGGCCCACAAAACACTGAGCAATTCCTCAGGCCATCGACCCTTCAATTCATCCAATCTTCTCTTGATACCTTTAAGTAAAGTTCGATTGGTGACTTCAACCTGACCATTTGACTGAGGATGGGCAACTGAAGTCTTCCTATGTTGAATACCCAATTCCTTCAGAAAAGCTTCAAACTTTAATCCCACAAATTGTGTGCCATTATTTGAGACCAAAGCCATAGGGATGCCGAACCGATAAACAACACCTTCTCTAAAAACTTTGAGACATTCTTGTTCGGTGATCTTCTGTAGAGGTTTGGCTTTGACCCACTTGGTCATGTAGTCAATGGCTATGATCACGAAACTGACTTGCCCCATGGCTTTCGGCAGTGGCCCCAAGATATCGATTCCCCATATAGCAAATGGAATCGGGGATAAGATAGAATACATCTCTTCCGGGGGCTGATGAGGGATGGCACTGTTCAGCTGACACTTAGGACATTTTTTGACAAAATCTTTGGCTTCCTGATACATGGTCGGCCAATAGTATCCCTGCCTCAAAATTTTATATGCCAGTGACTTGGCCCCCATGTGATCTCTATAAATACCTTCGTGTACTTATGGAAATGTGTATTCTGCCTCCGAAGGAGTCAAGCACTTGAGCAGTGAAGAACTAAAAGCTCTTCGGTACAGATCCCCATCAATAAGGACGAAGTTTGAGCTCCTGTGCTTGATCTTTCTTGCATAGATGTAATCTGAAGGTAGAACCCCATCAGCCAGATAAGAAATGTATAGGGTGAGCCAGCAGTCTAACTGATCCAAAGCTAAGACATCCACCTTCAGAACATTGGGCTGTTTCAACACTTCTAAATATACTGATCCGTTGAAGGAACTCGCTTCAGTTGTTGCCAATTTGGCCAAAGCATCTGCTACGGTGTTGTCTGACTGATCAATTCCTTGGCAACTATGTGAAGTGAAGTATGTGAGTTTTTCCTTTACCTCAGCCAGGTACTTTGCCATTCGTGCCCCCCAAGCTTCATACTCCCCCGATATCTGCTTGACGACCAATTGAGAATCGTTGTAAATAACTAACTTCTGAACCTCCAGGCTTGGGCCAACCAAAGTCCAGCTAAGATGGCTTCATATTCTGTTTCGTTATTTGTAGCTTTGAATTGAAACTGAATAGCTTGTTGGACCTTGAATCCTTCAGGACATGTCAGAATAACCCTTGCTCCACTAATGTCCGAAGTTGATGACCCGTCCATGTAGAGGGTCCATAAAGTTTGCATCTGTTGCGTTTCAGTGACCGAACCCACATCCGGCTCTGTGAAAGAACACTCTACAACAAAATATGCCAATATATGTCCTTTGATTGTTATTCAGGGATGGTATTCCAAAGCGAACTGTGTTAATTCCATTGCCCATGAAGCAAGCTGACCCGAAACTTCTGTCATGTGTAGCACCTTCTTCAACGGCTGATTCGTATACACCACCACTAACCGACCCTTGAAATAGTGCCGAAGCTTTCTGTTTGCGATTATGAGGGCATATGTAAACTTTTCCAGGTTCGGGTATCTGGTCTTTGCATCTCGAAGAACGTGGCTGACATAATATATTGGGAACTATTTTCCCCCCTTGTCCCGTACTAGTGTTGCACCCACTGCCATCGAGCTTGCAGCCAAATATAAGTACACAGGTTCTGAAGGGATCGACTTCATTAATAATGGTGCCGGCGATAAATACTGTTTGATCCCTCGGAACACATCTTCACACTCCGAAGTCCATTGGAAACTCTTCTCGTTTTTTGGCCCCTTCAAAGTGTCAAAAAATGGTAAACACCTTTCGACTGATCTTGACACAAATCTACGAAGGGCAGCTATGTGACGTCCCTAAAATTAGGTATACAT
Source organism: Panax notoginseng (assembly GCA_016801055.1). Lineage (NCBI taxonomy): Eukaryota > Viridiplantae > Streptophyta > Magnoliopsida > Apiales > Araliaceae > Panax > Panax notoginseng. Next base: position 84,837,479 of record CM029017.1, on the reverse strand, counting down.
CACCCATTTTGAGTCGCCAGATACATGGTACAAAATTCAAATACAACTTCATTTATACAACTGTTGAGATGTCGTATAGAATACGACTACAGTTAACTATGAGTTTTAATACAAATGTATGTAACTCTCATGGTACCTCGACCACAACCTTACAATGATACTTTACATAAAAGTATAGTCAAAAACTGTTTTAGAAATTAAAATATTTGGGAAGTGCTCAAGGAAACTTTCGTACATGGGAGGCCATGCGTCTAGGTTATGATAGATATCATATGTCCACAGAATTATCCTTCGTTATCCCAAAAGTCCCCAAAGAAAAACAAGAAGATTACTATCATCTTCTTTCCAATGGTGAGTCTTCTCTTGACATGTAAATATCTCCATTGTCTCCAAGTGAAAATTATATTTCAAATAAACTTCAAGATCATATAGATAGTGCTCGTAGATATATTCAGCAAGTGGATGTGTACAACCATGTCTTATAAGAACACGAGGTTGTATGTCATTAGACATATTGTATGATAGTGGCAAAACACCCTTCCAAAGTTGGGTTCGCCTCACCCTATTTGATTCACCAAATATAACTACTAAATGATGTATAGAATACAATACACTTTTCTATACTGTTTAGGGAGAACCTCCACAGCTATCACACTATTTCATAGAATAGTGAGGACTACTAATGATATCATCTGGACCGTCACTCCGTTCCCCGACTAGTCCCTGCTGCTTTCTCACTTCCTGAAGAGAACAATGAAAGTAAAAGGGTGAGCTCAACTAGCCCAGTAAAGAATATCATAATTAAAGCTAATTTACATCATCAATAGCCTTCATCATTAATAAACCAGAGATTTAGAATATATGGTAGCTGATAAAACTTTTCAATCATAGTTGCAACGGAACGATCAATCCCTTAGAAGAGTCAAATAGACCATTAGGTCTATTATCTTCACCATGTTAAAAGTACACCAATAATGTTTTATCCCTGTAACATCAATCAACAATTCCTGTCCACAATCATATGAATAACTCATAATCATAATTGTGATTCTAAATTCCTCTTCGCACCCAGGATGAAGATAATTTTCATCACCTATATTCACCTGAAATATCAAAAATCATGGTTATACCAAATCATAATTCTTGTTCATAATCATGCTAATAAATTCATCTTTGCACTACGGCCAAAGACATACAATTGTATTTTAGAAGAGTCAAGTAGAGCATGATATATCTACTATCTTTTACAAATTAAAAGTGTATAACCAATATTTTATCGCTGAGACTCAGCTTAATAAATAATCCACACCTTCGAATTATCCATGCACTACGGCCAAGGATATTCGTTAGTATCACATCCATGAATTATCCATGCACTACGTCCAAAGATATTCATTATTATCACATGCATGAATTAATATTTCATCGCTGAGACTCAGCTCAATAACTAATCCACATCATCGAATCATCCCTGCACTTCAGGCCAAGGATATTCATTAGTATCACGACCACGAATTATCCATGCACTACGGGTCAAAGATAACCGTGTTTTCATCAATGGTCCTGATCATGCCATAAAATAATTCATCTTTGCATCATTGGCCGAAGAGAATCCATAGCCATAATCATACCAAAAACTGTCCATCAATACACTACGGCTAATGAGGATTTTTTTTACCACATCATTCATCACATTACGGTTATAATTATACCGAATAATCCCTGGTCATAATCACACCAAGTCCATCTATGCACTACGGGCCAAGGATGACTTTTACCACATCATTTGTAATATTACGGCCATGATTATACCGAATAATCCCTGGTCATAATTATACCAAGTCCATCTATGCACTACAGGCCACATGTGACTTTCAACATAATATAAACATGAAGATTATGACAATGACATAATAATTCAATAAAACAAGTTCAAGAATTAATTTATCCAGGAACCAATAACGTCCAAATTATCAACATGGTACTTATTTGTAGAGTAAAATTTAAGAATGCTCAGAAAAATATTTTAATGAAAAGATACTGGATGAAGCGCAAATATCAAGGATATTCCACTAATTTAATCGAGTATATAAGCTAAAACTTTAACCAACTGAGTATAATAGAATATATAAAACTGTAAATGGATTTTCGTCCGCCATGCGGTAACCCACATATACAGATCATTTCCACAATTTAATAAGGAATGAATACAAAGGATCATTCACCATGCATGTGGTAATCCACATAGACAGATTATTCCAACAGAATAATAAAGAATGGAATAACAGAAGGATTCATCATTAGTGCGATAGACTGCACAGACAGATTATTCCCAACAGAATAATAAAGAATGGAACCAGGTTATGCGTAAACGCACAGACATGATATTCCAACAGAATAATAAAGAACGGAACTAGGTCAGGCGAAATTCGCCCCGACAGGATATTCCAACAAAATATTAAAGAATGGAATAACAACAGAAATCGTCATGCATGCGATAAACCGCAGAGACAAGTTATTCCAACAGAATAATAATTAATGGAACCAGGTCAGGCGTAGTACGCACCAACAGGATATTCCGACAGAATAATAAAGAACGGAATAATAGAAAATTTTCACCATGTATGCGGTACTTCGCATAAACAGGTTATTCCAACATAATAATAAAAAATGGAATAACAGAAGAATTTCACCAAGTATAGGGTAGTCCGTGTATACAGGTTATTCCAACCGAATAATAAAGAATGGAATAACAGAAGAATTTCACCAAGTATAGGGTAGCCCGCGTATACAGGTTATTCCAACAGAATAATAAATAATGGAATAACAGAAGTTCTCTTCATGAATACAAAAGAAATAATACCCCTTACGGGTATAACAAATAATATTCCTTACCTTTGAAAGAAGAGTATTCCGATTGGTAGGGCGAGGATATACTCGAAGTAAACTTGCACTACACTCAAAGCTTTCTTAAACTCTAAATAAATACGCTCAAGCTTATAGAAGAACTCTCTCTATAGTTTCTCTCTCTAGAGTTTCAATAAATTTGTAAGAAATAATGAAGGAATGAGCTTCTATTTATAAAAGAATGGATTGCATAGTAACTAATTCATGAACGGTCCAGATTGATTTACTTTTAATCGGACGGTCCATATTTAAAGCAAAATCTTTTAAATAAAATATAATATATTCTATTTATAATCTAAAAGAACGAATAACTTTATAAAAGATTTTACTATGCAAATACTATGCAGACACTATGCAAACACTATGCATAATAAAATATAATATATTCTAATTATTGTCTAATAAAACAGATAACTTTATATAAATATTCTGTTTTATATAAAAAGATTTTACTATTAGCCTACTAAAATGAATAACTTTATAAAAGTATTCTATTTTATATAAAAAGCTTTTCTGTTTTATTACATTAATAATACTAATAAAACAAAACTAAGTGACTTCTCACGTAAGCATCAATAATCAATACCGTGTGCTACTATACAACCACGCGTATTACTGTACTTTTAACACTGGGTGTTTCAACAGTTAACAGTAAAATTTCCGCCGTTATTTTCATAAAAAAATTTTATCGTTTTCTCAATCTGACAATAATTCCGTTGTGGGGTCCACCAATGATTGTACAATCGTAAGAATATTCTCCGACAAAAAGAATATTTTCCGACTAATCGAATATTCCCCTGCACAACGAATATTTTATATCAACTTGCTTACTTTGCAAAAAAAAATTTCACATATTACCCTTAACTTTAAACTTTTATCAATTTAACTATTTACCAAAATAGAAAAATTGAATACTTTTATTTCATAAAATTCGGGGTCTCACAATCACCCCTCCTTATGAAATTTCGCCCTCGAAATTTACTTACGTACCTGATATTCGAAGACATGAGAATACATTGTTTTCTTTTCAAATTGTACCTTCCAGGTAATTTTCTCGTTATCATGATTTTCCCATTTCTCATCTTCTATATTTCATATATCATTCTAGAATATAGCTTCGAAACAAAGGTTAATTGACATATCATAATTTGTCAACTTATCAAGTAAACAATTTCAGCTTAGGTAAGTCACACACTAGCGAAGTATATAAATCGTCTCTCCCCTCCTAGTTACATACTCTTATCTCCCCCAGTGACCATATCCCTAAGCTGTGATACCAACTGTGACGCCCCCAAAATTAGGTATACATCACCCATTCTGAGTCGCTAGATACATGGTACAAAATTCAAATACAACTTCATTTATACAACTGTTGAGCTGTCGTATAGAATACGACTACAGTTAACTATGAGTTTTAATACAAATGTATGTAACTCTCATAGTACCTTGACTACAACCTTACAATGATACTTTACATAAAAGTATAGTCAAAAACTGTTTTAGAAAATAAAATATTTGGGAAGTGCTCAAGGAAACCTGCGTACATGGGAGGCCATGCGTCTAGGTTATGATAGATATCATATGTCCATAGAATTATTCTTGGTTGTCCCAAAAGTCCCCAAAGAAAAACAAGAAGATTACTATCATCTTCTTTCCAATGGTGAGTTTTCTCTTGACATAAAAATATCTCCGTTGTCTCCAAGTGAAAATTATATTTCAAATAAACTCCAAGATCATATAGATAGTGCTCGTAGATATATTCAGCAAGTGGATATGCACATCCATATCTTATGAGAACAAGAGGTTGTATGTCATTAGACATCTTGTATGATAGTGGCAAAATACCCTTGCAAAGTTGGGTTCGCCTCACCCTATTTGATTCACCAAATATAACTACTAAATGATGTATAGAATACAACACACTTTTCTATAATGTTTAGGGAGAACCTCCACAGCTATCACACTATTTCATAGAATAGTGAGGACTACTAATGATATCATCTAGACCGTCATTCCATTCCCTGACTAGTCCTTGTTGCGTTCTCACTTCCTGAAGAGAACAATGAAAGCAAAAGGGTGAGCTCAACTAGCCCAGTAAAGAATATCATAATTAAAGCTAATTTACATCATCAAGAGCCTTCATCATTAATAAATCAGAGATTTAGAACATATGGTAGCTGATAAAACTTTTCAACCATAGTTGCAGCGGAATGAGCAATCCATTAGAAGAGTCAAATAGACCATTAGGTCTATTATCTTCTCCATGTTAAAAGTACACCAATAATGTTTTATCCCTATAACATCAATCAACAATTCTTGTCCACAATCATAAGAATAACTCATAATCATAATTGTGATTCTAAATTCCTCTTCGCACCCAGGACGAAGATAATTTACATCACCTATATTCACCTAAAACATCAAAAATCATGGTTATACCAAATCACAATTCTTGTTCATAATCATACTAATAAATTCATCTTTGCACTGCGGCCAAAGACATACAACTGTATTTTAGAAGAGTCAAGTAGAGCATGATATCTACTATCTTCTACAAATTAAAAGTGTATAACCAATATTTTATCGCTGACACTCAGCTTAATAAATAATCCACACCTTCGAATTATCCATGCACTACGGCCAAGTATATTCGTTAGTATCACATCCATGAATTATCCATGCACTACGGCCAAAGATATTCATTATTATCACATCCATGAATTAATATTTTATCGCTGAGACTCAGCTCAATAATTAATCCACATCATCGAATCATCCCTGCACTACAGGCCAATGATATTCATTAGTATCACGACCACGAATTATCCATGCACTACGGGCCAAAGATAATCGTGTTTTCATCAACGGTCCTGATCATGCCATAAAATAATTCATCTTTGCATCCTTGGCCGAAGAGAATCCATAGACATAATCATACCAAAAACTGTCCATCAATGCACTACGACTAATGAGGATTTTTTTACCTCATCATTCATCACATTACGGTCATGATTATACCGAATAATCCCTGGTCATAATCACACCAAGTCCATCTATGCACTACGGGCCAAAGATGACTTTTACCACATCATTTGTAACATTACGGTCATGATTATACCGAATAATCCCTGGTCATAATCATACCAAGTCCATCTATGCACTACAGGCCACAGATGACTTTCAACATAATATAAACATGAAGATGATGACAATGACATAATAATTCAATAAAACAAGTTCAAGAATTAATTTATCCAGGAATCGATAACGTCCAAATTGTCAACATGATACTTATTTGTAGAGTAAAATTTAAGAATGCTCAGAAAAATATTTTCATGAAAAGATACTGGATGAAGCGCAAATATCAAGGATATTCCACTAATTTCATGGAGTATAGAAGCTAAAACTTTAACCAACTGAGTATAATAGAATATATAAAACTGTAAATAGATTTTCGTCCGCCATGCAGTAACCCACATATACTGATCATTTCCATAATTTAATAAGAAATGAATACAAAGGATCATTCACCATGCATGTGTTAATCCACATAGACAGGTTATTCCAACAGAATAATAAAGAATGGAATAACAGAGGGATTCACCATGCGTCCGATAAACTGCACAGACAGGTTATTCCCAACAAAATAATAAAGAATAGAACTAGGTCATGCGTAAACGCACAGACAGGATATTTCGACAGAATAATAAAGAACGGAACCAGGTCAGGCAAAATTCGCCCCGACAGGATATTTCAATAAAATATCAAAGAATGAAATTACAACAGAAATCACCATGCATGCGATAGACCGCACAGACATGTAATTCCAACAGAATAAGTGTAACGAATGTGTTGTTTGAGTTGTGATTCTGGGGACAGAATCCTTTTAAGAGGGGAATGATGTAACATTCCATATTTTTTTTAAAATGTAAGTTATAAATATTTATTGATTTATATAAATATTTATTGGATGCGTTTATTATTGAATAAGTAATTGTTCAATTTGATTGAGTTTATTTAGTTAATTATTTATTTGCTAAATAATTAATGTAATTAGTTAATTATTTATTTGTTAAATAATTAATGTGTTATGTGGATTGAATTATGTGATTAAGTAATTTATTTAATAAATTGTTATTTCATAAAATGTGACAAATAACTATGTGATAAAGAGTTATTAAAATAAATTAAGGTCATTTAATTTAGTTTTGCCAAACAAGGTGTAAGTATATTAATCATTTAAATTTTAATGGGTTGTCAAATAAAGCCTTATGGCTTTTGGGTTTCTTTTGAATTTAAACTATTAATTAAATAAATAAAATAAATATATAATATATATTATTTTGAGTAACTGCTATATTAATACGATCATTAGTTGAGCGTCAGTTTTTATTGAATTGAAAAGGCGAGCGTTGGTTTTTTTAGTATACGTATATTGCCATTTGGTTTACCTTAGAGTTGTCTACTAAAAAAAAAGAAAGAAAGAAAAGAGAGAGTTCTCAGAGAGTTGAGAGAGAGAAATAGCAAAAGAAAGTCATCATTGTTTAACAAAGATTGTCTAAAATAAAAGGTATGTACATAACTTAACCATATATATTTTACGCCATATATTTTATGTGAATTTATATTGTCTGTGTTCTCAATTTGACTGTAAGACGAAGTTCTTTACAAACTTTCTAGAATTCGAATGTTTTATTATTTGATTATGAAATCATGTGTATTGGTAGATAACATATATGTTGATGATTGTATGTTCAATAATGTATAGGTAAGAGTATGATAAATTACGTATACACGAAAGGAATATTTTTTTTACAGTAAACTTATATGCATGAATATGAATTTTTTTTTGAAAGTTAATAAAAATTAGTATGTGATTATGTTAATTGAGACTTGTGTGTAATTGGGTAAGAAATTAAGCAGAGCAAGGAATCGAATGGAGATGGTTGTGTTTACTGTGTCAAGATATTTCTTCAATGGAGTTTGTATTTTTAAAAACACAGTGTTTTCAGAGAATTAGTTCTCTGCTATTGTTGTTTAGTTGTGTAAAATTCGTACACAAATGCTTCATAACTTTTATGTGTAATTTTCATGAAGTTATACATGTTGTTAGATGTCATTGGTTGTTAAAAATAAATTAGACAGTAGCTTTGCTCTATCTTTCGGGTTTGGTTCTATGAGTTTCGGCGCCCCAGGGTCAAAATTCACGCCCCAGCGCCAAATTTCGCGCCCTAGCGCCAAGGTTCGCGCCCAAGCGCCAAAAATGGGCAAGTAGCTCGCGCCCAGCGCTGTAGCTCGCACCCCAGCGCTAAAGCTCGCGCCCCAGCACCGTAGCTCGCGCCCCAGCGCCACTGTTCCGCACCCCGGCGCCGGAAAAGTATCCTAGTTGGGCAGTTTTGACCTCTTGTAGTAAAACAGCCATAACATTTTCATACGAACTCCGATTGAGGTAATTCAAGATGATTCGGAAAGAGAACGAGTAGACCTACAACTTTCATTCTTTAAGTTTTTTAATTTAAGGTTTGTAACAGTAGTCAATATGGCCATCTTTAGGACTATTGTGTATTTTGAGCCAATCGGAGGGCGTCGGGATGCACGAATGCAAGTGCAACCCTTTGGGTATTAGTATAACTTAATGATAACATATTGGACATGTATTAGGATATTGTATCAAGTTGTTAATGTACATGTGGTGCAATGGCATGATCATTTAAGTAGTTGTAATAAAGCTAAAAGTAATGTTCATGAAAGATGTGATGTTGTTTAAACTTAAACTTAGTTAGTAGCTATACTAAGAGTAATAAAGAAACTCATAAAGGTAAAATTAGTGTAACTAATGTGTATTATCAATACATATGGTATGTGTAGGACTTGGGGTGAACGTGAATAATAATTGTTTAACCTACGCACGAGGCAAGTTCCCTAACCTTTGTTACTTTATTATTCAGCAATGTTATTTTTCACTGTTATGTTACACTTATGCAAGTTTTCTAACTCTACTTTTATAATTGTGCAAGTTTTCTTAACTCTAAACTTGTTATATTAGCATGCAAGTACCTTTAGCTTATCGTTCAAGTTATTATTTGTTGTGCATGCTTGATATTAAATTCTAAGATGTAACCTTAGCTTAACGTTGTTCAAAGCAAGGTATGATAAGTTATTCAATTGTTATGCTATTAGATTATTCCTAAAGCATGAACTTAGAACGAAATGTTTATTCAGTATGATCATTCAATAACATAGTGTTATTATCTTGTATTCAACTAATCCTTAGTTGATGTCCGTTGAACTCCAAATTACCTTGAAAACTTATCCAAACCAAACTTACTTTGGTGCGGACTTGTATTCTAAATACTGAGATGAACAACTCTTTTAATAGAGGTTTACGCTTAGCGTTAAAATGGTTGTGCACAATACATTGTACGAAGGGTTGATCCCCCTAAGTACGTAGAGTCCTTATAGTCTTATGACTGTTAAAGTTAAAGTTGAAAGATTACTTATAATTGTGGACATGATTCGTGGTCATTAGACCCTCAGTGAATGCTATAATTTTCAGAAAGTTAATATAATATATTGTTCAGTTCTATTGAGCTTAATATTGGTAATTGATGTGAAAGTTTAAATACTTACTTATTGTTATTTCAAGTGGGCCTTGTTTGCTCACTCTTGCCTGTAAAATTTCTTACAACTAAAGTTGAAACGGGTGACGTACCTAACACCAGTAAGGGAAAAGGAAAGATGAATAAATACTGAAGACTTGTAATAGTTTTGATAGTTTACTTTCAGAATTTGATTTAAAGATTGTAATGAAGTTATTTAATTTTTCGCATTTGAATGATTGTTGTTAAAGGTTGGATAACTTGGGAGATTTCTTTTATTTAAGTTTAATCCTGTATGGGCAGGTTTTCTTTTATTATTCAATTCTATTATGATTGGGCAGTTAGAAATGAATGTTTTGATTACGTGAACACCAAATCTTGAGGTAATGAAGTACCGGGATTTGGGGGTGTCATAATAATAATTAATGGAACCAGGTCAGGCGTAGTACGCACCAATAGGATATTCCGACAGAATAATAAATAACGGAATAATAGAAGAATTTCACCATATAGGCGGTACTTCGCATAAACAGGTTATTCCAACATAATAATAAAGAATGGAATAACATTAGAATTTCACCAAGTATAGGGTAGTCCGCGTATACAGGTTATTCCAACAGAATAATAAAGAATGGAATAACAGAAGAATTTCACCAAGTATAGGGTAACCCGCGTATACAGGTTATTCCAACAGAATAATAAATAATGGAATAACAGAAGTTCTCTTCATGAATACAAAAGAAATAATACCCCTTACGAGTATAACAAATAATATTCCTTACCTTTGAAAGAAGAGTATTCCGACTGGTAAGGCGAGAATATACTCGAAGAAAACTTGCACTACGCTCAAAGCTTTCTTAAACTCTAAATAAATACGCTCAAGATTATAGAAGAAGAACTCTCTCTATAGTTTCTCTCTCTAGAGTTTTAGTAAATTTGTAAGAAATAATGAAGGAATGAGCTTCTATTTATAGAAGAATGGACTGCATAGTAACTAATTCATGAACGGTCCAGATTGATTTACTTTTAATAGGGCGGTCCATATTTAAAGCAAAATCTTTTAAATAAACTATAATATATTATATTTATAATCTAATACAAAGAATAACTTTATAAAATATTTTATTATGCAAATACTATACAGGCACTATACAAACACTATGCATAATAAAATATAATATATTCTAATTATTGTCTAATAAAACAGATAACTTTGTAAAAGTATTCTGTTTTATATAAAAAAAATTTACTATTAGCCTAATAAAAAGAATAACTTTATAAAAGTATTCTGTTTTATATAAAAAGCTTTTCTGTTTTATTACATTAATAATACTAATAAAACAAAACTGAGTGACTTCTCACGTAAGCATCAATAATCAATACCGTGTGCTACTATGCAACCATGCGTATTACTGTACTTTTAACACCGGGTGTTTCAACAGTTAACGGTAAAACTTTCGCCGTTATTTTCATAAAAATATTTTTGTCGTTTCTCAATCCGACAATAATTCTGTTGTGGGGTCCACTAATGATTGTACCATCGTAAGAATATTCCCCGATAAAAAGAATATTCCCCAACTAATCGAATATTCTCCGACACAACGAATATTTTATATCAACTTGCTTACTTTGTAAAAAAAAATTTCACATATTACCCTTAACTTTAAACTTTTATCAATTTAACTATTTACCAAAATAGAAAAATTGAATACTTTTATTTCATAAAATTCAGGGTCTCACAAGCTATCCGACCTGTTAATCTCTGAACATCCTTGTACGACTTCGGAGATTTCATATCTAAGATCGCCTGAATTTTCTCCAGATTTGCCTCAATGCCCCTTTTACTAATCAGATACCCTAGAAACTTTCGAGACCCCAATCTGAAGGTACACTTAGTCTGGTTCAAACACAACTTATGTTTTCTGACTGTCTCAAAGCAGCTTTGTAGGTCCTCCAGATGATCCCGAACTGACATGCTTTTCATAATTATGTCGTCCACATATACTTCCATGCTTCGGCCTAACTGCCTTGTGAATACATAGTTCATCATCCGCTGATAAGTTGCCCCGGTATTGAGCAGTCCGACGGTCATCTTTCGATAAGCATAAATGGCCCGATGCGTGATGAAACTCATCTTTGGGATGTCCTCCTTATTCATTAAAATCTGATGGTACCTCGAAAAGGCGTCCATGAAACTTAGCATACCATACCCCGAAGTGGCGTCGATAAACTAGTCTATATTAGGCAAATGACAGAAATCTTTTGGGCATGCCTTGTTTAGGCCCGTGTAATCGATACATAATCTCTACTTCCCGTTCTGTTTCTGAACCAAAACCACATTAGCCAACCACTCGGGGTAATAGATCTCGAAGATGAATTCTGCTTCTAGGAGTTTGGCGATCTCTTCGTCTATGATTCTCTGCCTTTCTGGAGCAAAAACCCTTCTTTTTTGTATAATTGGCTTTCTCTTCAGGTCCATATGCAGCCTATGCAGTGCTACCGATTCATCCACCCCTAGCATGTCACTGGGTTCCTATGCAAAAATATCGACATAAACCCGAAGTAGGTCTATCAGTCCAGTCCGAAACGGTTCTGTCAACCCCGACCCGATCTTGATCAATTTCTCTGCATTCCTCGGGACCAGTTCTACATCCTCTGTCTCCTCGGCAGGCAAGGCCAGTGATTCTGTGCTGCTTTCAGTGAATAGTTATATCTCAATGGCCATTGTCTGCTTCTGCTTACTCACCCCGACTCCTGATGAAATCAAAGTATTTCGATAGCACCTTCGTGCAATATCAAGATCACCTTTTACCTCCCCAATCTTGTTCACTGTCAAAAACTTGATTTTGAAATGAGGAATGGATATTACTGCTTGCAAAGCTGCCAGGGTCGACCTTCATAAAATTATATTGTATGCCGAATCCACCTGGACCACGAAAAACCTGACCATCACCTCAACCTGCTGGGGTGATGTGTTGAACCTGACAGGCAACTCAATGGTGCCCGACACATGCACCGTATCTCTACTGAACCCGTGCAATGGGCCTTCTCCACCCAACTCCATCTTCTTTCCCTCCAAATCCATCCTTTAGTAAGCGTGAGCGTACAATATATCGACCAAAGATCCATTGTCGATCATCATCCTTCTCATATCTACCGTGCGGACCTGGGCCGTTATTACTAATGCCCCGTCATGTGGTTCTATAAGGTCTGTTAGACAATCTTCATCAGAGAAAGAGATAGATGTTCCCGGGTAGGCCCGATCCTTTCTTTGTGAGGAACCCACAACTAATAATATTGCATCGAGGTGCCCACTTCTTTTCGTTCCAGTTACACGCCCTATAGAACTGCCTGAAATCACATCTATCATGCCTCAGGCTGGCTGGTTCTATTTTGGTTACGTATCTTGAGCCGACCCTCTATTATCCTCCCTTTGTGTCTCAACATTCTCCTGACCTGCTACATATTGGACTAACTGGCCGTTCTAAACATTTTTCTCTATCAGGTCCTTCAGGTCATAACACATCTCCATTGTATGCCCGGGAGTATTCATAAAATTTGTCTCGACCCCTCTTCTCAGGTTTTGAATTCGTCGAACATGGCTCATAGAAGGGTTTGCTCTGAATTTTCTCTAATATCTTGGCCCGATTTGTGTTGAGGGGGTGTAGACTTTATTGACTTTTTGCTCGAAAAGGGGGGTCAGCCACTGCCCGATCCCCCACCATTATAGTTCTTCTTCCTAGAATTATCGCCCTCCCCTGATTATTGTTTGAACGCTGGTAATTCTGTTTCTCCCGATCCTTGAATTTTTTGTAAGATTGAGAGTGGGGCTTAAAGTTTCCCATAGCTTCTTCTATGGCAATGAAACCTTCGGCCCGATGGAAAACTTCAGTCAGGTCGGCAGGAGGGTTGATTACCAGATCCTTCATCAATTTCTTTGATCTTTCTATGTCCAGACCTGTTGTAAAAAATCCTAAGGCTTGAGGGGAATTCAACTCCACCACCGATCCTACTGCCTCTCGAAATCTCTTAACGTACTGACCAAGACTTTCATCCCAGCATTGTCTCACCTGCATAAGAGAGGCAGTGATCTTTCCCCTGCGTTTGTTACTCCCGAACCGAGCGTGAATATTCTCCCGAAGGTCATTCCACGAACAGATCGATCCTGCTGCCAAAGTCCCCATCCATTCTCTGGCACTCTTCTTCAAAGTTATCACAAACATGTGGCACTTGGCTACGTTTGAATGCCCGTAATAAGTCATCATCCTGTCGTACCCATCAGAATGATCATAAGGGTCCCCTAAGCCGTCATTTGTCTTCATCGAGGGCATTTTCTTCTTCGGGTCGGCTGTTACCTGATTGATTTCGGGCGAGAAAGGTGAACTGGGGTAGATTAGGGGTGGTCCCCTTAGGCTTTTTATTGTCAGCAGCTTCTCAACCTCCGTAACCCTTCTTGCGAGGTGGTCGAACTCCTCTTTATGAGGGGACGATCTAAGCCTGTCCCTATCGTATTCAGGAGACGCGACCCTCCTCCTTTATCCTGATCTGCCCTGATGCTCAGATTTTTTGTCTAGAGAACTACTTCTCCTTCAGCTTCTGCTTTCTCGAGAATAACTCTGAGGTCTGCTACGATCCCTTCCAGCTTCTTCCTATCGAGGAGTCCTGGATTGGCTACAATGCCAGCGCCACTTTGATGAAGCCTCTTGCTCTCTAGCCATTTTGGCCATCTGCTCTTCGAGCTCCTCTTGCTGAAGGCGTAAAGCCATCATGGCATCCTGATTTTAATGCATCTTTTTCTGCAGGATGAATTGATGTTGGTCTCGAATGCCCTCTACCTGGTCTTTCCCTCGTCTTTTGTATACCCGAGACTGATTGTCATCGGCATAACTGACGGGAATAGGAGTGTGCTGACTAGCCGAAAACAATCGTTATCGGACAGATTGGGTGTGTCCAGCATCGTCTCCCTGATCCTTAGAACCTAACCTATCCTTTACTGACCCCCTCATCTGGGTGGTGTGGTGGGTTTTTGCTTTCTCCTGGTTAGAAGCACTGTAATCTCTGCTCGCCATATCCTTCAACCAAAAAATAACGTTGTGATTGTCGATGCACTAAATGCCCTCCTTCTAGCATCAATGTTAACGCCAAGTTTCGACGGCACGTCCAATCACCAAATCCACACGCTGAATCTTGCACAGTAACAGATCACACACGAAGCTTGACGGCTTGTGCCGCCGGGTGATAGCTCTGGTGTGAGACTGAGTACAGGCTGTTACAAGGTTTAACAATGGAGGCTTTAGTATTTAGTGCTCAAAGATGTATTAGCTGGTAATTAAAGTCTAGCCTTATATTTATAGCCATTCTTATCACCTTAGAGTCCTCTTCCGAATCAGATTAGGATTACCAAATATAGCAGTTACCATTATTTGGGTCCAACACAATCTCCTTAAAAGGTGCAAGTTGAATATAACCCAAACACTACCTTTGGAGTTAACTTATTCTAATATGGTTAGGACTAGAATCCTTAACCATTTAAACTCCTTATCCCTCCGAACTCCATACAAGGACCAGTCCACTGTATAGGCCCAATCCAATCAAACCATGTAAGCTGGTCTGGGCTTCGGCCCAAAGGACTCGGATGCCCGACCCTAAACACCATGAACTAGATCGAGACTCCAGTCAAGAAGACTCAGAGGCCTGAACCCAAACACCTTTAATACCCTTAATGGCTTCGGCCCAATGGGCTTAGTATCCCCTTCTGATGCCAGGCCTTCATCCCACGTGAGGGTCTGTAAAATGCTCCCGAACAAACATTAAAAATAAAATTCAATCCCAAAAAAATTCCACCTATTAACCATTGTTACTTATAAAGCCATAGTAAAAACGATATATATAGAGATAGAAAGAGAGACTGATAGTGTTGATGATATCGATAATGATAGAGAGCTCCTGATGAGCCAATTGCAAGTTCTCGACCAAAGCTTTTCCTCGACCATGGCTTCGTCGACGCGTCCTTAGGAGTAGGAATAGGAGTATAAGTAGAAGTATTAGCAACTTGTTTCTTCTTCTTGCTGGGATTTTCTTTCTCCACCTCCCACGCAAAATCTATTAGCCGATTTTTTAAAAAAAAGATTTGGCTTTGCAGATTGTTTTTAAAAAAAGGAAGAGAGAGAGATTGGGAAAAGAAAAGAAGAACTATGCTGAACATGATGTATACATAGTTTGTATGTATATATAAAGTAGAGGATGAAGATGGAGAATTTAGTGCTTTTTCCCCTTTTGGCAAATGGAGGGGAAATGTCAAGGCTTCATACCATGTCACACAAAGTTGCTCCACGTGGCTGTCGATTAGTGAGCTGCAATTGTCTCGTTTGTCTAGCTGGTATGTCTGTTAACGGGAGGGGCATAGTTGAGTTGGGTTTTATAACATTAAGGGTACTTTTGAAAAAAAAAAGGTTTAGGGTGTATGTGGAACTTCGGGGTAAACGTCAGGGGAATTTTTGGACCTTTACCCGTTAAAGGAGTAAGGAGTAAAATTACGGGCCTTTGGAGGGAGGGAATTGTTTTAAGGACATAATGGAATTATAGTTGGAATCAAAATTAAATTATAAAACAATTGCAATTAGATCTTTCATTTGTTTGTTTGGTACATTACTAAAGAATTATTTTAAAACAAGATAACTAAAATATTCCTAAAATATATATATAATATTAATTATTCGTAAAACACACACACACACACACACACACACACACACACACACACACACACACATATATATATATATATATATATATATATATATATTAAGGAGAATAATTCATAACAACTATTTGTTATGAACACTATTTCAATAACTAGATCTCAAACCGTTCAATAGTAGATCTAATAGCTTGGACATGGGCTTGACCGTTAGAAAGAATAGCGATAAGTGCAACTCCTACTAACAGTTAGAGAAATGACTAAGTTGTCCTCAAGTTTATTTGGATTTTATCCAGCCACAATTCCTACTTGCGGTCAGGCAAAACAACGTCGTTTTTAGTCAACACGCTGTTGTTTTTCCTGGTAACTACCAACTATAAAAATTAGGTTCTCTCAAGGAATTTGTGTAATTTTGTCTTGGCGCTAGTCCTATTTGTGATCATAATAGAGTGAATTTGTGCATTTTTTTTGGAGTTAATTATGTATAGTATGCACTGTTACACTTTTTAATATACATTGCTGCACTTTGAGGCCATCTAATATAAGTCAAGGCAATCCTCAAAGCCAAAAAAGTACTCCAACCCCAATGAATCCTCAAAGCCAAGGAAATACTCGAACTTCAACAACATCTATGTCAACTATGAGGCCATCTACATTCCAATATAGGGGAAAAAATTAGATTTCTGCAAATCAACTATAACGACCCAAAAATCGAGACCAACTTAATCCATAATCATAACTAATTTAATCTTAACCTTGTGTGTTAGATATTATCTTGATTCAGCTCTTCATCATACTAAGATCAAATATCAGCTAAAAATGCGGATAATTTAAAACTTTTCTTTTATCTTTCCTTTGTTCCCTGAATTGTAACCTTTACGATTACATATTTCATAATCATATTTATTTAATGGTTCATTTTATTAAAGTAATATGAGTATATACAACTCATTCTTCAATTCCTATCTTTCTTATACAATATTGTCATTATATTACTTTACATTTCAAAATAATCACCAACATACATTCTCATTTCCAAACAAACATTTCTTATTTATTGAACATTTCAAACTGTACATAAGTGTCAGTTACACATATCAAACTATCAGTATTGTTCTATACAACTTCTAATTCAAGAAAGTGTATTCCTTCAGTATTGTCTAGATAGCAAGTAATATCACATTGCGTCTTTAGCATGTAAAATTTATGTTTTGCAAGATTGAGCTCGATAGCTCAGCGAATCTAACAATTTTCATTCTTCACGTAACACAAAATTTCATGCTCAATTCATATATCATAATCATTCTTCTATGTATATAATACATGATGTGCTTTATATATCATGTAAAGATTGGGTTCCATAACTCAATAAACTTAGTCATAGACTGACTTTCACTATTCATAGCGCATCATACGTAATTCAACATATTCATGTAAATTCATTTACATTGTAGTACAGATTACATATAATCAATATCAAGTTCATATAACATATAGGAACTAGAAGACTTACCTTAATCGTTGATTATTACTTATAGCTACATGCGCTTCACGTAGCCCACACCAATTTGGTTCATACACAAGCACGCATCCGTCATTTGTATTCCTTGTTAACTAAGTTTACATTAACTCAATAGAATAGCTTCATTAACTTTATCACATTTATTGGTTTCGTTGGATAATTTTTAGCCAAATCTTTTATTTAAGTCAATCCTTTTATATCTGGACAACACTATTTACTATATATTTCAGGTATATAGTGATGGAGGCTTAAAAACATGCCTAACAGTCCCTTTAACAAACTTAGCTTACCCTTTTTGTTTTCATTTTTGAAAACTTCTTAAATTTTGATTTGCTTGTAAGTCTTTTAACAAACTTTGCTTAATCAAGCCACTATGTCTCATATATTATAGCTTAAGATATGTGTATAAGCATACTCTAAAGTCAACTCAAACAGCAAACCTTTCTTAGCGCAACTCTGCAGCACGGTGCGGTTGTGCTGCTTTTATGTCTGGGAGTGGCGCTACCGCGCTACTCCTTGTTAAGCCCAGAACTGAGTTTTTCAATGTCCAGTTCATTATACAACATACTAGGACCCTCTTTAGCATTATATACCACATGTCCATAAAGTTCATCCTAGCTTTGATACTCACTTTACTTATACCAAGTTAACTTTTTTCAAAATAACATTCAATCCCCATATTACTGATAAATAAGTCTCTCTTTACACATGCCTAAGCTCTATTTGAAAATATCTTATTTTTTTCTTCAAAACCATGCAGTTTTCCATTTGAAAACTCATATTCAACCATGCTTCGCTAAGTTACTTTATACATAGCTAGTTGAGACATCATATGAGACACATAACCTTTCATTTAGGACTCTAATACGCATGCTCTAAGGTTCAGCATACCAAGAAAACATCTTGGCTCTTCTGCAAACCGGCGCGGCTGCGTTGGTCTTTGGCCTGGAAGTGGCGCAGCCGCCCACTTCGGCTGAGGCAAATTTCTTACTTTATTTTTTGTAGAACCGAGATTTCTAATTACCATAACTTCCAATTTGCTTCATAATTGATATATTATAAGTCTAGATCATTGGAATCAAATTTCCAATTACCTTAACTAGTCTTAGTTGCTAATTCATAGTACCCATATAAACTGAATTCTCTTAATTCGTAAGATTTTTGGAAGAATTCTTCATTTATACATTTTAGTGATTAGTTTAAATGACACTCCCAAATCCAGGTACTTTATTTCCACAGGATTTGGTGCTCACTATCCAAAATAATTACATCTAACTACCCATAATCAAGGATAAAGACATAAGTTAAATAACTTAAACAATAATCCTCCCCAATATAGGGTTACATCAACTTAAAACAAATCCTAGGTAATCTAACCTTAAATTATTGCATAAGTTTGCAGAATACATCATATAAACAAATACGTCTCATTACAAAAGTTCTTTCAAATAAAATAAAATAAACCTAATATATATCACTTGGTCATCTTGCCTTTTCCCTTACTTGTAGACGACTCGTCAACTTTCTCAACTTTAGCTGCAGTGTTATATGCAAGAGTGAGCAAACAATTGCTTACAGATATAGTGATGACAATAGCAATATCATAAGAGTAAGCAATGAATATTGAATAATAAAGAAGTCTTTCTTCGAATCAAGATTAGAAAACAAATTCGTGATTTATATCTGAGGGTCTCAAGACCATGAACTTTGTTTTAGGTTACTAAGTATTTCTACCTTAACCTTTAATAGCCGTTAGACTAAATGGACCTTTCCTCTCGTACTTAGGGGGATCAGCCCTTTGTACCATGTATTGTGCACAAACATCTTAATGCTAACGCGTAAATATTTCCCTATAATAGGGTTGTTCATCTCAGTTTGACTTAGGATTTTCGCACTAAAGAAAGTTTAGTTTGGATTAGCTTTAACGATGGTTCTAGAATTTTAGAACGCTCATCAACCATGGACTAGTCAAATCAATAAAGGTTCACTAGCCATTCGAAGTTTGATACAATAACTAGGTATTGAGTAACAATATTTAAGACAAGAATGGAATCACAACAATATATAGTTAAATAAAACATTGTGTATTCAATAGACTATCTTCAAAGGAACTAAAAAGTCTCGTTCGAAATAATAAAAATTTCAAGCTTTGAATTAATAAAAAATAATGATTAGAAACTCGCTCAGTATGAATAAACAACTTAAGCCATCTTAATCAAACAACATCAAGTTCAAGATTAGGAAACTTATTTAACGAAAAGTAAGATTTAGAAACTTCCATAGTAATAATAAACAAGATAAGATAAAGATCTTGCTCTACGTAAAGAAATAAGGTTTAGGAACTTGTCTCATGCTTAAGTTACACAATTATAACACACGTTCGCCAAACACCCTATATATACCATTGAAATCACAATACCGATTAGTTAAACTAACATTAAATCTATAGGTTTAATTCTTATTCAAGTTCATCTCATTATCCTATCTCATATTTTAATCACTGACACCATTTACAAGTTTGAAATCATAAATCTAGTAAAGCATCATCACGCTTAAATAACATCTTATGACTTAATAAACTATAAGTTAAAGTTTTCTAAGTCATTATCTTTTCAACCTAAAATCATCAAATACATGTTTACAATCTGTTACAGAACTTCATTACATGCTTAACACATTATCATGCACCTTAGACTAGGTTAGGCCAACATGTCATGGACTAAAAACAAAAAAAACAAACTATTTCTGCTCAGGGGAGGGCATAGCTGAGCTACCCCAAGCCTTGGCACCGGCACAGCTGCGTTGTTCTTGTTCTTGACATCGGCGCAGCTGTGCTAGTGCGCAAACAAGAACACTGCAGTCTGCTTCCAGCACTGATGAGATCCAAAACTCCAATTCCTCCAATTTCTACGGCAACATGGACAAACCCATACACTATAAACCTTACCAAACCACATAAAATATACACTTAATCATTATAACACCTGAAGCAATCATAAAAAACCAAATTTAAGGGATTAAAACTATGTTTTTGTTAGTTTCTTCATTTTCTAACATGTTTAGCGAATTCAATCACCAAAACTTCGTTTCTTAACCAAATTAGTCCATTATACATGCATTATTTTCGTTTCTTAACATATTAACACAATCCATAACCTATTTATAGATTACCATATAATCCAAGCATAAATTTTAACTCTAAAATCAGCCTTTTAGTACATATTCAACCAAAAACCAATTTCTTCTTCTTAAACATGACTACACATGAATTTGATCCTCCAAAATCGTCTGTAAACAATATACAACAGATTATAAACCATCTATAACACACATAACAACCATTCTAACAAATCATCAATCAAATTTTCATTTTTCCAAAAAAAAACTCAAGAAACAAAACTAAGAACATGGAGTTAGGTTTTATACCTTTAATTCTTGATTAATCTTAACAAAGATGATAAAGAATTGCTTGCTAAAGCTTCCCCTTCTCTCTTGATACTCCAATTCTCAGAGAATTCCCTTCTCCAACTCTCAAGTTCTCTGTATTTCTCTCTAAGTCTTGGAACAAAAGTACGCATAATATATAAAACAGATAAAACGTGTGTTATAAGTTAAATCAAGTAAAGGTCATCGGCTGCTATATTAACCAAAAGCCACAAGGCCATGTTTGGTTGGCATACAATATCCCCCTCTTTAATTTATTTTTATATTTTCCTTATATTATAGTTAACTTGTCACACCTTTAATTAATTAATTAAATCATAAATCAAATTAACATCTACATTATAATTATAATTTCCATTATAAATTATAATTGTGCTTAACAAATTATTACATCTCTAATCTAATTATTAAATTAAATTAGAACATCACCACTACACAACATTATAAAACAATTTATTTAATTTAATTATTTCATTAAATTAAATCTTCAATCCATAAAATTGTTATACATTAATTTAATTAACATATCTCCTAATTAAATTATTACACAATAACTTCATCGAATATTTATTTATCTCAATAAATAAATTAACACAAATATTTATTTAATTCGATAAATATTTAAAATTAATTACAAAATTCTCGTTCGTTACAGTTTGTGGGCATGATGTAGAACTTCTAATTTCATGAAAGTTCAAATATGATCTAACTAGAGATCTTGGAGAAATCAATCTCAGACAACCAATTATCTCTTTTACTTCCTATATAATCAATTACAGACATTCATTTATCAATTCTTTATATAAGCATCTACCTTAACTATTCAAATATAACAGAAGTTTAAATTTACCTCTTGTGTTGAATTCCTTGATTCAAACTTGATTTCTAGCTGACTATAACCTTTTCTTGTTTAATCATTGTTCCAATTCTTCTTAAATCATCAATTCTTTTATGAATTATTAGAACTTCAAACTTTTAGCTATTATAGAAAATGAAAGAATGAAGTTGGGAATTTGTCTTTTGAACTAAGGAACAGAATTAAAGGTCGTGGTTTAGTTCTATAGAAATCATATGCTTACTCCCCACGTTCTTAGCCTTGCTGAGTTTTCTCCCTATTCTTATATTAAGCCAATAGCTCCTGCTCTCCTTCATTGACTCAGCTCACCCTCTAGCACCTCATGCTTAGAATTTAATGACTCAGACTTTTTAATCAAACAACTCAAGCTTATTATAATGACTTGGCTTATTTACTTATAAAGCTTTTATAACTTCAGTACTTATCGCATAGTATATTATGTATATTATAAATACATAATATACATTAATTATATTAATGAGCTATATTCCAAAAAAATCCTTTTCATAAAAATAAAAGCTATACATTAAATAAATTTATTCAACTTAGTAACTTAAAATGATTTTATTTCAATTCACTTATTTAAATTTAATTATATCTTCTTTCTTTAATAAATTGTTTTTAACAATTTACTTTTATACAAATACATCACTTACAATATACTCAATAATGTACTAATATTACATATTTCTTCCATTAAAATAGAAGTTATACATTAAATAAAATAATATATTTAATGTAATAAATCCACTAGGTATATTAAAATAATTATGGTAAATTATTTCAATTTACCTTATTAATGGATACAATGATTTTGTATCTTTTATTCACCTATTTCCCTTTTAATAAATTAATTTCCACAATTTATTTTTGATCACAACAAATATATAATAATATATTCAATTATTTCCTTTCTCCCTCCTATAGAATAATATTATATTTATTATCCACATAAATTACATATTGCACCTCAAAAATTTACTTATATAGTCCAATATCACATAAAAAGAATTTTATTAATTTAAATTCTGATTTTAATATACTTTAAAATTTTAAAACGTTATATTCTTCCCCCCTTATAAGGACTCCGTCCCCGGAATCACAATCCCGAACCTATTTTTCACGGTTAAAATCTATTATCTCACGATCATACCATCTCCTTTTGGCGGCCTTATTTTGTGATAATGAAATATATTATTTTCACATAACACAACACATATTAACATACATCTCCAAATATTAATAGCATTCAACTATCTCATACTTATCTCTCTAATGATCCAAAAGTCCTAAAATTCTCGGACTTAATCTTTCTTTTTATATGTTTTCACGTTATTATTTCCTATCAATTTCATGATCCGAAAATCTTTAATTCTTATAATTTTATTCCCTTCTTCTCAGAATTTGTCCATACAACTCATCAATACAAATTTTTAGGTTATCATTTTCTTTTTCAAGGATTCGTTTTGACGTATTGTACGACCTACTTTCTTCTAAGAAACATCATTCTATCTACCTTTAACTTCCAGAATAGAAATTCTCCACAATTGTTCAATAATTGTGAAGTCATACGAGTAATTCAAGAATTCAAAAGATTCGCTTGGGAAGAACTTTCGATATTATGTTAAGGGTCATAAAGACAGTGAACTTTTTTTCTAAAAAAGCTTTTAACAGAAATTCATCTGTAAACTAACATATCTTATGGCCACTTAGGTGATCAACATGGTTATACCCTAAGTTAATCCTTGCTATCTTTGCCGCTATTTTGCGCAAACAGAATTTCCAAATTCAGGGATGTTCCGTGATGATCAACACTAACGTGCAGGAACGACATTCGCGTTCATCATCTGCCTTTGGCACATAAAACATTTTTTCCAATTCAGGGATGTTCATATCCAGTTTGGAGTCTATACCAGATCAATTTAGTCATATAATTCCAAAGTTTAATATAAGCAATAAAATATTTTAATCTGTGTTTAGCCGATTCAAATAGCATTGCCACCTCTTAAACTATTAAAATACTGAAAATCATTTTATGATGCATAGTACCACACTATTTTAACAGTCCGTTAAAAATACTATTATTTTATGACTTTGTCATACTACATACCATAGTGGGCTAACGATCCTTAGATCACATCCGACACTAGGTTAAGTTGTATTGATGACTCCATCATCTCTCATATAGATCTACTTCATATTAATGATATACTGATGACTATAAAATATATTTTGATTTTTTCAATTTTGTCTAGTCGAAACAGTTAGCATAGACATAGGTAACAACCATACTTTAAAAACTTATTGGTTCAACAATTTGACCTAATACATGTATATATATATATATATATATATATATATATATATATATATTTAAAATAACAATGCAATGATCAGCATGATGCCAATAAAATATAGTATAGCTTGAGAATATTCATTTCTCCCTTCATCAGCTTTCAACTTTCTCCGTTGCTTCATTATATAATCCTACCCATTAATACTTAATATACTGAAAGTAATTAGTTCTAAATCTATAATATTCCTATACCCTAGTATAGTTCATCAAACTTACCACACTTTATGTGTTTAGGAACTTGCCATAAAAATATGACTTTAGTAACTTATCCCAGCAATACGTAGTTCAAGAACTAATCAGGGACTGTCCATACGATTATGATTTGAAAAACATACCATATAATTATGAGTCACAAACTTGTCATAAGTATGAGTTTTAAAAACTCGCACCTAATCTTATATTATCTAATTATCAAATATACATATGAGAAAAGAATCGCATTCTCATCATATATATATTGATAGCGTGACACCAACATCTCAATGATTATCATTGTGATAAACTAAGTGGTTGTTAAACCAAGCACAAAACCATGTCCATACAAAAGTTTGTACAACTCAGTTATCACACGAGTTCTCACACGAGTTCTCAATTTAAATCCCATCCAATCTTATCAAATCTTATCTTGCCCTTTGTTCAATACGAATTTTTTTTAATTCGTATTCCATCATCTTTATAACTATTTTTGAGTTTTTATTTGTACTATTTCATTGTACCTTTCCTGTACAACATTATTCTATAAGTTTTCAAAATCGTGTTACATTAGGATTATTTCTTTACGATATTCTTTCTTTCCTTTCCAATCATGATATTTTATGATTATTCGAATCAGGTGTCCCTGATCCTTTTCTTTTTCAAGA
The DNA here is from genome assembly GCA_016801055.1 of Panax notoginseng. Classification (NCBI taxonomy): domain Eukaryota; kingdom Viridiplantae; phylum Streptophyta; class Magnoliopsida; order Apiales; family Araliaceae; genus Panax; species Panax notoginseng. The sequence continues at coordinate 84,812,235 of CM029017.1, read as the reverse complement.
TTCTTCTTTGAATCTTTGTGTATTATATTAACGCAATCTTTATAAATTTCTAAATTCATTTTAAGACCATTTAAACCTCATTCGTGTTTATACTTAACATTTTCTTTTCTTTTCATATACCTTGTTTACGGTTATAGCTTATGGTATGCTTACCTAAGGTTTATAACTCATAGCTCTGATACCAATTGTAATGACCCAAAATTCGGGACCAATTTCATCCATAATCAGGACTAATTTAATCCTGACCTTGTGCGTTAGATACTATCTTAATTTAGATCTTCATCATACTAAGTTAAAATATTAGCTGAAAATGTAGATAATTTAAAACTTTTCTTTTGTCTTTCCTTTGTTCCCTGAATCGCAACCTTTACGATTACATATTTCAGAATCATATTTATTTAATGATTCCTTTTATTAAAGTAATACGAGTATATACAACTTAATCTTTTTAATTCCTATATTTTTATTTTTATACAATATTGTCATTATATTACTTTACATTTCAAAATAATCACCACATACATTCACATTTCCAAACAAACATTTCTTATTTATTGAAAATTTCAAACTGTACATAACTGCCAGTTATGTATATCAAACTATCAATATTATTCTATATAACTTCTAATTCAAAAAAGTATTCCTTCACGTCTTCTAGTCCTAATCATCCAGATAGCAAGTAGTATCCCATTGCGTCTTTAGCCTGCAAAATTTAAGTTTTACAAGATTGAGCTCAACAGTTTAGCAAATCCAATAGTTTTCATGCTTCACGAAGCACAAAATTTCATGCTCAATTCATATATCACAATCATTATTCTATGCATAAAATGCATGTTGCGTTTCAGATCTCATGTAAAGATTGAGTTCCATAACTCAATCAACTTAGTCATAGACTGACTTTCACAGTTCATAGCGCATCATATGTAATTCAACATATTCATGTAAATTCATTCACATTGTAGTACAGATTACATACAATCAATATCAAGTTCATAAAATACATAGAAACTGAAAGACTTGCCTTGATCATTGATTATTACTTATATCTACATGCGCTTCACGTAACCTGCACCAATTTGGTTCATATATAAGCACACAACCGTCATTTGTATTCATTGTGAACTAAGTTTACATTAACTCAACAAAATAGCTTCATTAACTTTAATCTCGTTTATTTGTTTCGTTGGCTAATTTCAAGCCAAAATTTTTATTTGAGTCAATCCTTTTATGCCTACACAACACTATTTACTATATATTTCAAGTATATAGTGATAGAGGCTTAAAAACATGCCTAACTGTCCCTTTAACAAACTTAGCTTACCCTTTTTATTTTCAATTTTGAAAACTTCTTAAATTTTGATTTACTTGTAAATCTTTTAACAAACTCTACTTAATCACGTCACATTTTATTTGGGTTATTAAACAATATTTTCGTCATATAATACAGCTTAAGAGATGCATATAAGTGTGACTATCCGAGTTTTCGAAAAATAATAAAATAAGAATTTAAATATAAAATTCTTATTATGTGATATATTATGTAAATTGTACTCCATAAGTGAATATATGTTGTGCAATGTGATAATTTGTAATATTATAAATATATTATTATTATATATTATATGTAAATAAATTGTAGAAAATAATTTATAAAAAACGGGATAAGAAAAATAATCAAATACATTATTTGATTAGTCGAAAATAAATTGTGGAGGAGCAACTTATTCTAGGAAAAAGGATTGGATATATTATTATATATATCTACCAGTTAAAATAAATTGTGGGAAAAATATTTTTTAAAAGGGAAAGACGTAGTTAAATTTAATTATACAAAATTATTGTATGTATTAAATATGGTAAACTAAAATAATTTAGTATAGTGAATTATTTTAATAATTCAGAAAATATTATATTATTATAATTTCTATTTTTATTATTATGGGATATAATATATTATATATTAATTGTATATAATATATTTGATGTAGTATTATATAAGTATACTATATATATGTATTATGAATACAGGGTATGTATGTATTATGAGTATTGGCGAAGTAAATCAATCTGGAGTTGTATGTATGTGTTGAGCAAGATTTTGCAGCAGAGAGTAAGAAAAATTGGGCATTAAGGAATTTACATGGATAACAAGTTTAGGAAGCCTTATATATATCTCAATTATCCTCTCCATTTTCGTTTGGTTCATCATATGTTCTCTTGTTCCCATACCCCATAGCAAACCAAAGTGTCGACGTCGGGATTTTTATTTGTCCCTTTCTGTTCTTGTCTTTTGCTGTTCTAACGTTAGGTGAGATTTGTTTGAAAAAATAAGTTTGAAAAGGTCTGATACGTATATGTCGATTATTGGACTATAAGAGTCACCAGTTGGTATTTTTAAATAGTTGTACCAACTCAACCGAGAAAAGGTTTGCACATTAACCTAGTGATGTAACACTGCTTAACTGGTCTGTGAAACCAAGATTCGTTAGGGTCCGGGGGCTTGCTTATGCGGAGGGAAGGTGTTAGGTACCCCCCGACATATGTGGTAACACGGTGACCACCACTTTTCAATTTAAACTTCTATTTGAATATGTGTGTGTGTGTGTGTGCGTGGGGGAGTCAATGTACAATTATCTAGAAGTAGTGTTATGCCTCGTTTGCACCTATATACAAAGGGTTTGAATTTATATAACAGTTCAATTTTAACAAGATATAGCAGTGATATTTTTTAAAAGAGGTTTTTCAAAGCCTTGTGCGCCATAGTAATTGAGGCCTTTGATACTTCCATTTTATTATATGCTCGGCTTGATTGCTTTTATTTTTGAGATGTTAAGCATCTTCGAGAAAATAAGATATACAGAATTACCGAACTCCTTATGGGCATGTAAGCCATCTAAGGAAATTCAAACACCGTGAATAATTTACAAGTTGGTTACAGCTGAAAATGTCCATCACGGGAACCAAATCTAGATTCAGGGACTGAATCTGTGATCACATAATTTTTAGGCTCACATGATGATGCGGTATGTATGAAAGCTGTAAATAGTTATATATATAAAAGTTGTAAATATATATATATGAACGATCAATTGCCACGAAGTAAACTCCAGGCGAGACGATATATATATATATATATATATATATATATATATATATATATATATATATATATATATATATGCGATCAACTGCCACGAAGTAAACTCCAGGCAGGACGAAATGTAAATATATATATATATATGGACGGTAAATGGCCACGAAGTGACTCCATACATGACTGAAATGTAAATATATATATATATATATATATATCTTATATGTTATATATATATATATATATATATATATATATATATATATATATATAAAGCAATAAAAGCCACGAACCGACGGTCCGGGCATATGCACACAACAAGACTCTCAACGTGAACAACTGTGTGTGAATGAAAGTGGTGAAAGGCTTTAAGAAATGTGAGATGTCTTATAGTGGACTTCCAAGAAGACTTCAGATAGCTTTAAATGAATGAATACTCGATTTCCACTGGTAAAATATAGCAAAACACAAGCTCACAAGTGTTTGAAAAGAGAAAGCAATCAGTTTATAGTGTGTACAGAGCAAAATGGACAGGGCTTTCTCTCACCGTTTCTCTCTTGAAAATGGCCACCCCAAGCCCTCTATTTATAGAGGGTGGAGCCGCAGGTGTACCTGCGACAGCCGTAGGTCCACCTGTGGCTACCCAAGGTGCCCCGGGCTCCATGGGCCCTGCCGTCTCGAAGTACTTGCACGCATGCAATGTGTTGTCTGCTCGAACCTTCAAAACTTTCAATCCAGGCATCCGATTGAGACGTGTAATACCTTTTCGGAATGCAGTTGTCGAGAGCTACACAATGACCTGGGATAAGAGGTTATACGAAGTCGAGAAGATGGGTCCATAACCAGATCTTTAGGTCTTCAAATTCTTTTCGGTGTGTTGTCTTATGTAGTAGTCACTCGGGATTTGAGCTATGGTTCTTATAGGACACTTCTGTGTAAAATGTATGTTAAAATGTTGTTGAGATGGAGTGAATATGGGATCGAGGTGGTAAAATGATGATTTTGCCCCTCATCGGGGTTATCTCCGGTTCTGGACTGATTTAAGCAGTCGTTGCTTAGGGTTATATCTGAGATTGGGCTGCTGTAGGTACTGAATGTCCTCTGGGTTATCTCTGAGGTGTGGCTGACCTCCTAGGGTTATCTTCGAGGTTGGAACTGAGTGCCTCGGGGTTATCTCCGAGGTTGAAGCTGACTGCTGGGGATGTAAAATGAGCTTTTCTGGGGTTATCTCCAGAACTGCAACTGCATTCCTCGGGGTTGTCTCTGAGGTTGGAACTTCATCTCTCTGGGTTGTCTCTGGGATTGGAACTGTATCTCGAGATTGTATCCGAGATGGAAAAATTGAGTATCCCGGGGTTATCTCCGGGATTGAGCTGAGTTGACCTCCAAGGTTATCTCTGGAAGATAATTTGGCCCTCCTGCAATGTTAGTAACAGGAATACATAAATTTTGAGTGTCTACAGATGCCCCTCTTTATCATATTCATGCAATGTAATGGCATGGATAAGATAAAGAATACTAGACACTTGAAATGTGACAAAATAATCATGATGCAATGTACTACAGCATGATGCAAATGCATGATGCATGTGGTTTGTTGGACCGTTTTCCAATGGGATGTGATGACTGTTTGCTCCCATAACTTCTGATGGGGACTAGAGTTATCACTGATGATCCTAATGAACTACTTGGATGTGTACTCCAAAGCTCTCAGGAACTTCCAGGATGTTGACGTTGGGGTTATGACCAAAGTCCTTAATTCTTAGTACAGACTTCCCACTGAGGATGTACCTCTCATGTACGAGAGACTTTGAGGGGTTGTGCTATGTCTGATGAAGATTTGTATAACATATTCCATCATCGATCCTCCCCGATGAGGATGGTTTTCCCTGGTTTGTATCTCCAGGTCCTTTCACTGTTCTGTTAGAGTTACTGCCAACAGTTTGTGTTGTCCGGGTTGCCTGACCCTCACTGAAATGTACTTCAACTGATACCATCATCGGACCATTCTTCGATGCTTTGCTGGGTTTAATTACCAACGACTGGAATCATCAGATGACTTCTGACGCTTCGTTGGATTTACTTGCCAACGGATGGTGATGTCAAGGCTACTTGACCTTCGTTGAAATGTGCATCAATGGCTAAAATCATCGGATGGCTTCGGATGCTTCGCTGGATTTACTTGCCAATAGCTGAATGACGTCAAGGTTGCTTGACCTTCGTTGAAATGTACATCAACAGCTAAAATCATCGGATGGCTTTTGATGCTTCGCTGGATTTACTTGCCAACAGCTGAATGACATCAAGGTTGCTTGACCTTCATTGAAATGTGCATCAACGGCTGAAGTGGTGTGAAATATCCGCTGGGGATAGGTTTTTAGAGTTACGACCCCAAACTGACGGCATCGGACCTTTGTGAGGTATTACCGAGTGTAGTTTGTAACAACGGTGATAATCGGTGTTGTGAACCCTATGTTTGGGGTGAATACCAATGAGTGATATTGTTGCCTCCTTTTTAGTCTTAACAAAAGGACTCTAACTCATGCAAGCATACATGGGTCAACAAGTAGTACCGAGTAAGAACAATATCGATCCACGGAGAAAGGTTTTAAATTTAGAATATCATACACTAATTGTATTACTATTTTTATATGCTTAAACAAATAAGCCACAATTATAATTAATCTAAATTCAATTAATGAATAAAAACACAAGACTAATTTAATGTAATCAAATTTGGAAAGAATGAGATTCTAACTTCATTTCATACTTCATATTAATATTACCATCATGCAAGATTATACATTCATCATGGAAAATTAGCCAAGAACACACAAGTAAACATAACCATTTTTCAATAAATTATGACATGTTTACATAACCTCCACATGTGATAGAAATCATGCAATCGACAATATTACCAAGTTCACTATATTTCTATGTGAAATTACAGTAATAATGAATTAAAGTGTATGCTCTTATATCACTACATACGGTGAAACAGTATATTTCTACATGGTTCACGAAGTAGAAAGCTAAACATTTCAGCCTCGTGAACATATGCTATTATGACTTTAACCCTACTCATATATCATTTTTCAATTCCATATGAGTATACAAGGTGAATGGCGATCAAACATTCATTCATTTCGCTCAATCACAATAGATAATCCAATAATACACTTACAATCAAACAGTCAGGTAATTAATTGTAGACTACATATCAAATTCCGTTAGAATTGTGACACCCCCAAATCCGGGCACCTCAATCCCACAGATTTGGTGTTCACTGTCCAATTAAATCATAACTAACTACCCACTAACAAAGGATATAATTAAACACAAAAGTTTAAACAATAAATCTCCCATTAAAGGGTTACATAATCTAAAATAAATTCCAGGTCATCTAACCTTTATTACAATCAATAGCGAAAAATTAAAAACATGATCATAATTAAATCTATTACATAAGCTTCATAAATGAAAGATAAATTAAACGTTGTCGTCTAATCAAGCACTTTGTCTTTGCCCTTGCTTGTAGAAAGCTCTTCAAACTTCTTAACTTCATCTGCATTGTTTTGTGCAAGAGTGAGCAAACAATTGCCCACAAGAAGGATAATATATAATAACATTTTATGAATGACAATTGACTGAGCTTTCAATGGTAATGTGTTCTTATCGGAACAATAAACTTTAATTCATCAACTATGAGTTCAAAGGAATAATGAACATTTAAGTTAACAATATATATCAACATCAAAGAATACACTGAGGGTCACAAGACCGCGAACTATACTCTTGGTTTTCAAGTATTTCTACTTTAACATTTAACAGTCTAAAAGACTATAATCATCATCTATGTCCTAGGTTAACATGTGTTTCTACTGTAACCCTTAATAGTCTAAATGACTAAATGGACCATCATCCCGTACTCCAGGTGATCAGCCCTTTGTACTATATATTGCGCAAACATTTTAACGCTATTGCGTAGTTCTAAAATAATAACCTAATGTAGGGTTGTTCATCTCAGCTTAGATTATCAGGTTCCGAACCAAATGAATTTTGGTTGGGAATTAGCTTCAAAGGAATTCTAGGTCTTTAGAATTCTCATCTACCAAGTACTGGTTGAATCAGATAGAGACCAATAACTATTCAAGAGTTTGATTGTAACATTTTCATGAACAAGGTATATCGGTGAATCAATAAGAACTAGAGTATTAACAGTTTCTAAATTGAAAAATGTTATCATCGACAACATGCTTTCAAAATTGTGTGAGTACATAAGCAAACCCAAAGGAAATTTGGTTTGGGTTGACTTCAAGGGTAATTTAGAGTTTAGAACATTCATCAACTAAGGATTAGTTGAGTTGGTAAAGAATCGCTAGGCAACTTAGAGTGTGGTACAATAATGTAAGATAGTACAATGACACTGGAGAACGAAGATCAAACAACAGTTATTAGTAGCTGAATAAACACATTTCTTACAACAAAATTACAGACTTTGAATAACCAAAGTAATCTCGTTCAAATGAAGAAATAAAGATTAACTAACTTGCTCAACAATAAATGAGGGTTAAAGAACTTGCATAACAATAAATTGCTCAACAAGAGATTAGAAATAGAGAACATGCAAAAGTATATAATGACAGTGAAATGTAACCTTGCTGAATAATAAAGTAGCAAAGGTTAGGGAACTGGCCTCTTGCGTAAGCTATACAATTACAATTCAAGTACTCCAATATCCTACACATTTTAGTGCAATCACAATATCTATTAGACATGTTAACATCCACTTCCAAAATAACACCCATTTCTAGCTAAACTTGTTAATTTAGTACAAGTCTTATGTTACTAGACAAATATCAGAAATTTCAAGTGTTAACCTTCACAACACCTGTTTACTAATCATCATGCTCACTAAGTCTAATATGCCACGTTCATTACTTACTAATCATTTTCAAAGTTGAAATCATCAATTGCATGACACAGTTCTGTTTTAACCTCCATGTTACATGTTTATCTCCTTAACATAACCTTAAACCAAGCTATAGTGGTGTTACAAAGTCTGCAGCAACAGCAAATCCCACTGTCTCAGGACAGGGTATAGCGCAGCTGCGCCATACACAATCCTGGGACCGGTGCAGCTGCGTCATTTTTTGCCTTGACACCGGCGCAGCTGCGTCGGTGCACAGATAGAGGCAGAGACGGCTGATGAACAGTAGCTGACTTTAGCCTAACAAACACAAATTTCATCCACCAAACAGTGAAATTAACACGTAAAATAAGTATACAACTATCATAAACATGTTTGCTAACATTTACAACCAATTAGAACAATTTAACACCAACTAAAACTATTTTAATTCCTTGAATTTCATGTTTTTATACAAAACATCATTTTTTTACATTCTTTACAAAAATCATCACTATGATTACAATTCTACACCGAATCACTTCGTTCAAACTACGACGTTATCCTCGTTTCTTAATGAACTAGCATAATCAAGCCTTAATTCACAGATTAACATACAAATTGACCAATGAATTTTATACTTTCATAAGTCATATGAAAAATATTCACTGTTAACACTTTCTTCCTTTTTAACCGTAATTAGCATCACAAATTCTTATCTAATGCAAACTCTAATATCATAAACATATATAATCACAATTACCAATTATATATATCAACAATTCGAAAAGATGAAATTCACAAAACATAGAATTTTATGTCGTAAACTCATATATACATATACCTATATATATAATATGGAGATTATGGAAAATTACCTTCAATTAGCTTGTAATCCTTGCTAAAATCGTTGGAAATCGCTTGAAACTCTTAGGTTTTCTCTCAATTCTCTCTCAGCTTCTCTCCCAATTCTCTCTGAACTCTCAGGCTTAGCCAATAACCACTGATATGCGTAATAATACAAAAAACTAATATAGCCATAATAGGCATACTAAATAGTATCGGTTACAAGCTAATAAACGTACAGTTGTTATAAATATATTTTATATTTTATATTTTATTTGTTTTATTTTATTTATTTTATTGATAATTCAAAATTCAAGAATTCCAAAAGTCATAAGGTTCCGTTTGGTAAAACTCTTTAAAATTAAAGACTTAATATTTTATGTCTTGTTTGGCAAAACTAAATTAAACTCCTTTAATTTATTTTAATAATCAATTTAGTTTATCATTTATAATCACATATTATTTATTTGGATTTCAATATCTCACATTAAATCAACTAAATTAATTACACATACTATATTTTAAATAAATATTCCACTTAAAAAATATAACAAAATTATATTCTCATTATAATTTTATTTAGTAATTTAACATACCATCTTGAATTATTAAATTAAAAGAACAATATAACATCTCATGTTATCTTACAACTCTCTAACTATAAATTAAATTAGTTTAGAATATTTTCTAATAAATTTAATTCATAAATATTTACTAACAAAATCACATATTCATTTAATTTAAGAAATATTTTAAATTACAAAACAACAACTTCATCAATAATCATCAATAAAATATTTATTTAATTTAATAAATATTTTAAATTACAAATAAAATCTTATAAAATCTTGGATTGTTACATCCTTCCCTTCTTACAAGGATTCTGTCCCCAGAATCACAACTCAAATAATCAAATCGTCACATTCTTCCCTCCTTAAAAAGATTCTGTCCCCAGAATCGAAGACACAGATTAAATAATTAACTCAAGGTAATTATTTCTCATTACATCCTCGAGGTCCCACGTAGTCTCTTCGATATTATCGTACTTGATCACATGATTGCAGTCGAGCTGGTTCGATCATCTCACCGAAACATGAAAAACATTACGAATGTGCTCTAACTATAGAGGTAAGGCTACCTCAAAACCATCTTCCAACTTCATCAACGCTTCCTATACTATAACTGTTTTATACCCAATATAGTTCATCAAACTTACTACACTTTGGAAATCCAGGAACTTGTCATAATCATATGAGTTTAGGAACTTATCCTAGTCAGACCATAGGCGTCCATTCGCTGAGGGGTTCAAAACATACCATATGATTATGAGTCACGAACTTACCATATGCTTTAGTTTTAAGAACCGAACCTAATCTTAATAACATCTAACTTAATCTTAAAAACCTCTAACTGTCAAGTATATACATGAGAAAAGATTCACCTTTTCACCACATATACATTGATAGCGCGATACCGATATTCCAATGATTATCAATGTGATAAACCAAGTATATGAACAAAACCTCTGCCCACACAAAGGTCTGTACGACTTAGTCACCATATGAGTCCTTAGTTGAAATCCCACCTAACATTACCTTACTCATAAATTATTTTAACTCACCCATAACTTGCTCAATACGGATTCCTCGTATGACATTATCGAAAACTTCTCGTGCGCTTAGCACGCCTTTCGATGTTTGGACTTCCTTTTAGTTTGGCAATCAATTTGCAAACGATATGACATACTTATTTCTAATTGTGTTCCACACGTTCTTGCAAACCCTTTTGAAAATTCGATGTAAATCGTGAATCTCAGTTCGACACAATTGATACTGAAACACCGTGCCTTGAAACAATTTCGTTAGCATATAATCTATCACCAATAGTATTATCGAAGGCAATATATATATTTTGTGCTTCCTAGTTGATTCAATATATAAATTTTATGCAAAACTTCATTTTCAATTCATGGTATTAACGAAACCTAGTTTCTTCCTTCTACTTTCAACTATAACCATTTAGGACTTTGCATTCAAAATCCTTGATCAACTCCCACTATCACTTCAGCGCGTGCTTAAATACCCCTAGCTCCGAATCGTGAGTCGGATCCCCTTTCACCTAAAAATTTTAACTGACGCGATGCGTAAGAAATGACCCTGTCATTCCGCCTAAACACACAGCCTTATACATATTATATGATGCATCGCTATACAACACAAAATTTCCTGTATTATCTGGTAAAGACATCACATGTGCCATACCAAATTCTTCTTCAATTCGTGAAAATTCACTTTATAATTTCCTGCCCATATAAATTTCAGCTATTTTGTCGTTAAGTTAGCTAACAATTAGCAATATTTTCTAAATAACTTCTTGACTTCCTCAGAGTCTTAAGGTTTATGCACTTTCTTTGACAATAACTTATGACCACCTGGTTTAACAACTTCAGAGTTTCATAAATCAAATCGAAAATAAATCCATTATGTGGCCTTTAATTCCAACACAGAAATTCTACACATCAACTTAAAAGGAATCATTATTCCCACATTCTAATTTTTAGGGAATAGTCTAACTCTTCCCAAAGCGAATCTAGTTTCTAAACAAATTCATCAGGAATAAATTAACAAGTGGCGATTAAATTAAATAACACGCAGCCGTATAGATAACTGATCGGAACCATATCTTGTATTGCGTCCTGGATCGTCATGTTGGATGATTGTTCAGTTGGTCGACTCGGCGGAGTTGACTCTACAATAACTAGTTTGCCACTGCCTCCTTTGCTTCCACTTACTTTTCTTACCGCTTTCTTTGGGCAACCTCGAGTCAAGTGCTCCTTCGATCCACACGTGAAGCAGGCTTCCTTCCTCGGTCTTGAACATTTTAGTGAAATGTGGCCCTTCAAGCCACAATTAAAGCACACCCTTTTTCCCCACAAACAAACACCTACATGTTTCTTTCCGTAGTTGCAACACGCCTCCACCTTCTTCTTTTCCTTCCCTTGCTGATTTTCAGCGTTAATATTATTGTCCCACTTTCTTTTACAAGCGTTACCGGTATGACTATCACCCACCTTATCATCTTCACTTTTCTTTCCCCTCTGCTCTTGATTGTATGCCAGTGTATTACCTTCCCCATCTACATCAATCGTTCTCTCTAACCCTGTTTTAAACGAATTTGGTTGAAACATCGAGATTTGATTATACAGCCAGAAATTCAGTTGATTTGCCAGCGCTCTCAACAACAAATTCACCAAGTGTGGCACTAGATTTGCGTTAGCTTCCCTATTGTATGCATTTTCCTTGGGGCTCTGTTGACACTGTTGTCTTCTTCTAGGCGACATCTTACTGTTTAAAACTTGAACTATTAGATCATCATTCGTCCACACATAGATAACACATAATATATCTTAAAAAACACTTATCTTATCTTATAGATAACACAATTATAACATCAAACTTATCTTAACCACTTATATACAACACATGATTTATCTTATTAAATAATACTACTTTATTCATTTATTACTTTACCTCATAACAAAATGGCCTCACTGTTATTTCTATCATTTATTTGGTAATAATACAATTCCAGGATTACTTCATCATATCCCACTATTTATTTCAAAAGTCGGGATCTACATCTACTAATTTTTTTTATCATGCTTAGATATCATCTTATTATTTTTTTTCTTGCAATCTACAAGAACAGTCCACGTTGTACAGCTTCATTTTGCTCTTGCTCCACGATACGAATCATCAGGAAGTGGAAGATTAAATGCTAAGTTCCATCATTTGCTTGGCACTCTTTGACTTGTCTTCAACACATTCTATGCATTTAGAAGCCTCCATCCATGCGTCCTCAACTTTCGCCCGCTTTGCTGACTCCTTCCCCTAGCCATTTCTGCGCAATCTCGTTAATAACTAATAACTATCCTCTTTAATACTTTAACTGAGATAATCTCTACTCTACATATGCATGTCGTGCGGTAAAGTCTTGAGTCGCGACATCTTTTTACTCTATCTCTATGGCTTTCCTAACTCTTCTTACTCATACTTCATATTTACCTTCTAAAATTCATCTTCCAGATCAAACTCAAGCTCATACCCAAGTTCTACAACAAAAAATCCACGGGTATGGCTTTCCCAATACCAACCATACTCAAACTATATAACTTCTCAAGGCTCCTAATCCCTATCTTCCTTTATCAATCTCTCTGACAACAAAGTTTTAATAACTCCACTTGATATGTATAATACTTGCTACTCCTGAGTACTCACGAGCACATAAGTCATTAACACATAAGCACATAAAGCCTTTTATAATTTTATCTTCAATGAATTTCCTTAATTCAATCCTCAGAACTCGATAAGAGTTTATCACCTCTATGTTTTCGATCTCCTAGAAGGTTATAGCCTAAGATTTTCCCACCTAAGGTTCATAACCTAAAGCTTTGATACCAACTTGTGACATCCCCAAATCCGGGCACCTCTATCCAATAGATTTGGTGTTCACTGTCCAATTAAATCATAACTAACTACCCGTAAACAAAGTATATAATTTAACTCAAAAGTTTAAATAATCAATCTCCCATTAAAGGGTTACATAATCTAAAATAAATCCCAGGTCATCTAACCTTTATTACAATCATTAGCGGAAAATTAAAAACATGATCATAATTAAATCTATTACATAAGCTTCATAAATGAAAGATAAATTAAACGTTGTCGTCTAATCAAGCACTTTGTCTTTGCCCTTGCTTGTAGAAAGCTCTTCAAACTTCTTAACTTCATCTGCATTGTTTTGTGCAAGAGTGAGCAAACAATTGCCCACAAGAAGGATAATATATAATAACATTTTATAAATGACAATTGACTGAGCTTTCAATGGTAAAGTGTTCTTACAGGAATAATAAACTTTAATTCATCAGCTATGAGTTCAAAGGAATAATGAACGTTTAAGTTAACAATAGATATCAACACCAAAGAATACACTGAGGGTCACAAGACCACGAACTATACTCTAGGTTTTCAAGTATTTCTACTTTAACCTTTAACAGTCTAAAAGACTATAATCATCATCTATGTCCTAGGTTAACATGTGTTTCTACTGTAACCTTTAACAGTCTAAACGACTATATGGACGATCATCTCGTACTCCAGGTGATCAGCCCTTTGTACTATGTATTGCGCAAATATTTTAACTCTATTGTGTAGTTCTAAAATAATCCCCTAATGTAGGGTTGTTCATCTCAGCTTAGATTATCAGGTTTCGAACCAAATGAAGTTTGGTTGGGAATTAGCTTCAAAGGAATTCTAGATTTTAGAATGCTCATCAACAAAATACTGGTTGAATCAGATAGAGACTAATAACTATTCAAGAGTTTGATTGTAACATTTTCATGAACAAGGTATATCGGTGAATCAATAAGAGCTAGAGTATTAACAGTTTCTAAATTGAACAAATGTTATCATCGACGACATGCTTTTAAAATCGTGTGAGTACATAAGCAAACCCAAAGGAAGTTTGGTTTGGGTTGACTTCAAGGATAATTTAGAGTTTAGAACATTCATCAACTAAGGATTAGTTGAGTTGGTAAAGAATCGCTAGGCAACTTTAAATAAACACATTTCTTACAACAAAATTACAGACTTTGAATAACCAAAGTAATCTCGTTTGAAATGAAGAAATAAAGATTAACTAACTTGCTCAACAATAAATGAGGGTTAAAGAACTTGCATAATAATAAATTTCTCAAAAAGAGATTAGAAATAGAGAACATGCAAAATTATATAATGACAGTGAAAAGTAACCTTGCTGAATAATAAAGTAGCAAAGGTTAGGGAACTTGCCTCTTGCATAAGCTATACAATTAAAATTCAAGTACTCCAATATCCTACACATTTTAGTGCAATCACAATATCTATTAGACATGTTAACATCCACTTCCAAAATAACACCCATTTCTAGCTAAACTTGTTAATTTAGTACAAGTCTTATGTTACTAGACAAATATCAGAAATTTCAAGTGTTAACCTTCACAGCACCTGTTTACTAATCATCATGCTCACTAAGTCTAATATGCCACGTTCATTACTTACTAATCATTTTCAAAGTTGAAATCATCAATGACATGACACAGTTCTGTTTTAACCTCCATGTTACATGTTTAACTCCTTAACATAACCTTAAACCAAGCTATAGTGGTGTTACAAAGTGTGCAGCAACAGCAACCCCCACTGTCTCAGGACAGGGTATAGCGCAGTTGCGCCATACACAAGCCTGGGACCGGCGCAGCTGCGCCATTTTTTGCCTTGGCACTGGCGTAGCTGTGCCGGTGCACAGACAGAGGCAGAGACGGCTGATGAACAGTAGCCGACTTTAGCCCAACAAACACAAATTTCACCCACCAAACAGTGAAATTAACACGTAAAATAAGTATACAACTATCATAAACATGTTTGCTAACATTTACAACCAATTAGAACAATTTAACACCAACTAAAACTATTTTAATTCCTTGAATTTCATGTTTTTATACAAAACTCCATTTTTTTACTTTCTTTACAAAAATCATCAATGTGATTACAATTCTATACCAAATCACTTCGTTCAAACTACGTTATCCTCATTTCTTAATGAACTAGCATAATCAAGCCTTAATTCACAGATTAACATACAAATTGACCAATGAATTTTGTACTTTCATAAGCCATATGAAAAATATTCACTGTAAACACTTTCTTCCTTTTTAACCGTAATTAGCTCACAAATTCTTGTCTAATGCAAACTCTAACATCATAAACATGTATAATCACAATTACCAATTATATATATCAACAATTCGAAAAGATGAAATTCACAGAACATAGAATTTTATGTCGTAAACTCATATATACATATACCTATATATATAATATGGAGATTATGAAAAATTACATTCAATTAGCTTGTAATCCTTGCTAAAATCACTGGAAATCGCTTCAAACACTTAGGTTTTCTCTCAATTCTCTCTCAGCTTCTCTCCCAATTCTCTCTGGCCTCTCAAGCTTAGCCAATAACCACTGATATGCGTAATAATACAAAAAACTGATATAGCCATAATTGGCATACTAAATAGTATCGGTTACAAGCTAATAAACGTATAGTTGTTATAAATTTATTTTATATTTTATTTATTTTATTGATAATTTAAAAATCAAGAATCCCAAAAGCTATAAGGTTCCGTTTGGCACTTCAAAATTAAAGACTTAATATTTTAAGTCTTGTTTGGAAAAACTAAATTAAACAACTTTAATTTATTTTAATATTCAATTTAGTTTATCATTTATAATCACATATTATTTATTTGGATTTCCATATCCAACATTAAATCAACTAAATTAATTACACATACTATATTTTAAATAAATATTCCACTTAAACAAATATTACAAAATTATATTCTCATTATAATTTTATTTAGTAATTTAACATACCATCTTAAATTATTAAATCAAAACAACAATATAACATCTCATGTTATCTTACAACTCTCTAACTATAAATTATATTAATTTAGAATATTATCTAATAAATTTAATTCATAAATATTTACTAACAAAATCACATATACATTTAATTTATGAAATATTTTAAATTACAAAACAACAACTTCATCAATAATCATCAATAAAATATTTATTTAATTTAATAAATATTTTAAATTATAAATAAAATATTATAAAATCTTGGATTGTTGCAAGAATTTCATAATGGGGTTTAGTTCATTTCTGAACCAAAAGCCATTACGGGATTGGAGTAACACATGAAAATTAAATAACATAATTGGGAGAGAAGAGAGAATTGATTAAACCCAATTGCAGGATTCTGTTCCAAAATGCTATTTCAAATCACCACTGATCTCCCGGAGATAAAAATATACTTTATTTTAATAATCTAGAATGAGAGAGAGACAATTGTACTGATCAGATCTCCAAACTCTCTCTAGAACTAATAATAAAGCTTAGAACCCTAATAATTAGATAAAAACTGATAAAACCTCATCACATGCATGTCTGGTGTCAACCAGAATAGTTTAGATAAGACCCCACATTCAAATTTCAAATTTAAAAATAAGTCAACAAACATCTTCAGAGGACTCGCGCGGCTGCGCAAGATCCTAGTACAAAACGGGCGCGGGCGCGCGTGTATGCGATTTTGGCTTCTGCCGGCTGATGGTGCGGCACGCAAAACTTAGCTTGTTCAGCTGCGCGGTCGCGCTTCTTCTGTGTTCTGCATACTGATGTTCTGCTGCTTTCCTGCTGTTCTGCATATTGATGTTCTACTGCTATTTCCTGATGTTCTGCTGCTTGTTGTTTGTTGTTCATCAATGCTCAGTTCCATGTCTACACACGTTCCACTTGTCATGCCTTTGCTAGTCTCATGCCACCTTGTCAATGCCAAACCATGCCCTTTCTTGCATTTCCATACCATAGGAGTTTTAATTACGAGTATTGCAAAATAAACATAAAATGCAACTAAAAATATACTAAAACCTACTTGAGATTAGCATAATTCTCGTGAATTTATATCCAATAAGTATGTATAAAACCTACTTATCAAATACCCCTAAACTTGAACTATTGCTTACCCTCAAGCAATGCATACGACATTAAATAATGAAATGCAACTACATGCTATGCAACTAGATTACGATGCAAATGAGTCCCACATTTTTCTAGCTAAAATAGAATTCCAATCCAACATGCCTCAGCGAATTATCCAGATTCAAGAATAAAAATCCAAACTAAACTATAGACATAATATCATACAATTAAATAACCCATATTTGCTATAAAGATGTTGTGTGTGTGTGTGTGTGTTGTGTTCACCAAAACTTGACTAAGGCAAAGAATTTACATGTTAAACTGCTCAAAACAAAAAGTTGCAGTCTAAATCAAGATCCATGTATACTAATGCAACAAAAACTATTCTAACATATCAATACAAACTAAGGTTCAACAATGGGTTTAAACTACTTTATTTTTACTAACGAGGGCGAATTTCGCTCTTTTCCGTGGTGTTTATTGCTAATTTTTTTTTAAATCACATGGATGTTCAATGCCTCATTCCATTAGGCTAACAGTGTTACCCCGTAGTGACCTTTCAACCAACGACTCCCAAACCATAAAAGACCTTAGGGCGCTAGGTGTAAAGATAATCCCTTCGGGCGTACTTTCTCAAGTAACAAAGGCCCCGAAACAAGACTAACCATGGTAGTTTTTTTTTTATACAATAAGCATACCCATGCATTCCCAAAGCCTGATGATCAATGTTTTCATAGCCTAAGTTCATTTGCCACACAATTTTATTTTAAAAACCACAGTTTCTATCAAGCAATAAAACACATAACTCTTATACCTAAAAGCATTTGTGAACACTTAAGTGCAAACCGAAAGCATCTAAACAACATCCATGGATTACATCATGTAAAACATTATATCTATGCTCATGTTATCTATTAAACTCAACAATCCTTCAATATTCAGTTTCATCATAGGCTAGACTTAAACTCCACAAAGCTAGAAATTCGAGACATGCTACTAAACATATACTAACACATATAATAATAACTAAAAATAGAATTTTTTTTTGCAATTATTACTTAACATATAACATGCAAAACTTAAACTAACATGCAAACACTACATGCAACTACCCTACTACCCAATACCCCCAAACTTAATATATTCATTGCCCTAATGAATGAAGGTATATGGTTAGAAGAACTCCCCTACTGATTAGCTGCACCACCCTCTTCGGGTGGTGAATCCGGTGGTGGAAATGGCACGGCTGTCCCAAATTGTGGCCACTCGAGCATAGTACCCTGCTGCACAAATGCCTCTGCTAGTGATCTTGTTAACCCCGTAGCAAATGCTGCAAAATTATCGTACATAGCATCGACCTTCCGTTCCAACCTTCGGAGACGACGGTCATCCTGGACAGCAGTGGCTTGGTTTGACGTTCCTACTTCAGTTTCCTGTGTGGACTCTGGTGGAGGCACCGAGGATGCGAGTTGAAGGATAAAACCTTTTTCCCCTAGGGTGTGGCGCACCTCCCGTCGAATCCTTGAATTTTGTAGTCGTCACATGAGTGATATCTTGGCTAGGGCATTGCATATGTTCATTACCCCAACTGATACCTTGATGTACACACAGACTAGCAACAACAGACGCATGTGGGATACTTCTCGTAGTACTCCCCCTCATGTAACGTAACATATTCTGATGAATGAGATGGCCCACATCGATGTACTTGCTTATGACTATTCCCTAAAAAATGATAGCCCTCTCAGTTGTGATTTCGTGCTGATGCGTCGAAGGTACAAGCTTTCTGTAGACACTCGAAATTTTATTTTCCTGTTACTAACTATGCAGGAGGACAAAAACATCTTTTTCACACTTCAATGATAACCCTGCAGGACCACAACATCAATTTCAAAACCGGAGATAGCCCCGGGAGATCTAGTTTCCAACCCCGGAGATAACCCCAGGAAATCAGTTCCCAACCTCGAATATAACCCCGAGGGATCAAGTGCAAAGCCTGGAGATAACCCCAGGAGGTCAAGCCAACCTCAAAGATAACCCTGAGGACAGTCAAACTCAGCATCAAGTCAACCTCAGAGATAACCTTGAGAAAAGACTGCTACAATTGCGCGAAAACAGGAGATAACCCCAAGAGGGGAAAAATAGTCATTTTGCCAACTCAACTTCAACTCACATCAAATACAAACATTTCAACTCAAATTAGTTCAATAGAAGTCCCACAAAAACTAGATCTTAACTTTCAAGCGCAAACTACGTAAAACGACTTAACGGACTGCCTGACGGAAACCCGAAAATGGCATTTCGGTCATGGACCCATCTTCCAGGAATCAAAAAAGGGAAAATCTTATGTTGTTACATAGCTCTCAGAAAGAGCTTTTTGGAATGATATGGCACGCTTCCATTGAACTCCCGGATTGAAAGTTAAGAAGGTTGGAGCGAACAACGCATTGTCCGAGTGCACGTACGTCGAGACAGTGGGACCCACACTGTGAAGCCCCCAAAATAGGTATACATCACTCATCTTGGGTCGCCAAATACATGGTATATAAATCCAAATACTACTTAATTAAACAACAGTCGTGTAAAATACGACAAAATATAACTGAGAGTTTTAATACGAATATTGTCTTCTAGACAGTATCCAAACTCAAATGGAGTCCTAATTACATTTATTATCATACTATTTAACAGAATAGGGAGGACTACTAATGCTATCATCTGGACCGTCAATCCGTTCCCTGACTCGTCCCAGCTATATTCTCATTTCCTGAAGAGAATAGTGAAAGAAAAGGTGAGCTCAACTAGCCCAGTAAGAAATATTATGACTAAGATAATGCAGAATAAATTATCCTTAGCCTTCAACAGTATAACAACTGATAGAATATAATAAACAACAAGTTTTAGATCAACAACTGCAGCGGAATAAGCAATCCATTAGAAGAGTCAAGTAGAGCATAAAATCTACTATCTTCTATGATTTAAGAAGTTTTTCATCAACTTTATCGTTGAGACTTAGCTTAATAAATAAAATCGAATCATCCCTGCACTACGACCAACGATATTCATTAGTATTACGACAACTATTTATCCATACACTACGGGCCAAGAATATTCGTGCTTTCATCAATGGTCGTGATCATGTCAACAACTGTCTCTCAATGCACTACGGGTCAATGATGACTTTTACCACATCATTTGTAACATTACGATCATGATTATACCGAATAATCCCTGGTTATAATCATACCAAGTCCATCTATACACTCAGATCATAGATGACTTTCAACATAATATAAGAATGAGGATGGTGACAATGACATAATAATTCAATAAAACAAGTTCAAGATAAATTTTAAAGATTTATAATTTAATTTATCCATAAATCAATAACGTCCAAATTGTCAACATGATACTGCTTTGTGGAGTAAAATTCAAGAATGCTCATAATAATGTTTTCATGAAAAGATACTGGATGAAGCGCAAATATCAAGGATATTCTAACAGAATAATAAAGAATGGAACCAGGTCATGTGTAATCCGCACAGATAGGATATTCCAACAGAATAATAAAGAATGAAATAACAACTTTTTATAAATGAAATTGAATTTTCTCTATTTATTATTTTGAAATAGTAAGGGTTGATTTGATTAATGTGGTTAGTTATGGGTAAAATGCGAAAATATCTTGAATAAGCAAGTGGTTATAAAATATTCTTTGTTATCGGGGAATATTTGTTTGGTCGTGGAATATTCTTTCTATCGGGGAATATTCGTACGACGGCGCAGTCTTGTGTGAGCCCCATGTAACAACCCGAAAATTTATAAAATCTTAAATGATTAGAATAAAGGTTAAAGAATAAAACCTAGATGAGAATTTGAGGATTTATTTAAAATTTTCAAGTAAAACCTATATGGTCTGCTATTCGAAAGAGAATAGAGAAAATATGGATTACAAAATTCCAAATCCCTAGAAATGAATTAATATGTACTTGAAGGAATATCAAGAATAAGGTATTACGATACCTGTACATTCGATGTGAACTGAATAGTCTAAGAAATGTTATATAAGTACATATGAAAATTTTATTAAGGAGATAAGATTTCACATGAAGAGATACTATGAGGTTAAACGAAGATGAGTATATGTATATAAATATATATACTTAGTAAGGTGCTATAAATATTTTAGCAAGAGAAATATTGAATTAAGCTAATGATATAAGGATCAAGATAAAACTATGTTAGGAATTAACATAGCTTGAATGTGGGCCTTGATTGGTAAATAAGAAGATAAATAAGTTTAAAGTCGTTAGTTAATACGATTAGCAATAAGAAGGGAGTAATTTAAAACTCAAAATTTGAGTTAGAGATAGAATTTTGAAGCATGGAGTGCTCGGTTGCATCCGGAACGTCAAGTTTAGTCAGAATGGACAGTAAACACAAAATGTATAAAGATTGACTTTTGGTCAAAGTTAACAGTTGACTTTTTATGGAGAAAAGTTAAAATTAGTATGAGAAGTGAATTATGTGTATGATTAAATAAATATACATTATATGATGCGAATACATTTATTTTGTATATAAAAATGAATTAAGAATTAAGTTATGTAACCTAATATATATATTAGGTGTGTTAATTAAATAACCTAAGAGGTTATAATATGGGAGAATATTAGTATATAAGTATATATACTAACATTAAGAGATTTATTTTATATATCTCAAATAATTAATTTTATAACCAAGTCTAATTGAGTTATGAAATTAAAATGGCATAAGTAATGAATTTATTTTCTAGTGTGAGAAATACAAACTCTAATTAAATGATTAGGGTAAAATAGAATTAAAAGAAACGGACTATAATAATGTCATAGCCCAATAAATTATTTACAGTTCAATAGAATTGGATTTAATGGGCTAAGGAGGTAATATTATTTAAACAAGCCCAATTAATTAATTAATCATGTGACTTGTAGATAAAGTGACTAAGGGAGATTAAATTATGTAATCTAGCCCAATATATTATGTATGGGGCAAGTATTATATTAACCCAATTTAATTAGGGTTTAAAGCCCAAGTTGGTTGTTGTTGATAAGTAAAACAAGTAAATTTATTAGCTCAATGGAAATAATTAAAAGCCCAAAGCTTAGCCAAATTGTGAAGGATAATGTGGGAGAATAATAATATTAAAAATTATATTAAGTTAAGAGATATATTTTTATTATCTCAAGTTAGTAATTTCATATCTTAATTAAAACAAGTTTAATTGGGTTATAGAATTTAATGTGCTACAGTGATGATTTAAATTCTATTTATTTGGAATGGATGCCCTAATTAAATATTTTGGGTGGGATAAGATGAAATGATTGGACTATGTAAATATTACATGACCCAAAAGATTAATTGAAAGCCCAAATGAGTTAAGAGAGTGGCCAAAAATTTTTTTTAAAGAAAAATGAATGAGGACATGTTGGGCATTTGCTAAAGCAATAAAAAAAAGAAAAAGAAAGAGAGGAACGGATTAGAGATAAGAAGAGAGAGGAAAGAAGGATAATAAAAGAGGATAAGGATAAGGAGAGAAGAAAGAGAAAAGAAAAAGAAAACGTGAAATAGAAAGAGAAAGGAAGGGAACGGGAGAAGAAACCGTGAGGGGGAGAGAGAGAAGAAGATCGGAAGCTAGAAGAAGAAAGAAGGAGGAGAAAATTCTCCATAGATGGATGAAGAAGAAGAAGAAGAAAGAAATGTATAAAATTTTTCTTCCTAAGCTTTTCTTTCTTTCTTTATTTTTGTGATTTGATGAAAAGGGATTTTTTGATATGGAAGTGTAAACCCCTATAATCTATGTGATTTATATGATTTCAAGTATGGATTTACCCAATTTGGGTGTTGATTTGGTGGAACCCAAAAGGAAAAGAAAAATAAATTTTCTAGTTTTCAAAATCGAAATTTCTATATACTTTGAAATTTCACCGTTTTAAATCTATAACTCCTTTTTGCGATCCGCCAAAGAGGGGTGCTAGATATATGTGTTTAGTAGTTAACCCAAGTGGTAGAACTCAAAAATCATGTTTTTAAAATTTTTGGGGTGGATTATGTTGAAAACAGTCCCGTTTTTTTTACTGTTTCGGGGCAGTCCGTAGCAGGGGCAATTTCGTCCACTTTTTGTGCTTTAAAATTCTGGGAAAATTTGGAGATATAATATCAGTTGTTATGCAGGTTGTGTAAAAATTTGGGAATTTGTGGCCATACAGTTTGAGAGATATGAATTTTACGGTGAAGGACTTCTTTTATGAAACCGCCCGTATAACTCTCTGTATATAAGTCCAAAACTTACAACATTTTTACTGGAAGTACATGTGTATTGTAGGAACATACTGTAAAAATTTCAGAATGTTTGGAGCTAATCTCGATTTATGAAAAATCGGAGAAGATTCGGCTATTATGGACTATTTAAATATAGTAAATCTATTTTAAAAATTCCGGAAAAAATATATGTTCAATATGAAACTATATTATGTCAAATCCAGGAAAAGAAATATTTTTGGATGTGATTTGGTATTTTTCATCTAAATGATGAGAAATGGATAAATGGATTTAATTAAAGATATGATGTCCAAAAATATGAAAAATGCGATTTATGACTTGAGACCCTTGAGCATGGTTTATGCAAGTATTTGATGAAGTTTTAGGGTCGGGTGTGAGGTGTTATAAAGTTTATGGCATTTTAGAATGCTTAAATTAGTTATTTAATAAAAGGAAAATAATTGAAATAATTGTTTATGAATGTGATTAATGATTTAAATTATTTTTATAGGGCTAATAATATTGGATTAAGATATTATTAGTAGTATTTGATTGAAATATTATTAAAAGGTTGATAACCTTAGCGTAAAATATTATTACATAAATAATAATATTCGACGGGAGATTAAAATAAGAGATTTACGTTATTTTTCGATATGGTTGTTGAATTTGATATTCAATGAACTATGTTATGTTTATAATAGAGTAAAATGAGAATTCGGGGTGATGAATTTGATTTTAGGTTGCTGAAATTGAATTCAGTTTGCTAAACTGATTTTTGTCTGCTGAAATAGTAATTTCAGGATGCTGAAATGTAATTCGGTTTACTAAAATGATATTTCAGTTTTCTGAAAGGTTATCTAATTTACTAAGATAACGCATAAAGGTAAAACTTATAAGTATAAGTTAAGGCATGATGAAAAGATTATCAAAGCATAATGATAATACTAAGATTAAGATGTAATGTTTAATAATTAACTTTGTGATTGAAGGTTAGACAAGTTAATATATTATGATGAGATTATAAGTAAGTAAGTGAATACGGTGGTAAGATTATCTAATATTTGACGATGTGATTAAGTGTTAGATAGTATTATGGAATAAGGTATGAGATACTAATTGAAAGATCAATCTTATATCTAATAGGTCTTTTCAATAAAGAGAATAAATTAAATTGCGTAGCGGTAATCGACTATGCAGGCAAGTTTCCTTAACTCAAACTCGAGTTATATTTCAAAGCATGTTAGTGAATGATTATTGATGATTATTCACGTCTAAACTGATTATTGATTCACACTTAGTGTATGTTGCATATGTTCATCAGGTATGAAAGGCTGATCACCTTCATTACCCTAAGGTTCAGATAAAGTTATTTCTAGTCTTTGTTGACTTTAAACGTTATTGATTCAGTCATTCATTTATTGATGTCATGATTCATGTTTCTTCACAATTATTAAATTGTTGAAAACGTGAAAGCTTACTATTCTTTTAATCACGATATATCTTTATTGAACTTAAACTTGTTGGGCAAAGTAGTTGCTCACCCTTGCTATATCATGATAATAAATTTCAGATAAAGGCGAAGGCTTGAAGAAGGACAGAGACAAAAGAAAAATACAGTAATAGATCGTTACAAGAATAACTATTTAGTTATCTTATTGTAAACCTTTGTAATTTTAAAGGTATGTATTCAGTTAAGGTTAATAAACTTGGGAAAATGTTATAGAATTATGTAAAATAAACAATATATGTTTATTTGTTCCGCATTAGATGATAGAATATGTATGTTGATAAAGTACCGTAACGTACCAAGTCTGAGGTTCTTGGGACCCAGATTTGGGGGCGTCACAGATTGGTATCAGAGCCGTAGGTTATAAACCTTAGGTAAGAGTACCTTAGGCTATAACTGCGGAGATGATGATAAGGAATAAACTCAGATCGAGTTTAAGGGATAAGAGATGAATTTAAGAAATTCATCATTTAAGTAAAGAGGAAGATAAATAAGATTCAAAGAAGAATCTTGAAGAGCTATAAGGATAAGAATCCGGAGTTACATAACTTCAGTAATAAAGATGAAAAGTGAAAATAAATAGACTATGTCTATAAGATGAGAAATGTTAATAAAATCATAATATAATATGATTAAAGAGAAGAATAGGAAGATCGTAGAATAAAGCGATCATAAGTATAAGGAGAAATGATTTCAAAATAAGATCACGACGTGATCAGATTAAATTGTTGAATAACATATGATATGTTAAGTGATTGGTATGATATAGCTTGACGCTATAAAGAGAAGGTACTATGAAATTATATGATGTAAACTCAGAAAAGAGTGATAAATATTAAGATACGGATTAAAGAAAATTCGTATTAAGAAAAGAAAAAGTAAGAATGATGAGGGTTTTCAATTGAGGACTCATGTCAGCAGCTGAGTTGTATGATTCCTTGTATGGGCGGGGAATTTGTACTTGATTTTAGAATAACATAGCTTCCTGGTCGATATAGTAGTCAGGTTGACCAATTCTTTGTATGGGCAGGGAATTGTTCGCTTAGCTTCCTATATTGATTAGTGGCCGAGTTTGGTTTGACAACCACTTAGTTTTCGGCATTGATAATCATTGGAACCTGGTGTCGCGCTATTTGTTATATGCATGTTGAGAAGGTGATTCTTTTCTCATGTGTATAATGAATATGTAAAGAATATAATGTTAGTTGCGAGTTCTTAAAACTCATACTTATGATAAATTCATGACTCATAATCATATGGTATGTTTTTGGAACCCCTCAGCGAATGGACGCCTATGGTCTGGCTAGGATAAGTTTCGAAACTCAAATGATTGTGGAAAGTTCCTGAACTCATAATGTGTGGTAAGTTTAACGAACTGGGTATAGGAAAGTTGTAAATGGAGCATTGAGGATTATAGGAATAGATAGATTTATTAAGCAATGGATCAGTAGAAAAAGTGAAGTTGATGGTGGAAGCATAGGTATTCCAAATCTTTTAGCTATGCTAGACTTCGACATTTTTGACATAAAGCTAAATTCGCACTAATGTGCCTTTCGAAATAAAATGAATTTTTGTTATCCTCAACACAGGGTTACAACTGTGTAGAAGTGGGCTTCGTACTACTAATACATCGTTACCTGTTGTGGTATGAGGACACCAAAGATGATTTTCAAAGATTTTTGAACGGTTCAAAGAAGAGTCTATGCTAATTGATTCGGCTAGACAAAAATAATTTGAGATGTCATAATGTATTTTATATATCATCAATGTATCATGGAACCTGATGCAGAATGATAAAAATGATGGAGTTATCAATACATAATTACCTAGTGTGGTATGTGATCTAAAGATCGCCAGTCCACTATAGTATGATGTAGTATGACAAAGTCACAAAATGACGAAATTCTCAAACGGACTGTAAATACAGTGCGGTATCATGACGTCATAAAATGATTTTTAGAATTTTTAAGAAAAGTTAAGTGCCAATTAAATTTGGACAGAAACATGTTTCGATTGAAATTCAAATTATTGGTATGAGTCTAAGCTATTTGATTCAGCTAGACAAATGTTTATGAAATTCAAAGTATTCTTTGAAAGCTTATGCCAAACCATATTGTTTTGGTGCGGAATCTTATGATAAGTCTGAGGTAAACAACCCTGAAAATGGGGATATACTAATTGGATAAAATATTCCAATCTAAGAACGCATATAGTCGTTCCGATTACTAAGGTACAACAGACTGATCATCTAAAGTACCCGCATCGGTAGTTTACCTTATTTGTGATTGTAAACATACCAAATATAAAATATTTCAGAGGTAGAATACCTTTCTTTCGTAATTGAAAGAGGTAGCAGGTAGAATACCCCTAAACCTCAAAGTTCATGGTTTTTATGATCCCTCTGACAGATATGAAGATTTTAAACTCTTTAGAGTAATGTTGTGGTAGTATGTGATGATGAATATGAACTATTGTGAACTCGTTGCGTAACACTAGAATCTAAGATGATTGAGTAAAGGTTATTATGACAACCTAGTTTTGCTGAATGTTTAGAAGATGTAAACTCCTAGTGAGTAGTTATGATGAAATGTGATAATATATGAGAAATCCTCAAAGGAGGAAATTGTAAAGGTTAAGTTAACCACCTAGTTTTGATCAAGAGAATAAGCCGAGATTAGTATACTTTAATTTCGGGGACGAAATTCTTAGAAAAAGAGGTGAGTGTGACAACCCAAAAATTTATAAAATCTTAAATGATTAGAATAAAGGTTAAAGAATAAAACCTAGATGAGAATTTGAGGATTTATTTAAAATTTTCAAGTAAAACCTATATGGTTTGCTATTCAAAAGAGAATAGAGAAAATATGGGTTACAAAATTCCAAAACCCTAGAAATGAATTAATATGTACTTGAAAGAATATCAAGAATAAGGTATTATGACACCTGTACATTCGATGTGAACTGAATAGTCTAAGAAATGTTATATAAGTACATATGAAAATTTTATTAAGGAGATAAGATTTCACATTAAGAGATGTTATGAGGTTAAACGAAGATGAGTATATGTATAGAAATATATATACTTAGTAATGTGCTATAAATATTTTAGCAAGAGGAATAATGAATTAAGCTAATGATATAATGATCAAGATAAAACTATGTTAGAAATTAACATAGCTTGAATGTGGGCCTTGATTGGCAAATAAGAAGATAAATAAGTTTAAAGTCGTTAATTAATACGATTAGCAATACGAAGGGAGTAATTTAAAACTCAAAATTTGAGTTAGAGATAGAATTTTGAAGCATGGAGTGCTCGGTTGCGTCCGGAACGTCAAGTTTAGTCAGAATGGACAGTAAACACAAAATGTATAAAGGTTGAGTTTTGGTCAAAGTCAACAGTTGACTTTTTATAGAGAAAAGTTAAAATTAGTGTGAGAAGTGAATTATGTGTATGATTAAATAAATATACATTATATGATTCGAATACATTTATTTTGTATATAAAAATGAATTAAGAATTAAGTTATGTAACCTAATATATATATTAGGTGTGTTAATTAAATAACCTAAGAGGTTATAATATGAGAGAATATTAGTATATAAGTATATATACTAACATTAAGAGATTTATTTTATATATCTCAAATAATTAATTTTATAACCAAGTCTAATTGAGTTATGAAATTAAAATGGCATAAGTAATGAATTTATTTTCTAGTGTGAGAAATAAAAACTCTAATTAAATGATTAGGGTAAAATAGAATTAAAAGAAATGGACTATAGTAATGTCATTGCCCAATAAATTATTTACAGTTCAAGAGAATTGGATTTAATGGGCTAAGGAGGTAATATTATTTAAACAATCCCAATTAATTAATTAAGCATGGGACTTGTAGATAAAGTGACTAAGGGTGATTAAATTATGTAATCTAGCCTAGTATATTATGTATGGGGTAAGTATTATATTAACCCAATTTAATTAGGGTTGAAAGCCCAAGTTGGTTGTTGTTGATAAGTAAAACAAGTAAATTTATTAGCTCAATGGAAATAATTAAAAGCCCAAAGCTTAGCCAAATTGTGAAGGATAATGTGGGAGAATAATAATATTAAAAATTATATTAAGTTAAGAGATATATTTTTATTATCTCAAGTTAGTAATTTCATATCTTAATTAAAACAAGTTTAATTGGGTTATAGAATTTAATGTGCTACAGTGATGATTTAAATTCTATTTATTTGGAATGGATGCCCTAATTAAATATTTTGGGTGGGATAAGATGAAATGATTGGACTATGTAAATATTACATGACCCAAAAGATTAATTGAAAGCCCAAATGAGTTAAGAGAGTGGCCAAAAATTTTTTTTAAAGAAAAATGAATGAGGACATGTTGGGCATTTGCTAAAGCAATAAAAAAAAGAAAAAGAAAGAGAGGAACAGATTAGAGATAAGAAGAGAGAGGAAAGAAGGATAATAAAAGAGGATAAGGATAAGAAGGAAAGAAGAAAGAGAAAAGAAAAAGAAAACGTGAAATAGAAATAGAAAGGAAGAGAACGGGAGAAGAAACCGTGAGGGAGAGAGAGAGAAGGAGATCGGAAGCTAGAAGAAGAAAGGAGGAGAAAATTCTCCATAGATGGATGAAGAAGAAGAAGAAGAAAGAAAGGTATAAAAATTTTCTTCCTAAGCTTTTCTTTCTTTCTTTATTTTTGTGATTTGATGAAAAGGGAATTTTTGATATGGAAATGTAAACCTCTATAATCTATGTGATTTTTATGATTTCAAGTATGGATTTACCCAATTTGGGTGTTGATTTGGTGGAACCCAAAAGGAAAAGAAAAATAAATTTTCTAGTTTTGAAAATCGAAATTTCTATATACTTTGAAATTTTACCGTTTTAAATCTATAACTCCTTTTTGCTATCCGTTAAAGAGGGGTGCTAGATATACGTCTTTAGTAGTTAACCCAAGTGGTAGAACTCAAAAATCATGTTTCTAAAAATTTTGGGGTGGATTGTGTTGAAAACAGTCCCGTTTTTTTTAGACTGTTTCGGGGCAGTCCGTAGCAGGGGAAATTTCGTCCATTTTTATGCTTTAAAAATTCTGGGAAAATTTGGAGATATAATATCAGTTGTTATGCAGGTTGTGTAAAAATTTGGGAATTTTTGGCCATACGGTTTGAGAGATATGAATTTTACGGTGAATGACTTCTTTTATAAAATCGCCCATATAACTCTCTGTATATAAGTCCAAAAATTTCAAAAGTTTTACTGGAAGTACATGTGTATTACAGGAACATACTGTAAAAATTTTAGAATTTTTGGAGCTAATCTTGATTTATGAAAAATCGGAGAAGATTCGGCTATTATGGACTATTTAAATATAGTAAATCTATTTTAAAAATTCCGGAAAAAATATATGTTCAATATGAAACTATATTATGTCAAATCCTGGAAAAGAAATATTTTTGGATGTGATTTGGTATTTTTCATCTAAATGATGAGAAATGGATAAATGGATTTAATTAAAGATATGATGTCCAAAAATATGATGTCCAAAAATATGAAAAAATGCGATTTATGACTAGAGACCCTTGAGCATGGTTTATGCAAGTATTTGATGAAGTTTTAGGGTCGGGTGTGAGGTGTTATAAAGTTTATGGCATTTTAGAATGCTTAAATTAGTTATTTAATAAAAGGAAAACAATTGAAAAAATTGTTTATGAATGTGATTAATGATTTAAATTATTTTTATAGGGCTAATAATATTGGATTAAGATATTATTAGTAATATTTGACTGAAATATTCTTAAAAGGTTGATAACCTTAGCGTTAAATATTATTACATAAATAATAATATTCGACGGGAGATTAAAATAAGAGATTTACGTTTTTTTTCCGATATGGTTGTTGAATTTGATATCCAATGAACTATGTTATGTTTATAATAGAGTAAAATGAGAAATCGGGGTGATGAATTTGATTTTGGGTTGCTGAAATTGAATTCAGTTTGCTAAACTGATTTTGGTCTGCTGAAATAGTAATTTCAGGATGCTGAAATGTAATTCGGTTTACTGAAATGATATTTCAATTTTCTAAAAGGTTATCTAATTTACTAAGATAACACATAAAGGTAAAACTTATAAGTATAAGTTAAGACATGATGAAAAGATTATCAAAGCATAATGATACTACTAAGATTAAGATGTAATGTCTAATACTTAACTTTGTGATTGAAGGTTAGACAAGTTAATATATTATGATGAGATTATAAATAAGTAATACGCGTTGTTACACAGTAGCACACGGTATTGCACTAATTATTAATTTTACGTAAGAAGACATTACTCAATAATTATTACAGTAATTACTGTTCAATATTTTATTTTATTGATTCGATAATTGCTGCGTGGATATTTTATATTATTGTTGCTTCAATAATTGTCACTGCACAATATTTTTCATTATCAGATCAACAATTCATATTATTTGAATAATATTATTAGATAGTATTATTGGCAATGTCTAGAAAATTTTGTCTAAGGAGAGGTTTGGCCACCTAATTGCGCGTCAGTAAGGAGAAATCCTTATTGGAAAGCCCCCTCTTTCCTGGGAACGACCTGATTGTCAGTATTGTGATTCTGTAATATTATTTGTGAATAATTAGTTATTGATTTATATAATAAGGAAGATATTCATTTTATATGGATATAGATGGAGAAAAATTTTTAATATGACAATTGTTGAAAATTGATATTTTATCTTTTTCTGATAAAATAATTTATTTAAATATATTATTATATTATAATAATATAATAATGGTGATATTTTTACAATGAATGTGGGATATATGAATTAGTGAGGAGGAAGAGTATTTTTGTTATAAAAAATATTTAAAACATATTTTTCATGTTCGTGGACCCCATTCCTTGATTAAAATTTGATTATAGCTCATAAAATCGTCCGTATGTGGATTTCGGTCAACTTCTCTTTAGAATTTGAAAAAACTTAAATTTACAAAGTTGTAGAGAATTGAATTTCCTATGGAACGGACATAAGATTCGATTTTTTTTGATAAAAGGCTATTTATTATGAATTATTAAAGTTCCGAAATAATTGATTTTTGAAGTTTTAAATATTTTTTTTAATAAAAACATTTTTTCCATTTGGTGGGCCCCACTTGCACATGTTAGTTGCTGAAATCAGATGTCTTTGGTGTGCGTAGGAAAATTATTAAAAAATAATAATATTTTATTAAAATTTCAACTTTGGTGTTCTAAGCATTTTCCTATAAATAGGTTGCTTAGGTTAGAATTGAAAATCTCACCATAAACTGAAATCTTTTCTCTCTATATTATCGAGCATATTCTTGTGAGTATTTTGATACTTTGAGTGTTTTTATACGGTGCAAGTTCCTTCAGCATTATATCCAGTATTCCAGTCAGAAGTACTGTCTTTTTGGAGGTAAGGGATGTTATTTTTTTCAAAATGATATTATTTCTTTCAATATCATTATGACGGGATATTGAAAAAATGTTTTTTGTGAAATTCTTGTCTTTTTGTGTCGGAGTTACTATTCACGTATACAACACTATTCACGTATACGACACTATTCACATATACGGTACTATTCACAGAAAAATAAAATTTTCTCTTCTTTATCCTAGATGTCTATTTTTGTTACTAGCTTTGATTGTATCCATATTTTGATCATTATTCTTGAGTTTTACTCCACTAAGGTATATTATGGGGTATTTTTGAACATGGATAAATCGAAGTACGAATTCCTAATATTTGTTCTTTTATCTCACTTGATTCATTTTTTTAAAATTATTTTTCATCATCCTCAGTCCTAAATGATGTTATTACTGAATATCTTTGGCCTGTAGTGCAAAGGTGACTAATTTTTTGATGAATATCTTTGGCTGTAGTGCAAAGATGAACATGTGTTGAGATGAACATGACCAATTGATAAAAATCTTTGGCCTGTAGTGCAAATATGAATATTTGAGTCAAGATGAATATTGATTTATGTTACAGGGATAAAATATCGATGATGGACTTTTAAATTCATAGATGATAGTAGATTTTATCCTCTACTTAACTCTTCTAATGAATTATTATTTCCGCTGCGAATATTATTTTAAAACTTGTTGTCGATTGTATTCTATTATATTTTTCCCTGTTGAGGACTAACGATAATTTGTTTTATATTATCTTAGTCATAATGTTCTTTACTAAGCTAGTTGAGCTCACCCTTTTCCTTTTTGTTCCATTTTTCTTCTCAGGAGGCGAGAATATATCAAGTACTAGTCGGGGTATGGAATGATGGTTCTAGAAAGTTGTTTAGTAGTCCTCACCATTTTTATAAAATAATGTATCAATAATTGTAATGAGGACTTATTTGAGTGTGGATATTGTCTAGAAGACACTATTTGTATTTAAACTCACAGTTTAAGTGTTGTCATATTTTGCACGACAATTGTATTAATAAAGTTGTAGTTGTTTCTGTACCATGTTTTGGCTACTCAGAATGGGTGATGTATACCTGTTTTGGGGCCATCACAGTTGGTATCAGAGCTTAGGGATATAGTCTTTGGCGGAGATTGGGGAGTAGAACTAGGATGGGAGAGACGAGTAAATCCTTCGCTAGTGTGTCCTACCTAAGCTTATTTGTTGGTCGGTCAGAATATAGGGGTATTATGTGGTATATCATTTTCTTTAATTAACCCTTCTTTTATGGCAGTATTTGAGAATGACAGCTGAGAATGTTAACAATGGAGTGAATGAGATCGTGGAGACACCTTTAATCACCTACCAGGGGAACGCGCAACAGGAAGGCAATATTCCTTCTATAAACAACACCACTGAACAGACGATAAACGATGAGATGTTTAGAAGTTTTTGGCGGTTCATGCAAAACCAGACGAGGGACACTCCTGTTCAAAATACAGGTAGAAACAATGACAACGCATAGCCGGTCACAGCCAAGCAGTTCAAAGAGTTAGGACCACCAGAATTCTGAGGAAAGTCGGATCCGATTAAGGCAGAAATGTGGGTCAAGCAAATTACCAAGATATTCGATGTCTTAGGATGCACGGAGGAACAGAAGGTTCCATTCGCCACCTTTATGTTCCGTAATGAGGAAGATTACTGGTGAGAATCTATGAAGCGTACCCATCCAGCCGCACTCAGCATGTCTTGGGAGACATTTCAGAAACTGTTCAATGACAAATACTTTCTTGAAAGTATTCGTCATATGAAGGAGGTAGAGTTTATTAAACTAGAGTAGAACAACATGACGGTGTCCCAATACGAGGCGAAGTGTGCGGAGTTATCCAGGTTTGCACCTCATTTGGTGGAGAATGAGGAACGTATGACGCGGATGTTTTTGAGAGGTTTGAAACTCGATATACATCAGTATCTCATTTCTCATAAATTTTCTCTATATAAAGTATTCTTTGTCGTCGGGGAATATTCGTTTGGTCGTGGAATATTCTTGCTGTCGGGGAATATTCGTACGACGGCGCAACCTTGTGTGGGCCCCATAATAAAAAGCGATTGGATGAAGAAAATGACAAATATAAGTTATTTATAAATAACGGCATAGTTATTACCGTTAATACTATTGGAATACCCGGTGGTTAAAATACGGTAATACGCGTTGTTGCACAGTAGCACACGGTATTGCACCAATTATTGATTCTTACGTAAGAAGGCACTACTCAATAAATATTACAGTAATTACTGTTCAATATTTTATTTTATTGATTCAATAATTGCTGCGTTGATATTTTATATTATTGTTGTTTCAATAATTGTCACTGCACAGTATTTTTCATTATCAGATCAACAATTCATATTATTCGAATAATATTATTAGATAGCATTAATGGCAATGTCTACAAAGTTCTGTCTAAGGAGAGGTTTGGTCACCTAATTGCACGCCAGTAAGGAGAAATCCTTATTGGAAAGCCCCCTCTTTCCTGGGAACGGCCTGGTTGTCAGTATTGTGATTCTGTAATATTATTTGTGAATAATTAATTATTGATTTATATGATAAGGAAAATATTCATTTTATGTGGATATAGATGGAGAAAATTTTTAATGTGACAATTGTTAAAAATTGATATTTTATCTTTTTCTGATAAAATAATTTATTTAAATATATTACTATTTTATAATAATATAATAATGGTGATATTTTTATAATGAATGTGGGATATATGAATTAGTGAGGAGGAAAAGTATTTTTGTTACAAAAAAAATATTTAAAACATGTTTTTCATGTTTGTGGACCTCATTCCTTGACTGAAATTTGATTATACCCCGTAAAATCGTCCGTATGTGGATTTCGGTCAACTTCTGTTTGGAATTTGAAAAAAATTAAACTTACAAAGTTGTAGAGAATTAAATTTCCTAAGGAACGAACATAAGATTCTAAATTTTCTGATAAAAGGGCTATTTATTATGGGTTATTGAAGTTTCAGAATAATTGATTTTTGAAGTTTTAAATATTTTTTTAATAAAAACATTTTTTCCATTTGGTGGGCCCCACTTGCACATGTTAGTTGCTGAAATTAGATGTCTTTGGTGTGCGTAGGAAATTTATTAAAAAATAATAATATTTTATTAAATTTTCTGCTTTGGCGTTCTAAGCATTTTCCTATAAATAGGGTGCTTAGGTTAGAATTAAAAATTACACCAGAAACTGAAATCTTTTCTCTCTATATTATCGAACGTATTCTTGTGAGTATTTTGATACTTTGAGTGTTGCTATATGGTGTAAGTTCCTTCAGCATTATATTCAGTATTCCAGTCAGAAGTACTGTCTTTTTGGAGGTAAGGGATGTTATTTTTTTCTAAATGATATTATTTGTTTCAATATCATTATGCCGGAATATTGCGAAAATTTTTCTTGTGAAATTCTTGTCTTTCTGTGTCGGGATTACTATTCACGTATACGGTACTATTCACGTATACGATACTATTCACAAATACGGCACTATTCATAGAAAAATAAAATTTTCTCTTCTTTGTCCCAGATGTCTATTTTTTGTTACTAGCTTTGATTGTATCCATGTTTTGATCATTATTCTTGAGTTTTACTCCACTAAGGTATATTATGGGGTATTTTTGAACATGAATAAACCGAAGTACGAATCCCTAATATTTGTTCTTTTATCTCACTAGATTCGTTTTTTTTAAATTATTTTTCATCATCCTTAGTCCTAAATGATGTTATTACTGAATATCTTTGGTCTGTAGTGCAAAGATGACTGATTTTCTGATGAATATCTTTGGCCGTAGTGCAAAGATGAACAGGTGTTGAGATGAACATGACCAACTGATGAATATCTTTGGCCTGTAGTACAAAGATGAATATTTGATTCAAGATGAATATTGATTTATGTTACAGGGATAAAATATTGATGATGGACTTTTAAATTCATAGATGATAGTAGATTCCATCCTTTACTTAACTCTTCTAATGAATTATTATTTTCCGCTGCGAATATTGCTTTAAAACTTGTTGTCTATTGTATTCTATTATATTTTCCCCTGTTGAGGACTAACGATAAGTTGTTCTATATTATCTTAGTCATAATTTTCTTTACTGGGCTAGTTGAGCTCACCCTTTTCCTTTTTGTTCCATTTTTCTTCTCAGGAGGCGAGAATGTGGCAAGTACTAGTCGGGGTATGGAATGATAGTTCTAGAAAGTTGTTTAGTAGTCCACACTATTTTTGTAAAATAATGTATCAATAATTGTAATGAGGACTTATTTGAGTGTGGATATTGTCTAAAAGATAATATTTGTATTTAAACTCAGAGTTTAAGTGTTGTCATATTTTGCACGATAATTGTATTAGTAAAGTTGTAGTTGTTTCTATACCATGTTTTGGCGACTCATAATAGGTGATGTATACCTATTTTGGGGGCGTCACAGAATAATAAAGAATGGAACCAGATCATACGTAATTCGCATAGACAGGATATTCTAACAAAATAATAAAGAATGGAACCAGGTAATGCGTAATCCGCACAGACAGGATATTCCAACAGAATAATAAAGAATGGAATAACAATAGAATTCACCAGGCATGCGATAGACCGCACGACAGGTTATTCCAACAGAATAATAAATAATGGAATAGCAGAAGAATTTCACCATGTATGCGGTGCTTCGCATAGACAGGTTATTCCAACATAACAATAAAGAATGGAATAACAACCCTTACGAGTATTGAAAGAAAATAACTCTCTTCATGAATACGAAAAAATAATACCCCTTATCTTAGAAGAATTCTGGATACTAGAATAGTGAGGTAACAAACTTCTCTTCTTCTTTTTCTCTATAATTTCTCTTTATAATAATTGCTCTATAGCTTTAGTGAATTGGTGAAAAATAATGAAGGAATGACCTTCTATTTATAGAAAAATATATTTTCTATAATTACACATTTTGGGGCTCAAAATATTACAGTATAATACCTTCCAATTTTTTTTTTAATTTAGTCCTACAAGTATTATTAAACTTGCAC
This sequence comes from Panax notoginseng, assembly GCA_016801055.1. Lineage (NCBI taxonomy): Eukaryota > Viridiplantae > Streptophyta > Magnoliopsida > Apiales > Araliaceae > Panax > Panax notoginseng. Next base: position 84,774,447 of record CM029017.1, on the reverse strand, counting down.
CACCTCCCCTAATAGTAAATCATGTGAATCAATAGTTCTAAACATGTGACAATACGAATTACAGTATAGTACCTCCATCTATACCTCCATTTATAACTTAGTCATGCAAGTATTATCAATCTTGCACCAACTCCCCTAATAGTACAAGAATGTGAATCAACAGTACACACATTTGAACAAATAGTTATAATCATGTGAATTAATAGCAATTAATTGCTCATTTATCCGATTAATTACCCGATTGGTCAGTATAACTTCCAGACATCAATTAATATCGAAATAAATGTCGATTTCCACTAACACTAATAATTCTAACACAATGGAACTATCAATTTCATCTTTAATCAACACGAACTTATTCATCATTAATATTATAATTCACAATATTTAATAACCAGGTCGTTCCCAGGAAAGAGGGGGCTTTTCGATAAGGATTTCTCCTTATTGGCGCGCAATTAGGTGACCAAACCTCTCCTTGACAGAACTTCTAAACATTGTCAATATTGCAAATAATAATATGAATAATTTTTTCGTCTCAATTATTGATTTAATAATATAACATATTATATAGATGATACTATGACAATAATTGAATTAACAATATGAGAGATATGATGCAGCAATTACTGTAGCAATAACTAAGTATAACTGAGTGACTTATTACGTAAGCATCAATAATCAATACCATGTGTTACTATGCAATCACGCGTATTACTGTACTTTTACTACCAGGTAGTTCAACAGTTTTAACGGTAACACTTTCGCCGTTATTTTTATAAAAAAATAATTCTGTTATTTTCTAACTACGAAAATACTTTCATTATGGGGTCTACCAATGATTGTGTTGTCGTACGCATATTTCCCAACAAAAAGAATATTCCCCGGCCAAACGAATATTTTATAATAACTTGCTTACTTTGCAAAAAAAATTCACATATCACCCTTAACTTTAACCTTTTATCAATTTAACCATTTACGAAATAAAATAATAATTATAAGAAAATTGAATACTTTCATTTCATAAAATTCGGGGTCTTACAATCTCCCCTCCTTATGAAATTTTGCCCTCGAAATTTACGTACGTACCTGGCATGCCGAAGAGGTGAGGATACGTCGTTAAATTCTAACTCTTGAGGTATAACCTTTGAGTGTTGAATACGATACTTCTTATCCAAGATTTTAACACGTATCTCCTCATACGTTAAATCTTCTTCTATCTCGTCTAGTTCTAATTTAATAACGTGGTTCGGGTCATCCACATATTTCCGTAATATCGATACGTGAAAAACGTTATGAACACACGACATACTTGGCGGTAAAACTAGTCTATAGGCCACAGTTCCTACTCGATCAAGGATTTTAAATGGGCCAATTAAATTGAGGGTTGAGATTTCCTCTCTTCATCGATTCTTACTCCTAGAATAACGTCCTCTTGAACCTTCTTCTTAACATTCATCAGCTCTGAGTATGTAGCTTGCACGGCTTTAACTTTATCGATTAAAGTCGATTCTACTCGTATATTCGTTATCTTCACGTGGGTCCCTAGAGTCTTTAACTCTATCTTTATCATTTGTAAGTTATACGAAATGGGTTTTTGTGTTAACAACATCACACTCGTAAATGCATACGATCTTCTACTCAACGCGTCAACTACCACGTTCGCTCTTCCACGAAGATATTGAATGGCACGATCGTAATTTTCAACAGCTCAAGCCAACGTCTTTGGCGCATGTTACGTTCATTTTAGTTGAAGAAATATTTGAGGGTTTTAGAAATGGGTTTTGTACTGGGGTCAATACAAAATTCGATTTCACGCTCTGGGGAAGGCTAAGAAATCTTCATGAATACTTCAAGAACTTTATTAACAATAGAAATATCATTCAAAACTGTGACTCTCATCCAAGACTTGGATAGCACATTTAATGAAGGTTTCTCCTAACAAAGTTTCAACCGATAAGTCAAAGTCTAATTTCTCCGGAGTCAAATTTAAACTTTGAGCGCAAGCAAGAGAGATAAAAAAAATGGGTAGAATCGGTACCTAATAAGGTATAGACTTCTCAAGAATTTATAATTAACTAACTCGTGCTAACTTCGTTCGAGTTACTCGCTTTTTGAGAAGTCACAAAAAACGCTCTCCCTGAAACCACCGACTTTATTTTGTCCGTATCCGCCTTTGGTGCCACCGTCCCAGCTGAACTTAACTTTGGTGCACGGCAAAATTGGGCTAGGTGACCCTCTTTTCCACAATTGTAACATGCTTTGGACTGCATCACACAGTTTGGACTGCATCACGCAGTTTGGACTGATATGTCCCTTCCCTCCGCATTTGAAGCATACAATTGGTGGTCGCTCTCCTTCCTTGAAAACGGGTGTTGGTGTTGCTGTCTTTCCATCGTTGTTGAACATTCTCTTCTTGAAATTTCCACTCCTATTATCTTGGCCATGATTACCACCGAAGTGGTTACCATTCTTGGCATGATAATTTCCCCCATGATGGTTATCATTGTTCTGATGGTCGTTGCCACCGGTACGATTATTATCGTGTTGTTGCTCGTTATCCTTTCATTGGGCTGGCTCATTATTACGCTCCAATAACTGAGCCATATTCACTACATCTGAATATAAACAAAGTTTGTGAGAAATGAGGTATTGACGTATATCGGGTTTCAAACCTCTTAGAAACATTCGCGTCATTCGCTCCTCATTTTCGACCAAATGGGATACAAACCGGGATAACTCTGTAAATTTAGCCTCGTATTGCGACACGGTCATATTATTTTACTCCAACTTGATAAACTCCACCTCCTTCATGTGACGAATACTTTTGGGAAAGTACTTGTCGTTGAACAGTTCTTGGAACTTCTCCTAAGACATCTTGAGTGCATCAGGCTGGGTACGTTTTACAGATTCCCACCAGTAATCTGCCTCTTCACGCAACATAAAGGTGGCGAAGGAAACCTTTTGCTCCTCGGAGCATTCCAAGACATCAAATATCTTGGTGATCTATTTTAACCACGTCTCCGCCTTAAGTGGTTCTGGCTTTCTCAAAAACTCCAGCGGTCACAGCTCCTTGAACTGCTTAACAGTGACCAGCTGTGGGTTGCCGTTGTTTCCACCTGCATTTTGAATAGGAGTCTCTCTCGCCTGATGTTGCATGAATTGCATAAAGTCTCTGATCATTCCATCATTCATCATCTGATCGGTGTTGTTGTTTACCTGAGGATTATTGTCTTCCTGTTGCACATTATCCTGGGTATTGATCGTTGGTGACTCAACGGTCTCATGTGCTTCATTGTTTATCTCAACATTTTCGGATGCCATTTTCAAATACTGCCACAAAATAAGGGTTAATTAACATATCACATATTATCCCTATACTTTGACCAACCAATTAAATACCAAATAAACTTAGGTAGGTCAAACTAGCGAAGGAATTCCCCGTCTCTCCCCTCCTAGTTCTTGTCTCACATCTCAGCCAGGGATTATATCCCTAAGCTTTGATACCAACTGTGAAGCCCCCAAAATAGGTATACATCACCCATCTTGGGTCGCCAAATACATGGTACATAAATCCAAATACAACTTAATTATACAATAGTCGTGTAAAATACGACAAAACATAACTGAGAGTTTTAATACGAATATTGTCTTCTAGACAGTATCCAAACTCAAATAGAGTCCTAATTATATTTATTATCACACTATTTAACAGAATAGTGAGGACTACTAATGTTATCATCTGGACCGTCAAACCGTTCCCCGACTTGTCCCAGCTATATTCTCATTTTCTGAAGAGAACAGTGAAAGAAAGGGTGAGCTCAACTAGCCCAGTAAGAAATATTATAACTAAGATAATACAGAATAAATTATCCTTAGCCTTCAACAGTATAACAACTGATAGAATATAATAAACAACAAGTTTTAGATCAACAACTGCAGTGGAATAAGCAATCCATTGGATTAGTCAAGTAGAGCATAAAATCTAAAATCTTCTATGATTTAAGAAGTTTTTCATCAACTTTATCGCTGAGACTCAGCTTAATAAATAAAATCGAATCATCCCTGCACACCACGGCCAATGATATTCATTAGTATTACGACCACAATTTATCCATGCACTACGGGCCAATGACATTTATAAGACCCCAAATTTTATGAAATAAAAGTATTCAATTTTTCTTATAATTACTATTCAGTAAATGATTAAATTGATAAAAGTTAAAGTTAAGAGTGATATATGAATTTTTTTTTTAAAATACGCAAGTGGTTATAAAATATTCATTGTTGTCGGGGAATATTCGTTTAGTCCTGGGATATTCTTTATGTCGGGGAATATTCGTACGACGACGCAGCCATTTGTGGGCCCCATAACAGAATAACTGTCGGATGAAGAAAATGAAAATTTTGAGTTTTTATAAATAACGGCGTAGTTGTTACCGTTAACACTGTTGGAATACCTGGTGGTTAAAATACAGTAATACGCATAGTTGCACAGTAGCACACGGTATTGCACAGTGTAAGACCCCGAATTTTATGAAATAAAAGTATTCAATAATTACTATTCAGTAAATGGTTAAATTGATAAATGTTAAAGTTAAGGGTGATATATGAAATTTTTTTCAAAATAAACAAGTGGTTATAAAATAATCATTGTTGTCGGGGAATATTCGTTGGTCGTGGAATATTCTTTCTGTCGGGGAATATTCGTACGACGGCGCAGCTATTTGTGGGTCCCATAACGAAAAACGGTCGGATGAAGATAACGACAAAAATTGCGTTTTTATAATTAACGGCGTAGTTGTTACCGTTAACACTGTTAGAATATCCGGTGGTTAAAATACAGTAATACGCGTTATTGCACAGTATTTTTGAAATTATTGATCCTTACGTAAGAAGGCAGTACTCAATAATTATTACAGTAGTTACCTGTAGTGCAAAGATAGTTTGTTGATGAATATCTTTGGCCATAGTGCAAATATGAAATTGTTAGTATGATTATAAACAGGAATTGTGATTTGGTATAACCATGATCTTTGATGTTTCAGGTAAAGACATGTGATGAAAATTATCTTCGTCCTAGATGCGAAGAGGAATTTAGAATTACAATTATGATTATGAGTTATTCATATAATTGTGAAAAGGAACTATTGATTAATGTTACAGGGATAAAACATTGTTGGTGGACTTTTAATGTGGAGAAGATAATAGACTTTATGGTCTATTTGACTCTTCTAATAGAATGCTCATTCCGCTGTAACTATGGTTAAAAAATTTTATCATCTACCATACGCTCTAAATCTCTGATTTATTATTGTTGAAGGCTATTGATAATTTATTTATCTTTAGTCATGATATTCTGTACTGAGCTAGTTGTGCTCACCCTTCTATTTCAAAATTCCTTTCAGGTAATAAGAGTGTAGCTGAGTCGAGCGAGGGTAACAGGGAAATAGAACGGAGGTCTCTAGCTGTGGAGGTTCTCCTTAAGCAGTGTAAAAAAGTTCATTTAGTAGTTGTATTTGGTGAATCCAATAGGGTAAGGCGTACCCAACGTTGGAAGGGTGTTGGTAAGGCGTACCTTACATAAAGGTATAGTCAAAAACTATTTTTGAAATTCTCTTTCACTTGAGTGTAAAGATGGGTAGATTGTTTGTATGATCATGACTATAGGTTCTCTTTGGCCAGTAGTACAAAGTTAAAGTGTTGACTGGTATGATCATGACCATTGAATTTATAACTGAATATCTTTAGTTTAAGTGTAAAGGTGAATTGATCAACATGGTTATAATTATTGTTTATATAATTCTGAAATGATTATATATTTCTTTGAGATATTAATATATTTGGCCTATAGTGCAAATATGAACTGTTGAAGAATATCTTTGGCCTGTAGTGCAAAGATGAATTATTGATGAATATCTTTGGCTTGTAGTGGAAAGATGAACTGTTGAAGAATATCTTTCGCCTGTAGTGCAAAGATGAATTATTGATGAATATCTTTGGCCGTAGTGCGAAGATGGATTTATTAGCACGATCATGAACAGGAACTGTGATTTGGTATAACCATGATCTTTGATGTTTCAGGTAAAGACAGGTGATGAAAATATTCTTCGTCCTGGGTGCGAAGAAAAATTTAGAATCACAATTATGATTATGAGTTATTCTTATGATTGTGGAAAGAAACTGTTGAGTGATGTTACAGGGATAAAATATTGTTGGTGGATTTTTAACTTGGAGAAGATAATAGACTTTATGGTCTATTTGACTCTTCTAATGGATTGCTCGTTCCGCTGCAACTATGGTTGAAATTTTTATCATCTACCATATGTTCTAAATCTCTGATTTATTACTGATGAAGACTGTTGATAATTTATTTATCTTTAGTCATGATATTCTTTACTGGGCTAGTTGTGCTCACCCTTTTGTTTCACAATTCCTTTCAGGTAATAAGAGTGTAGCTGGGTCGAGCGGGGGTAACAAGGGAATAGAACGATGGTCATCATTTAGTAGTTATATTTGGTGAAGAAAATAGGGTGAGGCGAACCCAACGTTGGAAGGGTGTTTTGCCACTATCATACCAGATGTCTAATGACATACAACCTCGTGTCATCATAAGACAGGATTGTGCTCATCCACTTGCTGAGTATATTTACTAGCACTACCTATATAATCTTGGTGTTTGTTTGAAGTATAATTCTCAATTAGAGACAGTGGAGATAATGATAAGTCAAGAGAAGACTCACCATTGGGAAGAATATGATAGTAATCTTCTCGTTTTTCTTTGGGGTATATTGGGTCAACCAAGGATAATTCTGTGGCCATATGATATCTATCACAACCTAGAAGCCTGGCCTCCCATGTATAAAGGTTTTTTTGAGCACTTCTCAAAGATTCTAATTTCTAAAATAGTTTTTGACTATACCTTTATGTAAGGTGTCATTGTGAGGTGCTGTCCACGGTTGGGACATGAGTCACATTTGGTATATATTTGTATCCAAACTCACAACATATATGTTTTTGTATTTTGCACGACAATTGTTGTAATAAAGTTGTAGTTGTTTTCTGTACCATGTATTTGGCGACTCAGAATAGGTTGGATGGAATGGACCTATTTTGGGGTCGTTACAAGTTGGTATCAGAGTTTAGGGATATGGTCTATGGCGGAGATCGGGGAATATAACTAGGAGGGGAGAGATGAGTAAATCATTCGCTAGTGTGTCCTACTTAAGCTTATTTTTTGGTCAGTCATAATATCGAGATATTATGTGATATGATAATTTGCTTAATTAACCCTTGTTTTATGGCAGTATTTGAGAATGGCAGCTGAGAATGCTAACAATGGAGTGAATGAGACTGTGGGGATACCTCTAATCACTAACCATGATAATGTGATGTCAGACGAAGAAAGAATTAGAGATATTCTTATGGTGAGTGAGGAATTGATAGTTGCACCCGAGCTAGTCGCACAGGTAGCAACTGAGATTGAGGAAGAAGAAGCACTTGAGGAGAGTTTGTTAGAGGTATTATATGATCAAAATGTAGAATTTCAAAATCGTATTCATGAGTTAGAAGAGCAGGCTGAAGAACGACAGGCAGTCGTGGAGCAAAAGGATGCAACAATTCAAGCTTGTGTTACTCGATATATGATGCTTGAACAGAAGTATTCTTTGGCAGAGTATAAGATGATAAAGATGGAATCTGAGCTGAAAGAAGAAAAAACTGAACGAGTGAGAATAAGTGATGCATGGGCAAAAGCCGCACGACACGTGGATATTGTGGAAAGAGATGTCCGATCTAAGAAGGCTAAAATAGATGATATGAATTTCTCTTTTTGGAAAGCAATTGGGAGAACCCAATATCGAGTTTTGAATTACCCTGTACTGAGCGGTCAACCTGAATTCGATATAGATCGAAGATTGATGATTCAGATCATGAATCAGGAGTACGAAGAGGCAGTTGAGGGAGGAATATGTCCTATAGAAAAGTATATTTCAACGGTAGTGATGACGCCAAATGCCACCCCAGACAAGTCAAAGCCGGGTAGTTCGAGGGATGGCGGTTGTCATGACTTCCTAACAAGTGAACAACCAAAATAAAGTTATCATGGGAGATGAGCAATGGAGAAATCATGATGATCTGAGAGATAGAATCTGAAATGAAAGCAAGGTATTCTCAACTCTTTGAAATACCAGGAACGTAAATTTTGGGGACGAAATTTCATAAGGAGGGGAGATTGTAAGACTCCGAATTTTATAAAATAAAAGTATTCAATTTTTCTTATAATTACTATTCAGTAAATGGTTAAATTGATAAATGTTAAAGTTAAGGGTGATATATGAATTTTTTTCAAAATAAACAAGTGGTTATAAAATAATCATTGTTATCGGGGAATATTCGTTGGTCGTGGAATATTCTCTGTCGGGGAATATTCGTACGATGACGCAGCTATTTGTGGGCCCCATAACAAAAAACGGTCGGATGAAGATAACGACGAAAATTGAGTTTTTATAATTAACGGCGTAGTAGTTACCGTTAACACTGTTGGAATACCCGGTGGTTAAAATACAGTAATACGCGTTATTGCACATTAGCACACGGTATTACACAGTATTTTTGAAATTATTGATTCTTACGTAAGAAGGCACTACTGAATAATTGTTACAGTAGTTACTGTTTAATATTTTATTTTATTGATTCAATAATTGTTGCGTTGATATTATTGTTGTTTCAATAATTGTTGTTGCAGAGTATTTTCTATTATCAGATCAATAATTCATATTATTTGAATAATATTATTAGATAGCATTATTGGCAATGTGTAGAAAGTTCTGTCTAAGGAGAGGTTTGGTCATCTAATTGCGCGCCAGTAAGGAGAAATTCTTATTGGAAAGCCCCCTCTTTCCTGAGAACGGTCTGGTTGTCATAAATGTGATTCTGTAATATTATTTGTGAATAATTAATTATTGATTCATATGATAAGGAAATATTTATTTTATGTGGATATAAATGAGGGATATATTTTTGTGGTTAAAAATGACGGAGTTAATGTTGAGGTGTTTTATCTGTATTTTTGTCGGAACGGAGGTATTAAAAATCAAATTAGGATTTTTGAGATATTTTGCGAGGGTTATAATTTTTAATCCGACCGTTGGATCGTAGTAATTTTTGGATATGTTATACATATATAAGTTGAGTATATGTCCACATATTTTGAAATGTTAAAAATGAACGTATGATTTGTTATGAATTTTACGAGATGACTGGTTCAGAAATTGTTGAATTTTCGGAGTTAATCATTTTGGTGAAAAATTCTAGAATTGGTGGGCCCCACTCTTGGTTGGTGAAGAAATGTGCTGAGATTTTTATTCAAATGTGGTGGGTGGGAATAGTAGCAGGTAAAGCCATCAGGTTGCAGGTTAAGTCTGCTTCGGCGTGCTAATATTTTTCTATAAATAGAGGGTTAAGTGAGAATTGAAAATCACATCAGAAACATAAGCTTTCTCTCTTTCTCTCTCTCTATATTATGAAGCATATTTTGTGAGTATTTAGATACTTTGAGAGTTGCTATTCAGTGCAAGTTTTCTTCGACTTTGCATTCCAGTCAGAAATACTGCACTTTTGAGGTAAGGGGTGTTAAGGGATTTTAAGGGTTGTTATGATTTTCAGTTTCATAATTTTTCTGATCTTCAAAAATTCTTAAAAAATTTGAAATGATATTTTGATGAGTTTTCTTGATTGTGTCCAAAAATGGTGATTTTTGGATATATAGATTAAGAGTTATGAATTTTATGAGAAAAGACTATTTTAAAAGTAACCGCTTATAATTCCTTGTGGTTAACTCCAAAATTGATGAAATTTTTATTGGGGGTACATGTATATGATAGAAGTATACTCTGTAAATTTCAGAATTTTTAGACAAAAGTTCAATTTTTGATAAATGTCTAAATATTCGGCTGTTTTGGTCATATAAAAAATAGTAAATGAAATTTTAAAAATTCTGAGAAAAATATATGTTCAATATGGGACTATATTCTGCTAAATTTCAGAAAAGAAATATTTTTAGAACTGATTTGGTATTTTTCATGAAAATGGACTAGTTATGAGTAAATGAATTAAATATGTTATGTGAAGTAAAAAAATTGAAAAATAGGATTTTATGGCTTCAGAATCCTATATGAGGCATATGCAGATTTTTGATGAGGGTTTTTGGTTATTGGAGATGAAATATTATGAGTTTGGCATTTTAGGATGATTAAATGTATTATTTAGTAAATTGTAAACAATTAAAATAAATTATTTATAAGCTTAAGAAATGTTATTCTTTCAATAACATTATACCGAAATATTGGTATGAAATTTATTATGGAATTTCTACCTTTTTGTGTCGGGATTACTATTCATGAGTTACTATTCACGAGTTACTATTCATGAGTTACTATTCACGAGTTACTATTCATGATAAAATTGATTTCTTTTTCTGACCAAATTATAGTTACTTTATGAATATTACTCTTAAAATTAAATCTATATTTTGATCATATTATTTTTATTATCATATATAACATTTTTATAACCCTGATATTGAAATTCTCTTTCACTTGAGTGTAAATATGGGTAGATTGTTGGTATGATCATGACTATGGGTTCTCTTTGGCCAGTAGTGCAAAGTTAAATTGTTGACTGGCATGATCATGACCATTGAATTTATAACTGAATATATTTAGCTTAAGTGTAAAGGTAAATTGATCAACATGGTTATAATTATTGTTTATATAATTCTGAAATGATTATATATTTCTTTGAGATATTAATATATTTGGCCTATAGTGCAAATATGAACTGTTGAAGAATATCTTTGGCCTGTAGTGCAAAGATGAATTATTGATGAATATCTTTGGCCTGTAGTGCAAAGATGAACTGTTGATGAATATCTTTGGCATGTAATGCAAAGATAAATTATTGATGAATATCTTTGGCCATAATGCGAAGATGGATTTATTAGCATGATTATGAACAGGAACTGTGATTTGGTATAACCATGATCTTTGATGTTTCAGGTAAAGACAAGTGATGAAAATATTCTTCTAAAACAGTTTTTGACTATACCTTTATGTAAGGTGTCATTGTGAGGTGTTGTTCACGGTTGGGACATGAGTCACAGTTGGTATATATTTGTATCCAAACTCATAGCATATGTGTTATTATATTTTGCACGATAATTGTTGTAATAAAGTTGTAGTTGTTTTCTGTACCTTGTATTTGGCGACTCAGAATGGGTTGGATGGAATTGACCTATTTTGAGGTTGTCACAGTTGGTATCAGAGCTTAGGGATATGATCTCTGGCGGAGTTCAGAGAATAAACTAGAAGGGGAGAGACGAGTAATATCCTTCGCTAGTGTGTGTCCTACCTAAGCTGGATTTTCTTTCTTAAGTTGACAAATTGTGATATGTCAATTAACCTTTGTTTTGAAGCTGTATTCTAGAATGATTACTAAAATACAGGAGATGAGCAATGGAGAAATCATGATGACAGGGAAGATGGAATCTGAGATGAAAACAAGGTATTCTCAACTCTTTGAAATAGTAGATACGTAAATTTCGGGGACGAAATTTCATAAGGAGGGGAGATTATAAGACCCCGAATTTTAAAAAATAAAAGTATTCAATTTTTCTTATAATTATTATTCAGTAAATGGTTAAATTGATAAAAGTTAAAGTTACGAGTGATATATGATTTTTTTTTTTAAATACACAAGTGGTTATAAAATATTCATTGTTGTCGGGGAATATTCGTTTAGTCGTGGAATATTTTTTCTGTCGGGGAATATTCGTACGACGGCGCAGCAATTTGTGGGCCCCATAACAGAATAACTGTCGGATGAAGAAAACGACAAATTTGAGTTTTTATAAATAACGGCGTAGTTGTTACCGTTAACACTGTTGGAATACTTGGTGGTTAAAATACAGTAATACGCGTTGTTGCACAGTAGCACACAGTATTGCACAGTATTTTTTAAATTATTGATACTTACGTGAGAAGGCACTACACAATTATTGTTACAGTAATTTCTGTTTAATATTTTATTTTATTGGTTCAATAATTGTTGCGTTGATATTTTATATTATTGTTGTTTCAATAATTGTAATTGCACATTATTTCTCATTATCAGATCAGTAATTCATATTATTCGAATAATATTATGAGATAACATTATTGGCAATGTCTAGAAAGTTCTGTCAAGGAGAGGTTTGGTCACCTAATTGCACGCCAGTAAGGAGAAATCCTTATCGGAAAGCCCCCACTTTCCTGGGAACTGCCTGGTTGTCATTATTATGATTCTGTAATATTATTTGTGAATAATTAATTATTAATCTATATGATAATGAAATATTTATTTGATGTGGATATAAATGATGGATTTATTTATGTGGTTATAAATGAAGGAATTAATGCTGAGGTATTTTATCAGTATTTTATCGGATTGGAGGTATTAAAAGATCAAATCAGTGTTCTTACAGCTTTATTGTGTGAGTTATAATTTTTAATTTGACCGTTGGATCGTTGTGATTTTTGGATATATTATACATATATAAGTTGAGTATACGTTCACAAATTTTGAACCGTTAAAAATGAACGTATAATTTGTTATGAATTTTAAGAGGTGACTGATTTGGAAATTAGGTTTATAAATGATTTTGATAGAAAATTCTAGAAATGTGTGGGCCCAACTTTTGGTTATTGGAGAAGATGGCTAATTTTTGGTGGGTGGAATAGTAGCAGGTAAAGTCATCAGGTAGCAGGTCAAGTCTGCTTCGGCGTGCTAACATTTTCTTATAAATAGATGGCTAAATTAGAATTAAAAATCACACCAGAATTCATAAGTTTTCTCTCTTTTTCTCTCTAGATTATCGAGTGTATTTTATGAGTATTTAGATACTTGGTGAGTTACTATTCATCAGTGCAAGTTTCCTTCAGCGTCATATCCGATATCCAGTCGGAAGTGCTGCTTTTTTGAGGTAAGGGATAGTAAGGGATTTTAAGGGTTGTTATGTTTTTCAGTTTCGTAATTTTTCTGACCTTCAAAATTTTTGAAAAAATTTAAAATGATAATTTGATGAGTTTTCTTGACTGTGTCCAAAAATGGCAATTTTTTGATGTATATATTAAGAGGAATGAATTTTATGATAAAAGACTATTTTAAAAGTAACCACTTATAACTCCTTGTGGTTAACTCCAAAATTGGAAAATTTTTTATTGGGAGTACATGTATATGATAGAAGTATACTCTGTAAATTTTGGAATTTTTGGATAAAAGTACAATTTTTGATAAATATCTAAATATTCGGCTGTTTTTGCCATATTAAAAATAGTAAATGAATTTTAAAAATTCTAAGAAAAATATATGTTCAATATGGAATTATATTCTGCTAAATCCCATAAAAGAAATATTTTTGGGACTGATTTGGTATTTTTCATGAAAATAGACTAGTTATGAGTAAATGAATTAATTATGTTATGTGAAGTAAGAAAATTAGAAAATAGGATTTTATGGCTTGAGAATCCTATATGAGGTATATGCAGATTTTTGATGAGGGTTTTGATTATTGTTGATAAAATCTTATGAGTTTGAAATTTTAGGATGATTAAATACATTATTTAGTAAATTGTAAACAATTAAAATAAATTGTTTATAAGTTTAAGAAATGTTATTTCAATATCATTATACCGAAATATTGGTATGGATTTTATTGTGAAATTTCTACCTTTTTGTGTCGGGTTTACTATTCATGGAGTTACTATTCATGGGTTACTATTCACGAGTTACTATTCATGACAAAATTGGTTTTTTTTTTCTAACCAAATTATAGTTAATTTATGAATATTACTCTTGAGATTAAATATAGATGTTTTGATTATATTGATTTTACTATTATATATAACATTTTTATAACCGTAATGATGATATTTCTCTTTGACTTGAGTGTAAAGATGGGTAGATTTTTGGTATGATCATGACTATGGGTTCCTATTGGCCAGTACTACAAAGTTGAATTGTTGACTGGTATGATCATGACCATTGAATTTATAATTGAATATCTTTAGCTTAAGTGCAAAGGTGAAATGATCAACATGGTTATAATTATTGTTTATATAAATTCTGAAATGATTATATATTTCTTTGAGATATTAATGTATTTGGCCTGTAGTGCAAATATGAACTGTTGAGGAATATCTTTAGCCTGTAGTGCAAAGATGAATTGTTGATGAATATCTTTGGCCCGTAGTGCAAAGATGACCTGTTGTTGAATATCTTTGGCCTGTAGTGCAAAGATGGTCTGTTGATGAATATCTTTGGCCATAGTGTAAAGATGAAATTGTTAGTATGATTATAAACAGGAACTGTGATTTGGTATAACCATGATCTTTGATGTTTTTGGTAAAGACGTGATGAAAATTATCTTCGTCCTGGATGCGAAGAGGAATTTAGAATTACAATTATGATTATGAGTTATTCATATAATTGTGGAAAGGAACTATTGATTAATGTTACAGGGATAAAACATTGTTGGTGGACTTTTAATGTGGAGAAGATAATAGAGTTTATGGTCTATTTGACTCTTCTAATAGAATGCTCGTTCCGCTGCAAGTATGGCTGAAAAATTTTATCATCTACCATATGTTCTAAATCTCTGATTTATTACTGTTGAAGGCTATTGATAATTTATTTATCTTTAGTCAAGATATTCTTTACTGAGCTAGTTGTGCTCACTCATCTGTTTCAAAATTTCTTTTAGGTAATAAGAGTGTAGCTGGGTCGAGCGAGGGTAACAGGAAAATAGAACGGTGGTCTCTAGCTGTGGAGGTTCTCCCTAAGCAGTATAGAAAAGTTCATTTAATAGTTATATTTTGTGAATCCAATAGGGTAAGACCCAACATTGGAAGGGTGTTTTGCCACTATCATACAAGATGTCTAATGACATACAACCTCGTGTCATCATAAGACAGGGTTGTGCTCACTACCTATATAATCTTAGTGTTTGTTTGAAGTATAATTCTCAATTAGAGACAGTGGAGATATTGATATGTCAAGAGAAGACTCACCATTGGAAAGAATATGATAGTAATTGTGACGCCCCTAAAATTAGGTATACATCACCCATCTTGGGTCGTCAGATACATGGTACAGAATACAAATACATCTTACTAATACAACTGTCATGTACAATACGACACAAAACATAACTATGAGTTTGAATACAATTATTGTCTACTAGAGACTATACAAACTCAAAAGGAGTCCTCATTACAATTATTGTCACACTATTTAATAGAATAGTGAGGACTACTAATACTATCATCTGGTCCATCACTCCGTTTCCCGATTCTTTCCAGCTATATTCTCATTTCCTGAAGAGAACAATGAAAGAAAGGGTGAGCTCAACTAGCCTAGTAAGAAATATTATGACTAAGATAATGCAGAATAAATTATCATTAGCCTTCAACAGTGTTAAACTGATAAAATATAACGAACATCAAGTTTAACTGCAGCGGAACAAGCAATCCATTAAAAGAGTCAAGTAGAGAATAAAATCTACTACCTTCTATGATTTAAAAAGTTTTTCAACACTGTTATCACTGGGACTCAGCTTAATAAAATAATCCACATCATTGAATCACCCCTGCACTATGGCCAAGGATATTCGTGTATTCATTAATGGTCATGATCATGCCAACAACTGTCCATCAATGCATTACGGGCCAATGAGGACTTTTACCATATCATTTGTAACATTATGGTCATAATTATACCGAATAATCCCTGGTCATAATCATACCAAGTCCATCTATGCACTACAGGCCACAGATGACTTTTAACATTTTATAAACATGAGGATGATGACAATGATATAAGAATTCAATAAAACAAGTTCAAGAATTAATTTATCCAAGAATTAACAACGTCCAAATTGTCAACATGATACTGCTTTGTGGAGTAAAATTCAAGAATTCTTAGAAGAATATTTTCATGAAAAAAATATTGGATGAACCGTAACTATCAAGGATATTTCACTAATTTCATGGAGTACAGAAGTTAAAACTTAACCAA
Source organism: Panax notoginseng (assembly GCA_016801055.1). Lineage (NCBI taxonomy): Eukaryota > Viridiplantae > Streptophyta > Magnoliopsida > Apiales > Araliaceae > Panax > Panax notoginseng. The sequence continues at coordinate 84,758,340 of CM029017.1, read as the reverse complement.
CTGAGTATAATAAAGAATGGAATAACAAAAGAAATCACCCGGCATGCGATAGACCGCACAGACAGGTTATTCTAACAGAATAATAAATAATGGAACCAGGTCCGGCGTAAACGCACAGACAGGATATTCTGACAGAATAATAAATAATGGAATCAGGTCCGGCGTAAACGCACAGACAGGATATTCCGACAGAATAATAAATAATGGAACCAGGTCCGGTGTAAAACACACAGACAAGATGTTCCAACAGAATAATAACAAGACGGAACCAGGTCCGGTGTAAAACACACAGACAGGATATTCCAACAGAATAATAATAAGACGGAACTAGGTCCGGTGTAAAACACACAGACAGGATGTTCCAACAGAATAACAGAAGAATGTCACCAAGTATAGGGTAGACCGCGTATACAGGTTATTCCAACAGAATAATAAGAAATGGAATAACAACAGTTCTCTTCATTAATAAGAAAGAATAACACCTCTTATCGTTTTAAAGAAGAACTGAAATAAGGAAGTAGTTAAGTAGCAGAATACTTTTTTTCTCTCTTTTTATAGTTTCTCTCTATAGTTTCTCTCTCTAGAGTTCAGTGGATTCGTAAGAAATAATGAAGGAATGAGCTACTATTTATAGAAAAATAGAATGCATAGTAACTAATCCATGAACGGTCCAGATTGATTACTTTAATCTGACGGTCCATATTTAAAGAAAAATCTTTTAAATAAAATATAATATATTCTATTTATAGAATAACTTTAATAAAGTATTCTGTTTTATATAAAAAGATATTTCTGTTTTATTACGTTAATAATACGAATAAAACAAAACTTCATTATCGCTAAATAATTCATATTATTAACTGACAATAATTGAATCAAACTGAGTGACTTCTCATATAAGAATTAATAATCAATACCGTGTGCTACTATGCAACCACACGTATTACAATACTTTTACTATCGAGTAGTTCAACAGTATCAATGGTAAAACTTCCGCCGTTATTTTTAATAAAATATTTTTGTCGTTTTCTCAATCCGACAATAATTCCGTTGTGGGGTCTACCAATGATTGTGCCGTTGTACGAATATTTCCTGTTAAAACGAATATTCCCCGACCAATCGAATATTATATAACAACTTGCGTACTTTGCAAAATTTATAAATATTACCCACAACTATAACATTATATCAAATTAACTCCATAATATTCAAAAATGATATTTATAGAAAATTCATCTTTATTTATAAAAGTTGGGGTCTTACAATAATCTTCTCGTTTTTCTTTGGGGTCTATTGGGTCAACCAAGGATAATTCTGTGACCATATGATATCTATCATAACCTAGACGCATGGCCTCTCATGTACGAAGGTTTCCTTGAGCACTTCCCAAAGATTCTAATTTCTAAAACAGTTTTTGACTATACCTTTATGTAAGGTGTCATTGTGAGGTGCTGTCCACGGTTGGGACATGAGTCACAGTTGGTATATATTTGTATCCAAACTCACATCATATGTGTTGTTGTATTTTTTATGATAATTGTTGTAATAAAGTTGTAGTTGTTTTCTCTACCATGTATTTGGCGACTCAGAATGGGTTGGATGGAATAGACCTATTTTGGGGTTGTCACAATATTCATGTTTTCATCAATGATCATGATCATGCCAACAACTGTCTCTCAATGCACTACGGGCCAATGTGGACTTTTACCACATCATTTGTAACATTACGGTGATGATTATACCGAATAATTCCTGGTCATAATCATACCAAGTCCATCTATGCACTACAGACCATAGATAACTTTCAACATAATATAAGCATGAGGATGGTGACAATGACATAATAATTCAATAAAACAAGTTCAAGATAAATTTTAAAGATTTATAATTTAATTTATCCAGAAATCAATAACGTCCAAATTGTCAATATGATACTGCTTTGTGGAGTAAAATTCAAGAATGCTCATAAGAATATTTCCATGAACAGATACTGGATGAAGCGCAAATATCCAGGATATTCTAACAGAATAATAAAGAATGGAACCAGGTCATGCGTAATCCGCACAGACGGGATATTCCAATAGAATAATAAAGAATGGAATAACAACAGAATTCACCAGGCATGCAATAGACAGCACAGACAGGTTATTCTAACAAAATAATAAAGACTGGAATTAGGTCATGCGTAATTTGCACAGACAGGATATTCCAACAGAATAATAAAGAATGGAACCAGGTCATGCGTAATCCGCACAGACAGGTTATTCTAACAGAATAATAAATAATAGAATAACAACAGAATTCACCAGGCATGCGATAGACCGCACAGACAGGTTATTCCAACAGAATAATAAAGAATGGAATAGCAGAAGAATTTTACCATGTATGCGGTGCTTCACATAGACAGATTATTCCAACATAACAATAAAGAATGGAATAACAACCCTTACGAGTATTGAAAGAAAATAACTCTCTTCATGAATACGAAAGAATAATACTCCTTACCTTAGAAGAAATCTGGATACTGGAATAGTGAGGTAGCAGACTTCTCTTCTTCTTTCTCTCTATAATTTCTCTCTATAATAATTGCTCTATAGCTTTAGTGAATTGGTGAAAAATAATGAAGGAATGAGCTTCTATTTATAGAAAAATATAATTTCGATAATTGCACGTTTTGGGGCTCAGAATATTACAGTATAATACCTTCCTCTTTTCTTTTATTTTTAATTTAGTCCTGCAAGTATTATCAAACTTGCACCACCTCCCTTAATAGTAAATCATGTGAATCAATAGTAAATCATATGAATCAATTATTCTAGACATGTGAAAATATGAATTACAGTATAGTACCTCCATCTATACCTCCATTTTTAACTTAGTCATGCAAGTATTATCAATCTTGCACCAACTCCCCTAATAGTACAAGAATGTGAATTAATAGTACACACATGTGAACAAATAGTTATAATCATGTGAATTAATAGCAATTAACTACTCATTTATCCGATTAATTACCCGACTGGTCAGTATAACTTCCAGACATCAATTAATATCGAAATAAATGTCGATTTCCACTAACACTAATAATTCTAACACAATGGAACCATCAATTTCATTTTTAATCAACACGAACTTATTCATCACTAATATTATAATTCATAATATTTAACAACCAGGTCATTCCCAGGAAAGGGGGGGCTTTCCGATAAGGATTTCTCCTTATTGGTACGCAATTAGGTTACAAAACCTCTCCTTGACAGAACTTCTAGACATTGTCAATATTGTAAATAATAATATGAATAACTTTATTGTCTCAATTATTGATTTAATAATATAACATATTATATATATGATACTGCGACAATAATTGAATCAACAATATGAGAGATATGATGCAGCAATTACTGTAGCAATATTTGAGTATAACTGAGTAACTTCTTACGTAAGCATCAATAATCAATACCGTGTGCTACTATACAACCATGCGTATTACTGTACTTTTACTACTGGGTAGTTCAACAGTTTTAACGGTAACACTTTCGCCGTTATTTTTATAAAAAGATAATTATGTCGTTTTCTAACTACGACAATACTTCCGTTGTGGGGTTCACCAATGATTGTGTCGTCGTACGGATATTCTCCGATAAAAGGAATATTCCCCGACCAAACGAATATTTTATAACAACTTGCCTACTTTGTAAAAAAATTTCACATATCACCCTTAACTTTAACCTTTTATCAATTTAACCATTTATAAAATAAAATAATAATTATAAGAAAATTGAATACTTTCATTTCATAAAATTCGGAGTCTTACACACACTGCCCGGGGCACCCCGGGCAGCCGCAGGTACACCTGCGACTCCCCCCTCTATAAATAGAGGGCTTGGGATGGCCATATTTGGAAGAGAATAGACGAGGAAGCCCTGTCCAATTTGCTCTGTACTCACCCTAAACTGAGTGATTTCTCATTTTAAACACTTGTAAGCTCATATATAGCTACTCTTTTTTACCAACGGGAGCCGAGTGTTCATCCACTTCAAGTTATAGAAATCTTCTTCGGCAGCCCACTGTAAGCCTTCTTATACACTTTAAAGCCTTTCTCTTCATCTTTGCACACACTATTCTTCACGTTGAGAGTCGTGTTGCGTGTGTTTACCTGGACTTCGGTCCGTGATTTCATTTCAAGTTTGTATATATATATATATATATATATATATATATATACATATGGACTAACATTATCGAGTTATGCCTCGATTGAGCCTAGACTTACGTCTGAAGCATTTATTTGCTTTCATGTGTGTGTGTGTGTGTGTGTGTGTGTGTGTGTATATATATATATATATATATATATATATATATTAAAGCGGTAAACGCTCCGGACGTAAAATCCAGGCTCATCGAACAAAGTTTGACACACAGTTCATATATTTAAGTGTGTGTGTGTGTGTGTGTATATATATATATATATATATATACATTTCGTCCCGCCTAGAGTTTCCTCCATGGCGATTGATTGCTTTTATAGCTTTCTTTACATTTCGTCCCGCCTAGAGTTTACTCCGTGACGAATGATGGCTTTTACGGCTGATCATGTCTGTATATATATATTTACAACTTTTATATATATAACTACTTATTGCTTTTATACGAATTGTGGCATCATGTGAGCCTAGAAATCATGTGATCTCAGATTCAGTCTACCGAATCTAGATTCGGTTCTCGTGATGGACATTTTCAGCTATAAGCAGCTTGTAAATTTATTCACGGTGTTTGAATTTCCTCATATGGTTTCCATACCCACGAGGAGTTCGGCACTGCTTTGTATATTATTTTCTCGAAGATGCCTCGCATCTCGAAAATAAAAGCAATCAAGCCGAACACTTAATAAAATGGAAGTGTAAAATGTCTCAATTACTATTGAGCACAAGGGTTTGAAAAACCTCTTTTCTAAAACAACACTGCCATATCTTGCTTAAAACTGAATTTTTGCACAAAATTCAAACCCTGTGTATATAGGTGAGAACGAGGCCTTGCGCTACTTCTAAATAATAGCACATTGACCCACCCACCCGCACACACACACACACACACACACATTCATATAATAGGTTCTTAAAAAGTGGCGGTCACCGTGGAAACACGGAGGTCGAGGGGTTCCTAACACCTTCCCTCCGCATAAGCAAGTCCCCGAACCCTAATGAATCTCGGTTTCACCGACCCGTTTAGCAGTGTCACATCACTGGGTCAATGTGCAAACCTTTTCCCGGTTGTGTTGGTATAACCATATAAAAAACCAACTGGCGACTTTTAACAGTCCATCGTCGACATTATACATGTCGGACCTTTTTCACTTATTTTTTCAAACAAATCTCACCTAAAATGAGAACACCAAAGAATAAGAAACAGAAAGGGACAGATAAAAATCCCGACGTCGACAGGTGGTGACTCTACTGGGGATCCAGTAAGAGGACTTAAGCCGCTACTACAAACTTTTCAAAACTGTTATATGCTTGTGTGTGACATTTACATTTGAATGAATGTGTACGAATGCATTTACTTACTGCACTTAGTGCTTCGCACCATATTTGCCTGTGATATTAGTACTTCACACATGTCATCATTTCCATACGGTGAGACATGTTGTATGTGAATGTATGTTGTGTGGTTCCTCCACCAAGAGGCTATCTTGTCGGTGTTTGATTACTGGACTCCTAGGAAGACTAATTCCAACGAGGCTCAGGAAAGGCACCACCCAAATTCGCTTTAGTTGAAAGGCCGGATTAACTTCCCGTCAAGTAAATTGCAATGATTTTGGAACCTTTATGCTAAAAAACTGCATTCAGTTCATCACCTCCACTTGGTCACCCGAATTTGGTTCATCACGTTCTTAAAGTATTACCATAATAACTAAAATCACACATTCACAATGAAAGATCTAATTTAGAATAATATACAATGATTTATTATAATTAATCCTCCAAGTCTCGCAACCTACAGTACTTAATAGATTACATAATAATATCGAATAAAGACTTATTACATAATCCTACTTAAGTTTAAACATAGTCTTAATATAACAACATAATACTTTAAACATGAAAGGGACAAGCTAGTCGATAGCCTTGCCCTTGCTCTTGTCTTTCTGAGAGACACCTCCCTGTTTCGCCTTAACTGAAAGGTTTTAAATAAGCAAGAATGAGCACAAATTGCCCAACAAGTAATATATAACAAGGGTAAAGAGTCTTATAACACGAGTGTAAAATATCGAAGTGTCATCTCTAAGATAGTTCAGAGTTTCAGAATAATATAATGAATAATGAATATCAACAATTCTTGGAATAAGAATGATAATTCAATATAAATCAACAGATATATATGAATTGAAATACCAACAAGGTATCCAATTGGATAACAATTATACTGAGCAGTCACGAAGGACTATTGAACATCTACTAGAATCATCAATATTAAACTGATAACCCAAAAGAACAAGTATTATAGAGGATCAGTCTACAATACTCCACGTTATGCATAACACCACAATAATAATATACTTATGTGTTGGGGTTTCCAACAACATAAAATCCCCTTACCATAAGGGTTGTTCAACTTAGTTTTCAGATTTCTGCATCAATCAATTGGCTTGGATAATTTTATAAACATGCATATAGTCTAGCCGAAGCAAATGGCATCGACTCTTTTACAATATTCAAGAACAATACCAAGTTCATTATGAATAATAGTTTTCACAAGGGTTTAAGCATAATGGGTCATTTGAACGAGAAAGCAATATAACTTGTATTCAAAGAGATAAGCTTACGGTATTCGTCGAATAAAGAATGCAAGGATACTTGTTCAATAATAATTGGAGTAAGTTTAGGAAACTTGCTCAATATAGATTCTTGTAAGGTTAGAGAACTTGCCTTACGCGTAGTTTATCCTCGTTTAAGAATTCAACACTTTCGAATCCTATTTATAACGTATTATGTGTTCAAGATGTTCATTAGCTAACATAGTCTTTAATCAAGCTTGACATGATGCAAGTAAGCACATATGGTACAAAATCAGTTTATAAGTCATCACAATACAATGACGTCTTGATTTCTTCAAGATATTCTTTGGACTTAACATCCGGAAGTTATGATCAACACTTGACCCTATCACTTAGCATGCTTCTTAACACATTAACTAGCACATTACTCATATAAGATAAGTTAAAGTAATCATGTAGGCATGCTTCAAATATCAGACCAAAACTAGAATCGAAATGTGATTGCTGCACGGCGCAGCTGCGCTATGGCAAAGCCTAGGATCGGCGCAGCTGCGCCATCCTCTGGCCATGCCAAGACTCAGCTGCTGCCTTGTGGTTTCTGTCCGGCTTGACCAAAACTCTCACACATGCTATATATGTTATGTTAAAGGTCTTTTCATGCTTCTTAAGTAAATCTAGGTTCCCTTTTATAACATATTTCTAAATTAGCTATTTCAACAAGTTAGGGTCATGAAACCACAAAACCTATCATGCTTGCTCTCTAAACATACAAGATAGTTATAACACCCATATTAAGCATGCGTACGAGTATTCATAACATATATGTGAAACTAATACCACTTTAGTTGAAAATAGACTTCGTTTATGCTTTTCTTGAAATGCGATACACAAGAATGGTATATATTCGTTTATACTACATGAGGGAGTCTAAGAGAGTCATCAAACATGATCACAATTGCCAGATTCTAATCCTCAAGGTAGCATATAAATATTCACGTTCAAAGCTTACTAGTTAGTTCAATACATTCATGCTTGCCTACTAATCTCATATACACAAGCTAAAAGTTTATTCATGCATTTCTAAGTCATGCTATCATGTTGGCAAAGTCAGGATATACATTATGTAGAATCATGCATGTTAGCTCACTAGACTAAGTTTTCTTAAAAACTTCTTTAACACAAATCATAATAAGTTTGGTCATGAACAAGGAATTAAGAGTCATACATCATGCATGTCTAAATCATATCAATGTGCTTGCTGGTCAGTACATAAACATGGCACTCATACTCATCAAGTTCATTGCTAAAGTTTTTAAATTCATTTCAATTACACACTTCCGTTAATCATGCTAATGCTAGTCTAACATACTCACATTAGATCCATATAGCTATATATACCCTTAAAACATGTTTGCATGCTAGTACACTACATAGTACTGCAAAAATCTGCAAAACAGAAGCTCAAAACAAATTTCAGAGGCCTACACAGCTGTGCCGTGTCTGGTTAAGACCAGGAACAGTAAATCTCGGCAACTGTTTAGCCCAAACACATAAATTACTCACGAAATCATTCCTAAACACTCATGTATTAGTTTAAACATGCTTGTAAGGTCATATAACAATCATATGAACATTACTCAACCATACTAACATCCATTTCCATGAATTTAAGAATTTGGATTTTAAGAACTTAAAACTCTGTTTACAGAAACTGAATTTGGAAAGCATGGAATGGAATTATACCTCTGTAATTCGAAGGAACTTACTACTAATTGAACTCTTAAGCTCCTATAACACTTGTATGCTCTCAATCTTACACTAAGCAATTCTCAGACACTTCAAGCAACAACACTGAGAAATCTTTGGTCTGCTATTTAAAGAAGAGCTTGGACTGGGCAATGATTTAGCACTGAGGTTGAATTCATGGTGCAATGCAATGAAACAATGGTTCAAAAAGGGTGGCTCAACCACTCCATACCAACCACCTAGCTAGCAATGATCATCTAGGACTTAGCCTTATGGAGAATATGTGCTTCAATCTCAGCTACTGTTCACGTACTTGTGGTACTTATTTTGAAAAAAAAATAACAAACTCAGCAACCTTGTCAGCTAGGCTTATTTTGGTGTACTTAATTCCAATAATGAAATGTTACAATTGTTACCATATTAGGAATTTAGAGATTAATTATACATTCACATCATATAATCCATGTACATTAATTATACGCAATAAACTAATGCTGTCAGATATTATTGTCTGGGTAGTTCCATAATTATATATACCATTTATTTAATCATATTATAACCTTATTATAGTAATAACTTATTTATTTATGTTAAATAAAAAAATTTATTCATTCCCTTGATTAATCATCACTTAATATAATATAGTTTCATATATAGTCACACTATACTATATAATATGGTTGTATTATTTCTTACATGCACATAACTGTCAATATAATATTATTATATTACTAATTTACTTATTTATGTTGAATAATTTATTCCTTCCCTTGATTTATTTCCACTAATATAATTTAATCCAACCATTGATTAATGAAATCATGGATTTCCATAATCATTATTCATCGATAATATTCTTATTACATTTATAGGTATATTACAAATAATAATAATCACATATTATTAATTAATTACAAAGAAATCCATTTCCCATAATGAATTAATACTAATTAATGATTTAATAATTCCTTTGTCGGACATAACATATTTCATTGTAATATACTCCTATCATATGGTTTCATCCATATTGCACATATAACATTAATGTCCCCCAATTTAGTGCAACAGTAGAAAGTAACCAACTCCAACTAACTGATGGCGCAGCTGCGCCAATTTGTACTACTAGGACTGGTGAAGCTTCTGCCCGTGCCAATTTTCATCTTGAAACTCGTTTTTTATGACACGAACTATTGTCCACAAGAGTGTTACTACAAGTCTCCGAGCGTATTCATTAACTATATGAAATTACATTATCAACACGATTAATCGTCTTAATTCTCGTTTTAACTTGCTTAGTGAATTTACCCGTTTCACCATATGCCACACAAGGCATTTCACAATCTTCATTGTCAAACCACACCTCTTGATATGCATTGATCTAATACGAATCAATTGGATTAACCAACTTGCAAAAAAATAACACTTATATTCACATAAATATTATTTCCATTAATATATTCATTTTATAATACGTGAAAATTCTCAGGTATTACATCCTCCCCCCCCCCCTTATAAAAATTCCGTCCCGGAATTGCGACAAGGTTACATAAATAGATGGGGATAATCCCTCATCATCCTCTCTTCTAACTCCCACGTAGCCTCCTCGACCTCGTGGTTATGCCAAAGTACTTTTACAGAAAAAATGATTTTATTTCTCAAGGTTTGCGCCTTCCTATCAAGAATTTAGACATGAATTTCTTCGTATGCTAAGTTCTTCTCCACTTGAATGGGTTCATAAAAAATCATGTGCTTGTAGTCAGGCTTGTACGGACGCAACACAGATATGTGAAACAATTTATGGATGTGCTCTAACTCAGGTGGTAGTGCAACTTTGTATGCTAGTTCGCCCACTCGCTTGAGTATCTCGAACGGTCATATGAATCTTGGACTCAGTTTCCCTTTCTTGCTGAAACGGATCTGTTGGGAGAGTGCATATTTTGATTTGATGTTTAAAAATTAATGCTCATGATTATATGTAAAGTCCTTAAAGGAATATATGTAAAAGGACTTAGTGATAGATCAAATTTGTTAGGTTGATCTAAACTCTTAATGTGTAGCATTCTGTAAATGAATGTATAGATAAAGAGATCAAAGCTGTTAGGTTGATCTTGAGATGTAATAGATAGGCTTCGAAGAGATCGTAGTGTATCGAGCTGATCAAAATTACAGAAGCCAAGGCAGAAACATAGAGCTTCGAGGATTGTAGTGTGCCTGCCTGAAAGGGCATCTTTGAAAATCGTAGAGTGGTCCCAACGTTTGCCAAGCCAACTTAGAGATCGTAGTGTGCTCTCGAAAACGTAGAGTTTGAAAGACAAGCAAGTGAAGATCGTAGTGTGCAAGCTCTTAAGAGAAATCGTAGTGCTCTCAGTTGAAGTACCAAAGTAACAATACACCACGATCTGAATCATAGAGTATTATCTGCCTTGTGTCAGAAGCAACGAGCCCCACGTTTTGTTTATAAACTCCAACAAATGTGAAATGGATTCTAAACTTTGAAGTACTTACCAGTCCGAAGGGCATAAAAGATATCCTTTGTATACAACAAAGAAGCGTATTGAAGAAGCTAAGAAAAGTACTATTGGATAGAGGAAAACACCTTTTCAGGTGTTAGGTGAGAAAGTAGTCTGCTGTGTCAGTGGGCCAGAATGCAATTTAGAAGATGTGCAGAAAAGTCTCCATCAAAGTACAGAAAGGTCAAACGTATTTAATGCTTCAACGGATGGATCCAACGGATACATTTCAAGATCACATATATGCAAAACATGCAGATGAAAGAAGCAAGCAAGCATTGAACAAAAATGAGAAGAACACTCAATGCTCAACTCTACGATATGAGAAGAAGAGAAGCTTGCTCAGCTACTCAGTTCTTTCGAACAAGTGCTTAAACAGCAACTGAGTAGCACAAATCAAGAACTCAACAACTACTAATCAACTGAAGAAAGAGTTCCAAGTCAGAAGGACTTGAAGAGTTCTAAGTGAACTGTGAAGAGCCAAGTCTGCTGGACTTGAAGAGTTCAAGAGTGAACTAAGAAGTTCCTAGACTGCTGGTCTAGAAGGAATCTGTGTGATTCAAAAAATATAAAAAGACATCCTTAGTGGATTTCCTACTCGAGGAGTAGAAGAGTGGACTAGGAGCTTTAAGTGCTCTGAACCACTTAAAACGACTGTGTCTATTACATTATTGCTATAACTACTATATCTGCTATAACTGCTATAACTGCCTCACTCTCATTAATTCACTATCTTAAGGGAGATTAAAACAAACATTAATTCCGCTGAGTTTTAATCATTATCAACTAACAAGTTTAAAACGAAAAGATTTTTAAATATCTACTCAACCCCCCCTTCTAGATAACCATTGTGCCTCCGGGAACTAACAGTTGGTATCAAAACAGGTTCTATTATATTGCCTACAAAGCTTAAGTAGATCCAATGGCACACTTACCAAGCGAATCAAGGACATGAGGATGCAACAAGCCACCAATGTGCGACAAAGATAAATTTGTAAACTAGAAAGTTCGGATGCAATAATACATGGACTCAATAGATGAAGATCTATTTGAGACTGTTTAAAATGGGCCCTATATTCCCACAAAGCTTGCACCAACTACAGACGATCCAAACAGAATACAAATCAAAGTTAAAGAAGAATGAACTGACAACGAGAAAAGAGCTGTTCAACTCGACAAGAAGGCCAAAAACATTTTGTTTTAATCCTTAGAAGACGATCTGTTCGAAAATGTGGTAAACAGCAAAACAACAAAGGAGGTTTGGGAAGCACTACTCATCATGCACGAAGGAACGGAAGAAGTAAGAGAAACAAACAATCTCTCCTGACACAACAGTATGAAATGTTCGCTCATGTTCAAGGAGAAAACGTCACTGCCACTTACGAGAGATTCAACGTTCTGCTCAACTCTCTACGAGCCTATGGAAAGATCTATCCAAACAAAGATCTAATCATAAAGTTCATGAGAGCCCTACCAAGCAGGTGGGATGCCAAAACTACTGCTATTAGAGAGTCAAAGAATCTTCATGAGATGACAGTTCAACAGCTATATGGCAACCTTCTGACATACGAACTAGAGCTGACACAACGAGATAAAACCCTATCAGAAGGAAGAAAGAAGGATAATGGTGTTGCTCTTAAAGCAACTGAAAGTGCATCCAAGGTCAACACTGAGATTGACTTTGACTATGATGAAGATGATGGCGAGGACTTTGCAAAGATGGTGAAAAGACTCAGAAGATTCATGCGTCAAGGCAAAACCAGCAAGCCAAAGAAGGTCAGTAACTATAGCAGTCTGGAGCAAATGAATGATCTATGCTACAATTGCAAGAAGCCTGGCCATTTCATTGCCAACTGCAACAAACCTCTAAGAGAAGAGCTAAAGAAGAAATCATATCCAAAGAAGGAATACAAAGGCAACAAAAGGCCTCAAAACAGAGACAAAGGCCTTGTAGCTGGAGGATCGTGGAGTGATTCAGACAATGACTCAACTCCTAAATCTGGAGATGATGAAGATCCCCAAATAGCAGAACTTTGCCTAATGGCCAAAAGTGCAAAAGAAAATTAGAACTCCAACATACATAAAGTAAGTATTGATGAGGTATTTGACTTCAACTCTTCTGATGTAGATATTAATGATTTAAGAACTGCACTACATGGCATAACATCTGATCTGCATCAATACATAAAATGGTTTAGAGTTCTTTCTAAAGACCACTCACTTCTTAAAGAGGAGAAAAAGAAAGTTCAAAAAGAGCTGGAAACAGCCCTTCTAAGTACTAACTCTCTCTCCAAGCTTGAGGCTGAGAATGAGCTCATAAAACAGACTAATGAGCTAAATGCACAAAAAGAGTCCAGTCTAACCTCTAAAATTGAGGAACTAGAAAAGACGATCTCTACATGGAATAAATCATCATCATCCATAGACTCCTTACTCTCTAGTCAGAGAAGTGCATCTGACAGAATATGACTAGGCTTTGGGAAATTCACCTCAGAACCATGTGTGGAAAAGTTAAAGGAAGCTAGCACTAGTAATGCTTCAAGTTTTAGTAGAGGCATTACATTTGTGAAATCCTCATAGAAGGAAGAACCAGTCCAACCCTGTTCTACTAATTCAATCCATACTCAAAGGAGTAAAGGATCTCATGCTGGCCTGAGCTTCATAAAAGAGAAGAGTAACCCATCCACTACTCACCAACCTCGAAGGATCGTAGAGTCAAGTAAGACCAACTCTACGAATCAACTGGGAAGGTACAGTAGAGGAAAGGTACACTCCTCACAATTTATGAAACCCAAGGGCACATGGAAGAAGAAAAATCAGTTTAACAGAAGGATGACTAAAGAACCACACAAGTCTAAATAGAGGATGAATTATCACACACACAAGCATGCATCACACTAGATGTTTTGTGTGCAATAAAGTTGGTCACAAGGCTGCAAAGTGCTATTATAATTCAATGCATATGAGACCTAAGATCAAATAGATTTGGGTCCCCAAGGGCACTAACAAAGCAGGACCCATGCAAATATGGGTACCAAAATGAAGGTTTAATATTATGACAGGAAAAGAGCTCCACGATCACAACCTAGTATCTAGATAGTGGATGCTCAAGGCACATGACTGGGAACAAAGCCCTTCTGTCTAACTACATAGAGAAGGAGGGTCCCTGAGTCATCTTTGGAGACAACGGCTCGGGCAAAACAAGAGGATATGGCTCAGCTACTAATGGCGCAGTGTCCTTCAGTAAAGTGGCCTATATGGAAGGTCTACAACATAACCTTCTAAGCATTAGTCAACTCTGCGACAAGGGTCATCAGGTAACTTTCCTCAACAATCAGTGTAAAGTCAGAGATTTGAAGACATTTGCTGTAAAGCTAACCGGAACAAGAGAAGGAAATGTTTACACAGTAAATCTTGGACAACTAAGTTCAGATGAGATAATATGCTTTCTGGATAAAGCATCTGAAGAAATGAGCTGGTTATGGCACAGAAGACTGTCTCATCTCAACTTTAAAAGCATGTCCAAACTGGCCTTAAAAGATCTTGTTGCAGGCCTACCCAAGTTCAACTTCGTCAAGGAGAGGCCTTGCAATGCCTGTCAGCTTGGAAAGCAAACCAGAAGCTCATTCAAGAGCAAAACTACAAACTCAATCGACAAGCCCCTGCAGCTGCTCCACATGGATCTATTTGGTCCAATTCCAATAACAAGTCTCGGAGGGAAAAGATACTCACTGGTTATAGTCGATGACTACACCAGGTTCACGTGGGTGTTCTTTCTAACCTCAAAGGATGAAACAAGCTCCCAACTGATCAAGATGTTTAGGCTGGTGATGAACGAGAAAGGAGAGAAAATCAAGGCTATAAGGAGTGATCATGACAGAGAATTTGACTTCTCTAAAATGGACCAGTTCTGCACAGATAATGACATCAGTCATAACTTCTCAGCTCCACGAACTCCTCAACAAAATCGAGTAGCTGAGAGAAAGAACAGAACCTTGATAGAGGTTGGAAGAACTCTACTAGCAGCAGCCCATCTGCCTGAATATTTTTTGGCAGAAGCTGTCAACATTGCATGCTACACTCATAATAGATCACTCATACACTCTACGATCAAGAAGA